>VDFB02075321.1:429677622-430016122 GCA_007258455.2 Sequoia sempervirens | reverse complement strand
GGAGATGAACTTGAGAGAGAGATGGAAAGGTGGTGGGAGGGAGATACTTGAGAGAGAGGGAGAGGGAGAGGGAGAGGGAGAGGGAGAGAGATAGAGGGAGTGAGAGAGGGAGGGAGTGGAAGAGAGATAGAGGGAGTGACTATGAGAGGGAGATGGGGTAGGAGGGGAGAGACTTGACAAAGAGAGAGGGAGAGGGGGTGGGAGGAGACCAAGAGAGAGGGAGAGAGACAAAGTGGGAGAGAGATAGAGGGAGTGAGAGAGAGAGAGAGGGGGGTTGGGAGGGAGAGACTTGAGAGAGAGAGGATAGGAGGGAGCTTATTGAGAAAGAGAGAGGGGGAAAGGAGGTGGTAGGGAGAGACCTGAGAGAGGGAGAGAGAGTGAGAGATAGGGAGTGGGAGAGATATAGGGAGTGTGTCTATGTGAGAGAGAGGGGGATGGAGATACCTAAGAGAGAGTGAGAGAGAGATAGGGAGAGAGATAGAGTGAGTGAGAGAGAGGGAGTGTGAGAGAGATAGAGGGAGTGAGTGAGAGACCTAAGAGAGGGAGAGGGGGTAGGAGGGAGAGACCAAAAGACCAAAGGGGGAGAGAGAGAGAGAGGGAGAGTGAGAAAGGGGGTTGGAGTGAGATAGATTTATTTAGGTACCTAGGTGGGAGGGAAAGAGACTTGAGAGAGGGGATTGGACTGAGAGAAAGTAGTCTAGGTCGCGTGGGAGGGAGTGAGACCTGAGAGAGAGAGACTTCAAAGGGATAAAGATTTATCCAGTTAGCGTAACGAGTTAGAGAGCATATGAAAGGTGAAACCTCAACTATCCATCTACAATCATAAATTGTGCACTCTAAGCATTATTAAAGTTGTTGATCAAAGAGGGAAAATTCAAGTTTTTTTCAAAGCAGGCCATTTGGCACTCTCCAAATGATACATCACATTTGGTGCATTCCAAATTTGGTTCTTTCCAAATGACCTACTTTGGATGTGTTAATTGATAGGATTTTCCAATTTCCTCCTATTTTTGTTTGTACTACCCATCTCATTTGTACGTCTTTCAATGCAAGTTTATAAAAAATCCTATGATAGCATTGACCTCTCTCTTAGCTATCTAAATATATAATTCTTTTTTCAATTTGATTTAGTTAAGGTTTTGATCGATGGATTCTATTGTAAATGCCTCTGTTTTTGCTCAAAAAACAACATGTGCTAGTTTTAGGATAGATTTTTACTCATTCATCAAAACATGAAAAAATTTACATTTTTTTAAAGTAGACTCCATTCTACACATGATGAAAAAAAATCAATTTTTGATTAGATTTCAAAAAATTTAGGGGGGAGCACGCTCAAATTTTAGCTTTTTAGGATGTGTCCACTTTGAATATTCATAAAATATTATATATTCATTAAAACAATTATCCAAAAGAATGAGGATAAACTACATGGTGTTAGCTAATTTCTCACAGTTGGGATTTTTGAAATTCTCAAAAAAAGTTAATCAAAAAAGGGGGAGCCCTCAGATGCTATGTTGTTTTGTTTTATAAAAAAAGGACCTATTTTGGGCCCCCCCTTTTTGAGACCCTTAATCTTCATTAATTTCAAAAAAAAATAGTAGCTTAGAAACTAGAATCGAAGCACTTCAACTTTTGTTCTTGCTGCATCTTGAAATTTTGAGCATAATTATCTTCATTTTCTTGTGAAAATAAGATTTTGTTGATTTCAGAAAAAAAAATAAAAAAATAGTGGCATCTTAAGAGCCAAAATTGTGTCACAAATCCATTCACTTACCCTAAAATGATTATAATTATTTTTTGGTGTATAATATAGAAACACCACCTAGTCTGTTGTGTAGAGCTCTCAATCATCTTTCTAACTCCTATAAAAAGTCAAAATTTTGATAAGAAATGCAAAAGTTATGCCCATTTTACTAAAGAGGGTTTTTTATGTTTTCAAAATAGATATTCGTTTTCTTTTTCAAAAAAATGTGTTCCTGCTTTCCAAAACGGATATCCGTTTTGAAAACAAAACGGATAACTATTTTGAAAACAAAATAGATATCCATTTTAGTTTGGTATTACCAAACCAAAATGGATATTGTCAAAGGCATGAATTCTATGTTTTTGGACGTGTTAAAAATGCTTTTTTTTTCCATTGCCACTTTTTGGACCCCCATAATCCTACACATACCCATATTGTGAGCTAATCCTCGCCATGGTTTTTTCCTTATTGGGTTTTCCACTTAAATCTAGTGTTATTGTGTGTGTGATGTTTTTCAGTTTCTGCTTTTGCACTTAATGATTAATCGCATTAGCAGAGTAAAGGATTTTTGAATGATAATTGATCTAATCTTTGGTGGAAGTTCTTAAAGGTTAATTTTTTTTACAACTAATTCACCCCCCCTCTTATTTTTCTTGTTCAACAACAAGGTTCGCTTATCCCCAAGCAAGTGACAAAGTAAATCATATGATTAAAATTCAACTAGATCCTACCTATCCAACTAGGGATTCTATCAAAGAGGCTTACTATACTCATTTATCAATAGCCACACTTCTTGAAATGGTTTTCTCCTCACTATTTGTGGTAATCATTAATCCATCATAGATTGATGGAGGATGACATCCTCATATCCCCTCTAGGATGTGAAAGAAGGAGGCATGCTCCTTAGAAAATATGGGTATAATTCGGTGCATTCTCTTTGGATAGTCAAGAGCATTTTGAGAAGAATAGGTATTTTCTCATTGTAAAGGTTGGACTCTAAGGAGTTATCCCTTGGTATGCTTTATGAATTTAATCTCATGGAATGTAAGGGGTCTAATAGACCCAAACTATAAATTCATGTTGTAGGATTTTTCATAGATATTTTCTTCCTTGGACATTCTTTGTCTTCAATAAATTAAACTTGTTGGTTTTTTACTTCAATCATGTATCATATCAAACAACTAGGTTATATTTACTCTAGAATAATCATGAACCTAGCTCAAGTTGCATAGAACTACATTTATTATTTTCTAGGTGGCAACCTCACTATGTTACTAACATTTGTGACCCTCCTAATAGGGACTTGTGGGCCATTTTCAATACTAATAAATAATCTTTTTATGTTATTGATATATATTCCTTGAATGATGCAACTAAAAGGATCAAGTATGTGCATGAAAATGGGGGACCAAAAGGCGGTATTAAGTGGCCACATTTTTCCAAAATAAAGAAAGCCTAATTTTGGATGAGAAATTGAAGATAGTTATGCTCAAAATTTGAAGATGCAACAACAACAAGAGTCGAGGTGCTCTAAAAATGCTTTCTAAACTAATTTTTTTAATGGTGGAGATTAAGGGTTCAAATAGGGGCCCACCCAATGTTCTCCTATTTAATCAAAAAAATATTTCATATCATTTGGTGTGACCCCCCTAAAATGTTAAACTTTTTTTTTGTATTTCAAAAATCACTTCAATAAAAAATTTAGCTAACACCATGTAGTTTATACTCAATTTTTGTGCCAACTTTTTAATGGATATATGATTTGTTTCTAATTTTCAAAGTGGAAACATCTTAAAAACAAAAAAAAATGATTGAGCACCCCCATAATTTTTTGAAAATTAATTAGAAATCAAATTTTTTGTTTGAATATGTAAAAAATAGATTATAGTTTGTAAAAAATGTAATTTATTTTAAATTTTAATGAACAAGTAAAAAATGAAACCAAATATACTATATGTAGGATTTTGATGAAAAATACCTAAACATAATTGAAACATAGAAAACATTACATGGTTAAAAAGCTAATAGAGAGGTTATCCTTAGTATGTTATTTTTAAAAAATTGACATTGAAATATGTGCCAACTTGATGGAGATCATGCTCAAGATTGTCATTTTTTAATGATTTGCAAAAAAATATGTATGTGGGTGTTGAAATGTGAGTCCAAACCTTTGGGTTGGATGCCCAAGGAAATTCCAACCCTAAGAATTAGAAATATCCAAAACAGATAATAACACAAGCATATTATAAAACATTTTTATATTCAAGAAGAACAAATACCTCTCTGTCTTTCTCTTCCCAATTCTTTCTACCTCCTTATATAACTCACACTCTCCATCTTCCTCAAACTATATAGGTATTGGAGGATCTTATAATTTCTAAAACTTAGTCAAATTTAAGTAATGAACAAGCTCATATCATCTTACATATGTCTAAGGGTAGTTGCAACTATTCAAAAGAATCATCAAGCCTCTCCTTAGAAATATGACCTATTCCTATGTAAGAGACCAAAAAGTGGGAGAGTAAATCCCCCCACACCCCCTATCAAGAACTAACATCCAAACATAGTTGAAACAAAAAACTTTGAATCAAGAAGATAATCAGGCTCTATTATCAATACAACCTACCTACTTGAAATGAAGGGAAATAGGGTTCCACCTTTTAGGAGATGGAACAATTAGGGTTTATTACCTAGGCCTATTTCACTCAAGTCTCATTCAAGGATACCTTAGAGATCTCGATCCAAGGATGAAGCAAGGGAAATATATCTTGAAATAAGGTCTCCTAGGGTGTGATTAAAGACTAAAATGGGGTTCAACACCAAGCTAGGGCTTGGAAAGACAAGTAACATGTAAAACCTAATGATATGCAAAGCTTTAGGAAATGACCTAGAAGTGAATGCAAATCAAAACAGAAAACTAAGAAATTGGAGAGGTGCACCTAGAAACCTGTAGAAGCTTGAATGAAGATATAAAATGCTAGAAATACTAATTTTGATGCTAATTGGGACTCATATGCTAGACTGGGTGATTTAGTCCCAAATTAGGGTTTATGGACAAGAACGAAAATTTGGTAGTGACAAGTCTGGAACTCTTGAAATCTAGAAAAGGCCTTATACTGGGACTCATACACCAGAAGTGGCGTATTAGTCCTACTCAAATTTTTTAGAAGGTTAAGATTTGAATTTTCTCCCCTATCTCTTCTCTTTCTTCCAATCCAAATTTTTGGATTTGAAATGCTAAATTCTGCTTTGTAGGTGTCTTTTTAGTGGCCTTGTAAACAAGGTGACAACTTTGACAACTTTGCAAATTGAAAAAATTTCTCCAATCTTTCTCTTAATTTATCTTCAACCTAGATATGCAAATCACACACTAAAGAGAGGGAAATGTGTTTTTTTGTTAGTGGATAGGGGTTTTCCTTGGTCAAACCCAATTTTGGTAATCAAACATTGAAATGAAATGAAATACAATGGAGGAACATGATGAATGAAAAAATATGCAATGTTGCAACTCACCAAACCCTTGAACAAGATGTTGCAAACATGTATGAAATGGATAGCATGAATGTGGATCTTGACTTGAATGCTTGCTTGAATCATAAAACCCTACATCACAAATATTAGCTCAAAAACAAACATGATGCATGCTGACTTTGACATGATGCTTGAATCTTTAATAATGCTCTAAAACACTTGATAATTAGCTCTTGAAGGCTCTTGAATTCTCCTAAATTGCTATAATTCTTTCATAAACTTTCTAGACCACTTGATTGCTTGTTAGGAGAAAAATGAGTGAAATAACATTGTATTTATACTTGTTTTTGTCAAATTTCCTGAAATTACTATACTACAAGCTAACATTAGATCTAGGAAAATAAAATACCACCAAGAATTTGAATTTAATTTAGGTCTAAGATAAATAGGACTCATGTACGCCAGTTGTGGTGTATGAGTCCCATTAGGCTAAGCTTGGAACACATTTTTCAAGAAGTGCTTGGATGAATGTGAAATCCAGATTGGGGCCCCGAAACTTAGGTTGGACCCATATGCCCAAGGTAGTGTATGAGTCCCAAATTGCTAAATTTGGGCCATAAAATCCAAAAACACATGAATTATGATTGGATATTAGTAAATGTCAGGATTAATCTTGAAAGAATGCATTAAATAAGGCTTTTGGATGCAAAATGAGGTCAAATAAGGCATAAATAATCCGAATTTATTAATGAAACCCTAGATTAGTGTGAAAGTGTGAAGGTACACTTTATAACACCCTAAATAAGGTATAACTAGGTCCATTTAGTTTATAAGAGTGCAAGACTTAATGTGTATGTGTTAAACACATTACAACACTAAATCAAGGCAACACTAGACCTAATTTAACAAGGAGGGCCCAAACAAGTGTGAAAATGTAGAGGGATGCATTTTCCATTACCACACTACCTATCTTTATAATTAACTCTCTCTATCTATCTCTCTCCCTTTTCCTCTATATTAATCTCTACCTCTATCTTCCACTCTTTGTCTCCATCTCTAGATATTTTTCCCTCTCTCTATCCATCCATTTCTCCTTCTCCCTCTTATTAGACCTCTATATCTATATATCTCTATTTTCCTCTCCATCTCTCTCCCCCCTATCTCTAGCTCTCCTTATTTTTCCTTTTGTATCTCCCTCTCTTTATCTCTATCTCCTTAACTCTCTCTCTACCTATCTCCCTTTCTCTTACCCATCTATCTTTCCAAACTTATATCTATCTCTAGATATCTATCCCTCTTTCTATCCCCCTCTCTCCCTCTCTCTCTCTCTCTCCTTTCTCTCTAGCACTCCCTCTTTCTATATCTCTCTAATTCTTCTATCACATCTCTTTTTTTCTATCCACTGGAAACAAAAGTGGGAGGGGAAATCCCCCACAAACCCCTCCATCAAGAACTAAGATCCAAAAATAGCTAAAATAAAAACATATAAATCAGGAAGATAATTAGGATCCATTACTAATAAGGAGAGATAAAGAATAAAATAGAGATGGAGATGGAGACAGAGATATAGAGGGAGATGGAGAGATGAAGAGAGAGTTAGAGGAGAGAGGGATAGAGAGATATGAAAGGTATAAATGTGATATTGAAAAAAGGGATCTAGGGTGTACAAATCACACCCATTCCAATATCACAAGGGAAAGGGATTAAATTTTAGCTCAAACACCCACTTGGCTACTAACCTTAATGGAAGAGCCATAATGGCAGGGTTTTAATCATTTGGGGTTTTCTTAGGATTATATGATTGTAAATTAATTTGATAATGCAATGATGTTACTAGGTTAACTATGAAAATGCAACCAACTAAGATGATTTCTAAAAAATGCAGAACTGAAAGATAAAAATAAAATTTAGAATAACTGAGGGTAGACACAAAGGAACCTTGCATATAAATTTGATCTTGATTTGACTAGATAGGGGTGTTGGGTATCCTAAACTAGGAAGAAGATAGTTAGAATCAAGTTCCAAACTCCTATTGCTCCTTGTCTATAAGTTCTTCTTTTGACTCAGTGTCCAAATCTCCATCTATCATTGATAAAATCCACTTTTCCCTAATTTTTTGACTTGTAGGACTTGAATTATTGAGTGAACAATTAAGTCTTCAATTCTCTTTAGTTTTTCTTTATATCTGCAACCTACACACATGAATGAAGAGAAAGGATTGTTCCATATAGGGGATTTCCTAAGTCAAACCTCATTTTGGTGTCTCTACCTCCACAATGGATATGATGATGTAAAATATAGCTTACTCTCATTCAGGTAGAGGCTAAAAGATAAACAAGTGACAAATTAAGATTTTCTATAAATTACCACTCAAATATGCATTCCTTAATGGACTAAATTCATTGTAATCATCACTTTCAAGGAGAAATTGATGCTTGATTTGAAGTACTACAAGTATTAGCATTGATAAAACAAATAGATGTGAAACATAAACAAGCTTGCATAAAAATATGATGCATTTCTAACATGATGCTTGAATTGAAATAATGTTGCTATAATTCTATTAATTCTACTCTTGACCGCTCAATTTATCAATTCAAAGTGTTAGGATTGCTTCTCAAAATTATTGGGCTTTCAAATAATGAAAAAGACTTTATTTATATGTAATTCTTTAATTTCCCACAAATTAATTATTGATAGCTAACAAATGATTTTGGATTTTAAAACGCTAAAATACTAACACTGACATCTTTTAAATTGAGCTAAAATAGATTGGGAAAGGGTGTTGAGTTCCCTAGCTCAGACCTATTATTTTAGGGCCTTAATTATCAATAAATGACTATTAGATCTTTATTTCTAATTCCACTTTTGATTTTTTGAAGATTATTACAAAATAGGTAGATTAAATGCATAATTGGGTCCAAGCACATGAGGGGGAGCTAAAGCTAGTGTAAAATTATCAAGGGTGACAATTTATGACACTACGATAAATATATATGCATGGATAGATAAAAGGATAAAGATAGGGAGAGATATAGGAGTAAAGAGAGATGGAGAGATAGTGAGATATAAATAAAGAGAGGGATACATAGAAGGATAAATATGCAAAGATAAAGATAATTAAATAGATAGAAAGACAAATAGAGATACAAATATAAATTTCTAAGAAGAGAGAGAGAGGGGGGGAAATATAGGGATGAGAGAGAGAGACATGTCTAGAGATAGAAAGGGAGATAGCAAGATATAGATAAAGATGAAGATATAGAAATGTAGAGATGTAGAGTGAGAGAGATGGAGGGAGATATGGAGTGAATAAGAGAGAGAGGGGGATAACGAGATATAGAAATATATGGAAAGAGAGGGAGATAGAGATGAAGTGGAAAATAGTGAGACAGAAATAAGGTGATAGAGGAAAGTAATAGAGAGAGGAAGAGAGAGATAGATAGGGGAGAGATAGATAGATAAAGATAGGAAGGGAGAAATAGGGAGTTTGTATGTATATGATTGAGAGAGATATGAAGATAACTTGATAGAGAGGGAGAGGGAGAGGGAGAGAAATAGAGAGAGGAGATAGGAGAATTGGAGAGATATAAAAAGAGAGAGTGATATAGAGGGAGATATATCTAGAGAAATATATAACTTGATAAGGATAAAGGGGGAGAGAAATGGATAGAGATATGTAGAGAGGGAGAGAGATAGAGGTAGAGTGAGGGAAAGGGAGAGAGATAGGTAGAGAGGGGGAGAGAAGAGGGGAGAGAGAGGGAGAGGGAGAGGGAGAGAGGGAGAGAGAGAGGAATAGAAAGAGGGAGAGATATTAGGAGATATATAACTAGGGAGAGATATGGGGGGAATAGAAAGGGAGAGAAATAGGTAGAGAAAGAGTTAAATGGATAGAGAGGGGGAGATATCTACATATATATGTTTGATTGGAAAAAGGGATATAGATCCTAAATCACACTTCTTCCAATTAGGGACACTTAAAGGACTAAAAATGATCTCAATATCCACTTGGCTATAAAACTCAATGGAAGAGCCAGAATGGTGGATTAGGGTTTTAATCCTTGTGGTTGTGATGTGTTGTGATTATTTGATTATTAATTGAGTGGATTATATGATGCAATGGTGTTCCTAGGTTACTAATGAAAATACAACAAGCTATTGATATTACTAAGAAATACAAAACAAAAAGATAGAAATAGATTCCAAAAAATAAGAAGGCTAACACAAAGGAACCTATCATATAAATTTGGGCCTAAAATAGTTGTACAAGGGTTTTGGGTTCCCTAGATTGGTTAGCTGTTATTCAAGACCTGACTTCACACTCCTGTTGCTCCTAATTTACAAGTTCTCTTCTGGGATCGCTATTAGAACTTTGTCTTTCACTGATAAAATCCACTTTCCTTGATTTGGTGACTTGCAGGGCTTGAATACATGAATAAGAAATTATTCTTCAATCTTCCTTCAATTTTATTTTGATCTAGAAACCTATACACATAAAAGAAGGGGAAGGGTTATGTCATATAGGGGCTTGCGTAAGTCAAACCTCATTTTGGTATTTCTACCTCCATAATGGTTATGATGATGTAAAAATAGTGCTTACCCTCGATCGAGCAGAGGCTAAATGATGAAAAAGTGATAAATTGACAAATTTTTGTTTCATTAGAAAAGGAGATCCTAGGTCTAATGGATAGATAACTAAAATCAACCTTTTCCAAGAACTTGTGGGGAAGAATCTAGATCAACAAGGATATGAGATTGGATTATACCCTAAAAGGTGAATCAACCAACCTTGGATCTAGATTATTTTTGTGTTGTAGTGTGTTGGAGGTGGTGGGGTTGATGGATTGAAAAATTGATGCAATGATTTAACTAGGTAAATTATGTAAATAGAGTGTTCTAATTTGAATTATGGTAGAATGAAAACATGGATAAATTTAAGCTCTAGAAAAGTAAAAGGCAAAAACTAATGCACCTGGGATTCAATTTTGAGTTGATTCTAGGTGGTATAGGGTGCAAGTATGCCCTAGACTGAGGGCATAGATCTAGAAACTTCTTTCACAAGCTTGATGTCACTGGTTTGTAGCTTCTTCCTTTTAGGTTTGGTTGTTGAATATTCGTCTCTTATTGAGATAATACAAATTCTATGGCTTATCAACTTGTAAGGTTTTGGTACATCAATGAGAAAATTTTCTTCAATCTTCCTCCAATCCTCTTTAGATCTATAACTGGAACACATAAAAGGACAAGAAGGGTTGTGCCATATAGGGATTTCCTCATTCAAACTTTGTGTTGGCATTTCTACCTCCACAACAAAAAAAATTGATAAAAAAAGAGCTTATCCTTTTGAGGGATAAAGGATAAATGATAATCAAATGATGAATTGACCCTTTACTACAACTCACCACTCAGATCTAATCTCCTTGATGAACTGAATTCACACTCATCACCTTCAAGGATCAATTGTTGTTTGACTTGATTGGATTCAAAGACCTACAAGTGTTAGTGATAAAAAAATGAAATGCATGCAAAACATGAACAAAACTCACATAAAAGTTGACATGATTCTTGGATGACGAAATTCTACAATAATTCTAAAAATTCCACTCTTGACTGTTCTTGAATGCTTCTTGAAGTAAAATATTTTCTAGTGAATTTCCTTATGATTTCTTGTTAATTAAAATTATGAAAATACTATGCATTTATATGAAATTAATCTAATTTCCCAAAAAAAAAATCCCAATAGCCAATAATTAAAATTTGAATTTCAAAGTTAATAAATTTCTAACACCAACATATTTAAATTTGGAGCCAAAATAGGCAGTCTAGGGTGCCTTGTGCCCTAGATTGGATTCCTATTTTTCAAGGATCCAAAGTGTTGGGGACAAAATATTAAATGCCTACTTTGGTTTCCCATGTTTCATTTTTCAATAAATGCTTTGAAATGGGAAATAGCACACATAATTAGGAAACTAGGTGCATAATTGGGTCCAAGCACATAGGGGGGAGCAAAACCTAGTGTGAAATTGTCAAGGGTGATAATTTATGATGCTACATTTAGTCCACACTTTAGTGAGAGTATGAACTTATAGTTAGACTCACAAAAAAGTAAGAATATGTCAACATGGGTTCAATTATCCAAATATTGAAGAGATAGGATGACACAAAATCTAGAGGGAGTGCACAAGCCCATAGGATTCAAGATATTACAACAAGACAACATAAGGACAAGGGAACACACATGTATGATATGCAATGAAGCATGACAAACATGAAGCATACATGATGAGGAAAAATAATATAACATGACATAGAAACAATAAAAATGTTGCAAAAACAATGTAAACACAAAGAAGACACATAAAAGACACAAACCATCAACACAAGGGTTAATACTAAAAGGATTTGAGTTGGTAAGGTAAAGTGATCTTAGTTATAATTTTTTCTCAAATACCAAATTTCATCTCTCAAATATGATGTTAGTCAAGATAGTGTTCTCATGAGGATTAACAAGTTGTGTTATTCCAAGTCACTCATGAGCTACATAGATTCACTAGCTAGCAAGTTGTGTATGCTAGGTGACTCATGAAACACATCGCTCCACTGGCAAGCAAGTTTTGTTATGCTAGGTGGCCATGTTAAAAGGGTGCTCAAGTTCATGAATCAACAAGCTATGTTATGCCAACTATATGGACTATATTACCAATCACACCTCAGGAAGCACCTAAATTTTAATGTCATGGGGGACTATTTAACATCATAGGGGACAAAAATCACCTCACGCAATGTACAAAACAAAAAATCACTTCAAGGCGTGCATAAAATAAAAACCACCTTAAGGGGTGCACAAAATTTAACATCATTGGAGACTACAATAAAAAATGCATGCCTCGGGGGGTGTTATGAACAACACCACCACAAAGGGTGCATGATCATGAAGTAAATTATGCTTTAAAAGACAACTCAACATATGGTAGGTCACACTTTTAGGGAATATCAAACATGATACCACCACTAAGAGAGGAAAACTCATGAAATGAAGGGTCACACCTTAAGGGGCATTGGTCATAACACCACCACTAAGAGGATGTATAGCATGGCATGAGAAAGGCATGATTTTAGGGGGTATCAAGCCTAATATCACCACAAAAGGTGCACTAGCATAAATTGAGGAGTACACATATTAAAAAAAAATTATGATATTATCCTAGAACCAAGACCACCTCTCAGGGACATCATGTTTAACATCACCACTAGAAAGAGCCACATCCCTAGCACTCTTGTCTCAAATTCTAATATGTGGGGGTTATGCCCCCCTTAAAATTTTAGTGTACTTGCTACACTAATATTTTAAGGATATGATAGAGGGATCCCTTTTACTAAGGAATGATTATAGAATGACAGTCCTTCCACTATCTAAAACTACAAATTAAACTCAATCCTTTTGATGATTGCAATTCTACTTTATCACTTCTCTTTTGATGATTGCAATTCTACTTTGTCACTTCTTCAAATGTCTTCTCATCTGCTTATTGGCTCACTTCTTTCAACAATCAAGAAGTTTTTTGTTTGGATCACTGTCTCTAACAAACAATTAAGCGCACTTATTTACTTCCATTATGTCATAGAGATATGATCAAGATGAAACTAGACAAGATTCACTACTTCTGCTCTTTCTCTTTCAATCACACACAATTATCATAATGCATCGCATCACCTCATCCATCAACCTATTCAACTAGGTTTATAATATATACATGATATTACATTGATTACAATTCATATGTTAGTTTGCAAAAAAGAATATTATATTTGCAAGTTAGCCAAAGATAAAATAAACATCATGAAACATGTAGAGGGAAAGACGCAAAAGGACTACATGCAACACCAAGATGAGGAACATGCCTTGTGGATTCCAAAACATGCTTAACTTGGCCCTAAACATCTTCACACCTTTAGTCTTCTATGAACATAATCTGCATGCTTTGTAAATTCAAATTAGGTCGTCCCTAAGGAGAAAACATGTATCTTGTAGCATGTTAGTCTTCACAACATTGGCGATACACATAAATGATAAAGCATTACTTGCACTTCTCTTAGATGAGTTGGCATTGACCCATAAAAACCTTCAAACACTCCATAAGCTCTACTTACACTTGAACTTGTGGCACACATCATCAACATTCCTTAGTCAAGCAGGCAAAGGCATGAGCCAACAAAACCTTCATTTTGAACCACAACCTATACTGGAGAAACCAAAAGACACTTTGCAAAACAACATCAAGAATCACATGATATTCAATAACACTTTCATATATCCCTTTCACAACTTCATGTAGCAACAAACTAATGCAAGCAAACAGGCATTAACACTAGTCACCAAACAACATAGACAAATACTCTATCATTTCCAACTTTCTCTGTGAATTCAAATTAGGTCGTCCCTAAGCAAAAAACTGTATCTTGTAGCATGCCAGTCTTCACAACATTGGTGGTACCCATGAATGATAAATCATTACTTGCAGTTCTCCCAGATGAGTGGTGGACATCATCAACATTCCTCAGTTGGGCAAGCAAACGCATAAGCCAACAAAACCTTCATTTTGAACCACAACCTATACTGCAGAAACTAGAAGACACTTTGCAAACAACATCAAGCATCACATGATATTCACGAACACTTTCATATATCCCTTTCACAACTTCATGTAGCAACAAAATGATGCAAGCCAACATGCATTGAAACTAGTCACCAAACAACATAGTCTGATACTCTATCATTTCCAACTTTATCTATGGAAGGATTATTGACACGAAACTTTGGATATAACATTGTCACATCTTCATGAACTTAACTTATGAACTGCACAACCAGATCTATAAATGTAGAGAAATGCAGAGCCAACCTTTACACCACTAAGAACAAAAACACAAAAACAACATAGTCTTCAAACTATTACTTTCATAAACACATTTTTTATAACCCAAAAGACCTGAAACTTGGATCACACATGCCTTGACACAATAGGGAACTATCAAGTCCAAGCCATAGGAGAAAAAAACATCATTAGCGGAGAAATGTAGAGCATTTATTAGAGACTTTGGCAACTAAATAGCCAAACTGCAACACTCTCCACAAATTTTTTTGACATGAATGACAACCAAACTACAACAAGCACATGAGAAACTATTAAGGTTGACTAGTTGGCTATCATAATCTTTGGCTTGTTGGATAAGATTAATTGAGCATCTCTTTTAATTTGTGTATATAAAAGGAGGAAGCATAAATTGGGATGTATGGTTATACGATTCTCATTTTCTTGCTCATATGGAGTGCAAGTAGAGAGCTTGATATTTCAAAGGGCTTGCATGGAGACTTTGCAAGTGTATTTTAACCTTTGCTCATGAGACAATACATTGAGTGCAGGTGCTTTGGAAGCTATATTTTTCTCTCATAAGGGTTTTATTGTGGTACATCTTATGTCATCTTGATGGTATATTTGTCTATTCTTTTCCCCTATGGATTTTAAATACTTATTTTATTATTTTTCTTTATGCAAAAATAGTTTTTATGGCTAAAAAATTTCTTTCAATTATTAAAAGTAAATTCACACCTTATAATTTATAGAATAGACCTACTATTCTTTCAAAATTTAATATTGAGTATATTTTTACACCGTATAATATTGGAGTATTGGAAATCAATTTATTTACACCTTATAAACTCATTTCATGTTCTTTCAAATAAATTTTCACCTTACAATACAAAATCAAACTATTATTTTTCTCAAAATTAACACATGCACTACTAATAGTCTTTCTAGATGTTTTTTTAATGTTTGCATAGATATTTTTAGTGGCTAGGTTTAAAGCCCTAATCACCCTTATTTTTCTTCCACGGCTGGTGGCTCCTCCGCTAAACTTCGGTCACTGACAAACAAAAAAATGTCCACCGAAATGTGAAACCGGCGGTGGAAGGTTGGAACAATCAATGCTTTTTCTAATGTACGCGACTAGTGATGACTGTAACTGCCCAAATAAAAGAAATGGCCAACATAATGAGAACACTGACGAAGATATAGACGGCGGTATCTGGTCGGTACAAAAAGCATGATCAACCAGAAAAATTCACGCGGGCGACAAAGGAATACAAATCATTCAATGTTGATAGGTGGACATCCATCAAAGCATAGAGGAATTTTGTCTGATGTTGTAGTCGCAGCTACCCTGGTAGATCTGTATGCAAAATGTGGAATCATAGACAAGGCACGTGAAGAGTTCGACAAGATGCCCCAAACAGAAGTGATCTCCTGGATTGCAATGATTGCAGTATATGCACAAAATGGATTTGTTGAAAAGGCTTTAGAAATTTCCAAGCCAATGCAATTGTCAGATTTAAAGCCAACTTCCACAACCGACAACTTCCACAACCTTTGCTAGCATCGTCCCTGCCCATGCCAAAATGGGAGCTTTGGAACAGTGTATGGACATCCATCAAAGCATAAAGGATAGACAGACTATATTAGATATTATAGTCGCAACCAGGCCTGGAATTTGATGGTCTATCTAACTGTTTTTGCATTTTGGATCATATATTACAACCTTAAAATTTATTAGACTATATTATTTGACTTGCTATATTTTTATATAACTGTAAATATGACACTTAAAATTATTATTAAACCGTAAAAATTTATTGTAATATATATATAAATAACGTTTATGATAAAAATATAAATTAGTTTGGAATTGGAATTTTTTTTCTAATTTCGCTTTATATTATTATATATGATTTATAATATTTATTATAAATATATTTATTAATTCAAAATTTGTTCAAAATAGAATCTTTCAAGATTAAATATAGTTCTTTCTAATTTTTTAATTATTTTTAACAATAAATTTAAGATTTTAACATTTTTACTAATAGTTATATTGCTTTATATTAATATATATGATTTATAATATTTATTATAAAAATATATATAAATAAAAAATCTTTTCAAAATAGAATATAATTGTTTTTTAAATTTTTGAATATTTTAACAAGAATTATTTTCTATATGAATTTATAAACTTCTTGTTACAATAAATTTAAGATTTTTACATTTATTTCTAATTATCAATATTTTCTAATTTTGCATTTTTTCAATATATATATATATATATATATATATATATATATATATATAGGATATCCATATGAATAACATAAACAATTTTTCACTGTTTTTTCAACAACATTTATTTTATACATTTTTTTTACAAGTGATTCGTCAGCTTTGATTTTTTTCAAGATAATACATCATTTGTGCTTTATTCGTGAGCATGTTGAAATTTTAGATAATGAGTTGAATAAGGATTAAACTATTTTTAATTTTATATAATTATTTTTGAATAGGTTTGAAATTGATATTTAATTTTTTTTGACAGTTAATTTTTTTCATAAAATGTAAAGTGACAGGAATTTAAATGAACAAACCATAAAAAAAAATCATATAACAGATAGGGGTGGCTGCAAATTCTAGGCCTGGTCGCAACTTCCCTAACAGGGTCGGGCTTAACCGGCACACTCTAAGCATTGACCTGCCTAGGTGGCCAGGCCCATGGCCCCATTAACCCGACATTTCCATTTCTCATTTCCGTTTTCTAAGGATTCCATTCCAGTAGCCTTTCTCTTCCTCTATTTGAATGTTAGCCATTTTCTTTTCCGTAGCTGTTCATTTTCACCGTTAGGTTCATTTACATTTCCCTCATCTCATAGTATGTAGGTAAAATAGGTTTTTTTTCTTTTTTTAAAGAATGTTTATATATGCTTTTTTTATATATAAATGCCTCGTCCATGTTCATTTATTTATTTCTTTAAAGGAATAATCAATGATATTTAAAAAATAAATAATTTTATAATTTAAGTTAAAATATAATTTTTTTTTTTAATAATTTAATTTAGAATAATTTTTTAGAGTTTGATGATTAATATTGCAATAAAAAAAATTAATCTTATAAATTTGAAATTATTATTAATGTCTTGTTGATCTATCTTAAAAATATAAGATAAAATTTAATTGGATAAAATAAATAATTAAATTTGTAAGAGATTATTAACATGCAAATATTTGAATTTAAAAATTTAGATTGTGGTAGACATGGTCATCAAAACACACTTTATGGTTGTTAAATAATTTTTTTCCAATTGCAACAAATTATTGTGGAGAAAAACACCTCTAATAGTAATATGTAATATACATACTAATAAACAAATAATGAGTGACAAACTTAAAGGATTTTCATAGAAGTATCACCAACATTCAGTAGAGTAAATTCTATCACTCGAATGTGTGTTGCCTTTAACTAATCCTCGTTAATATTTTTAGAATGGTTACAATGATGGGGTTTTTATACAATTTCTTTCTTGTACTACCTTGAGTATAATTGAAATGCTTCATATCTACTCTAGCTTTGTCCTCTCTTGAGCTACATACCTTAAAAGAAAATTATGAAATCATAATTTGTTTGGTTAATAATTTTTGTATCACTCTTACATATCTTTGGAAATGATCATTTCTTTTGATAAATTAATAATACCTTCATAACTGTTCATTTTTATAAATTTGTAAAAAAAAATCTTAAGTATCACAACTGTCAAATTCTTAAAAAGTAGTAATAGCACCTAGAGATGTTATCAAATGACCAATAGACACAAATATTTATAATCTTCTCAACCAAAGTACTACTTAAAATAACTACCAAAAACCTAAATGTGTAGTATTTGGTTAATGAGATTATATAAATATTGGTGTATATCTACCATTTGATAGCACCTTTAAGTGTTGTCATTGAATGTCAAAAGGGGACTAAAATAAAAAAACAAATAAAATGAAAATCATGTCACGATGTTAGTCTAAATATAAAAATATAGGTATAATAAACGAAGGAAAGACATCAATCTTTATAACAAACAACTTTGCATGTTTGAGCTCACTAAGAACATGGACTAGCAAATACCTAATTCTACCCTACTTTGTTTCTCTTGTTTCAAATCCTTGAACTTTGCCACTCATTATTTATTTATTAGTATTGTATAGTATACATTACTATTAGATGTTTTTTCCCCTTCAATTATTTATTGTAATTGGAAAAGATTTTCATTTAATAAACATAACATGTGATGTAATGACCACCACAATCTAAATTTTTAAATACAAATATATATATTAATAATCTCTTTTATAAATATAATTCTTTGTTTTATCTAATTAAATTTTATCTTATGTTATTAAAATAAATCAAAGATATTAATAATAATTTTTAATTTATAAGATTACAAAAACTTAATTATAATATTAATTTATACAATTAAAAATTTGAATTACAATATTTTAAATTAAATTATTAAAAATTAATTATATTATAATTTAAATTATAAAATTAAATGTTTTTTTAATATCATTAATTATTCTTTTAAAAGAAAAAAATAAAAGGAACATGCACAGGGCCCTTTTACATATAAACAGGCATGTATAAACATTTTTTTTAAAGAAAATAAATAGAAATTTTTTTCCATGTGAGCTAGCGGGAATCTAATTCTACTTAAATATTTAGTCACAATTTTCAAAGTAAAAAATGTGAACTAAGGATGTTAAATGGAACATATGAGCTCATACTAGTCCACTTGCTGGAGAAAACTTTTTAACGGTGGAAATGAATAGCTATGGAAAGCTAACGCTCAAACGGGGGAACAAGAAAGGTTACGGGAACGAAATCCCAAAAAAAATGGAAACGTAAAAATGTTATAGACGGAAAGATCAAATTAATGGGGCCCATGGGCCCAACCACCTAAGCAAGTCAGCGCTTAGAGTGTGCTGGTTAAGCCCAGCCCCCTAATAGACATGCATGCAAAAAAGTGGAAGTATTAATAAGGCACGCGAACTATTTGACAAAATCCCTAAAAAAAATGTCATCTCATGGACTGCAATGATTGCAGGATATGTTCAAAATGGATTTTTTGAGAAGGCTTTACAAAATTTCAAACAAATGCAATTGGCACGTGTAAAGCCAAATTCCACAACCGGTTGCCAAATTCCACAACCTTCGT
Source organism: Sequoia sempervirens (assembly GCA_007258455.2). Lineage (NCBI taxonomy): Eukaryota > Viridiplantae > Streptophyta > Pinopsida > Cupressales > Cupressaceae > Sequoia > Sequoia sempervirens. The sequence continues at coordinate 429,996,815 of VDFB02075321.1, read as the reverse complement.
TAGTATCCTCCCTGCCTATGCCAAAATAGGAGCTTTGGAGCAAGGTATGGACATCCATCAATGCATCATGGAAGAAGGACCTTTCTTCATATATTGTAGTTGGAAATGCTTTGCTAGACATGTATGCAAATGTGGAAGCATAGAAAAGGCATGTGAATTGTTTGATCAAATGCCTTAAAGAGAGGTTATCTCATGGAATGCAATGATTGCAGGATATGCAAAAAAATTGGTTTTTTTTAAAAGCCTTAGAAACTTTCAAGCAAATGCAATTGGCAGTGTAAATCTAGAGTCCACAACTTTTGCCAGCATTCTTTGTGCCTGCTCCAAAATAGGAGCATTGGAACAGGATATGTACATCCACAAAAGCATAAAGAATAGAAGATTTTTGTAGATGCCATCCCATGGAATGTAATGATTGTAGGATATGCACAACATGGATTTTGCAAGGAGGCTCTCAAAATATTTGAATTAATGAAGCACTCTGGAACATATCCTAGCATTGTAAGCTTTGTTTGTGTTCTATATGCATGCAGTCATGCAAGTTTAGTTGATAAGGGTTGTACATACTTCAATTATATGAGTAACCCTTATTGCATTACACCTAATCATTATGTTTGCATGGTTGACCTTCTTGCCTGGGCTGACTATCTTGAAGACACTCTACATTTTATCATTAAGATGCCAGTTAAACCTGTGATGGTTGTGTGATTGTGTTTTCTAGGTAGAGTATTTATAGCAACAATGCTTTTTTATTTCAATCCTAAAAATGTTGCGACATATGTTCTTCTCTAAAACATCTACGCAGAAGTGGGCAAGTGGGGTGAGGTTCAAATGGCAAGGAATGGATGAAAGATGAAGGAATTAAAAAGATCCCTGGATGTAGTTGGATTGAAGGCCATAAAATGGTACATGTTTTTCATTTAGGAGATAGATCACATCCACAAATATAGTAGGTTTATGCAAAGATGGAGAAATTGGACTTGGGAGATGAGGGCAACAGGGTATTTTCCAGATTCAAGGCGTTTATCCTTAGAACAATTGTTAGAGTTGTTAAGAACCTTCGATTATCATTAAGATAAGTAGTCGAGATTTCTGGATTAAACTGTGTGTGATTTTTTTCATCAACGTTTCGGATCATACTCCATGATCCGAAACGTTGATGAAAAAAATCACACACAGTTTAATCCAGAAATCTCGACTACTTATGATAATGGACTGTGGAAACATAATGTTATCATTAAGATGTCAGTTAATCCTATGATGGTTGTGTGAATGTGTTTTCTAAGTACCTATAGATCGCATATGAATATAGCTTAAGATTATTTACAACGACAATGCTTTTTTATTTCAATCCTAAAAATGTTGTGACATATGTTCTTCCCTAAAACATCTACGCATAAGTGGGCAAGTGGGGTGAGGTTCAAATGGAAAGGAATGGATGAAAGATGAAGGAATTAAAAAGATCCATGGATGTAGTTGGATTGAAGGCCATAAAATGGTACATGTTTTTCATGTAGGAGACAGATCACATCCACAAATATAGTAAATCTATGCAAAGATGGAGAAATTGAACTTGGGAGATAAGGGAAGTAGAGTATTTTCTAGATTCAAGGAATTTACTTAATATTGTAGAAGAGGAGGAAAAAGAATTGTTTCTCTACCACCATATAGTGAAAAGTTGACAATTGCATTTGGTTTGTTAAACAACATCCTTGGAACAATTATTAGATTTGTTAAGAACCTTCAAGTATGCGTTGATTGCCACACTGCAACAAAATTTATCTCCAAGATAGTTGCAAGAGAAATTGTTGCAAGAGATGCAAACCATTTCCATGACAATGTTCTTGTAGAAATTATTGATTATGTCAAATGAAATTATCTGAAAATGAGCTTGCACTATAATAATGTGCACACTGTTAGACCACCTATAAGAAAAAAGGAACAAGGTTTTATTTTGCAAAATCGCTGAAGAAAGTATTTGACCACATATTTTTTAAACTCCTGCCAATAGTTAAAACTTTGCCACCGAATATATTAAATCCCTTGCCATAGGAACTATCACAATTTTTTCTTCATTTGAAAGTTGGTTATCATTCTAATCAGAGATCTTAAAAATATGAATGTGTGCTACTAAGAATAGAAACTGAAAAAACTTAATATAACATGATGTTTCAATTCAGGCTTTGCTAAAATGAAAGATCATCACAACTCTTTTGTTCTCCTCAATTTTTTTTCATCCACTCTACTCCCAACATGCCCTTTGCGGTTATGGGTTGCTTGATTGAGTGACAGGGATTTCAACCTGTCTCATGCTCTTACAAGATAGCCCCATTACCACTGCATGAGAGCCTTTTGGAAAAAGGTTGTGATTGTTTTTTGCTACACTCCTCTAATTTGAATACTTTGCAAATTAACACCTTAAAAATGGAAAGTATACATAGTTAAACATTTTGGGGATTAGATATTCTTAGGTGGAATTCAGGAACTCCCTTGGCTTGAGCTTGTTTGAAAAGAAGTCATATTGAAATAGTATATTTGGAGTTTCTAAACATTGAATAGTTTTCATTCTTACACTGTTATGATTGCCACTACAGGTTTAGATTATTAAGGTTATTGGTGAATGAAGGTGTCAAAATTTTTGATCTTTGATGCCATCATCATCAGAATTTTGAACAATAGGAAGCAATGACAAGTCTGCCTTCCATAAGATTGAACTATTTAAATGTCTCAATCCTTGCTGGTAGTTTCTCTAGAAGTATAATTTGGATTTTATCATGATTTCCTTTTATATACTGAAATTACAACAGATCAACTTGCAAAGTGTGTGAGATGTAGAAAAAAATCACTAGAGATCCAAAATATTAGCATTTTGCAATCTTGGGATGTGGAACTATTGTACTCAAAAATAGTTTTAAATAAAAAAATGCAATGGATGTGATAAAGTATCCAAAAAATCTAAGAAGACACTGTCAACATCTAAGTCAGTTAGGAAAAGCAAAAATCCTCCAACAATGGCTTGAAAAAGCCCAAAATGTCCCACAGACAATAATCACAGTAAATATAGGAGAAACATTCATGTGATAGGCCTAAATTTCTCATATTTAAAGATGAGTTGTTTTAAATTGTTACTGGCTTAATTATAATATTGATTACTTATTTGTATGGATTTTTTATTGAAGTGATTACAAAGAGAGGAGGTGACTAGAGACAATGTGAGTGGAATCAATAATAAACTCAATTTTTTCTTTGAAGAATTTCTATTGGGACTAACTCCTGAATGAATGATTGAGCATGTGGTTGGAATATAACCAAGTTTTTCTCCTGTCAGAGAACTTATCAATTTCTTTGTAATCACAAAGAAGAAACTGATTGTTTGGTACATGATTTGTTGGATGGTCCCAAGAAAGATTCCATATCATTAATTTGTTTTTTATGGCTTGAATTTTTAAGATTTCTTTTTAACAACCAACTCAATGGCTTGCATATGATAGGTAATTTATTTATTTATTTCATTTGGTTGGTTCTCATAAACTATGAAAAAAGCTATCCATTGCTATCCACCTGACTTGGATTTGACTTTCTGTTGTTGCATGTTATGTTATGGGCTAAAGTTTTAAAGGCAATCCAGGCCTTTGTGGTGGTGTTGTGCACAATCCATGTTAAAAAATGGAATGAAATGGAAAGCATTGTCGCTTAAATGATTGTTGATAAAACGATAAGGTTTACCTTACTAGGTTGATATGTGTAGTCGTGCATGTAATTTTGATGTAATAATGATGGTATTAATAATTATGGAATAAGGAAAGCATTTGCATATACTGGGGCAATACTTTTCCTTATAAATCTAAGAATATGCAACATATTTGTTACATCGGTTTTATGTTCTTTGAGATGATCTACATGATTTATTATTGCTAAATTAATTTTAAGAGTTGAGACAAAACATGAAAATAACTATTACATCATTTTTATGTTCTTTAAGATGTTCTACATTATTTATTATTGTTAAATTATCTTTCAAGTGTCCAGACATAACATGAACTATAATGTACAATTCCATTCATTCCTCAATGCTCATCTATATATGTGTAAAGGAAAATAAATATAACTCAATTAATTTTATTTTTAAGAGTCTAATAGAATATTTAAATGTTAAATTAAAAAAATAAATATAATGGATGATGATGTATGTTTTATAAATGCAAGCAGATAATTTTGATATAGTTTATGATTTGATTCAATTTAGAATTATAAATATATTTCCTTTGTTTGTGTTTTGTCTTAAATTTTGTATTATATTCATCCTTTCTGGATTGAGTTTATACATTTAGATCAATTCCATAAGCAAAGAGCTAACATGTGATGTTGTTCTTTAGTTTCTTCTTAGGTCAACACCTAGAAAAGATTAACTTTACAGTCATGCAAAAGATTATTACACTACAAGCAACCATATAGATGGCCTAGATGATGATGATGAAATAAATGTTATTTTTAGTGCATCAATCAAAGTCTAATTTTGATAAATGCTTCATGAATATTATTATAATTGGAATGATATAGCATGATAGAGAATGGAAGATAAGTATAATAATTAAATGCCTTTAAATACCAAGGACATAACAATAAATCATACAAATGTGTGTTTACTTGGCTCATAACATCTAGCAAAGTGAATATAAATAGGATAGTCTCAAACCTGCATGTGAATGCTTATAAACAAAGGTAGGGGAGGGATAGTAGAATTAGCCCAAATTCTCACAAGATTGCATCATTTGATAATTTGTAATTGTATCAAATATCCTCTAAAAATTCCCACAAAACTAAATGGTAATAGCAATGGATGTATGCAAATTTATAACATTACAATTTGTACTCACTTTGAGGTACATGTGAATCCTAAAATAGTTAAGTACCTCAATGTATGTGAGAACTCAAAAAAATGCATAAAAAATAAAAATATTGCATCAAAATATCATGAGATTTTGTCTATCCTAAAATCATTTTATTATTGGTTATTATATAATGGTGTGTGTACCATTAGACAATTTCTACAATATCTTCATACAAAATATGCATCAATATATGAACCAATTCTATTCCCAACAAATGTATAAAGCTTTTAATTATTATTTATACATTCAATTATAGATCTCCTTTCAAACATATTTTATATACAACACAATCGACGTAACCATTGCACCTCCTTCCGGTGCAAGTGCTAGTGATAAATGTTTTGTTTAATGTAATCTCATAAGAATTGATCTTGCATACTATGCTTTATTTATTAAGGGGTTTGAGTTGTTGGAATGAAAGGAATTATATTTTTTTTAATTGAAGATAAATGTATTTATGAGAGGTTTTGTGTTCTTATCATCAAGTCATCGTGTGTAGGATCATTTTAATTGTGCATTACTGCTCAAAATCCAAAGACTAATGAGGTTGAAAAATGTTGATAAACTTACAATTTGTAAAATAAAATCATATTAGTATCTAATTTCAAAAGTTTGAATTATATATAAAAAAGACAATAAAACATTATTATGTTTTCCTATATTTTACCATCTCCAAAAGAAATAAGATATGAGAAGAAACATTAATTTAAAAAAAAAAGAAAAAGAAAAAAGAGTTAAGCCTAACTTTTTTACTTAAAAAGTTTGTGTAAACAAAAAAGATTCATTGACAATTCTTGATTCAAACAAATTTAATAGTTTATTCTTCTCATTTTTCAACTTTATAAACCCAATTTATTTTCAGTTCTTTTATAATATATTATCAAATAATAATAAAAAATCTCACAAAAATTTTTATATTATTAATTTTAAAATATTTTCATGATTTTTTAAAAAATTTAATTTCAAAACAAAAAATTATTATTTTTAAGCTATAGAAATTTCCATTAAACAACCGAAGATGAAACAGTTTAAAGATAAACACGAAATACGATGAAATCAAGGACGAATTTAGTAAAATGAACACTCTTCAATCTGTAACAGTCGAAGTAAACAGCTAGTTGCGGATTTTTAGGAATTTCGATCCACTTGCCATTTTTTCACCTTTTTATATGGTATAGTGGAAGTTTTAAGTGTGAAATCGATCTTGTACAAATATAGATACGGCCATGACATCATCCAATTTAGGGGAAGCAGTAACCAATTATTAAACTTTATCTGAAAAGCACGTCGCATTGTACTAACGCCTTTTTGACCAGGAAACAACTAATTCTAGTGCCACCGACACTCTACACGTTTTTACTTTATCTGTGAGTCTAATCAATTGCCCTGGCTATGTCATCATTGAATTTGTTTTGTTATTTGAACCATGATTTTCTATGTTTCCCGGTCCCACCACTACACTGCCAGATAGAGTTATTGGCGTTACACCAAATGGTCGTTAAATCAAAAAAGAGAGTGGGTACAAGCAAGCCTAGAATTTGAGGGCCACCCCTATCTCTCAAATGAAAAAAAAATTGACGGTTTGTTCATTTAAATACCTGTCACTTTACGTTTTATGAAAAAATTTAACTCTCAAAAAAATTTAAATATCAATTTCAAATGTATTCAGAAATAATTATATAAAATTAAAAATAGTTTAATCATTAAATTCATCTATCTAAAAACATAAATTATTTCAACATGCTCACCAATGAACACAAATGTTGTATTATGTTGTGTTATGTTAATCATATGAATATCCTATATATATTAAAAAAATGTAAAATTAAAAAATATTGAATTTTGAAAATAAATGTTGAATTTTTTTTATAGTTTAATCATTAAATTTATTTATCTAAAAACATAAATTATTTCAACATGATCACCAATAAACACAAATGTTGTATTATGTTGTGTTATGTTATTCATATGAATATCGTATATATATTAAAAAAATGTAAAATTAGAAAATATTGATAATTAGAAATAAATGTAAAAAATCTTAAATTTACTATTACAATTAACAAGAAGTTTCTAAATTCATGAAAAATAAATCTTTTTAAAATATTCAAAAAGTTAAAAAACAATTATATTATATTTTGAAAATATTTTGTAGTAATATATATTTTTATGTTAAAATCTCAAATTTATTATTAAAAATACTTTAAAAATTAGAAAGAACTATATTTAAATTCATATAGAAAATAAATCTTGTTAAAATATTCAAAAAGTTAAAAAACAATTATATTCTATTTTGAAAAGATTTTGTATTAATATATATTTTTATAATAAATATTATAAATCATATATATTAATATAAAGCAATGATAACTATTAGTAAAAATGTTAAAATCTCAAATTTATTGTTAAAAATATTTTAAAAATTAGAAAGAACTATATTTAATCTTGAAAAGATTCTATTTTGAAGAGATTTTGAATTAATAAATATATTTATAATAAATATTACAAATCATATATATTTTTATTATAAATATTATATATATATGTTCCAATAATTTTTTACGATTTAATAATAATTTTAAGTGTCATATTTACAGTTATACAAAAATATAGCAAGTCAAATAATACGGTCTAAGAAAATTTTAGATTGTAATATAAGGTCCAAAATGAAAAAAAGGTCAGATAGACCATCAAATTCCAAGCCTAGGTACAAGACTAGGGTTCGAGAAAGAAGAATTACAAAAGTAACAAATAATTAGAAAGTTAATAAAAAGAAAAAAAAAAGTGGTTCCCTCTAGGAAAATAAAAAATTATATTTCTTATGGATGATTTAAAATAGGAAGTGGCAATCATGATTCTCAATGATAAAGAAGGCAAATAGTATTCTATATCTAAAGATCAAATTTGAAGGAGATGAGATGGTTACTAAACACTTCATGTGTGTCATAATTGGAAAATTTTCAGAAACAAATCATTAAGGAATGGCATAATAAAATGGGTGAAGGAATCATGAAACTTAAATCATTCTCTAAATTTCATTTTTAAAGGGTTCTTTATAGTTACCTTCTAGACTAAAGTGCATAGGATTGTTTCCTACAAAATAGGCCTTCAAGGATGATGAATACAATTTTGTACACGTAGAGATGTCCTAGCTTTAATTGACTCACTTTCTCTCCCTATAAATCTTTGTGCTAGATCAAACTCTATAATCTCCCATTGGAATATTGGATGCCCAAATGACTCAAAAAAATAGGAAGTTTCATGGGCAATGTTGATGCTTTAGATATGGAGACATTTGAAGGATATCAATTCAACTTCATCCAAAGTAAGTGAATCGACACAATTGGTGCAAATTGAGGAAAATATTTGCTCTCCTTAGGTGTGGTTGTTGATCTCATAAGAAAATTGAAAACAATGAAATGTGTGCCTCAAAATAAGGAGGACAACAACAACAATAATAAGATGGATTTTTTTGATGATTGGGATGAGTCTACCCCATGGTCAGGTAAAACCTCAAAGATGACAATTATTCTATACAATTTTGTCTCAACCAAGGGGAAGTTTTGGTGCATGATGAAGAGGATTTTGATTATTGGACAAACTTGAAGAATGATAAGGACTAAGAGTTGTATATAATGAATCTATGTTGTATAATCTAATCAACCTCCAAAGTCCTCAAAGAAAACATAGCATCAAGGAAGAAGTGCAAGATGAATACCAATAAATAGTGAAAGGGAATGAAACATGATGATAGGAGGAAAATCTACCATTAACCAGTACATTCTAAGAGCTAAGGTAGGAAAATCCTCCCTTAGAGAGAAATGAAGATTATAACTTGAAATGTAAGGGGATTGAATGCCCTAACAAATAGTGTGACCAAATTCTATATTGATCTTTGTTGGTTGCCTTAGTCACAATACAAGAAACAAAATTAGGGAATTGGAGACTAAATAATGATTGTAACTTGGAATGTTAGGGGATTGAATGCCCCTAACAAATAGTGTGACCAAATAGCATATTGATACTTTGTTGATTATCTTAGTCACAATACAAGAAACAAAATTAGGGAATCGGAGACTAGATAATTCATTAACTTTGTTGTAACGGAACTGGAATAGTATTTTTATTGATTCATCTAGTGCAATAGGATTCCTAGGAATTTTATGGCCCCAATTCATGCCTCTATGTAATCGCTCCATTCATCATTGAATTGGATGGCCACATCTAGGTAAGAAATCTACACTTAGATCTAAATTTTAAAATAGATAACATGTATGGTCCCATGAAGATTGAGGAGGTATGTCAAATTTATAATGGGATGCATTCCTTAATATCATCACAACTAGACACAAAGTTCATTATAAGGGATGATTTCAAAGCCCTAGATCAAGATTGGAGAAGAAAGGGAATCTCACTTGCACAATGCAAGCCCAACAAATTTTTTAAAATTTTGTAAGGGAAGAAAAACTCATTGATGTAGTGCCCAAGAATGTGAAATTCACCTAGATAAAATAGACATGTGGGGTTCATGAATATTTTAAAGCAACTTGACCAATTTTTACACTCAAAAAATTAACTTCACTCCTCATACATTCTAGACCCCTCCATTTTCCCTATCTCTAGCTTAGACAAATATCTCTAACTTGTTACTCTCAATCATAGAGTATAGACCTTGATTTAGATATCTATTTAAATTTGAGAGAATTTGATCTAGGAGGGATTATCTATTAGATATTTGATGTAAGGGCATCCTGAGGACATTATGGTGAGTTTACATGATGTTTGAAAAGATAAGAATCTAATCTGGTATGATTTTTTCATAGTCCATCAAATTAGTTATGCAAGCTTTTGGTTTAAATTGTGTATATTTTTTTCTCGACATTTTAGATTACATTCAATGATCTACCATCAGGAAGAGGAATTTTTCTCCTCTTCCTAATGATGGATCATTGAGTGTGATCTGAAATATTGATCAAAAATTCAATCTAGGTCTAAGGATGATGAGGCATCCACATCCATTCTGGCTTTCTTGATTACAAAAGATGGATTTAATTTTAGTACAATAATAGTACTAGATAAAGTTCAACATCATAGCATACCATGATGAAACTTGTAATGTGATTTTGCACCAATGAATGTGTGTCATTAAGAAGTCCATGGTAGTTTGACAAAGAAGTAGTGTATGATAGGAGGGATGGTACCCATACCATATGGAAGGATGATTAGCAACACAAACTGGTACGATTGATGTGAAGTGAGGTAAGGTTTTATAATATTACAAGGTTGTACATTAAGGAGGAGTGATGTGCATTGATTACAAATATGTGCAATATTACTAGAATGGGTGGTAGCACCACAAATGCATAATACTTAGCATAGAGAGTTGGTGGCATGAAAGGGGGTCATCAAAAGGAAGTATTCCAAAGGACAAGATAAATGAACAAGAGGATAAGGAGCTATATTGAGAAGTCAATGACTTAGGAATGCCAAAGGGAGGGATATGTTGAAGATAAAAAAGAGGATGATAGATTTGAGAGACTGGTTGATAGAAGAGGAAAGTGTGTTGAGACTAAGAGCACAAGAGGGAGAGTGGGTCTTGTAACAATCATGTATAGTTATGGTGTAGCCTATATGTTAATTATGGACTTGTATCCCTATGTGCTTATGTATGTGAGAAAAAATAGTGGTATTTTATAACTAAGTTTATGAAAATTAATTAAAAAATTGGGCTTTTTTGTGGCTATTTTTCCCCTATTAAGGTTTTTCCTTTAACGAAAATCTATTGTAGTTTGTAGAGTTTATTTTTTGTTATGTGTGTTTAACTGTATGGGCTATATAGTTGGATGGTCCTTCTTGGGACCCCCTAGTTGTGACTACATCAATATCATCCAATCTTGGTGGTGTGGGGCCACCATATAGAAGGGTTAAAAAATGTTTATCTTTTCCAAGAAGTTAACCTATCTAAAAGCTTGGTTACAGGATTGGAATGTAGATTCCTTCAACAATAAATTCTAGGAGAGAAGAAAATAGGAAAAAGAGACACTTAAACAAAAGGTTATTGCACATGGAATGTTTTACATATATTACATTAGAGAGAGGGAAACTATATTATACAAGATATGAAAAGTTTTGCTAGAGAAGAAATATTTTATAAATATAAATCAAGAGAGACATAGTTGGAGATGGGGGATTTGAACAACACCAAATTGTTCCATAACATGCATCAAAGGTGAGAAGAGCCTATAATAGGGTCAAATAGATCAAAATGATTAAAGGTATATTTTTTATTTGATATGAGTGGTTATTTAGACAACATCTCATGATTAGTCATGAATGAAGGTAATTCAATGCTCATGGAACCCATCTTTGAGGAAGAATTGAAAGTGGAGATATTTTAATTACACCTAGACATGGATCCTATATTGGATTGGTTCCCAACAAGCTTCTATCAAAAGTGTTGGAATGTCATTAGGAGGGAGTTGTGGGAGGTGTTAGCAAAATTGTATACATTTATAATAATTTAAAAAAAATCGACAATAGAAATACTATGTTCATCACCAAGGAATTCTTGTGTGAATCGTTTGTAGAATTTCATCTAATTATCCTATATAATATAGTATATAAAATAATCTTCAAGGTGGTGGTGAATATATTGAAGGAAGTGCTCCCAAATATTATTTCTCTTGAACAAAGTAGATTCACACTAGGAAGAAGCATAATATATGGAATCATTATTGTGCATGAAGCTATCAATTTAATAGTCTACTTGAGCTTGAAAAACATGGTAATCAAACTTGATATAAGAAAGTTCTATGACCATGTTAGTTGGATCTTTCTAATGAGAATACTAATGATTATGATAAGATTCATTTTTGGACATAATCCTATTTTCATGAGTCCTAGGAATTATCCTTGGGTATGAGGTTTAGAAATATTCACTCATTTACTCTTTGGGCAAGACAATAGTGCATTTTTTGGATTGCAACCCAAAATAAGACTCCAACAAATTTTTAGGAAACCTAAGTGCTAGCACTCTAGTTTCCTCCTAGTGTGCTAGTGTTTTTTGGGATGTGGTAGTCCTCCAACATGTTGCAGTCCTCTAACTCATATACCTATAGGTATTTCTAGGGAAAATTTATATATAAAATTTGTTTCTCTTAATTTTGTGAGATGTCCCATGTTTTCAATTTATTGATGTGTTGTAATTTGAGATTTATGTCATCTCTTACATTGGGTAGCATGTAATTGTACAAAAATGGTCAACCCATTATCTTTCTATTTTTCAAAGGATTGTACTTCCTAGTGGTGTAACCTCATATGGAGGTTTTCCCTTGCATTTTGGTGTCCTTGGTGGAAGATTTCCCACCTTTATTTTGGTAAGTGTTCCTTGTGTCTAGGGAAACAATTTTCATCCCACTTAGTCTAGATGTAATATCTCCAAGTTGACCGACCTCTTACTTGGGTTTCCCTTGGTTTTGTGAGTGTTTTTAAGTATGTGTAGGGGATGGTTTTGAAGTATATGGTTCCCTTATATTATCATTTTCTTGTGTTAGGAAGAGAACATGATTATGGAGTTGGGACCTAATTGTTGTTATGGTGTAGTTCCACTCACTTATTGGATCATTGGTAGTTTCATCCCTAATTGGTAAATATTTTACTTGTGTCACCTTGCTTGTTGTAATGGTGATGTATTTATGTGTTTTTGATGTCATCTAAACAACCTTGGTTGTCTTGTGTGTGTGTTAGTGTGTAGTGTGATATATTAATATCATACCATGAAATGATGATGTCATTATTGTGTGGTTCTTTTGAAATAATTATTCACTTGGATATTGTCTTAGATGTGTGGCTTGGGGCATTGAATTTGGAATTAGAGATCATGTCAAGAAACATTAGGAGCTTTGATTTATGTGCTTTCCCATGTGAATGAGGTGTTTTTGACATGTGTTTGTGGTGTGATTTCTCAAGTTCTTGTGTGTAGAGGAAGGTTGCCTCCTAGGCCTCACCACACTCAACAAGGAATGTTAACTCTAGTAGAGAGTCTCTTGAGTTTGAGAGTGACCACTCTTCTATTTTTTCTTGTTTCATATGAGCATGTGTAGGGCCTTAGTGTGGTTGTGTGTGCTATGGGTAGGATGTTATTGCATGGTTTGTCTCCTTGCATGATATGTTTGAGGATTTATTTTTGTGGGGTTAGTTAGACCCTTGTGATTTCCAAGGAGTTTCTTTTGTGTATTTATTTCCTTCTTGATGTTTTGACTCCTTGCTTTGGGTGAATGTTGAGTGACCTTTATGTGGTCAATTTTATGCTTATGTATCCACTTGGAATAGTGTGACTATGAAAATATTCTTTGAGAACAAGGAATATTTATGTTCTTGGTTTTTGGATTGACCATGGTGTACACTCTTGTGAATGATGCATTCAAATGATTGTTCAAAAGATATATTGTTTTGTTCATACATGCCTAATTCATGAAGTAAAATAGTGATATGATAATGCTCAAGCTTAAAGGAAGATTACATTGTGTACCCTAGTGTTTGTACATCATGTTGGAAGAATAGCATACCTCTCTTAAATACCCTTTCATAATTGAAAATGTCATTTCCCTTTTGGGATGGTGATTTGAAATTCTTGCCTAAAGTATATTATGCATTGGTATTCATTGAATGCATCTCATATATATTTGAATTGACTATTTAGGTGCATGAAAGAAATGTCAAATTATTGTAATAGCTCATTTAGGTCAATGAATTAGGTCCTCATATTGTATTACTTCCAAGGATTATTTTGGGAACCTAGGTGTGGTATTGTACTACATTAATTAATGGTTATAAAAGGGTGTAACTAGGTCATATGCATGGTAATTCTCATGATAAATATTTGGTGGACATAATGAATCCATTAATAAATCTTGCATTTGTTGACTCTAAGACTATGTTTTCCCCCTCTTGCTTGCTGCACATATTAATTTATAAAGGGAATTATGCATGGTAGGAGCATTTTTCCAGTGTGGATTAAAGCTTCCAATTGTATTATCATTTCTGGTGAAGCATGTTGAGCTTATTTATTATAGTATATAAAGTAGAGATGCATTTTTTTAAAATACATGTGTCCTATGTTGTTGGTCTTCTTGCATAGTTGAATTTTAATTGTTCCTTGTATGATTGAACATGTTGAATCACCTTGGCTTTGAGCTTGAGTGTGCCATAGCATAGTCTTGATCACTAAAAGTTTATTAAGGTGTGATTGTGTGTGTCATTGTATTATAATTATGATTCCCTTGAATGTGATAGTTTAGTGAAGTTCCATTCATGTACATAAAGGAAATTCTTGTGGATTGTAAGGAAGCTAAGGTAGTAGAACAACTTCCTACACTGATCTTGAGAAGAGGATAATGCAAAACTTTATAGATCTTTACAACAGTTATATAAACTTAAACAAAAATAAACATAAATATCATGCATACCACAACATAGTGATTTACATTGGGAAAACCCTTTTGAGAGAAAAACCCCACTTCCCAAAAGTCACTTAATATATTATTTATAAATCATGAAGATTATAATATACTTGCAAAGCAAGCTTCTCATAGGAGTATCACCAACCAAAGATCCAAAGGCAACACTATTGTTATTAGAATCTCAAAATACATCACAATACACAATCGCAATACAACACCCTCATAAAATAGGGTTACCTTCTAGGGCAAGACAAGCCAAAAAAATCTACTATCAGATCTAAGACCTAATGATGAATAATCTAGATTTATAATAATAAAATATACATAAATTTTGGCTTTCGGGGCTGTGGACTCCAAACCCTTCATCGGGGGGATGATCCCCCTCGAACCCCTTGCAGGGGGTACTCCACTTGCCTCCCACCCTATACCCTCTCGTGCTTACCTATCAACAATAAACCTTATATAAATTTTGCAAGGTTGAGGCACATTTTCCCAACAAGGATGCCACAAAAATGCTTGTAATTGTCTTCACACATAATGATGTGATTATGATATGTTGAAGTTGTAATTGCTTAACAATGGGGTTTATGCTTAGAAGGATTATGTGAAAAATATGATCTATGTTGTGTAATGTGTTTGGAGTCCTAAAAGAATCACTCACTTGGTGTGATTGAGCATGTTCTCTAACTCATCATGGATGTTGCATTCTAGGTATAGTATAGATTTTTATTTCCTCAACTATGCCTAGAATTAGTCACATAGTGCATGCAATGTGTACACCTTCTACATTTTATATATTTTTTCAATTATTGATGAACTCTCTAATTGTTTGCAAGGTTTGAAATTGATTTAAATTAATTATTTTTATAAATGGTCTAGTCACCAAATTTTGTTATCTATTTATCTTTTGACCCTTTTATTATTGAAATTGAACTTATTTTATGATTTATTGTTGGAATTGTCAATTCTTTCTACTTGGTATTCTTTGATTATTGTGGTGGCTATACTAGAATATTTTAAATTGTTGGTCATGTATTGTGTAATTTTGTTCTCTATCATGTCCATGATGGGCTTTTTATGGGTTGTATAAGGGAGTAGATTGTGGAGAGCATACCAGTTCTTGATGTGTTAATTATACCTATATTAAACAATGAAATGCTAGTGGATTCTTTGTGAAGTGTTTGGAAAATTATGAATTGCATTATATGCATATGGATCTCTTGTTCTGAATAACTTATTTCTAGATATCAATGCCATTTATATGTTGGCAGTAAGTGAGGTGCATTTGAATCTCTATATGAGGTTGATTGTTATTCTCTGTATTTCTGAACTTGAGAATGCCTTGCTTGCTACTAATATATGGTTGTGTGTTGACTTAGTCCACCCACCATGTTTTCTCTTATTGTCTTATTCTCATGACCATGTTTCCTAGTTCTTTAGTACTAATTAAGTGTTTGATGAGGTGTTGTAAATATTGAAGCCATGTTATAAGATACCATGAAGGCATACATCATATCCTTAGTTGGAGTGGTAGTTGGAGAATAGAGAGTTGTAATCTTTGAGGTGGTTGCATATTTGTTGATTGATGTTCACTTGGTTCATGTACTTTTAGAGATGTGTGTTTTGTGGGTTTGAGGCCTAACCTTGGTGAGAGCCTAAAGGGTCAATTTAGTGAGATCTATTGTGTTTGAAGGATTGTGTACCAAGAATTCCTTATGCTTGGTTGTTTATAGGCTTCCAAGAGTAAGCCAAATCTTAGTGGGTGAAGATCAAGCCTGGAATTTGATGGCCACCCCTACCTATCATATGAAAAAAAATTGACGGTTTGTTCATTTAAATGCCCGTCACTTTACATTTTATGAAAAAATTTAACTGTCAAAAAAATTTAAATATCAATTTCAAACCTATTCAAAAATAATTATATAAAATTAAAACTAGTTTGATCCTTATTCAATCATTATCTAAAATTTCAACATGCTCACCAATAAAACATAAATGTTGTATTATCTTTCAAAAAATCAAAGCTCACGAATCATTGTAAAAAAAATACTATAAAATAAATGTTGATTTTTTTTTATAGTTTAATCATTAAATTCATCTATCTAAAAACATAAATTATTTCAACATGCTCACCAATAAACACAAATGTTGTATTATGTTGTGTTATGTTATTCATATGGATATCCTATATATATTAAAAAAATGTAAAATTAGAAAATATTGATAATTAGAAATAAATGTAAAAATCTTAAATTTAGTATTGCAATTAACAAGAAGTTTCTAAATTCATAGAAAATAAATCTTTTTAAAATATTCAAAAAGTTAAAAAACAATTATATTCTATTTTGAAAATATTTTGTATTAATATATATTTTTATAATAAATATTATAAATCATATATATTAATATAAAGCAATGATAACTATTAGTAAAAATGTTAAAATCTCAAATTTATTATTAAAAATACTTAAAAAATTAGAAAGAACTATATTTAAATTCATATAGAAAATAAATCTTGTTAAAATATTCAAAAAGTTAAAAAAAATTATATTCTATTTTGAAAAGATTTTGTATTAATATATATTTTTATAATAAATATTATAAATCATATATATTAATATAAAGCAATGATAACTATTAGTAAAAATGTTAAAATCTCAAATTTATTGTTAAAAATATTTTAAAAATTAGAAAGAACTATATTTAATCTTGAAAAGATTCTATTTTGAAGAGATTTTGAATTAATAAATATATTTATAATAAATATTACAAATCATATATATTTTTATCATAATATATATATATATATATATTCCAATAATTTTTTTTACATTGTAATATACAATCCAAAATGGAAAAAATGGTCAGATAGACCATATGCCCACACATTTGTTTCTTTGTGTTTATTGCTGTTTCAAATTCATCATTTTTACTAATAGATTTGGTTATGATTGTTGTCTATACATTTGATGTCTTGTGTCATGATAATCATAGATACTTTGCAAGAGATACAATTATTTATTTCATATTGCAATACATTATACACAGATTGATGTATTTGCAATACAAATTGTATTGTATACATTTATACGATGTCTCCACACAATTATATCATATACTAAATATAATAACAAATAACATTATTAACCATAATAACATGCTAACCACTACATAGAACACTTAGTTTCAAAAGGAGAAAATAAATGTGAGGATAGAATGGGGAATATTTATTAATTTTGAAAAGAATAATAGAAGGCCAAATAGCAATCATAATGACGGAGAGTAGGACCATTCTGTTACGGGGCAGCAGAAGCAGGCGAAGAAGCTAGCAAGCGGTGTTGTGAGTTGTTAGCAGCACGCATCTGTACCACTTTTTTGTGTGAATTAGAATGGATGCAGCTCACAAAAGTTGGGCTATTTGCCGGTCTGTACTCTGGATATAACCTCCCAGACCTATATCGAACACCACAAGCGTTACACAGTGTTTTTGGGCCCATTGGCCCCGTTCTCCACTGCGGGGTTTTGTGCGTCGCGCAATGCGTGCATCTCCTAATCGCTGTCTTCTTTCTCTTTGCCTTTCCCACTCCTCTTCTCTTGCTGCGCGCGCGTCTTGGTATCACCCTACTTATCTTTATCTTCTGCTTCTCATCCTTCTCTTCAAACTCACGCAGCCATTGCCGCACTGTGTCGTCCTCTTCCAACTGAAAAACAATAACAACAACAAACCAGAAACCCTATAAACTAAGCCCACCAAATTAGGGAAAAAAACTCTTCTGGTTCTTAATCTAGAACATTACAGCCTGAGTTAAAAGAATAACCAGTAAATCATGGTTTTGTGAAAAACTTACAGCTGAGAATTGGAAAATCTCGGAGTTAGGTTGGGCAACAGAAGTGCAGGGAGAATCAACGATATTGTTAATGAAGGAAAGCTGCTCTGATGTGCTGTCGTAAATGGCGGCTCCAATGATGTCGTCAGAGAGCTCTACTAAATCATCTGCCAGTGAAAACTCCAATGAATCATCTGCCATAGGAAACTCCAATAAATCATCTGCTAAAGTAAAGGCCTCTCCAATGGAATCAGCACCGTCAAAACAAGAAAGCAAACTTGCCTCCAAATCCATGACCACACCAAATTGGACTTTCGAGTAGCGTGAGAGATGCCCTGAATTAGCAGGAAAAAAAAAGGTATAAATGTGCCTGTGCACAGCGTTGATAGCACTACCGACAGATCTGTAGATGTGTTAGTGTCAGAAATATTAAAATAGCATCACATGGTCCGTGTCGGTTGTCCCCAGCTAGGTACACCTCTCCTCCACATTGCGAGGTGATTCACGTTTTTACGGCTTTGCTTTTTCAAGTCTCTGCCCATGGAAATTTCCAGTGTGTTTCCTTGCACTCACTTTTTACTATTTTTTATTAGATTGCAGGAATTGGGTAGTCCAGGCTGGAATTAAATATAATTACAATCTAAATATTTCAAAATCTCTTCAAAATAGAATCTTTTCAAGATTAAATATAATTCTTTCTAATTTTTAAAATATTTTTAACAATAAATTTGAGATTTTAACATTTTTACTAATAGTTATCATTGCTTTATATTAATATATATGATTTATAATATTTATTATAAAAATATATATTAATACAAAATCTTTTCAAAATAGAATATAATTGTTTTTTAACTTTTTGAATATTTTAACAAGATTTATTTTCTATATGAATTTAAATATAGTTCTTTCTAATTTTTTCAGTATTTTTAATAATAAATTTGAGATTTTAACATTTTTACTAATAGTTATCATTGATTTATATTAATATATATGATTTATAATATTTATTATAAAAATATATATTAATACAAAATATTTTCAAAATAGAATATAATTGTTTTTTAACTTTTTGAATATTTTAAAAAGATTTATTTTCTATGAATTTAGAAACTTCTTGTTAATTGTAATAGTAAATTTAAGATTTTTACATTTATTTCTAATTATCAATATTTTCTAATTTTATTTTTTTTAATATATATAGGATATTCATATGAATAACATAACACAACATAATACAACATTTGTGTTTATTGGTGAGCATGTTGAAATAATTTATGTTTTTAGATAGATGAATTTAGTGATTAAACTATAAAAAAAATTCAACATTTATTTTATAGTATTTTTTTTACAGTGATTTGTAAGCTTTGATTTTTTAAAAGATAATACAACATTTCTGTTTTATTGGTGAGCATGTTGAAATTTTAGATAATGATTGAATAAGGATCAAATTCCAGACTTGCTTTAGATTAATATAGCTGTAACTAATTTCATATACTCTTCCATATAAATATTTCAAAGTTTACAGATAAGGATAAGTATACCAGCTTTCATTATTGGAATTTATTTGGTAAGAAAATTATTTTACAAAATTATTATAGTTCTAAATTTAGTAGGTTCAATAGGGATTGAATTTAGTTTTCATGTGATTTTTGATGAAATAATTATTTAAATGGGTGTATGGATTTGAATTGATTTTAATTATACATTAATTTTGATTATATATGGATTTGGGTTAGGTTTGATTAGGAAGCAATTTTGAAAAAAAAATATATTTTTTATTAATTCAAGTTAAAATTGATTTTTTTTAATAACTTTGATAAAATAGTAGTTATATGGTGAGAAAATTATGCTAAGAAAGAGTTAAACATAATTTCATACATGTTAGGGTAGTTAGGTCTCATTTCAATATTTAAGTGATTAAAGAAATTGGTTATCTTTTTAAGCTTCCTAGGTGTGTGGATTTTGGTTGGATTCAAATGTTCGATTGATTTGATTCTTAAATGATTTTTATTAAATAACTTCTCTTGTTTGGTTAACTAGGATTAAGTTTGATCACCATATGAATTTGATAAAAAAATTGGTTCTTTTAATAGGTATGTTTGGGACTTAATAAGACGTCACATGATTAACAAAATGAATTCCCTTACTGAGTATGGTTTGGGTTGAGTTTGATTTACAAGTGAACTAATTGATCTCATGCTAGGAGTGTGGATTATCCTACAAGGTGCATATATTTCCTTGTTGTGTGTAGTTGGAGTTGGTTCAATTCTAAGGTGGATATGATCTCTACATCAAGCTTTAACAAAATGAATTTCTTATTAAGTGTTTGATGTGATCTAGATGTAACTTAAACGAAACAGGTTCACTTGTTGAATTTGATTGATTTAAGATTAGATCCCCACATGGTTTATATATTTTCATACTAAGTGTGTGAATTCCATTACTATGTGTAGTTAGGTATTGGTTTGAATCCCAAATAAATATTTGATAATATATTGATCTTTATATTGAGTGTAGTTGATGATAGGTCTTGATCCCTATGTAAGTAAAACATAACTTAAAGCAAAACTAAAATGAACTCTCTAAAATAGCTAGCAATGGTGTACAATACAATGTAGATTTATTCCAAACAATTTAAGTGACTTTAGGGAACACCTTAATAAAAATATCATTCTATTACATTATAATTAATGGTGGAGTCTTTTCCAAGTGTACATCTAAGTAACAAAGAAAATTGTTA
This sequence comes from Sequoia sempervirens, assembly GCA_007258455.2. Classification (NCBI taxonomy): domain Eukaryota; kingdom Viridiplantae; phylum Streptophyta; class Pinopsida; order Cupressales; family Cupressaceae; genus Sequoia; species Sequoia sempervirens. Next base: position 429,975,892 of record VDFB02075321.1, on the reverse strand, counting down.
TAAACAAGTGGCTTCAAGTTCTTATATATATATAAAAGTAAGAACTTAAATATTTGACTTATATATATGAATGAAATTTCATAATTGTCATGATATTTTTATAAAAGAAATGACCAACACAAATACTATTTTTCAACATGGACATCTTAAAAATGACATATATGTTTTAAATTTTCAAAATATATAAAGTACTAAAACATAGACTTCCTAATATAATTTATGTTTATAATTTTTATTTTTTTACAAAATTAGTTAAATATAATTTATAAATTTAAGAAAATTATTTTAATTTTAAAAAAATTTGAAAAAAGTGAGGTCGGTGGAATGTAAAAAAATATATCAAAATTATTATTTTTTATTTGATTTTTTTTCACTTAGATATTTTAAAAATTTAGTGCATGTAGATTTTTTTTCCACATGGATATATTTTTAATATTTTTTAAAGTGAAATTTACTCAAAATATAATAGTTAAATTGATAGGAAGTTAATTTCTTCTTAATTTTTTTTATAATTACAAAAAAATACCCTCTTAAAAAGGATTATCTCATCTAGTACATCATATATCTAAAATAATAATAATTTTAAATTTTAATTAATTTCATATTTGATTATAATAAATTATTTGTAATAAATTAACAACAATAATAAAACTAATCAAAATATAAAAAAAAAAGAAAGATTATGAGCTTTACAAAAGGGTATTTTTATATTTCATAAAAATGCCCATAGGACTAGAGAAATCTAGTGTTGAAATTAAATTTCTATTGAATTTTCTCCAAAATAGAGCTTAGGCTATTACATAGTCTTGAGTGGAAGTGTTTAAGTCAAAACTCATTCTCTTGAATTTTTTTGTCAAAACATTGCCATATACTTTGAAATTGGTTTTGAATTTCAATATTAAATTATATCAATTTAATAGTTTTAGGTAAAAGTATTTAATCAAAACTCTTTGTGTCATGAAGGTGCCAAATAGCTTTTCTTGAGTCTAAATTGTAGGTCCAACATGCGACACAAATCTATTTTTCCTGTACACATACACATACATCTAGATATATACCATCACATGACAATAGATAAGAATATATATACACATACATCTAAATATATACTATCAAGTGGTGGTATATATAAGAATATATACATACATCTCTATAGGTAATAGCACTAAATTTATTACAAGCCCTTACTAATTCTTTGCTAGCTATTTAAATTGACTCTCTATTCATTTGAATTGAGTTTTAAGGCCTCAAGAAGAATGTTAGAGCAAATTGTTTGGGTATCAATCATATGTAGAAACTTAAGCTAACATGCATCTAAGTTTCCCAAGATGTTTAAAAACAAGAAAGACAAAAAATAAAAAGGTTTCTAAAATAGTTTATACTAAAGATTTAAAAAATGAATAAAAATAACAATCCAAACATGATAAGTAAACACATAAATAAAACAAAAAATTATTTGATAGACTTTAATTTATTATAAATAAAAATAATAATTAAAAAAAAAAACTTTTAAAAAGCTTAAATACATTTTCTAAATAAAATATTAACTATATATAACTAAATTAAAAAATAATCTTTAAATAAAAATTAAAAATAACATTTATATAATTTTTTTTAATTAAAATTTTAAATTAAATTACCAATCCAAAACATTAATAAAAAGTACTCACAGTTATTACCAGAAACATTCTCATTCTCATATAAATAAGCCATGAACAGCTCATACCCATGACTATGGGGTCATCTAATCATTTAAGAAAATGATATCTAATCATTAGAAATTATACGCGTGGACAGAGTTTGCTGCCGACACCGCAAAATTAATGAATATATAATATTACATCTACTTGCAATACGTGGAAGAAGACACGTCATAAGATCGCTGCCGACACTCTTAAGTATAATAAATATTTTGTAATTTTGACAAAATAATTCGTACTCCCAAAAGAAACACATCATTTATTGGTGTTCCACAAGGGAAATGTTGGGTACCGTTGCCAAAGTTCATTGCATTTAATTTTATTTAGTTTAATCAGTCTATATAATTAATTTTTTTACAACAATTTTATAGTTTACAATTATTGTTTTTATTTAATATTTAAAAAAATATCATTTATCTTTCTTTCTATTGATCTATATTGAGAATAATAAGTGCAATTTTTTTTTAAAAAAATTATGTTCCATGCGTTCAATTTTTTGGAGATCAAATGTCAACTCTACAGTGACCTAAACGGTATGAACACTATTATATAGATCATAAAAAGTTGTATTATTGACCTTAAAATTATTTTGTTTTCTTGAATGACCTAGCAATACTCAAATCTATACATTTAAATATAATAATCTTTTAAAAAAATCTTGCATTGCATAATCAAAGAAGATATCTACCTACTTTGAATAGTGTTTATCTAATGTACTAAACTAGCAATTGCACCTTGGTTTGCAATGGGTATGCCGAAGAGGTGTGGAAGGTCAATTAGGAAAAAAATGGTTTATTTTTTTTGGCTAATGGGTTAGGTAGTTGGACGTGGCATTCTCTAGAACAGTTTGTGTGCTTTGTTTAATCTTCCACATTTTGCATACATGTCTAGGGGCTGCAGAGGGTAGTTGAAACCATAACAGATGACAAAAAAAACTCCTTACTCTATCCTTTGATGGTTGTCCAAGCTGTGTTCCAAAGCTCTCATTTCAACCTATGTAAAAATATATATTGTATGTTAATATATGGTTGTAAATATATATTGTATTATATTTGTATGTTAATTTAATTTGTACTACATAAAAATATATTGATTGTTAATTATTAAAAATAGATTTGTAGTTAATAAATTTTATTATAGAATATTATATACAATAATAATATAATTTATATATAATAATAAGTATGACTTAATCATTTGATAAATAAAAATTATTATGAATATACAAATGTAAACCTTAGATAGTCTATATATTATTTATAAATTTAACTTTAAATAAAATAAAGATAAGTATTATCAACTATATATTATAAATTTACTTATTATTAATATATTGATAAGTATTTATAATTATAAGCCCACATAGGTAGTAGAGTTGGCTTGGGCAGTGGGTTTGCTTCCCACTGAGGGACTTTTTGTGGCCAGGGTAGTCTCGCCCTAGCTCGCCCTAGATACACAAAGTATGGGTTGGGATCATAAAGACACCCTTGTTGTAAGAAAAAAAAGTATTTATAATTATAAAAATATATAATTATTAAAAATTAATTTTAATTCATTTAAAATAATAATTATTCCTTCACTGACATAATAATATTTATTTTATTTATTTATATACCTGATTTATGAGTGTCGTCCCCAAATTTACTAAACAGTAAATGGAACCGAAAGAAACAAAAATATTCGCAAGAACATAAGAAACTTATAATGAGTCTTGGCTTGTGCGTTTGTGTATCGAAGTCAATTTTAGGTTATGATGCCCGAGGCCATTATATGGCAATTCGCAGGGGTTCGAACGCCGATCGCAATGCTGCCGATTGGAGCTGCAGTTTCCATGCCTTTTCTCTATAAACCCTAAATGCTTTCTTATTGTGTGAAATTCATGAATGAATGAATGAAAGATTTTAATGACGTCCACGAGACTAAACAGTCTATGGGACCAAGACCCAAACTTAATTTTCTTTCATGCTTTTTTCTAAATCAGATCTCCTACTATTGATTTTGACTAGAAGGCTGGCCGTCTGGTTGATCTTATCCTCCTCGAATAACTGCTGCATATCATCCATACCCAAACTATTTGCATATTGTTTACGGATGTCTTCATAAGCTATGCAATCCAAGAAGAAGTGCCGCTCTGTCTCAACCACCCCCTTATTGCAGAATATGCAGGTTCTTTCTTCCCACGTTTCCTTAGGAGACTTCCATCTACCGGTCTCGCACCTAAGATGATGTGATCCTGTCCTCATCTGTGCTATTAACACCCTCGCTTTCCCTTTAATAGCAGCCCCTAAATACGTTTTTTCACCATGATCCTTTGTCGGGTTAAACTCTTTGATGTAGTATGCTTTTTTTCGCCCAATCTGATTTGACCACATGGCAGTCCTAAATTTTTCCTTCACGTAATCTTTTATTTCATTGTCTCTTTATTTGCATCACAAAAATACTAGAAATCCTCTTTCCTGTAATGTGTAATGAGGACGAGGAGCCCCTACGCGCAGAAAGTTTCCCCAAGAAAAAGTGAGAAAAGGCTTAAAATTATCGCTGAAAAAAATGTATAGCTGTTGGAAAGGAAGCGTCGCACAGAGACTGTTAATTGTAAGGTTAAAAGGAATGATGTGAATGTAAATGAGAGTCCACAGGTGAAGAAGCATTCACTGAAGGCAATTATTTCGAATTTTGTCGGGGTCACCATTGATATGGTGGATGTGATGTGTACAGGGCCCCTTTTGAGTTGATGTTAAGGGGCATGATCGTTCAGATGAAATAAATGGTCCTGCATACCTTCTAAGGAAATAGGAGATGTTGATTCAAAGATTTTTCTGAAGATTTGCTGGAGACATTTCATAGAGGGAACGCCTTCGGTGTAATTATTTGATCATTGATTATTAAATAATTAATATTTAGAATCATACGATTTTTTTTGAAAAACTGAAGCATGTTTCAACTCAACATATTTATTAGCACTATCACTAACTATTTATTGTCTCATTTTAAAAAATGATGATCTTTTTCAACTCTTCAACTCAATTGCATATGACATAGAATTAGTTGTCCTTGCTCATCACTCGTGGATTTATAAATAAATTCAACATAAACAAAATCTAGTTTCAACAGTAGAAAGACTTAATCCATGAATTGGATGAAAACTAGCTTCAAGTTATTATAAATTTAGTTCTTGAAAATGAAGAAGAAATATTGTATGTGCTTCACAATAATTTGAGAAAGAATCAAGTTGAGGCATACTATGATGAGATTATATTTCGATTTTTATTTTTGTGTATTCATAGATAGACTTTATTATTGCTAACTAGATATTTGAGTGATAGTAAAATCAATAGATAGATATTGAGTTTTTTAATTTTACATTTTTTTGTCGCATGTTGCTCTTATAGGAAAAGCATTGAGACTTTCTCTTAAATACTAACAAAAGTTGATGGCAGGAACATGGTATATGGTTGTGATAGAAGTGTGGATTTTTTTATGGATAAAATTCGATTTTGAGGATGTTTGTCATTAGTTTTGGTTAGCTTTATGAGGCAAGATTCTTTGCCACTTATAATACATTGTGATTGTAATGTTGTGAATTGCACCCTATGCAATTTCACATTCTAGAAACCTCCCCTTCAAATAAATTAATTCAATAATGCAATACTTTCTTAATTTTGTCCTTAACCCGTCCGTTCTTGGCTGTTAAGATGAGTTTTGTCACGGACGACTACATGTCTGTAGACGTCTACGCACTACGTAAACATCCTGAAAAGATTCTTGACTACAATAGTCATTTGGACATTACACTTCTTGCCTACTTGCAAGTGAATGCCTCTACAATTTGCAGCCACGCTGAGAACGACCCTCTACATGCATATACTTCATTTTCCCTCTCATTTTTCCATTCATTCAATTAATTAGATTACTCTTTCTCATTCATTCTCTCAATCTTCTTCACTTTTTCATTCTCATTTTCTCATTCTCAAGCTTTGGCACTCTCTTTACCACCTTCTTTGAATTCTTTCTCTCTAAATCAAGGCTTTGATACTCTTGGCATATCTTGTACAAGCTTGGAGTTTGCAACTTATCTCTCTCGACATTTCTCACTTGCTAAAGGAGGGTAATTGTAGCTTCATTGTTGCATTGTCTATTTACTTTCATAATATAGTACTTTAGCACGTTTATTTACTTCTTTATCTCGTCTATTATTTTCTCTATCTCTATCCATTTGGCTATTTGTGGAGGTGGGAATACCTACACATGATTTTGACTAAGGAAAACCCCTAAAACAACCCGAACCATTTCTCATTTCTATGTGTGCAAGTATTGAATTTGGAGCTTTGACGAAGGCTTCATTCTTGGACCTTTTGTGAGTGTCTCATTTCTTCTTCATTTTATCATTTCTTTTCCATTTAGTTTAGTTCATGTTGTCTTTATTTCTTTATTTCTTTAGTACATTTTTCAGAGTCTAGTTATTGAAATAGTTAATGAGCTCTTAACTATTTTATGTGGTAAACTTATTTTTCATTCAAATGAGACTACAACACACCATAGGGAAGTCTGCATGTTGCGTTGTTGTCCTTGCCTGAGATCCTGCCAATTTGTCCAAAGGACCTCTGCAACCCACTCTTTCAATTTTTGAAACTCTCATCCTCTAATTTTGCATAAAACATAAATAAGAAAAATTCACTTCCTATCCCATCACCCGAGCTTTGATCCCTAAGGTAGTTGAAGAACATTTTCCCTTTTGAGATCAAGTTATCGCAGGGTTTCAAATTTCTTCCTCTGTAGACATTTTGGTGAACTTGACATGAATGTGTCCTTACTATAGTATTCTATTGAAAATTTATTCTTTGTTGTTGGACCAAGTGTTGTGACACTTTTATGAGTTTCACAACCTAGTCTACAACTTTTGATCATGTAGTAAGAAGAAGCGTTTGACACTTAGACATGGGTTCAAGACATCAGTTCAGTCCAACCTGTCAAGGTCCTAAATTCAATCTATAGACATTGAAAATTGAACACTTTCGTTTGGTCAATCCACCCCTAATTCAACCAAATTCATATCCTCTATATTAATTAATTAATTTAACCTATATTTAATTAATATTCATTATAATCCATTATCCCTTCATCTTAATCTATTTCTTCTATTATCTTTAAATCCTTGCCTAAAGTAAATGATTTCCCTTAATTATTTACTTCCATCACTTACCCTTTTCCTCCAAAAATAAAATAAATACTCTATAATATTTAATTCCCCTCATGTCACATCCTTCATAAAATTCCTCTAATCCTGATTAACTTGCATAATCTTATCAGTAGGATGTGCACATTCCTAATCATTGATTAGGGAGGTGTAACATCCTCCATAAAATGCAAGTTGTCCCTAATCTTCCTCCATTAACTTAATTCCCCCACTAACCCCTCACTTGCACATCCTAATCATTGATTAACTAACCTAATCAACTCCTTGGTCAATTCTCCCCATCCTCCAAGGAATTTTTAATTCCTTTTTGTCTTCCCTCCCCCACTAACCCCTCACTTGTACATCCTAATCATTGATTAGCTAACCTAATCAACTCCTTGGTCAATTCTCCCCATCCCCCAAGGAATTTTTAATTCTTTTTTGTCTTCCCAAGATCCTTTGGAGGAATTTTTAATTCCTCCTCATTCCCCATCTTGTCTCATGCATCCACATGATGAAAAGTTTCATCACCATGTGGGTTGGGATGTATCAAGGCATCTCAACCCTTGATCTTAAACTTTCAATCTTGACCCTTCATTCAAAATCCTTCAATCTATTTATCCAAATACTTAGCAGTTTCATCTCTCTCTCACCCATTTTCCATTCAAGCATTGTTATGCTGCCGAAATCATCCTAGAGCACAAAAATAAAATCAAGGGCCAACAAAGCTATTAGCTCAAAAAGGTAAAAATGGTTGTTCATTCTCATATTCTTGTTTGAGTTCATCTATTGCCCAATCTTGAGGTGTTATTTCTATTTTTCTATTTTGCATTTGATTTCACTTGCATATTAGAGTAGAAAACACTGCACACAATCAATTCACCATGGGTTTGTCACCTAGTTATACGCCTCATGATTATGTTCATCCATTTACTAAGGTTCAAACAAGTGCTCAACCAAGTACTCCTTTGGGTCTTCTTCTCCCATAGACCATGAGTCTACTCTTAGAGCCCCCTTTGAGTAGGTTCAATCTTTGGTAGACTTAGGGAATTTGAAGATTTTCTAAACAAAGATAACTTATATACTCAAGATGCTCCCATTGTTTGTGGTCTGAGGAATCTACTTATCTTAGATTAAAAAGGTCTTGAGTTACTTTGTGGAATAACTAATACAGTAGAAAATCATGTACCCTCATACACAATAGTCTTGAGCCACTCTTAGGATACCCAATCAGAGATCACTAGTACACAACTGAATCTTTTGAGAGGTGTCTGTGCACATGGTGGATAGTAATCCTTTTATACCTTCTTTCACTTTTGTTGATAACACAAACAATGTGCCCCTTGATATTCCTAGAGTCAATGTGGGTATGAGATTCCTAAATCCACATCCTGAACCTCCATTTCCATGAATAGCCAACCTCCTCCACCTCTTCCATCCAATCCTATCTTAAACAACATGTTGCAAAATTTGGGTCAAATTTAGTCACAATTAGCCAACCTAACCTTGATGCTACTTCTCATTCCACATTGCAACCCTACTACTACCACAGTCCCTTAGCCTTAAGCATCTTAAATGTCCCCATCCCTCAAGGGGTGGAAATCACAAATTTTGATAAGTACAATGGTAGAGGTGACCCACAAACTCATGTCTCATCATTCACTGCCATGTGTAGTGGTTTTGTCTATTAGGATGCATTGTTAGCCAAACTGTTCCCACGGTCTCTTAAGGACACAGCATTGGAGTGGTTTTTCTACCTTCCTGAAAATTCCATATTCACCTTTGAGAAATTGGTTAATCAATTCTTGCAATAGTTCCAAGCTAATATTAAGTCGAAGGTCACCTTTACGGATCTCGTCCATTATAAGTAGGGGGATCACGATAAGGCGACCAATTTTACTGCTTTCTACCAATATTTGTTTTCTCATCCGGATCTCTTATGCATTGCTTGATTTTGATGTCCAACATGTGTTCATGGGGAATCTGCAACTGGCATTGAGAGAAAAATTTCTCTCAATGAAATACCCCTATTTTTCCCATCCATGTACAACGCTTAGGGACTACCAGCAGGTGGTGACATAGTATGAGGGTTCCTCCTTGTCCTCCCATCCTAATGACAATTGGTTAGTCATGTCTGTTTTTGGTGTCTAAAAATAATAAGGTAGTAGCAAGCATAGTTTTTGTTCCTACCGAAAAGAATAACGTAGGGCGCATAAAGTTTTAACAAAACTATTTGAGTCCTATGTTAGTGTTCTTCAAAAGTTATTAAAATATGGTTTGATCACTCTCCTAGAAATTAGACCTTTGCTTGATGACAAACTATATCCCAATGGGTACGATGTGTAAAAGCTTTGCCAATATCGCAGAGTCCCTAGCCATGACATTGAATATTGTGTGCATCTTTGACACATAGTCCAAGACCACATAGATAGTGGTGCTAGTCAGTTCAATGATAGAAAGAAAAACTCAAAATAATCTATAGACAAGGCTAAGAGCCAACTAAAAATCTACATAGATTCCTTTCCTTCTCATTTTTCCAATCTAATCATATCTGCTTCTACTTCTTTTGAACCCAACCACTCTGAGTATGTGAACACTATCTCATTCACCCCTATTCTTCATGTGAATTGTATGGATAAGATTTCATATATAAATTTTACACCACATGACCTCTCCCTTAAATTTTACACCACTTGACCTCTCCCTCAATAGGGAGCCTTCTCCTCTCCACATCTTGGCTCAAGTAAATGGTAACATTGTGATAGGTGTTATGGTTGACCCTGTTAGCTTAGTTAATGTCATCACAAAGGAGACACTTTTCATTAACAACTTACATAAGGAGGAATATGAGGAATCAAAGGCCATGATTTGTACTCACAATGGCTTCTCTATGCCTCCCATTGGTTCCATTTCTTTGTTAGTATTGGTTGGGCCCAAATCCCTAGATGTCCCTTTTGTTGTGATTCCTAAATCCGACTTGTTTAAAGTAAGACTATGCTTTCCATGACTAGTCTCCATGAATGTGGTTGCATCAATAGTTCACAAATGTCTGAAATTCCCTCATGATAGTACAATCCATTTATCCATGACATAGAATACAAACCCATTGTGTCATGTGGGGTCTTTTCATTAGACCATTTTTGGCCCACTCTTGTTGGATGTCTACCACCCCGTGGAGATTTGTTATACAGGGCCTACTTCAGGTATAAGATAGGAGTTGCAGCCCTTAATGCTATTTCCCCCCTTCATCTCATGCAATCTCCATGAAAGAATTTATGTGTGTGTAGCAATGTGCCTTTTCCTTCACACCTTTCTCAAAGATTATGGACAAGCACGCTCCAGTGCATAGACCTTCTTTATTTATAATTTCATAACTTCTAGCATCATCCTCAATTCCTACTACTGTGCCTAGCACATGAAAAGGAAAAGGGCTTGTGTTGATGAAATCTAAACCTCAAGTCTTCCAACTCCCAGTTTTTTCCATAATTCCCCGCCCCACCCTATATGGTAAGGGGAAGCATACAACTAGAGTTGGCTCTTCTTATGTTATTGCTGCATATCAAACCCCAAGGCCTCCTCCTATTCCTTGACCTGCTTCTAAAGTAGAAAATGGAAAGGATCCTATGGTCGATATTCCAATCTCTATTTCTATAGCACCTCTTATCCCTCATTAGGAGCCTACTCTTCTTTCAGTCACGGTCATAAAGACTACTTCGCTAGAACATGACAATCCAGATTCTTCTCAACTCTCTATTCTTGGTAGTCATAATCGTTGAAACCAACTTGCGTGTAAGCATAAGCATCATCGGTGGGTATTGGGTTAGTAATGTGATACCTTGTAGAAAATTGAGGGTAAGCCTTTTTCTTCTTCTCTCTCTCTGTTTCTATTCCTTCTAGTTCCATTCTTGTTCTCATTCCCACTCTTCTCTCTTCAGTTTTTCTTCTAACTTCCACAATGGATCTTGATGAACCTCACCCTAAGTGACTACAGGTTTTCATCACTCCTTTAGAGCCTCCCTTGATCACTTCTCTACCCAATCTTACTCCTTTTCTCGAGCTCGTGGACATGCCTCACAAAAAGTTTGTATATATTGTGTCTCCTTCTATTTCTTCTCTTCCTTCTACTTCTAATGAGAGGATTCCAAATCTTCCTCTTAAGCACAAATTTGAACATGTCCTCACTTTGAAGGACAGTCATAAGAAATATTCTTCTTCTTCATCTCATTCTATTCTGGCTTGTATTGTTCTTATAATAGAAGCCTCACCTTCTTCCCAAGAGATTGTTACTATCCCTCTCACGGAGGTCGTTAATGACTCCCTGATCCATCTGCCTCCTACTCAATCACAACAATTCACTCTAGAGAAGTGTATGTTTGACTCGATGGATGACATCTCAACTTTTTCATCTATCTTTGCTAGATCGATAGTGTTAACCTTGTAGGATTTTAATGATGGGGATGTTGAGGCGACCTCCTCCTTGGCCCTTGTTGTAGGTGAGTTGACAGTCACTACTCTTGCAGTCCTCCATCTACAAGCTCATCTTTACTCCTCTTACAATGATCTATATTGGGAGCAAGATGACTTGTTAGAGGTATTGGACTAGGGAAGTACCTCTTCTTATCTTTAGGGTAGATTTTCATGTTTGTTTGTGTTACCCTGTACTTGTCTATTTAAGTTTGTGCTCTTCCCTCTTGTAGGTACTTAGATATAGGAGAGAAATTTTTTCATAAAAAATATTCTATATGTCTCACCATTCATTCATTTATCATAAAAATTCCTTTTCACATCAATAAAAATGTAAAGTGTTGGGGAATTTAGGCCGCTTCCATATTGACCTGGCCTTTTATTTGTCTTCATATGATCTTATCATTCCAATCTATTTTGGGGGTGATTATAGTTCATATAATTTACATTATATATGCATACTTATATGATTAGTTCTAACCCCAAATAATTGGATCCTCCTATTCTTTCGATCTCTTTTCCTATATTCTCTTTATTGATGTTGTGGACTCTATGTGTTATCCCTTATGTGATAACATTCCATGGATACATATCATTATGTATGTCATGACATAACATCTCTCTCTATCTTTCTTCTCCTTAGAATGACATGTGCTCCTTTGTGTAGCATGCATAATTATAAGGGGGTCTATCAATTCTAATTATTTTATATTTGATTTCTCAAAATTTTCTTTAAAATCTTGATGTCTTATGATCTCATTGTCTAGCTTGGGGGAAACTTGACGAGACTTTCCTTTTCTATGACTATCCTGAAACACAGTTTGCAGTAGCCACAATCCTATTTGCTTTCTATATGGTCTCTAGTATAAAACAACTTGATAAACATACATATTAGTGATGTCTTTATATCTAATTGAATTTTATCATGTCTATTTTTTGCTTTTCACCTAATGTGTTTGTCTATAGCTAACATGTTTGAGGTGAGATTACAGTAAGCTTTGTAGGATAGAAGACTTGTGTCCTTTTTGTGTCTTGGCTCAAATTTTCAATCACATATACTAGACCAAAGATTTGTGCCCTCTTCATCCTAAGTATATTCTCTCCAAAATCTTTCTCTCTCTACTTTAGCTCACATCTGCTAGAATACATATGCTCACTAAAGTGGAGGAAAACTATAGTATCGAAAATTGCTTCCTATGCAATTTCACATTCTGTAAACCTCCCCTTGAGATAAATTCATTAGATAATGCAATATTTTCTTAATTTTTCCCTTAACTTGTTCGTTCCTAGCCATTAAGATGAATATTTGTCATGGATGATCATGTTCCACATAGATATTTACAACCACTCAAACATCCCGAAAATATTCCTGAATGTAGTAGTCATTTGAACATTAAACTTCCCACCTACCTATGAGTGGTACACCTCTATAACTTAGAGACACACTAAGAATGACCCCCTACATGCATATACTTCATTTTCCCTCTCATTTTACCATTTATTTGATTCATTATTACTCTTTCTCATTCATTCTCTCAATCTTCTTCATTCTTTCATTCTTATTCTCCCATTCTCAATCTTTGGCACTCTCTTTACCACATTCTTTAAATTCTTGTTCTCTACATCAAGGCTTTGATACTCTTGGCATATGTTGTACAAGCTTGGAGGTTGCAGCTTCTCTCTCTTGGTATTTCTCACTTGCTAAAGGAGGGTAAGGATATGTGTAGGATCATGATGGGCCAAAAAGTAGCGATATGATGGGTATGTGTAGGGTATGTGGCTGACGACTTTTTTTACCCAAAATTGATGAAACAAAAAGGGTTTTTAACGGAGATTCTTAGCTTTCCACCAATATAAATTATTCTTTACTTTGAATTTAATAAATAATTATTATTCATTTTCTATTTGAATTACGACTAAAGTCTTGATTGATAGGCTGATTGGAAAACATCTATAGCTTTCAAATTGTATCACTTTTTTTGAATTTGAAACATGTGTCACATTGTATGCTTCGTATACTATAGGATTAAAAAAATAAATTGAATTTCATGAGGTTTTGACCAAGTTAAGGTGGTCAGACATATAATTTTTTATATTTTTTAAAAGTTGTAATAAAAAATTCATAATTAATTATTTACTTGGAAAAATTACAAAAATATGCATCACATCGAGACATGAGTCCTCTACTTATATCTAAAATATTATAAGAAAATATTATCATTTTATTGTGGTTAGGGTGGTCAGACAGACACCTAATTCTTATTTTTTCCCTAGAATTTAAGTACTACTACATTGAAATTTCAAATTTTCACCAAATAGATTTTTTTTGTAAATAAATCTAGTAGTTTAGAAACTACATTCAATTTTCTGCAGATTCTATTCTTACATATTTTTGAAATAATATAGATCTTATTCAAATTTTTATGTCAAGTTGCCTAACTCTAATTTTTCTAAATTTTCATTGCCAATTAAGGGCTTGTTTTTTCCATGATGATCTTGCACATACCCATAATTTAGCTTCATTTTTGCATTGTCTATTTACTTCTTTATCTCATCTATTATTTTACCTATCTCTATCTATCTGGCTATTTGTGGAGGTCGGAACACCTACATGAGGGTTTGACTAAGGCAACCCCCTAAAAGAACCCCAACCATTTTCTCATTTCTGTGTGTGGGTATTGAAGTTGGTGCTTTGCTAGAGGCTTCATTCTTGGACCTCTTGTTAGTGTCTCCTTTCTTCTTCTTTGGTTTATCATTTCCTTTTCATTTAGTTTAGTTCATGCTATCTTTATTTCTCTATTTCTTTAGTATATTTTTGAGAGTTTAGTTATTAAAATAGTCAGTGGGCTCTTAACTATTTTCTATGGTAAACTCAATTTTTATTTATATGAGACTACAATATTCTATGGGAATTTTTGCATACCATGCCATCATCCTTGGCTGAGAGCCTACCAATTTGTCTAAAAGACCTCTGCAAGGTCTACTCTTTCTACTTTTGAAACTCTCATCCTCTAATCCTACATATAACATAAATAAGAAAACTTCACTTCTCATCCCATTACCTAAGCTTTGATCTCTGAGGTGTTGGGAAAATGTGTCTCAACCTTGTAATTACATTTAAGGTACTATTGATAGGTAATCGTGAGGGGGGGGCATGGGGGTACCCCTGTGAGGGATTCAAGGGCCATGTGCCCCAATGAGGGCTCGGGGGTAGTGCCCTCGAAAGCTAAATTTTATGTATATTTTATTATTATAAATCTAGACCTTTCATCATTAGCTCTCAGATCTAATGGTAGATATTTGTTGGATTGACTTGCCCTAGAAGGCAACCCTATTTTATGAGGGTGTTGAATTATGATTGTGTATTGTGATATGTATTCTAATAGTCTAATAGCGGTTGTGTTGCCTTTGGGTCTTTGGTTGGTGATACTCCTATGAGAAGCTTTCTTTACAAGTATATTGTAATCTTCATGATTTCTAAATAATATATTTGGTGGCTTTGTGAGTGTGGAGTTTTTCTCCCGAAAGGGTTTTCCCCATGTAAATCACTATGTTGTGGTATGCATGATATTTATGTTTGTGAACATGATTATGAATTAGATCACACATAATTAAATTAAGTAATTAAATAATGAACTGAACAAATTAAACCATATTGTCAATGAAATCTTTGAAATGAACTAATTAGAAGCCATGAAAACATGAAATAAACTCAAATTGATAAAGGAAACTAATTAGACACATGCAAACCTAATCCGGTTGGGGGATTGGTGTTGAATTGATGTGGAATGATTAGCCCTTTCCTAATCCCATGGATGAAACAATATTTTAATGATGCTCTAATGGAGAAAATGACTAAAATTGATGTTAAATTGCTAAATGCTCTCAAGAAATGCTCTAAAATTGGCTATAGTCTAATTGCTTTCAATGAATGTAGATGAATTACTCATGAAATGGAAGCTATTTATAGGAATTTTGAGTGAATCAATAGCCAAGATCAATTTTATTAATCAATGGATGCAAATTGATGAGAAGAATTGACATTGATTAAAGGAATCAATCCATGGAAGAGATAATTTAATAATCACATGGATTGATGCAACTAATCAAGGGTTGAAATTCATTTGAAGAGACATAAATCCTAAAATTCAAGAGGCATGTGCAAGATATTTTTATTTAAGAGGGAAATAGTTTGAATTTGAATTGAAGGAATATTCCATGGGAATATCCCTTTGCAAGTGGGAGAAATAAGAGAGATTAAATGAATTAGTCAATTAAATAATTAAAATATTATTTAACTGTGCAAGATGGGGGAATTTAAATATTTAATTAAGCAATTAGCTCATTTAATTAAAAAGAGGAATCAATGACATTTAGTTGAATAATTTAAATTATTTAATCAATGAGAAGACTTAGGGAATTTAATTAAATAATTTGCATTATTTAATTAGACATGATGAAAATTAGTATGAAAGAGGTGAATTAACCTACTAATGTCGATTATTCGATTAATAGAAGAAATTGGTGAATTTAATTAAATAATTAAGATTATTTAATTAAATAGTAAAAAAGGGTGAAAAATGACGAAAATAGTGTTAGTAATAAATTTCAGATGCATAATTTCAATCTGGACAATTTTAACTTGTGTCTACATTTTTCCCCTCTTTGAAGTGAGGTACGTGTTATATTGGTTCAAAGACTAATGCTTTTCAGATCAACACTACTACTTAGATCAAAAATTTAAAAATTCATGATTTTTTGGGTGGCCCACTATTGCCCCAATGAAAATTTATGCTGGTATACTACCCCCTCGAGAGATCAAGTGAAATTTTTTATTTTAGATTGAGATTGTGACAAAAAATATATAGGTTTAACTGCAAAAAGGATGTGAAAAATAGGCTCTTGGACACTAAAAAACACCTCAATATATAAGTTGTCAAGCTAAAAAATGGATAAAAAATGACAAAAAACCACATTCCCACCCTTCAATTAGGTCAAAAACCCTAATTTTCAAGCATAGATATGAGTTTGGAGGCATTTTCCAATTCATTTGCACACTTTGAGTTGGAGATTTGGAGAGATTTTTCTTTGAGCACTTAGCACTATGGCTGATCGTGAGCTCTCCTAGCACCTTACAGATCAAGTCTGCGAGTTCCAACGACCTGTCGATGCAGGACCCTCAATACTTACCCTAAAAAAATTTCCTTTGCACATATTTTTATGCTTTTATTTTGTGTTAAAATAGGTCAAACAAGTGCACTGCTATTTCAACTGCACACTTGTTATGATCAGTGGTGCACTTGTGCACCCAACAACACACTTGCAAAAGTGTGAAACACCTTCCAAAATACCCGCACGCTTGTTTTCCAACACACTAATTAGGAACCCTAACACACTTGTAGGATAGTGTTGCATTTTCAAAATCGCCACACATTAGTTAGGATTTTATCTCACTACGTATTTGTAAATGTTGGCGCACTTGTCCTAGGGTCGCACAATTGTAAATTTGGCCATCACTACATAGTTGTAAATAGCGATGCACTTGTCATATAGCTGCACACTTGTCAAAATTTCCATGCACATGCTAGTTTAAAAGCACCATGCACTTGTAAAAAGTGGCACACTTGCATTTTAAGGACTTTAGACTTAGAAATTTTTAGGTTTTTAGCAATTTTAATGCTATGTGCCTTGTTCGTGTAGGAGACTCTATTCCCTCTCATGTCTCAAGAGTGTAAGCATAGTGTTTTGAGTTGGGTAGCACATTTTGGAGATGACCATACTTTCTTTCTAAGAGTTATTGGTTTGGGGTTCGTAGTACACATGCCTGAGATCCACACCCATCTAGCAATGATGCCTGCACTTATTGAGCAGTGGCATTTTGAGACCTCCTCATTCCACCTTCCCACAGGAGAGGCTATGATCACACTTGAGGATGTGTGGTGCATCCTTAAAGTTTTGATCCATGGTGCTAGATTTATTCATGATACTGACCTCAACTTAGAGGCTCTATTCAAAGTGTTGGATGCAAAGTTACTGTGGTTGGATAGCTATCAAATTGACTTGCAATGACCATGAGGTCATGTACCCAATTTAGTATTAGTCATTGCTAGTTTGATCATGGGTGTTCTCATTCCATATAGATGCAACCATGGTTTCAATTTTGGCTAGGGTCTAGTTTTGGAGGGAATAGTTGAGGACATGACACTTTACACTTGGGGTCCTATTATTCTTGCTTCTTTATATCATGACATGCACTAGGTTGTATATTTATGAGGTTGGAGTTTATCTGCAAGAATTACCTTATTACATATCTTCACATGGGAGTACATTGCAGTGCTTAGACCTATAGTTGCATTAGTTGCCATAGATCCTAATGAGCCAGTAGTATATAGATACAGGGCCATGATCACTTTGCATCACACTAGGGTCATTGGTATTGCATATTGGAATAGAATCATTGATGACATGACATATTTCATCTATGGAGACTTTGGCTTTTGATTCTTGTATGGGATGATGATTGAAAAGAGTTGTTCTATGCATGTCAGACTAGGTGGATAAGGTGATGCGACCATCATATCATAGAGCGATATCTACTAGACATAGTTGCGAGGTAGTTTGGTGAGCCTCAAGATACATTTCCTCCTGGTTACACAACCGTGCATGCACACACCACAAGAGAGACTGATTGGGGTGCCACTATGGATCCATAAGAAACCATTCATTATTTTGTTCATATTCAACTGTTGGCATAGCCATATGTGAGAGGAATGGATGATCCATGCATCACATAGGTTTATGTAGATTGGGTGGCTCAACATGATCCCATGAGACTCACAGATCCAGTAGGACTTAATAGAGGGAGAGGTAGAGGATGAGGTTAGTAGCCACCTCATGAAAGGTTGGTTATGAGAGATGAACATCAGGATGGGCAACATGATGACCAACATGATGGATAACATGATGGGTAAGTTCTTGGTGAGGGGCAGTAGCTAGAAGATGGCCAACAACCAGGTGTGAGACAACTTGACAGGTAGGTGCCATCGAGGGTTCATCTCTCGTGACAGGAAACACCCCCCACCACCACCACGATGGTAGGAACAATAAGGTCTTGACCCTAGATATGCTCAGATACAAGCATTGATAGTCGAGAGGGATCAAGCCCTTAGAGATAAACACCGTTTGTTAGAAGCGAGACACAACTAGTCAGGAGCGAGATACAATAGTGATCAATTAAGAGAAATATAGACATGAGCGTGATCAGGAGCACCAAAAAAGAAAGCAGGTAGACCTACAATTGGCTCAGGAGACTGCTAGGAGATAGTAGTTGGAGGCTATTGCACAATTACAAACATAGGCTTAGGGTTAGGTGTTATCAATGCTGCTTTACAAAGATGTTGTAGCTGAGGTCTCCTATTATAGGACCTTGTATTATAGAGATGTCCCAACACACTGGCGGCAATTGCATTATTCACTCAAGAGTAGGGTTATGCCAAGTATCTTGGAAGGTGGTCCTTCAATCCAACATCCCTCATGACATCGGTAATCATCACAACATGATGATCAACGTAGTAGAGGATAGCTCTGTGATGTACATATAAACACATTTTTGATGTATAACCTGATTATATTGATGTATATCCATTCATCGACTGATTTTTTATAGCCTCTTATATGTACATTTCTAATGATATCATACACATTACCCTCAATTTGTACCATGATAGTCATTATTTTTTGATATATATGAGACAACCTTCAAATGCACTTGTGATATGTTGTGTTATTTTATGTTCATGTTCATGCTCATGTATGGATGAATGCATATGTTTATGATATGGATGTAGATGTTTATGATGATGTTTATCTTTATTATGCATATAATGTGATGTATATGATTTATGATGCAATGCTATATGTATGTTTGCAATGGATTTTTTTTTTTCAGTATCTTTTCCATCTAATATGCAGTGATGATGCAGGATATATGAGATGCATATCTTTTTGTATATTTTCCATGTGATATGTATGTTGATGATTTATGGATGTAGGATGGATGCATTTATTTTTTATTTTTACTGTAATGATACCAGGTTAGAGATGTTACCATGGAAAGAAGATAGAAGAATAAGATGAATGGATTAATCATTGACCTTTTGAGATTGATTAAAAATTCCAAAAAGCATATGATTATTCAAGACTTTATTAGATATGGTGATGAGAGAGATTGTTTTCTTGTTTCTAGGATTAGGATAACTTCGTCATATCATTCCTTATTTTTTATATAGTAGATAGACACGATGCATCAAGGTATTGATAACTAGGAGGACATTGTATCTAATGTGATGGATTTTGAATCTACAAACATATAAGAATATTCCTATTCATACCTAACATACAAAAACCTTGTTTGACCACATGAAAGAATAAGCCATCGAAGTAATGAGACTAATCACACAAAAGGTATGAAGAACCTAATATGTCCTCATCATTGCTTTACTTGAGACTACTCCACACACATAAGATAAGTAATCTCCGAGGTCATATTACAAGAACATCCAACAAGCACAATAAATGAAAGGTAATGATCAATGCCCCATTCCTTTCTCTCTACATTTTTTGGTAGACATCATCGAGAGATCATCAAAATGGATCAATAAGATAAGTCATAAGAAAAAATCAAAATGAACAAACAGTCAATGTTATTCACATCTCTTGCCAAAGTAACCTAACTAAGGTGATTTTTGATGACAATGTATATTGTAGGAAGGATGTATCCTAGGACATGTTTATCATATGTTTTATCTAAAACTAACTTTTTGATAGGTCATTGATACAAATGTTAACCAAATTGTTTACTCATGAACAAGACTTAGAATTTTATACACTTTCAAGTTTATACTTCCCTGTTTGCCACACTTGTTTCCACTTGGGTAATCAAAGGTTGATTAATGATGATTGATTTATTATGGATATAATTTTACTATGGGTGCAAGTGAAATGGGATGGGTGATTTTGGAATTTTTGGAATATTTCATTATTTTTAATGTTTTACCATGTTTTGAGGTTGTTTTTGGTCTTTTGAGTTTATGTAAATGTTTACATTTCTAAGTTATTTGAGGCTATTTAGGGTTTATGACTATTTTGAGATGTTTTAGGTTTTCAATATTTTCTAATTTTTGTTTTTGTTTTTTAGGTTGTTTGTGTTTTTAAATACCAAAATGATCTCACAAATAACCTATGGAATTTCCATCTTCCAATGGTTGGCTACATGGAGGAATTGGCCAACGAATGAGTGAAAGTTACAATAAATTTCCTCCTACACTTTGGGCTCTGCAAGACCTGGGAAGGTGATCCCACACAATGTAATTAAGATCTTCTATGCCAATTAATCTCATACATTGAAAATAATGGATTCATTCCCATAATCACTACTTGACATATAAGAACTTTAAAGACTTGGTAGATCTTTAATCATTTAACATTCAAAGTAAGGGAATGCAATTTTCAACATGAAACTTCTAGAAATAAAACCTCAACAAAAATAGAAATTCGATAATTGCTCTTTAACTGTGAATGATCCTAGAACTTATAACTTCAGACACAAATTCTTAACTAGTGCCTTATCTTAGGGCATGGAGTTGAACCTATTGCAAACCATGATGCATGAAAATATTTAATCCTAACAATAAAAGCTATTGCAATATTGCATTACAATATTAATAGTTAACATTCTAAATCCAAAGCTACTTATAAAATCCAAAAATTAATTGCACAAATCTATATTCCTATTAAGCTAATTTTACTAGTTCTTTGAATTAGAGCCTTAATAAAGAACAAAAACCAATGGAAATACAATGGAGACTAGATGAAAGATCTTTGATAATATTCATTGAAAACTTGTGCAAATAATAAAATGGAGAGAAGTGGCTTCAAAAATTTTCCATTCTATTCAAAATATGCTAGTACTATCATACAAAATTAAAGCTTCCAAAAATTACATAATCTACAACCTAAAATAAGAATCAAAATCAATTCTCTATGCTTGTATTATAAATTCCCTTGGAGATTAATCAACAAACTTTGTCAATGGCCTTGAATTCCCTTTTATAAAAACAAGGGAGCAAACAAGCTTTAGGCCAATTGAAACTTGTCATATATTCGTTTGACAATTCAATTACAATTCAAAATATGGTTACATTTGCAAAGCATGGGGGGAATATCCCATATAAGACAAAAATCCTTTTCATTTGTTGATGAAGATATTTTTTCCTTCCAAAAAGCCTTTTGTTGAAGGAGATGGTCGAGCATCGAAACTAATATTCTTTTAAACTACTTTTCCACGTGCTTCCAAAACTATAGGAAACAAAGCATAAACATAAAAAGAGACCAAAGTGGGACTTCCACATCAAAAAAATTGACATCAACATTTTTAACACGTAGAGGAGACAATCTTCAAACATTTTTTCATTAAATACGTAATCTGTGAACTTTTCAAGCCATGTATTGAACTCCTCCTCGACGGGCCACTAAACCTCAAATAATTTATACACTTTAGAGTTATGTGCATTATACCTAGAATACATGATGGTTCTAGTTTCCTTTACAAAGACATCCAAATTAATGTCCATCTTGAATAATTCATCCAAAGAATTATTCAATTAAGCATACTCTTCCTTTCCATCTTTGTAAATATATGCTAAAAATGATGGGACAATGGTCCCAAAATTCTCTTTCAACTTATTAAAATATTTTAAATCTCCCGCCTCATTCAAAATATAAGGCATGCCACTATCTTCTATATCCTTGAACATCTTCAACTTTCCCTTACGCTACATATCCAACTTTCTTTGAAAACCAAGATCTCTCCAAGCAATGCAATTACTTTGATCAATTGTGGCACATTGGTGGGAGCTTTAGGATCACCATCCATAGCTATTATCATTTCTTTCAATGTCTCTACCCTTATGCTCCAATTGATCCAAGTATTTAAGAAATCTTCTTGAACTTGGGAATGCTTATTAGAGGCCTCATGAAGATATTTATGGAAATTCCATACATTGTTTAACTTGTGAAGAAAACATGAAATCCTATGGCCTAGAATATCATCAATCATTTTGGTCACAACCTGACCAATTTCTTCTTGGGATTTTTTATTATATTCTTTAGCCACCTGCAACTCTTCTTTTAAACTATTATTTCTGATAGACAAAGTCTCTCTATCTTGTGCTGAAACTTCTAATGTAGAGG
Organism: Sequoia sempervirens; assembly: GCA_007258455.2. Lineage (NCBI taxonomy): Eukaryota > Viridiplantae > Streptophyta > Pinopsida > Cupressales > Cupressaceae > Sequoia > Sequoia sempervirens. The sequence continues at coordinate 429,953,305 of VDFB02075321.1, read as the reverse complement.
TAGGTGATGGAAAAGCTCTTTGTGTTGCTCTTTCTTGTGCTAGAGTTTCCCCCATCTTATTATACTCATCTAACAACCTATTATTTTTCTCCAATAATCTATCATAATTTTCTTGTGACATTTATGTAGTGTCAACACTCAACATTGTTGCATGCACAGTCAACTTGGTAGCTTGGATGGGTGTTATTTAAGAGGCTCTTTTTACCACTACATCACTTGTGATCTCACCAATTTACTTTATTACCTTTGGCTTCCCAATGTTTGGTCATGTTGACCAAAGTGTAAGATTGTGCAACTTAAGGTTGAAGCCTGATCCAAATACTCTATTATCATATTGCTCCTTAGAATTAAATGCATCAAGATCATGTCTAATTGCATAGAGAGCAAGAGAAAAGGTCAAATCCCAACTAGGTAACAAGAGGATTCCACTATACTTAACCAACCTTATGCCTTCCCTAGGAGTAATGGTAGAGATCTCCTACATGATTTTATCTTCTTGTTTATCTACCTACTCATACATTGAGGAGTCAACCTTCTCTTTCACACCTTCAATTCTTTTCTTGATCTCATCTCCTTTTACTTGAATGACAAATTCTTTGAACTCCTTTGTTTTCACAAAGGATTCATCATCCATGAACTCTTTACAAGCTTTTAGCCTTATGTCCTCATCATCAACACTATCATAAAAAATAGTAGTAACAATTCTTTCAGTAGGGACAAAAGTATCCAATGCATCATTCACATTAGGGGAGGGAAATATTTGTTATACTTCCTTCTTAGTGGGAACATGTTCTGAAAACTACCCCTCTATATCATTTCCTCCTCCCTCTATTTTAGAATATTCCACAAGAGGGTTGACATTAGTTCTTTCCTCAATCTCCATAGGTTGCACTAGTGGGCTATGAGTAGATGATTGAGTAGATTGGATCCTAATCTTAGCTTCTTGATCCTCTCTTGCAATTTTAGCAACATCCTTAGCTTGTTTAAATCTGTTATAGAAAGTATGTAGCCGTCTAACATAGTCATAGCCGTTTTTAAAGGGTCTTCGATTTGTGCATAGGGGATAACATAAAAAGGATTTACCTCAACTCTCTTTTCTCCAATATCACAAATATGAAGCCACTGCTTCTTTCTTTTAGTATCAAATGGAAAGTTTCTTATAACATCTTCTATTTACAAGAAGTGATGATAAAAACTAGACCTACCCCTTTCCTTTCTCTCTTTTTCTACAAAACCTCGAGGTCACATTGTCTGACATTTTCAACTTCTATCCTTAAATTCTCCAACATCCTATCAAAATTATCCAATTCTTCTTTGGAAGTAACTTTAAAATGTGAAAAGGAAAATTTCCTTGGAATAAATGACCTTTTATTAGCACCTCTAAATTTATTTTTATCCATTGCATCTAACTACCACATAAACTCCATGAAAGCAACCCTATCAGGAACATATTTAGGCAATTTGTGTGGCCTTACCAAAGCTCCATAGACCCTGAACACTTTATAATTAGAATGGAGATACCAATCTCCCAAATTATGGTCTAGTTTGGTGTTTTCCTTGAACTCAAAAGGTTTGAGGATCTCTTTGATACCTCTAGAAATTATGTATATAGGCTTCAAACCAAGTTTTCCCAAAATACCAAGCTTTCATCCATTGTAGAAAGTAGTATAATTTAATTTTGGGTAGTTTTGATCCCATATATGAGTCCACATTTGAACTGGAAATTCATTTCCTTCCTCATCAACCATTCTAAGCTTCATGAAGTGTCTCTAGGCCTTACAACCAATCCATAACAACATGTGCATAAGCACATATTAGTGTGTGAAACATAATGGATCATTGGGCTCCTTCAAAGTTATCAGTTGCTTATGCATTTCCTAAGAAATATGTAAAACATAATCAAAGCATATGTTACCATCCTTATTTTGAATATCCATGGCCATTTTCATCATGGAAATATGCATCTTTGATCATACTTCCTTCCTAACACTTGGCACAAGTAAAAGTAGGTGATTTTGAAATAATAATTGTACTCATCACATCTGAATGGTTTGAAATCCTTTGGTGAAAACCTCATCCCATTCTTCCCTGAATCTCTTTGCCTTTATCTTGTTGGCACATGGTTTCTATAACCATACTTGTCCTTTTAATATTCCTGACATGGTGCATTAATGTTGATATCCTCAGTGGCTGAAGGATTCAACCCAAAAGTAGTCACAATCTGACTCCTTGTGATGTCAAGCAATGGGGCTTCTTTATCAATTTTAATAGTCCTTACCTTGGGATCATAGTATTTTGTAAGAAACAAGAGAAAATCAACTTCAACAAAATAATTTGGCACTACAAGCTTTCCTATGTCACACATCCATAAATTATGGGATGGTCGAGGGTTTATCTACCTCTTTTATGCATACTTAAAGAGATCTCATCCGCTTTGAGGCAAAGTAATGTCACCAACCTGTCTTACTCAATCCTAAAGATGATTAGATAACAAACCATCACCTGTATCCCTTATCCCTACCACCTTGGCTCCTAGGAACATTTGAAGAAGATCATCCTCCATGAACCTTGAATAATCTCTCTTGACCCCCTTTGACTTTGATTGTGTCTCTGAAGTAGCAGGTTCTAGCTTATCCACCTTAACTTTAGCCCTTTTAGGCTTGGGTTTAGCCTTTGAGGGTTTAATAGCTTTACTCATTTTGTAATTTTGAAAGAACTAGGGTTTATAGTTTTCAAATTGAAGAACTAGGGTTCTGAATTATCAACACTTTAATAGAATTTTGTAGGTTTTTAACTTAAAACTTTGCAACTAACCCTATTTATGTTTTTCACAAATTAAAATAGGGCTTACAACTTTTTCTTGACACCATAATAGCTACCAAAAAATTTCCTTTTCAATTCACCCTTTATAGAAAATTTTGCATAGAAATGGTAGAAATTTGACTTACTTGAGAAACCCTATCTCTTTTTCTCTTTGAAATCAATCTCCTTTGAGTCCACTTGCATCCTTCACTTCAAATTCTTGCTCAAATGATGAAAAAATACATAATTCAATCCTTAATGGTAATTTGGATCAAGTAGATATCCCATTAATGGTGAAAGATGGTTGGCGCAAGCGAACAAGAGTGTTCTATCAGATAGTTGTTCCAATTTAAATTTCAACAATTGATCTATTGTTATAAAATAAGATCAGTAGTTGTCACATGCATTTTTCAAATCACTCCTTTCTTTTTGGTATGTAGGTATGAAATCACAATGTGAACAATAGATGTGATGTCATGAGATGTTGCGACATACCCACCTTTGAAATATGCCACCAACTTTTCTCTATCGACCATCACACATCACTTTTATGCTCCTAGGTAGATGACTTGAAAACATGATGTTAAGATTTGATGCGATGTATAGGAAATTAATGCCATCGCATATCACATAAATGCCTTGGGGTTGATAAGATTAAATACCGATGTGAAGGCTCCCTATGACATAAGGAATATTTTAGAGCATATCCTCCATCCTTCCATCACACATCGCTTTTAGGTTTCTACCCTTTCCTTTCATATTTGTGATGTATTAAACTTACACGATGAAACAATAGCATGAGCGTTTCATCACATATCACTTCTTTCTTTTTCTTCAGAAGAGTGCAATCCATGATACAAAGGATGTATGCAATGCACTAACATGGTGACACCTGTATGTGGAAGATTCTTTAAAATATTCCCTCTTCTTCCCCTCTTCCATGAAGCACATCACATATTGTATTTCATGTCTGAACCTTTTGATGCCAAAATGTGATATGAAGAGGGGTTACAATGAGTTGACACATGTCCCAACATCTCTTGGCATATTCTTCATTTCTTTCAAAATTTCCATTGCTCATCGCATTTAAGAGGTTAGCATGTAATGGTCTAACTATGATGTGAAGGGTTTAGGTGATGCAACGGAAAGACCGATACAAAATCACATATCATGGAAAGGGTTTGGGAAAGCTTAAGCATAAATGTGATGTGATAGAGGTACGCGATGTAAAGGAAACAACTATGCATCACACATTGCTGAAAGGCATTTAGCAGCTAGTAAGAAAAGCGTGATATGAAGAGGGCTCACAATGTGAAAGAAATAGAAAGGCATCACACATTGTGTTTATGAAGCTAGTGGTGCAAAGGAAAATTGTGAAACATTGGAAGAATGTGACAAGAAAACTTAAGTGAATCAAATACACACATGCTTTATAAGTTGTTTTTAAAGGAGGGGCCGCCTAGGTAATGTGGATAAATAGGAAAAAATGATAAAGCACTACATATCAACAACAAGGAACTTAATACAGAAAGAAAAAGAATTTTAAACACAACAAAATAGTGTAGAAGTGATCGTGAAGAGTGGGAAGAAGTGTAGAAGGGGAAGTTTGAATGCAATTGAGGATGGAGGTGGGGACGATGAAGATGCAGAGGTAGATAGTTTGCTGGGTTCGTTGGGATTTTTTGGAGTTTCTAGTGGCCTTGTTTTGTAGGATGATTTGGTATTCTTTGGTTTTTTTCCTTGGGAAGGATTGCTGGAGGTTGCCTCTCTTTCAGAGGCCTCAAAATTTTCCAAGATCCTTTGTTGAGCGGATGGAGTGGTCTGGGCAGGAGTTCCTACTTCTTATTTGTTGATGGCATGTCTACAAAAGAGCCTGGTTTTGTTGGCATGGTGGTTGGATTCTGTGGTCTGTATCTCTCCTTTGCGGACCTTTGTCTTTGTTTTTTGGTTGAGGCGAGTAGTTTCCAGGGTTTCTGTCTTGCGTTCTCCTCATTTCTTTCCTTGGTTGATGACCCCTGTTCTATTGGATCGGTGTTTGTGTTTTGGGTCATCTATATTGCTTGGATGTGGTTTGTTTCTTCTCTTTCCCTTTTGTTGGGTTTGGGAATGATCTTTGTTTGGGCCTCGACTGGTTCTTGGTCATTAGTTTTGGTTTGTTGGACACTCGGAACACTAAGAGGGGGGGTTGAATCAGTGTTCAAGGATTTTGAATTATAAAATAGATCTAAAACTATCAACAACAATAATAGAACTTCATATAGCATTTCCGACACACAACAGATAAAAATATGCAGTCACATTAATGAACACCATAACACTAGATATTTTTGCATGGAAACCCTGTTAGGGGAAAAACCACGGTGGAGATTAATCCACAATTTTTACTCTATTAAAAGTAAAATAAAAAAGGGGAATGCACTTGCATTTAGGTGCACTTCCTAGAGCTCACCGCTCAAAAGAAAGAGGCTCACTGCCTTACATATATAATAAGGTTTACAACAAAATTTTGAACTGAGAGTACAATATCAAAAAAATCTAGGATTCAGTTCCACTGAGGCTCACGATCAGATTCCATATCTCTTGATCGGATCACACTTCTTCTCTGCTTTGCTCTTCCCTGCATTGCTTAGCATACCAAAACTATTCTGCCCTCAAACAACTAATTTGCTCTTTTCGATCTATTTTGATACACCATTACTATTGAATTATATCTATGACCACGACTTGCATTTCACACACAAAATGGTTTTCCGATCTCCTTTGTATACCCCGCTAATCAGAAATTCAAAGTATGTCAGCCTCATAATAAAATATAGTATTTCTTCTTATGTCAGCTCAAATCTCTAATTTGAAATGAAGCGTACCCACAAAAGTCGGCTAGAATTTAGTAGGGCCCTAAAAAAGGTTCCAAACATAAGAGATAACAAAATATATATTCCACATAGATCCACAATACGCTATATAAAACATGTCGGCCACAATGGAAAATAAACCATGAATCATGCTACCAAATCTCTTAACTCAAACTTTGACTTAATACTATACCACAAGACTCATTAGAGGGTATTGTAAATGCTAAGAAATATTTCCTGGATATCCACACCATGAAATAACGATCAGGTAAAGTGATTGAATCAACTTGCCAACTAGATGTCTTGTTCTTCATACTTACTGCTGGTAGAATACAAAATCTTAAGTTCCTTGCCAATATAAACAATGCTAATACCATGGATCATACTGCAGACTCTAGTTTCCATCAATGAAAACACAAGTAGCCAAAAATGATCTCTCAGAGCCATATGCCAACAATCTCCCCCTTTGGCATTGATGGAAACACTTAGTGAAAAATTGACTAAGTGTCAAAACTAAAAACTCAACAAGACCAAAATTACTGCTCCTCCTATGGATGTCAAGGTAATTTTTCACTCATTCTCTCCCCCTTTGACATAAATGAAAAAGCTCTACTATATCCACTCTACACTTCTCATCTTATTTCTCTCCCCTTTAATGTTTTGCTGCACTTAATCTTACTCCGTTCTCTCCCCAATTGATGTTGCAAAAATTGATCAAAATTTGACAACTACTGCAAAAATTTAGAAAATTATTTTATACCTAGCTTTCATTTCTAGAAGGAATTTCTTCTAGGAATCCACCGTAATCCCAATGGAAATAATAAAGTTTTTATTCTCTGATGCTCTGTTGATGATTTGAATAGGAGACTCGGGAATGGTTAATGCATCTTCCAGCTTTTCTCCTGACTTACGCACTTCAATCATTTGCTCTAATCTCCCTTTAGTTATGTCTTTTACTTTCCAGAAGGCATCAATAAGAGTATTCCTAGCACAGTCGACTTTTGTATGCTCAACCTGCAGAGCATGAACCTTCTTCTTAACATCTCCATTCTTTTCCAAAGACATGCTGTAATTCTGTCCAGTTCTGACAAGCTCTTTTTTGATTTCCTTCAACTTATCCTTGTACTTGCCTACTAATGAGGCCACTTAAAATAGTAATTGAAAACTTTATTGGCTGAATCAATACATTGTCTCAGCACATTCATTCTCTTCTTTAGTTTAGTAAGAGATAGCCTAAACTACATCTTCAAATGAGAAATTATTTCCTCCTCTTTTCTGTCCAGAGGCACATATTCCATAACTTCCTTGACAGTTTTTCTAGGAGAACATCCTGCAAACTCTCCAACTCAATATTATTAACAACAAAGTATATTTCCAAAGTGTATTCAATAATATCCTGCTCATAAGATGGTCCATTTAACCATGTCTAATATCTTTTGCATACCATCCTCATCTTGAATGATTTGCACTATCTTTGATTTGAATAGAGCACCTTCTTCATCACTGTCTTCAACTATTGTTATTTCCTATTCACCTGGTTTTTGTTGATATTTTGGAGTATATTATTTAGAAACCTCATCGTCTACATCCACAACTAATTTTCCTTTCCCTTTTTCTTCAACCTTTGCTGACTTGGGTACCAGAGGAGTGACACCACCCATATCTCTTCCTCTCTTCTGCTTTTTCTCTACCTTTCTGGAGGATGAACCAACTTTAGTTAACTTTATCGGGAGAGGGATAACACTTTCCATGAACCTTTCTAACACCTTTCTAAAGAATCTTTCATACACTTGTTCACAATTTTCAAAAGAGTTATAATGATTGAAGATTTGCTTGCAAACTAACATATTTTCTTTCCACACTACTTTGTCCTTCATAGGAAAATAGTTTAGAAAATATATCATAATACATATTACCAGAGTGCCAAAGCTGAAAGGATAGTCAATATCCTTTTCTAGTTGAACATTCTCCATCAGTTGATCCTTTATCAGACTACATAGGTCAAAATATTCATTTTCAATTATCATTTTATGAGTGATATATGCAACACCCGCCGAGGTTGATCCTTCACGATTTCTGAAGTAGATCTTGTATGAGATTCCGTGTGCCACATACCTTGTTAAAGGATCTTTAACCGATGTAATTATCAGAGCCCTCTAATCTCCCCTTATTCTGGTTAGGGATTCAACCTCCACATTACGAATCAATTTCTTTTTCGGTATATTACCAACATTGCATAAGCCTATTAGATTTCTAATCACATCCTTAGAAATTTGATAAGGTTTGTCGAGAGTGAGGATATCACCATCCAATTTGTTAGAACAAACCAAATTATCTCTATATTGACAAAATGAGGATATTCGTTCCATATATGCAATTTCTTATGCTTTGATCCTTCAAGCCTCCTGAAATTGGTGGGCTATAAAAAATTTCTTTCATCTATAATCTTTTGGATGCTATACTAATCTAGTGTTACGGTTCCTTTGATTTGCTTCATTTTTCACCCCAAATAGAGTTCTATTGATTGAAAAAATATATATGAAATCAATGATCAACAAAAATACCTAGAAATTCATTGCTAGGATCACCTTTCATACCTTTGAAATTTTGTAGAAAATGCTCCTTTAATGCACAATGATGAATTAGGGTTCCAAATTCCCCTTTTATAACTTCACCTACTTTAATTTCTACTGCATTAAATGCATTACCCTAGAAGCTCCGGTCACTCTGCAAACTTAGACAGCAAGCAAAGAATTCAACTGCGGACCTATATCATTTCATCCAATTCAACATAGGATTTCTAATAATTCCATTAATGAATAACACGACAACTGATGACATCCATAAATTCAATGCCAATTATATATAAGGGGACAAGATATCTTCATTAAAAACTCCCCCTAGGCCACTAGCCTGATATCAATTACCGAAAGAGTTATCGAAGGGAGCTTCTAGTACAACCTTGTCTCCTTCATCAGATTCACTTTTCTTCACCCATGTTTTCTTCATCTGATCTCTTATCTCTTCCATAGATGCTTTTTCTTTTCCTTTGTTGTCTGTCTATGAATTTCTTCCTTGATAAACTGAACCACTTTTATTCATGTTTCTATTCCTACATAATCTTGTAAGGTGTCCAAGATTGTTATAATTGAAACATACCAAACCTTTCTATCTATACCAACCATTCCATTGATTTCCTCCTGACCTACATTGATTAGCAACATGTCCAATTCTTCCACAGGTATAACATTTATTGTTACTTATATTGATAGGCATACTTTTGTATTCTAATGCCTTATGATCAAATTTCTTGCATTTAAAACATTGAACAAAAAATGATGGAGTACTAGGGTTTATCCTTCTTCTACACAGAGAAGCCATATGTCCAAATTTATTACAAGAGAAGAAATATCCATTAAATCTTTGAGCATTAGGTTTCCTTACCAGATGTCTTCTTCCTTTGTTCTTCTTTTCAAATTTCTTTTGTGTAGATCTAGAGCTTTCACCCTTCTCATAGCCGAGACCTCGCTTGTCATTCGTATTCTTTCAAATTTTGGTTATCTCATCAAGTTTAGCAGAACTTATCCTAAACTTTTCCTTGAATTCATTTGTAGAAGCAAGCTTATTTCCAAGAGTAACTATCTATCTCTCAATCTCATGTTCATAGTTTTTGGCTTGTTGCAGTTCTACCTCTAGCTGAATGGTTCTACTATTAATTCTGTTGCATTCTTTAGAATTTTCTTTTAGCGACTGAGCAAGATTCTCCTCATTCTTCTTTCTTTGTTCAATCTCTTTGGTAAAATTCATTTCCATAGATTCCATCTCAACTTTTAGAGTTGCATTGTCCTTGACTATCTTTTCACACTCTTCTATTATTTCTTTTAGGGTTTGATTCAAATGGACATCATCTAGACCTTTGCATTCATTTTGCTTCAACTGATCACACAACTCCTTCCTCTTTTCTCTTGACCCATTTATCTTATCCTTTAGTGATTGAATGAATTTTTTGGCATCTGCAATATTTTCTTTTAGTTCCATGACCTCCACTTTAGATTGGTCAAGATCATCAAGTGCCACCATAAGCTATTGTTGAAGACCATCAACATCCAATGAAATTCAAGATTCACCTCAAGCTATTAAACTTTTGAAGAGGAACCAACTTTGATACCAATTGTTGGACATTGGGAACACTGAGAGGGGGGGTGAATCAGTGTTCAAGGATTTTGAATTACACAACAGATCTAAAACTATCAAAAACAATCATATAACTTCATATAGCATTTTCGGCACACAACAGATGAAAACATGCAGTCACATTAATGAACACTATAACACCAGATATTTTTGCATGGAAACCTTGTTAGGGGAAAAGCCACTATGGAGATTAATCCACAATGTTTACTCTGTTAAAAGTAAAATAAAAGAGGGGAATGCACTTGCATTTAGGCACACTACCTAGAGCTCACTGCTCAAAAGAAAGAGGCTCACTGCCTTACAGATATAATAAGGTTTACAACAAAATTTTGAATTGAGAGTACAACATCAAAAAATGTGAGGATTCAGTTCCACTAAGGCTCATGATCAAATTCTGGATCTCTTGACTGGATTACACTTCTTTTTTGCTTTGCTCTTCTCTGTACTTCTTAGCATACCAAAACTATTCTACCCTCAAACAACTAATCTTCTCTTTTCGCTCTCTTTTGATACACCTTTACTACTACATTATATCTATGACCACGACTTGCATTTCACACACAAAATGGTTTGCCAATCTCCTTTATATACCTACTAATCATAAATTCAAAGTATGTCAGACTCATAATAAAATATAATATTTCTACTTATGTCGGCTCAAATCTCTAATTGGAAATGAAGTGTACCCACACAAGTCAGCTAGACTTTAGTAGGGCCCTAATAACAAGGTTCCAAACATAAGAGATAACAAAATACATATTCCACATAGATCCACAAAATGCTATATAAAACATGTCGGCCACAATGGAAAATAAACCATGAATCATGCTACCAAATCTCTTAACTTGAAATTTGACTTAATACTATACCACGAGACTCATTAGAGGGTAGTGTAAATGATAAGAAATATTTCCTAGAGATCCACACCATGAAATAACAATTCGGTAAAGTGATCGAATCAACTTTCCAACCAGATGTCCTATTCTTCATAGTTACTGCTAGTGGAATAAAAAATCTTAAGTTCCTTGCTGGTATAAACAATGCTAATACTGTAGATCATACTACAGACTCTAGTTGTCATCAATGACAACACAAGTAGCCAAAAATGATCTCTCAGAGCCATATGCCAACATGGTCTCCATCATTGTTCTGGTGTTGTGTGTTTTTGCGATCCCTTGTTTTGGTGGTTTTTGGAGCTCTCATTGCTTTAGTTTTTTATTTGTTTCTTAGTGCTAGGTTGTTCTTCAAGATTTCCTTATTTTCCTAGCTCCTCTCACTCTTCATGGGAGTGTTCTTGATCCTCTGTTGGGTTTCTGTGTTGTTGTTGGAGCTCCTTTACGGTGGATGGCTTGTGGAGGAGGATTTTTTTATGGGACATCTTGAGTTTCTTTTTCTGTCTTTTGAGTTTTTGTAGAGGTTATTCTTGAAGGTTTATAAGGGGTTGTGGATGATGATCTCCTCTTTCTTTCTCTAGAATCTTTCCATGTGAAAGGAGGTTGTGTCTGCTTTAGTGTACAGATCTTTTCTTTCTTCTAGTTTCTATATTCAAGGTCTTCTATGGAGGTGAAGATTGCTCCTCCTGAGGTGGAACTCTCTCCTTTTGAGGTGGAGTTGGCTGATATAGTTTGGGTGGGAAGCTCTCTTCCTCATTAATTGTTCCTATCGAGGTGGAACTTGTGTTTTTTGGAGAGTGTTGGTTTTGGTAGTAAGGGATCTCATCTCTTCATCTCCATTAGAGGGGATCCCTCTCTGTTTGGGGAGGAGTTGGGGTTGGCTGTTTAAGTGGGAGGGAGTTACAAGAAGGTAGATGGATTTCAGAATTTTGTTGTCCTCTCTAACCTCCCTATTGAGGTGGGGACTTTGGATTTGATGGATTTGGTGCAACATTTAGGCATAATGGTTTTTTACTTTATTAAGTTGCATGTTATTCTTGACTCAGGCTTGTTCTTCTTGAGCATATTTGTTGTTATTGAACAACTAGTTTGCTATAGCTTGCTGGCTTTGTTGCTTGACTATTTTAGGTGGTTAGTCACTTGGGTTCATTTGGGAACTAAGGGTTCAAGGTCCCTTCAAAATCTAGTCTTGGGTTTAAGATCCCAATCAAAATATTGATGTAAATGGCTAAAGGGTCCTTTAAAAACTTTGTGCAACTGTGTTGTTGTTGTTGGGCTGCTGATGGTATGTGGTCTATCTTTGTTGTAGCATGATTTGATTTGATAGGGTTATTGGTACCTTCAAAACTAGTTTGTAATGGGTTTCAGGTCCCATCAAAACTTGCTTTTCCCCATCAAAAACATGGGTAAATAGGAATTAATAAAACCAAATGCATAGTTCCAACTTAGCTTAAATGGGAGAAATATTTCAAAACATCGACTATAGGAAATATTAAAACCACATACCATGATAAAAGAAATTTTATGTTACACATGGAAAAATTGGTAACCCTAGGCACAAGGGGTCAGTTGACATAGGGATCTAATGACTTAAGTAGTAACTTGGATTACTGAGAATTGACTATAACAAGTCAATGGAAAATTAGATTAAAAGAATTAAGGGTAAAATAAATTAGGGTTTCTCCCCCAAAGGTTGATAAACCATAGATACTGTAGTATAAACTCTACCCATGAGGAAACCAATAAAACCAAGTAATAATGGACTGAATGTTAGGGGAACATAATTTTTTTTGAAGGGTTCCACCAGTGGCTCTAATCAGGGACACATGCCTCTTGTAGGCATGGTGAGATTTTAGCTATCTTCAGTAAAGAAGACCAAACACAAAGAACCAAAAACCAAAAAGGAAGCCTATACAAGGTAGACCAAACTAGACTAGACCAAAGCACACCAAACCTATATACAAAATATACATAAAAATACAGTGTACATGGAAGAGATCATACTTTATGAAAATTATGTTTTCAAGAACTGTCCATGTACTGGAAGTTCAAGAAATTCACTTGTTAAAGTCTGAAGGAAGTATGAGTCTTCACCATGAGTATTACTCACCAAATAAGGGCCCAACCATAAAATTCAAAATTTCCATGCTTACCCTTATCCTGAGATCTTGCATTCCACATTAATACCATACTCCCAATTTCAAATATCTTGGAGAAGCTTTTTATCATACAAATTTTTGACTTGCAGTTGCAACTTTGCATTCTTCTTTTGAGATTCTCTCCTCATTTCATCCATCTCAGTCAAAAAATTTATCCTATGCTACATCTCATCATAGATGTCATCATCATATTCTTGGAAAAATTTTTACATCTTCAATAAATTATTCTGCGGCAACCTTGCCTCTATACCATATACCAGAGAAAATGGAGAATATCATGTGGCCTTTTTGAATGTAACTCTATCTACCCAAAGTGATAACTTTAGTTTGGATAATTCCTAGGCCTTCTTGTTCTTTTCTATCACCCTCTTGATAATATTCATCAAGCTTTTATTAGTTGATTCTTCCTAGCCATTTCCTTGTGGGTTAAATGGGGAAGAATAAGACATCTAAATTCCATATTTGTCACAGAAATTCCTTAACTCATATGATCTAAAGCACATAGAATTATTTGAAATGATCTTTTCAAGCACCCCAAATCTAATCAAGATATTGTTCAATAAGAAATTAGTCACCCCTTTACTTGTTTCCTTCTTAGTGGGGATTTCCTCAACCCACTTTATGAAGTAATTGGAAGCAAATAGAATCCAAGAGTGTTTCCACTGGATCTCTCTAAGATTTCTCTTATGAAATATATTTCCCACTGTTGGAAAGGTTCTTGGACTGATATTGGTCTGAGTGGAAAATTCCCTGAGAGTTTAAGCTTTCTAGAGAACCTTTTGCATGCATCACATGCCTTTACCAGCTTATGGGCATCTTTAAACAAGGTCGGCCACAAAAAACCTACTCAATATTTTGTGAGTAGTTGTCATTGCTATATAGTGACCCCCGCATACTCCACTATGCATTTCAGTCAAAAGCTCCAAGGCCTTCTCATCATCAACACATCTTAATAAGACTCCATCTATACTTATCCACCAAATCTCATTTTCAATGATGACATATTTGTTGCAAGAATGGAAAGAATGAAGGTGTTTTCATTGATGTCAACTGGTCAATTGGTTATCAACTGGTTGTTGTTGACTGTATATGTCGAGGATATTGAGAAAATTGTATTGAATAAAGATTGCAGGTGTTTAGTGGTTGCTCCAGGTTTTGCTTCGGGATTTTCTTCTATGTTTGTTGGTGCAAGAGCACTTGGTTGATTTCTTGCCTCCATGAGGCAATTTTGTCATTTTGGTTTGATGGTTGGTTTTTCTTTGTAATTAGGTCATATTTAGACCATGTTGAATGTATTTGAGTCATTGTTAGGTTGCTAGGTGTGATAGATAGGTGGGTTGTAAAAAGTTGTCAATCTTGCAAATGATGTCATGTACAAAAAATGCAAAAATGCAAGAATGGGAAGTTCAATGGTCAAGAAGTTCAAAAGGTTGTTAGAGTCAGTTGTGTTAGTTGGTCTTTAATGTGTAAGGTTTAAATGCACCATGTAAGGGTCAAATCAAGGGTTCTGGAAGTTGATTTTGTTGAAAAGCAATAAGAAACCTCTAATTTTCTATGTGTTTTCATTCAATTTTGTTGCTATAGATCTCTGTATAGTTCTGTAATGAGAGATATTGACCTAAAGTAAATTAAATCTAGTGGAGACATGCACTAGCTTCATTTTGGTTTTGATTTAGACTAATTTCATAAAGTTTGGAGGATTCTAGAGCTAAAATACTAAAGATGGGTTAAAAACCTTGTTTTTGAGGGTTTGAGAGTAAGAATATGGAATAAATGACCATTCCATTGATGAATACCTCTGCAAATTAGAGGAATGGTGTTAGATAGGTTGTTATTTCATGTTTGTAGGTTTGTAGATGTAGGGAAGGAGGTTATGGGCTAATATACGTAACTTAGGGAAAAATTCAGGTTAGCATTATAAAGCATAAACAAATTAAACCCTAGCTAAACAATGAAGAACAATGGAAGGAAATAGCATAAAAAAAAAGAATAATCTCACCAAGTTTTCATGCCCTCCATGAATCAACTTCATTGCACCTTCTCCATTTGCTGCAAGTAGATATTTTCCCTCAGAGTTTTGATGAGAAACCTATGACTATGACTATGTCCTAAGCAAACATTGAAGGATTCTAATAGTGTTGCAATGTACTCAACAAAATGCAAATAGGCCTAATTTTTGAAGCACAAGATAGTCAAGCATGAAGTCAAGAGCATGAAGTGTGTCAAAAAAAAATTTCCTTTTTATAGAAAAGACAATTTTAGATGAATGGCCAAGATTGAAAGTTGAGAGATGTGCTAAGATTAATGGCTGAAATTAAATGTGACAACCCATAGTTAGGGTTAGGGAAACATTAGGAAAAAAATTGAAGTAAAGGGCTGAGATTTGATTTTAGAAAAAATCAAATCAATGGACAAAAATGCATGTGACAAGAGGAAATGTTGGGCACGGAAAAAGAAAAAGCTGGAGAATCAAATAATAATTTGAAATTATTTGATTTAAAGACTTGGTTGGCCTTTTGAATTAAAAATTAATTTAATTCAAAAGTGGTGGGGTCATGTGACAGTAAATAATAATTTAAATTATTTACTTGGAGGGAGAAAATAGAAATTGGGACAATTTTAAATAAATGATTTTATTTAAAATTAGAAAAAGTGAAGGTGGACAATAATTAAATAAATTATAAAAAATTATTTAATTATAGAACATTAGAAATTAATGACGTATTTAAATAAATAAATAAAGTTTATTTATTCAAATAATCAGGAGAAAATAGTGGACAAATGATAATTAAATAATTTTTATGAATTTATTTAATTATAGAGAGACATAGGAAATTAGTGACATATTTAAATAAAATAAATATAATTTATTTATTTAAATAGTTAGAAAGAATAAAAGACATGAATTAATTAAATAATTAAGAATTATTTAATTAATAGTTGAATTTGGACTATAGGACATAATTAAATATTTTAATTATGTCAAGAAGAAATATGGAGAAAATAAAGTTTGCAGGCCTAGGTCAATTTTATGTGTCTACATTTTTCCCCTCTTTCTGATAATGTAGTTTATCACATTGTGACAAAGAAAATTCAGTTCAAGACATGCCCCAACGAAGGTACCAACTATCTATGCCCCCTCAGGAAAATTTGCAAATTTTGGCCTAGTGGTAGAAAAATTTGAAATGTGTCCCGATAAGTCAATTTGATGCTCAAAAAAACAATGGTGTGATCGGTTTCGAATTTCAATGAGGTTAAGGAGGTCAAAAGGTTAGTCAAAGATGGTCAAATGCACCTCCAATAATAACCCTTAGAGAAAAACCTAATTTTTACTGTATAAATAGGCTTCGTTTGGGTGAAAAGTTAATTCATTTTCACATTTACCTTTTAAAAATTGAGAGCTCAGAGCCAGAGGACCTCACATGAAGATGGTGATTCCAGTGACCAAGCATCATGGATTTCAAGTGTGGACCTTTCGTCGGCTAGAGGGTGCAGAGCTACTGGTATGTACCCTATTCCTGCTTTGTACTTTCCTCATTTTTTGTGCTATTTTAGGCATTAAAGTTAGGATAACAGATGCATTGTGACACATTAACATTTGCGAAAGATGCATCTACATTCACATCGTAGGAATCTAATGTGTTGCAATACAAACAAAAGGGATGGGTTAGGTCTAGGTTTAAAATGATGCATCTGTGAGCTAGTAAGGTAAGTGCCAAATCGTGACAGAAGTACCAAATTGTGCAACACAATTGCTAGATTGTAGCGCAAATGCAGGATGGAGCAACACAAGTGTTGTAAAGCGGCACAAATGATTGGGGAAACAACACAAGTGCTCTAGCATGATGCATGTCCAAAGTCAAATGACACAATCGACATGGCGAGACACAATTGCTAGATGAAACAACACATGTGACTTTTCATGATGCAAGTGAAGGACAAAATGAGACAATTGACTTTGACCAATGTTGACTTAGTTTATGCTTAGTTTCTTGTGTACTTTTGACTAGATAGATGATAATGGTGATTTTCAATGATGTGCTAACTCTCATTTCTGTATATGCAGAAATGATTACCACCTATCTATACCTGTTATTTTAGACCGATGACATATGCATTCAAAGATTAGCTGTGGGATAGAGAGTGTAGGTGACTGATGCAGTTGGGATTGTACTATGTTGCCTATATGCCCATTGTCTGGGAAAATAAGGGCCTTCTGACAGCACTTGCAGAGAGATGGCACTCAGAGACCAACTCATTCCATTTGCCGATAGGAGAGGCTACCGTGACTCTCGAGGACATCTACAAGATATTGTAGATTCCGATCAAAGGGGAGCGAGTCATCTATGATCCACAACAAGGGCTCCAAGCTATGATACAATATTATGTGCATGATGATATTGCACAGCTTGGCATCAATGGCTATGAGATCAGATGGGAGTTTATGGGCAAGCACTACGGTCGATGGGATGCAATGTTATGCACTTTGATTGCTAAGTATTGATACCAGACTGCCGTGGACATAGATTCTTGATTGGATGGGGAGATGTTCTTGTGTGCATGAGTTGAGATAGGATTGTATTAGCATGGGAACCTTTCCTTCTTGGGATGTTATACCATCAGTTACATGATGTTTTCTACAAACAGTCATCGAGTGTCAGTTGTGGCACTATGCTACTCATGATCTGGGCCTGGGAGCACATTCCCGTCTTCTGACTGCCAGTAAAGATGTAGCTAGCTGAGGGATTACCCTATGTCTACCTATATGGGGGTGCCTTACAACCGAAACAAGTTTGAGAGACAAGATATTGATGCCACTATATTGACACTCTGATGGGGTTTGTCTAGAGACCATACAAAGATTGTGCACAGTGGCCAAAAGAGGATGATCATCTTTCATTCTGTCGGTAGTTCAAATATCTAATTAGATAGATAGTTCAATCTCATCTTATCATTGAGATGTACCTACCCTAGTGGGTATTACAACAGTTTAGGGAGCAACAGGATGTTCTTGTGGGCACTACAAAGCATTCCCTCTCATCATGAGAGACCATGTGGGGACCAGTCACATCAATTCCACTAGCAGAGTAGCAGATTGATGGGTTAGTAGCACAACAGTGGGCATGGAGTGGGGGTCCAATAGATGCTGGGACAACTCCAAATTATGATGCATGGTGGTAGAGTCACAAGCCACATCCATTAAGAGATCCTGATCAGTCGACACCAGTTGATTGCTGAGCAGTTATACCATGGGTGTGCCAAGGAGGGCGAGGAGGTAGGGATGGCGGTAGGGAGAGAGGGATAGATAGAGGCAGAGGAGAAGGGGGGAGGGGTGGAGATGGGGATGGAGGTGATGATGGAGGGGATGGTGGTGATGGTGGGAGGAGGAGACAACAAGAGGTAGGCCAGGAGGGTGCGACAGTGAGTCGGGTGAGCACCACTATCACCTATCCACTAGGTAGGTGAGGGAGAGGAGGAGGAGAGAGAGGAGGGCTTTCAAGAGGAGGGAAGGGCCGAGGCAAAGCAACTAGAGGTCAAAGTAGAGGCAAGGCAGCTTGAGGGGTAGTAGCTAGAGGGAGAGGGGCGGAGGGAAGAGTAGACAGGAGGGGATGATGAGATAGATAGTGGTGGAGAGGATGACATGGATGAGGCTGAGAGATAGTTGAGGGATCAAATGGTAGAGGGGGAGGAGGATGTTGCTAGGAGACCATGATTGCACTAAGATGTGATAGTTGATCAGAGGTTGGTGGACATGTAGAGTAGATTGGATGAGGCCTCGACACAGATTAGGACCTTGGAGGTGGAGTTGGAGTTGACGAGGGTGTAGTGGGATTAGGCTGTGATTAGGAAATAGGAGTCACAAAGCTGGTGTTCAAAGTTTGCTCAGTTATGCACTGGACAAGTGGGAGAGATTGCTAGGGAGTTGGCCAGGGTGAGTGCAAGCTGGGGACAATACATGATGCTTTATGAGAGGGCAGTGTCAACGAAGCAGTGAGATCCTGGTTTGTCTTGGTCTCAAACGAGGACAGGTAGTGGTAGCAATGGGAATCATAACAGCTACAGCCAGAGCAGTGTGGGTGGATCTACTTCATCTAGGCAGACCTTAGGGCATAGATCACACCACAGTCATAGGCACTCCTCAGGCCACATATCTAGTCATAGTCATGGGTTAGTATCATTAGGACATAGGTCTCACCATAGCCAACCACTTGTCACTAATCCATTAGCCTCAAAGACCCAACCTGTTGTTTCTTCATAGATACCATCAGTGCTAGTCATAGAGCATTAGTCATCCTATTCCTCACCTTGAGGGGACGAGGAGAGCACTGTTTAGGGCATTTTTTATTGTTATCTTGACATTATGTTGATACATTTGATATATTGACCATCGAGCCTGTGTGCTCTATTTTTGGGATTCCTCGAGACTCTATCCTATGACATGATTTTGAGATTATATATATGATGCAGTTTTGGTGCAGACTATATGCTGTGTTATGTTGATGCATTACGTTGTGATTATGCTTATGTGATGTGATTTATGTGATGATTCCTATGTGATGTCTTTAATGATATGGATGATGTATGAAAATGGTTTATGCCCTTATATGTTATGTGAATGCAAATGATGTACTTATGTTAATGATGCAAATGCAAATATGTGTAATGCTATCTCTATGTGTGATCATATATGCAATTAAATTTTTGTATGTCATGGGATATCATCAAGAGCCAAAAGAAGAGAAATGACCAGACAGAAAGAGGTGGATATTAGTGCAAAGAAAGAATCCTTCAATATATTGTCAAAGAACTAATAGATGTTGCTTGAATAATCATCAGGCATATTATTGTAATGGTCAAAAAACACCATGATATGACATAGATCAATGGTGTGCAAGGTCGTAGCATCACATAGAACAAGCGGTCACAAAAAAATATGATCATGACTCATACTAGGGGTTCAATTGTCCCAGTCTTCTTGTCACAACCAACCACAAACAAGAAGGACAAGCCATGAAATGTCATTGCTCCTCTAAATCTTGATGTCAGGACATCCTCAAGGAACTAGCAAGATGACTGTCAAAAAAGAAAATACAAGACAATAATCATTATACATCGTTGTTCCTCTAAATCCTGTTGCTAGGACATCCTTGAGGAACTAGTAGCATGATGAAAAAAAATCAAATGACGAATGCCAAGATAGTGTTTTCCAAGTGTCTAAATGTCAAGTGTTTTGATGTCGAGATTCCAGGTTTGATGAAGTCTAGATTTATGTGTAACAAATTCCAGGTAATGCCAAATTTAGGAAGGACACATCCTAAATGATGTCGGTGTTGAAAGGATCGATCCTCAAATGTCAAGAGAATCTCTCAAAATTCTAGATGACAATGACGATGCTCAAGAAAAACACATCTTAAAGCATAAATAAATGATGGGGGTTGTTCTTCAGAAGGACACATCTGAAGAATAACCAATAGTTTGATAGGTTGACTTGTTATGATAGTTTGACAAAGGTTGACCAAATGACTGAATTGACCACATGCCAACATTGACATGATGCCAATGTAATAGAAATGTCAATTAAATGGTTTTCAAAGTTAATTTATGGGTTGTTTGATTTAGGGTGGACAAGAACTGATTTGATTTGAAGATATTTGATGTGTGTGATAGTGCAGTGAACCTTAATGGACTGACCTAGTGCAGCCTCAGGGGCTCATCAATTGATGGCCTTTCCTATGTCATACACTCAGAGACCTTGTAGTTCGACATGACCAATGAATTTGTATTGATTGATCAAAGATTGCATCATGATTTTATTTGGACAAACCTAAAATAATGAACCTAATGTCTCAGGGGCTCAAAGATGAGCCTTGCCTATGTAGCAAATGCATAGAGACAACATAGTTCGACAATGATGAAGACTGACTTGACAAACTATGACTTTGTTTTTGGGATTTTTGACATGTTTTGATTTTTTTGGATTTCTTTAGGACATTTTTTGATTTTTAGGGGTTTTTTAAGGATATTTTCTATTTTTTATGTCTTTTTTTAGAACTGTTTATGATTTTTGTCTTTTTTCATGACATTTTCGATTGAAGGCACCCTGTGCGATACCCACTGCAATCAGGTGATAAAGGATTGGCCCCAGTTAGGTCAAGGATTAGCCAACTTGAAGGAGACTGAAAAGGACATGCTTGGGCTGAAAGATGGAGGGTATGCTAGACCTGATGTCAACCATTGTTAGCCACGTAAAGAAATGGCTGGATAATATGACAAATGCCATGAGGGTGTCGAATGAATGAGTTGTTTATTATGGACAAAGGTAGATGGGGTGAAAGTAAATGGCGAAGAAAAGACTGACTACACATGGTGCTTGTTTTCCAGGTTTTCACCATGGTACTTATCCAAAGCGCCACCAAAGTGGTTTTCACTTTTGGATGAATTATTTCTCTTTAATATTTTTGATATTTTTTTTTATTTTTTTTGGTGTCACCAAGATGCCTATTTGTTAGGTTTTCATCAAGGTGACGATTTTTTGGTATTTTTCAATTTTTTGTATTTTTATGGTTTTCAGCCTAGCTCTCTGATGCTATGTGTAAAATTTACAAAGATGCAAACTATTGATGGGTTTTGTCAATTGTTCACCATCTAGAGTAGCTAGTTGGCAAGCTTTAGAACCGAATGCGGCAGTGATAATGTAAGGGCCCAACCAATTAGGCTCGAACTTTCCAGGTTTCTCTCTTTCAAATTGATTCTTAGGATTTTAAATTAAGACCAAGTCGCCAACGTCAAACTTGTGGACATGACTTTGTTGTTATTGTAATTATGGGAAAAATCTAGGTTAGCAAATTAGAAGCTAAATAAATCAAAACCCAAAGTAATAATGAAGAACATGGGAGGAAAAACATGAAAACAAGAAAAATATCACCTTAAGTCTTCAACCTCCATGATTGACCTCCATTACACCTTCTCAACTTGCTGCAATATGTAGTTTTCCCTCAGATTTTGAGTGAGCAATATGTGACAATGCCAAGACCAAAGAAAATGTTGAAGAATTTGATATGAAATGCACTACTATGAAACTATGCAACTAGTAAGCAACTATGTTCTATGACTAAAGTATGCCAAAATTCCAAGAGAGATGAAGTGTGCCCAAAACAAGAACTAAAATAACAAGATTGCAAGAGATCTAGATGGCATGAGGTGACAAAATGAGATGAAAAATTGTCATTTTGTAAAAAAAAATACAATTTTGGATGAATGGCCAAGATTGAAGATTGAAAAATGCCCTAGAATCAATGGAAAAATTCAATAAGACAACCCACAATTAGGTTTAGGGAAACATTAGGTCAAATTCAAAATGAGTGGACAAGATTCAATTTGAGAAAATCATATCAAGGCTTGACAATGCATGTGGCAAGGGGATAAGATTGGCACAGAAAAAGAGGTGGCTAGAAAATCAAATAATAATAGAAATTATTTGATTTAAGAGGGAAAGTTATCATTTTGAATTAAAAATTAATTTAATTCAAAAAGGTGGGACCATGTGACAGTAAATAATAATTTAAATTATTTACTAAAAGAGGGAAATTATAAAGTGGGACAATTTAAATAAATGATTTTATTTAAATTTAGAGGAAAATTCAAATAAGACAATTAAATGATTGAAGGTAATCATTTAATTGGAGAAGGTGGCCAATAGTTAAATAAATTACGAAATTTATTTAATTATGAGAAAACATTAGACATTAATGACGTATTTAAATAAATTAAATTTATTTATTTAAACAATTAGGAAGAATTAATGGACCAAAATAATTAAATAAATTTAATAATTTATTATATTATGGAAAGACATTAGAGGATTAGTGACACATTTAAATAAATAAAATTTATTTATTTAAATAATCAAGAGGAATAAAAGACATGAATTAATTAAATAATTATGAATTATTTAATTAATAGATGAAAGTGGATCAAATGACATAATTAAATCTTTTAATTATGCTAGGACAAAAGTGGTAAAAATAGAGCTTGCAGGCCTATGTCATTTTTATGCGTCGACATTTTGCCCCTCTTTGTCATAATGCAGTTTATCGTATTGTGACAAAGAAAAAATAGTCAGAAACATGCCCCAACGAAGGTACGAAGTATCTATCGCCCCTCGGGAGATTTTTCAAATATTAGGCAAGTGATAGAAAAATTTGGAAAGTGTCTTGACAAGCTAATTTGATGACCAGAAAAGCAATGGCACAAGCGGTTTTGGATTTGAACATGTTTAAAGTAGTCAACAAGGTGGTCAAAGTCAGTCAAAAGAGCCTCCAGTAATAAAAAGGTTGAAAAATCCTACTTTGACCCTATAAATAGATTGAAAATGGGGCCAAAGTCAATTCATTTTCACATTCACAATATTAAATTTGGAGAGCTCAGAGCGAGTAGAGCAGATGCAAGTATGGTGATTCTAGTCATAGAGCACCATGACTACATTGTTAGGACATTCTGATAGCTAGAGGGTGTGGACCTAGTGGTTAGTACGTTGTACCCACTTTGTGATTTTATCATTTTTTGTGCATTTTTAGGGTTTTAGGGTAGTTAGATGAATGCGCCGCGACACACATGCATTCGCTTAAGTTGCATTTGATGTTGTGTTTGATGCATTTGATGTGTTGTGATGCAAAATCCATCGGTCTGTTAGGTTGACATTTTAGTGCAACGCATTTGCCACAAGTCGAGACACAATCATTGTCTTGGAGCACAAATGATAAGTACAACTACACATTCACAAAATTGAGATGCATATGTGAAGCCAAGTGATGCATTTGATTATGAAGCAATGCAACTGATTAAAGATGACACATTTGTGATTGCAAATGATGCAAGTGCCATAGTGTGATGCAAATGATGTATGCAACGACACAAACGCCTTATTGTGATGCAAGTGAGGTCAACGCGACACATTTGACTTTGACAGGGTTGACCAGGGTTGGCTTAGCTTTTAGACTCACTTTTTCTCATGTTTAGCTAGATAGATGGTAATAATGATTTTCAAGAATATGCTGACTATCATTTCTGCATGTGTAGAAATGACTAGCACTGATCTACACTCGAGAGTTTAGACCATTGACATACGCGTTTCAAGATCAGCTAATAAACCAGGAGCAGAGATGACTAATGTGATTGGGGTTGTACTATGTCACCTATATGCCCATTATTCGAGCTAATAGAGAACTACTAACAACACTGGCTGAGAGATGGCACTTTGAGACGTATTCTTTCCATTTTCCAATAGGAGAGGTGACTATCACTTTTGAGGATGTGTATTGGATTTTGCATATTTTGATCAGAGGTGAGTGGGTAGTTTATGATCCTCAGTGGGGATTGCAAACATTTATAGGTTTCTATGAGGATGAGACTAGTGGTGGACTAGGCATTGAGGGCTATGAGATTCACTAAGAGTTCATGGCAGAGCACTACCATCGGTGGGATGCCATGTTGTGTACATTAATTGTTAGGGTCCTAAATCCAGATCGTCAGGGACACGGATTATCGATTCGATGGGGTGATGTGCTAGTCTGGATGTGGTGGAACAAAGTTGTTTTTGCATGGGGGTCATGTTTGCTTGGCATGCTGTACCATCAGTTACACAAAGTTTCCTATAGAGGTGGGAGCAACATTAGTTGTGGCATGACTTTACTTATGATCTGGGCGTGGGAGCATATCACCATCTTCTGGCCACCTATTCAGAGGCCACAACTAGTGGATAGGATGTCGTATGTATATTTATATGCTGGAGCCTTACAATAGACCCAAGTTGGAGATACCGGCTTCTGGAGGAACAAGATTGACACAATGACAACATTTGTTTGGAGGCCATATAGAGATTATGCACCGTGGGCTGATGAGGGGGATCACTTTCCTTTTTGCAAACAGTTTCGGTACCTGATTGGTCACATGGTTTAGTCCCAGATGATCATAGAGATGTATTTTCCCCAGTGGGTTCTTCTATAGTTTGGTGAGTAGCAGGGTGTGCTAATGGGTACAATAGAGTATGCAGGATCATCTCGAGAGCCTGGATGGGGGCTTGCTATATCAGTGACATTTTCTCAGCAACAAATCAATGGATTGGTGGCCTAGCCATAGGGATGGAGTGGAGGAGTAGTTGATCTAGGGATGACTCTAGATTATGAGTTGTGGTGGAAAACTCACAAGCCAATTCCCTTAACTGATCCTAATACACCACCTCCTATTGATCGAAGATCTGTTATTCTGAGGGTACAACGAGGAGGTCAGAGAGGTAGGGGGGGAGGAAGAGATGGAGGCCAAGGAAATGGTGGGAGAGGTGGTAGGGATGATGACAAAGATGATGGCGGAGATGGCGGTTAGAGGAGGAGAGGAGGGGACAGAGGGAGATAGCCCAAGAGAATTAGATAGCATGTGGAGAGAGCACCACTAGATGCTATCCCTGAGGTGGTAGAGGAGGAGAGAGATGAGGGAATGAGATAGGAGGAGGAGGTCAGAGAGGAGGCAGAGATGGAGATACATGCAATGAAGGAGGTCTGAGCATAGGTGGAGGTAGAGGTGGTTCAGCTGGAGGCAGATGCACTTGAGGTCGGGGGAGGAGAGGAGGGGGTTTCTAGGGGCAAGGAGGATATTAGTGATGAGGAGGACATGGATATCACCAATGAGATGGATGAGGCGGAGAGGCAACATCGTGAGAGGATGATTGATGGGGATCCAAAGATAGCCAGTGTGCCATTATTGCTGCAGGATGCCACCATAGATCAGCGATTGGTAGATATGCAGAAGAGATTGGACGAGGCCACTGCAGAGATCAGTGCCCTGAGGGTAGAGCTTGAGGTTACCTAGGTTGTGAGGGATCATGTTGAGATTCAGTGGCAGGAGACCGAGACCAGGTGCAGTCAGTTTGTGCAGTTGTGCATAGGGCTAGTTGGAGATGTTTCCAGGGAGTTGGCAAGAGTTAGCATAAGTAGAGGGCAGTATAAGATGTTATATGAGCATGCAGTGCCAACATATCAAAGGGATCCTAGATTTCCTAGATCATCGAGTTGGACAGGGATAGGGTTAAGGAGCAGCCACAACCATAGCAACCGTAGCCAGAGTAGTGTGGGTGGCTCAACTTTCTTAGGGTACATATCAGGTCATAGGTCCAATCATTCACATAGGCATTCATCAGGGCATAGGTCCAGTCACTCACATGGATCATCAGGGTCATGGCACAAATCAGTGCATCATTAGTCACCAATGATCGATCCATTGGCCTCATAGACACACACCGTTGTATCCTCACAACCACATGTTACTATAGAGATGATGCCATCAATGTTAGTTCCGTCAGCTTCACAAACATAGGCTACTGTGTATCCACAAGTTATGTCAGTACCAGCTACAGGTCATCAGTCACCACACTCTTCTCCATGAGGGGATGAGGAGAGAATAACATAGGGGCATTTGACATTGTTATTTTGACATCATGTTATAGACATTATTATGAAACTTTATATGTTGACTATCGAGCCTGCGTGCTCTTTTTTTGGGATATCTTATGACTCTTATCCTGTGACATGATTTTTGAGATTATATATATGTGATACAATTTTGATGTGGCCTATATGCTTTATGTTATGTGATGATGCATTATGTGTTGATGATGGTTTTATGATATATGCTTATCTTATGATGATTATGATGATGCAATTATGCTAACCATATGATGCCTATGTGATGTGATTTATGCATTTAGGATTCCTATGATGGTGTCTTTTATATGCTATGCCATGTATGCATTTTATGATATTTACTTATGATGAGATGCCATGATGATGTGATGGTTATTTATGCTTATATGTCATGACAATGTTATGTTCTAATGATGATGATATGGATGCATAATGTATGATTGTAATGGATTCCATGTTTATGATTATGTATGTTGACGCATGACTATATATGTATGGAAAATGAAATCTTATGATGTGATATATATGTTTTAATGATATGGATGATGTATGCATGGAAATGTTATGTGAATGTGTAAAGACCTAATGCAATGCCTATATGATTATGTATGCACTTATGTTTTTATATTTCATAGGATATCATCATGAGACAAATAGGACGAGACAACCAGAGAGAAGGAGATGACTATTAGTGCCTAGACCAAATCCTTCAACATATTACCACAAGACTTAACAATTATTACTCTTAATCATCATTAGGCAGATTATTGTAATGACCAACAAACACCATGATATGACATAGATAAAGGTCTGCAAGGTCGCACCATCACATGAGAAAAGCAATCACGAAAAGGATGATCATGACTCATACTAAGAGCACAATTGCTCCAGTATTTTTGTCACAATCAACCACAAGCATAAAAAGACAAAAAAATAATAAAGACAAGTCATGAAACATCGTTGCTCCTCTAAATCCTATTCTCACTAAATCCTTGAGGAACTAGCAACATGAATGCCTAAAAAGGACTAGACAAATCAATCATCATGATATGTTAATGTTTCTGTAAATCCTGTTGGTAGGACATTGTTGAGAAACTAGTAGCATGATGAAAGCTCAAAGGACAAAATGCCATGATAATGTTTTCCAAGTGTTTTCCAAGTGTGTCCGAATTTTAAGTGTTTTAAATGTCAAGATGCTAGGTGTCAAGTTTTGACGATGCTGAGATGACAAATGCCAAGGTTTTCTAAATTCAAGGACACATCCTGAATAATGTCAATGTCGAGAGGACCAATCCTCAAATGTCAAGAGGATCCCTCAAAATGCCAGATGATGGGGATGATGTCTAAGAAGGAAACATCCTAAGGCATAAATGACAAAAGTTGTTCTTCAGAAGGAAACATCTAAAGAATATCCAAGAGTTGATAGTTTGACTAGTTGCAACAGTTTGACTTGTTTTGATTGAGTTTGACTGAAGTTGACCGAGTTTGACTACATGTTGTCGTTGACATGCTAATGTGATTGACATGTTGATTAAATGATTGCCATAGTTTATTTGAGAAGTTTTCCTACTTTGAAATGATTTGTTTGACTTGAAGACATTTTGACATGTGTACTAGAGCATTTTTATGAAACCTAATGGACAAACCTAGTGTGGCCTTAGGGGCTCATTGACAGATGGCCTTGCTTACGTCATACACTTAGAGACCTCGTACTTTGACATGACCAATGACTTTGTCACAATGACAAAAGATTGAGTAATGATTTTTATTTTGACCAACCTAAAAATGACTGACCTAATGTCTCAGGGGTTCGAAGATGAGCCTTGCCTATGTAGACAAATGCGTAGAGACAACATAGTTTGAAAAAAGACAAAGATTGACTGACATGACTGATAGGACGAAATGTGACTCTATTTTTGGGATTTTGAAGTGTTATTTGGATGTTTTTGTGTTTTTTTCCTTATTTTGATTTTTTTGGATTTCTTCAGGACATTTTTCAATTTTTAGGTCTTTTTTCAAGACATTTTATGATTTTTAGGTCTTTTTTTAGGACTTTTTCGATTAATAGGACCATGTACGATACCCACTGTAGTTAGGTGATAAGGATTTCCCCTAATCAGGTCCAAGACTAGCCCAATTTGAAGGATGTGAAAATGACATGCATGGGGTGACAGATGGATGGTATGAAAGACTTGATGTCAATCGTTTGCCAACCATGAAAGGGGTGATGGTATCAAAAAAGTGGGTGTTTATTATGGACTAAGGTATATAGAGTGACAGTAGATGGAAAAGAAATGACTGACTACACATGGCACCTATTTGCTAGGTTTTCACTATGGTACTTATCCAAAGCGCATGTTTACCAGGTTTTCACTGTTGGATGAATTATTTCTCTTTACTATTTTTGTCATTTTTTTGGTGTCACCAAGACACCTATTTGCCAGGTTTTCATCAGGGTGACGATTTTTTATATTTTTCATTTTTTTTTGTATTTTTATGGTTTTTAGCCAGACTTTCTGAAGCTATGCATAGAACTTCTGAAGATATAGACTATTGATGGGCTCTGTCAGTTGTTCACCGTCTGGAGTAGCTAGTTGATATGCTCTAGAACCAAAAGAGGACATGATGATATAAGGACCTAGCCAATTTGGTTTGAACTCGCTAGGTTTTTTTCTGTCAGCTTGATTCTTAGGATTTTGCATTAACACCAAGTTGCCAATGCCAAACTTTCTAGCAATTACTTTTTTTTTATAACTGCAATAGAGGTGATTTTGATATGCCTATAGGTGATTTAGAGCATTATGTCTTCTTTTGTCTAACATCTCTAGCTCATGCAGTTGTGACTGTCTATACTCTTCATGATCGGTCATACCCTTCATGGAGACTCACAAAGATGGAGTTTCAACCTTGATGGGCAAGATGGCTTCAACTCCAAAGAACGAGGCAAATGGAGTGGCTCCTATAGGCGTGCAAATGTTGGTGTGGTAGGCCCACATAGTAGGGTGAAGTTGGATGTGCCAATCATGACCAACATCATTGACTGTCTTCTTAAGAATTTTGATTATTGTCTTATTGGACGCCTCAGCTTGACCATTTCCTTGCAAGTAGTATGGCATGGATAAATGGTGTTGGATGTGGAAGTGTTCACATAACTCATGAATGTATTGATTTTTGAAAGGACGCCCATTTTTTGTGATGATGGACTATGGAATACCATACCGACATATGAAGTAATTGAGAGTAAATTTGGAAATTTGTTTGTTGGTTATGTATGTAAGGGGGATGGCTTCGATCCGCTTAGTGAAATACTCTGTGATGGTTATAATGAATTTGTGGCAATTGGACGAGGTAGGATGGATTTTTCCCATGAGGTCAATCCCCCATTGTGTGAAGGGCCAAGGAGAAGTAATCATCCAAAGTTCATGTGCTCGTGCATGAATCAAATCACTATGTATCTGACATTGGTGACACATTCTGAAAAATTCAAGTGCATCTTTTTCCATTGTCGACCAGTAATACTCAACTCTCATGATGTTCTTGGATAAAGTAGGACCACTTGAATGGGATCCGCATATACCCTCATGTACCTCTTGTAAGGTCATTCATGCTTTGTTAGTGTTGAGACATCGAAGAAGGGTGTTGTCAAAGCTACAGTTGTATAGGGTGTCATTGAAAATGGTGTATCTGGTGGCTTTACGGATAAAGGAATTTTGTTTTTTATTGGATAGGTCGAGGGGAGGGGTTTGGGACTTGAGATAGTCATAGGTGTCTTGATACCATGGAGAATCGGGACCAACAAGCTTGCAAACCATCTTTGATTCTAGTATGTCATATGCAGGAACCAAAAGTTGTTCCACCAAGAATTCAAATTGAGGCACATTACTTGGAATTTCTAGGAGAGAGCCAATTGTGGCCATTGCGTTTGCTTCATTATTTTGTGTTCTCGAAACTTGCTCAAAAGTCACCATGTGAAAGTATGTCTGAAAGTTGTTGATCATTCATTTGTAAGGCATAAATTTCTCGTCCTTGGTGTCATAGTCATCATTGACTTGGTTGATGACCAACTGAGAGTCTCCATAGACATGAATTATTTTAATTTTCCATTTTATGGCCATTCTAAGTCCTGTGACAAGTTCCTCATATTTCGCAACATTATTTGTACATGGAAAAACAATGCGGAAAGACTTAGGGATGGAGTCTCCTTGCGGAGTCATAAACAATATTCCTGCTCCCGAACCATTATTGGTATGAGATCCACCAAAATATAGTCTCCAAGGTGACTTAGGTTTTGTATGAAATATTGACTCATCTGGAAAGTCTGCTACTAGAGAATGATCGCCTTGTATGGGTGCGTTTTCCAGTTGGTCTTCTATCACTTGTCCTTTTATAGCCTTTGGTTCCACATATTGAATATCATTCTCACTCAAAATCATGACCCACTTTTCCAGGTGACCTGTCAGTGTTGAGCGGTTGAGGAGATATTTCAAGGGATCAATCTTTGCTACTAGGTGTGTCTAGTGATTCAACATTTAGTGTCTTAATTTCTGAGCAACAAAGACAACTGCTAGATAAGCACATTCAATGGATGTATAATTTAGCTCATATCTAACTAGTGTCTAACTGATGTAGTATATCGCCCTCTCCTTCTCATCATGTTCATTTTGTGCCAGTAATGCACCTAGTCATGAAGTTGTTGTAGAAATGTATAGAACCAAAGGTTTCCCTTCAATTGGTGGCATTAAAATAGGTGGTCACAATAGATAATCCTTTATTAGTTGGAAGGCCTCTTGACACTTGTTTTTCCATACAAAAGGAATGCTCTTGTAGAGGAGATATTGAAATGGTTGACACTTGTCAACCAATTATGCTATAAAGTGTCAGATAGATTGTAACCTGCCTTGTAATGTCCTGAGTTCACTTATCCCTTTTGGAGGAGTCATGTCTAATATTACTTTCACCTTGGTAGGATTGAATTCAATACCTCTGTGAGAAACAATGTATGCCAAAAGTTTTATTGATGTCACACCAAAGACACATTTCTTTGGATTCAAGTGGACCTTGTATTCTTCTATTTTCTTGAATATTTTGTCTAACACATTCAAGTGATCTTTTCATGTCAAATATTTTTCCAAAAGGTCATCTACATAATCTTCCATTATCTTGTGCATCATGTCATGGTATATTGTTGTCATAGCTCTCTGATACATGGTGCCTGCATTCTTGAGAGAAAGAGGCATGACATTCCAATAGTATGTACCCAAAGGAAATGTGAATGATGTCTTATGTTGATCTTCAAGGGCAATACAAATCTGATTATAACTTGAGAAATTGTCCATGAGTGACAACATCTCATATCCTACTGTAAGGTCCACTATGATGTCTATGTTTGGCAAGGGAAATTCATCCTTTGGACATGCTTTATTCAGGTTCCAAAAATTTGTGTAGATGTGGATTTGACCATTTGGATTTGTGACAGGTACAAGATTTGATATCCAATCAACATAGTCTATGGACCATATGAATCCCATGTCTAATAATTTCTTAAGTTTTTCTTTAACTAACAAGGAGATTTGTGGGTGCAAATTTTGTAGCTTCTATTTCACTGGCTTGGCATATGGAAATAATGGAAAATGGTGCAAGAAAAGTTCTAGATCCAACCCAAGCATATCAGCATAGGACCATGCAAAGCTAATTTTACACTCTAAAAAGAATTTGTGGAATTTAGGTTTCTCTTCTTCTGTCAAGGATGCTACAAAAAGGACAATCTTAGGATCTTCTGTTGTGGATATGTTGACTTCCATAGTGTCCTCTATGAGCATTGTCGATATTTCCTGAGTTATAGGGAGAAAGTCCGGTCCTCCATCCTTGGGCACCTCGAAGAGGTTTTCACGCACATATACTTCATTTATTTTTACTTTTTTATCATCATAAGGTGCCTTTCAATTTTCACCTAAAGACATGTCATTTTTTGTTTTATTTTTATTTTTCATTTTGCCACTAGAGGATGGAGCAGTCTCCCTGAAGTAAGCTGCACAATCTAAGTCAATGGAAAACCGAGCCTTGTGTATGCCTTCAAGAAGTCCCATGAATTCTGCAATGGCCTCATCATTCTAAAATATGTCCCTAACTAGTGGGACTTGTTGATCCCAATCAATTAGTTATGGGTAGACTAAGGAGATACCATCATCAGTATTGGTGAATGGTGGGGAGGACCCAGAAAGCATGCAAACAGATTCAAAGACGTTGAAGATAAAATTTTCATCATCCAATTCCCATTTGGATTCTATCCAGTATTCTCCCTCACTTGTTTCATACTCATTAGCAAAGTAGGGGATGAAGGAATTGGAATCATGGTTAGTAGTGTCATGTGGAAATTTAGATGAATCCGATTGATGGTCATTAGGTTCGAATGGCTAGACAGGTATGTCAGGATGAGGGTTAATGGGATCAGAAGAGGATTCTGGCTTGTCATTATTCTGAGGATGAAAGAGGCTACCCCAATCTTCTCTTTTCTTTGGGATTTTGGGGTTATCATTATTTTGTGTTGGATCATTCTTAAACATTTGCCAAAATATTTCTTTGATAGTAGGCTCACCAAGTTCTAGGAGCAACTCATCTAGAAAAAAGTCACTTAGGGATCGTTGGGAGCCAAATTCCCATTTGTGTGAGTCAGTTTTAGTAAGGGAGTCTTCAATAGTCTCGACACATTCAGAAGCATTCACTCTCTCACTTGAAAGTACATTGGTACTTTGATCACCTATTTCGAGTGTACCTAACCCTAACCCAAGACGTTTTGGTCTTCTAGAAGGCATTAAAGGTTCTCGCCTCCCTGTCTTATTCTTGCAAAGGCCACTAGTACCGTCATAGCCTTTTTCCTTCATGATGTCATAGCCTTTGCCATATATTTGGACTGGTAATGGGGGTGGATTCTCTAGGTCCCTGTAAATCCAAGATAATATATCTTCGACGTCTTCTTTGCTCATGTCACCCCATTTTATGAATGTTGTTGTAGGAGGAACCTTAAAGATCACTTTTTAGGATCCATTCTGAAACAAGGTCGTCCATAAGCCTTTGGAGACTTGGATATTTTGGTGATGCAGTATGTTGTGTTCAATTTGAATTCTCCACAACCTAATTCCTGGATCTTGACATCTAGATCAACCTTCAGGATGGTAGAAGTGGATGAAGTGGTGGATGTTGAAGAAGTGGACGTGGAGGTCAAAGAAGTGGATGTAGTTGTGGAGGGTTTAGTGAGTGTAGATGGGTCAATGGATTTGGAAGAGGAGGAATTCGAAGCTTCATGATTGATGGGCACTTGATGTTTTGAAATACCCCTTAAATTGGTACAATATTGAAAAGGATCGAGGTCTCCATATATGGTGATTACAGTGCCATCAAAAGGAAACTTTAAGCATTGGTGATAGGTAGATGAAACAAATTTTAAGGAATGAATCCAAGATTGGCCAAGAAAGATGTTATAGGGTAGTTCAAGATCTAGGAATTGACAAGTTGTATCCACAGTGACCAGCCCAACTCTGATAGGAGGAGTGATAACCCCTCGAGAGGAATGGTCTTCATAATCATACACCTTATAACAATGATCTTTGTAGTGTCTATGCAAGCATCGAAAAATCCTAGAGCCTTAACCAATTTTAAGGAACATATGTTCAATCCTGCTCCACCATCTACTAAAACTCATTTGACCTTATGTTTATGGATAAAGGCTTCAATGTGTAAGGCGTCATTATGATTGGATTTTGGTGATGAATAATCTTGGTTTGAAAATGTTATGTAATGGAGTGTAGTGAGGTATCCCACCATGGTATTGAATTGGTTGACATCAATATCCTTAGGGAAAAAAGACTCTTGCAAGGTTTTGTCAAGTACGACCTTGTGCACGAAAGAAATGCGTAGCAACTCAAGTATAGAAATTTGAGTAGGTGTCTTGCCTAGTTGGTCAATAAGATTGAACTGTCCCTTAGACTGTGACTATTTAGTGGATGAACCAAGCTATGACTATTTAGCGGATGGACTGGGTATCATGATTTTTGACTACCTAGGAGGACCAACTATGGTGACTTTTCCCCACCACAAGTAGTGACATTCCATTAGGTGCTCTCCTAATGGTAATTGTATTGACATATTCATCGACTGCTCATACATTGTTAATGATAGTTCTGCTGGAATAATCAAAGGCAACACACATGTAATTGGCTTGATTATTATTAGTCTTGGAACCTAATGTGGAGGATTTACTAGAACCATGGTCCTGCAATGGGTTCTTGTGAATTGTATGATCTACGTTTGATGCAAATTGTTGTCCACCTAGTTGAATTGTGTTATTTTCAATGAGGTCTTGAACCAAATTTCTTAGTTGTTGACAAGAGGAGGTCTTATGCCCTTTAGCGTGGTGGTAATCACAGAAAGTGTTGTCATCCCACCATGATGGTTTAAACTATCCTAGGTCATATGGCTTATGGTCCTCTAGTGTGATGACACCATTTTGAAGGAGCTTCTTAAGGACGTCTTCAATTGGCTCACCCAAAGGGGTGTATGTGCATCTCTTTGGGAATTTCCTGGTTTGTCATGGCTGCACCTAGTTTTGACCATTTTGATTATTGTGATTAATTTGAATGGCATTAGCAACAGGTGTTAGTGTGATTATTTGTATATTTTGTGGTGGAGATCCTTTAAGATTAAGTACATGACCCATTGTGTTTACCACCTTAGTGTCAACAATGCCATCATTAGTAATGTGTTTGTTCTTGACCTAGTATTTATTCTTGTTGGTGGGTGGATTTACTTGTGTTCTTAGGGCCATATTTAAGTTCTCCTTTAGTGAAAAGGGCCTTCTCAAGTTGGACACTTCTTTTGACTAAGTCTGTAAAGGTTGTGCAATAATGAACTTGTAAGCCATATTTCAATGGGCCTAGGAGTGTTTGGACAAACATGTCAAATTTTTCTTTCTCAGGTATTTCAATATGGCAATGAATTGCTAGACTTCTCCATCTTTGGAAGAATGGGATAAAAGTTCCACCAGTGTCTTCTTGTGTAAGTGTGCATAAACTGGTAATGGAGGTGTATGTGTTAATGTTATAGGCATAGTTTTCCATAAATCTATTTGCAAGTTTGTCCCATGATTTTATTCCTTTTTGCAAAGTGGAAAACCATTCAAGCATGGGGCCTATGAGACTCTTAGGGAAGAGTCTCATCAAATATGTATGTTCATAGGCAATATCCATGCAATTGGTTGTGAATTATTGAATGTGTTCAATAGGATTTGTCTTGCCTTTGTATTGGTGAAGTGTGGTGCCATGCATCCAAGAGGAAATGGTGGCATATATAGACTTGTGTCAAAAGGATATGGACATAAGTCATATGGCATGTGTGACTTTTTATTGGACATTTGCATGGTCTCAATTTTTTTTGCAAGTTTTCCACTTAAGATGTCAAAAGTGTCAATTATGGGATTGTTTGTTGCATCACACATGGGGGTGATCGGTATCCCATGGGTGCCAAGTTGTTGTGAAGATACATTTTTATGTTGATGTGGAATGTGTTGCTATGAGATGTATGATGTGTTTTGATTTGAATGTTGTTGATATTGCAATTTTTGATTAGGGATGTGTTGATGAGTATGGATGTGTGATGCATATGTAGGAATGTTCCCTCCAACCATTTGATTCGATATTTGTGGGATATGTTGGCCATGAATATTCTGGTGTCCAAATGAAGTCATAAGCTATGTATTCTAATTGCCTTGTCCAAATTGATGGAAATGTCCATAGGGAATGTTGGTATTTTTCCCTTGGGAAGTATTGGTATTAAGTTGTGATGACATGTTGATGTTTGGTTGTGGTGCTCTAATGAAAATACTTCATTTACTTCCTCCAAAGGGGTTGAATGATGTTCCTGTGGCACTAGATGAAGCTCCAAATAGGGGGTTGGAAGAGTTTTCCCCCGTTGTTGTGGATCCAAAGGTAGCTCCAATTGATTGTGATGATGCCATTGTCATTGTAGGCATTGATTGTGGCATGGCTTGCGACATATTTGGTGCCCCTCCAATGGATGTTGCATTGATTGTGTTTTGGTTGGATGTGTCATTAGAAGGGGCATTGGTAGTGTTTGTGGCAATTTGAGAAGTGGCTCCAACAAAGGTGTTGTTTGTGTTGTTTTGAGGTTGACTAGTGTTGGACAGGTTGTTTACATGGTTGTTGTTTGCATTGTGATTGGGTGATGGTGGTCTCAAAGTGTTAATATCAAAGCCTCGTGGCAATTTATCCCCTTGGTCCAATAACATGGCAAGATATCTTTGGGGGTCATGTAAGACTAATTCTTCCAAAAAGGAGGCTACGTCAGGATTTTGAGCTGCACCTTCTAAGTATTCCATGTACACATGTCCGTGTTCATCCCTATCCATGAATGATTCAAAGGGGTTATGTGACGAAGATGGCATGTTCATGTCACTAAAAGGATTGATAAAGGATGTGTCTTGGTTCATGTCATTGGAAAAAATGTTGGTATCTTGTCCAAAGTTATCCATTTGTTTTATTTTTCTTTGAAGCCTAGTCTCAACCATATAAGGGATTGCTCAAATTAGGAAAAAGGTAAAAAATGACAACTAGATGATGATACTATGTTTTTGGGATTTTTGATGATAAGGGATGCAAATGCAAACTATTTTTTTTGGATTTTTGGAATAAGGTATGCAAATGAAAACTATGTTTTTGGATTTTTTGAATAAGGTATGCAAATGCAAAGGTCTAAATGATTTGGAAGAAGGTTGCTCAACCACCCTAAGATTTCTCTATGTCTCAATTTTGGAATATCAAAGGAACTTTATGAAGGACTAAATGACAATGACAAGGTGACGAAGTGAGGTTTCCTAACTTGACTTATGAGTTGGAAAGGTCTCACAAAAGGACAATGATTAAAGGAAATAATGATGCCTAAGTCCAATGATAAACTAATTTTGAAGGAAATAATTTGGCAAAGTATGGTAAGGTTTTCCTAATCCAAAATATGCAAATGAAATGAGGGCCTAAGGATTGGTTTATGACTGAAATTGAAGATGATGAAGTCTAAGGATGAAACTCAAATTTGCAATAATGAATCTATGGCTAAAATGCAAACTAAAGTGTGCAAGAAATGAAAGATTTGAGCAATTTTATTTCTGGTTTTTGACAGAAGATGTTGGAAAAATATTTTTAATGACAGATTGGACAAGTTTGATCTTGGGTTTTAGACTGTAACAATGTTTTAATTTCTGCCAGGAAAATGTGTCGTTTTAGGTTTCAAATGCGCCTCAGTTTAGTAGATGTATCTCAGGTTCAACATATGCGATTTTACAGACAGAAAATGTGGCTTAGTAAAGCAATTGCAAAATTCTAAAAATAAAATGTGGTTCAAACCAGGTAGATGCATCACCAAAAAGAGAAAATGCAGCTTAGTAGAGCGAATGCGTCACAGAAAATGGAAAATGCAGCGCAGGAAGGCAGATGCATTTCAGAAAGCAGAAATGCACTATAGCAGAGTGAATATAACTCAGAAAGATTCAAATGTGGTTCAACTAAGCACATGTGGTGCATTAAGTATCAAATGCATTTTATTAGGGCGTTTGTGTCAAAGAAAGTTTCAAATGCGGTTCAACAGAGCACATGCATTGCGTAGGATAACAAATGCATTGTAGGAAGTTTGTTTGCAATTTTGACCGAATTTTGAAGTTGTCTGAAGTTGAATGTTTGTTTCCAGATTTGTGAAATGATGTTTGTTTGTTTGAATGTTTTAGAAAACACTTGGAAAACAAAGTGTTGTCTTTGAAAACAAGCACAAAAGAAGACAAGTACAATCCTAGGTTAGGCAAGGACAATATTCGCTAGATTCCACGCGGGTTTCCCCAATCACACTTATTCTTAGCGGATGAATCCAGAAGCTTGGCCACATGGGATCCCCCTTACAGTGCGTGCACTCACTTCTCAGGTCAACCAAGCTTTCAACCCCCATAAAACTCCCATGGAGGGTTGATCACCTCTACTAAGAACTATGAAAATGTGGATGCCTTTACAACAAATATTGTTGCACTAGCAAATAGAAAGAATTTTGGCTACTACACAAAAGTTTTTAGTTCTGGACCCCTGTTCAAGTGGCCACACATGGGGCAAGATTAGCTTCGATAAGGAGGAATTCCAACCTGAAGAGGTTATGCTCAACAGGGTTTTGGGGAGTTCACTTGTCTATGTGACACATCCACACTCGTAATCCTATGTTTTCCATTAGGATTCACATTTATATACCGGTCGGGGGTAGCTCAGCCAAAGAGCTTCATTGTTGGTTTGATTTTCCTTGGGGTGAGTACTTTTTCCCACTAAGGAAGGTCCAATTCCTAGAGTCAATAACCATTTCTCTTGCACCCAAGACCACACAAGTGCATAAGGGGAGAGGATACTTCAATTATTGAATCAAGGTGACACGAAAATAAATGGGTCTAGTTTTCTGATCACCTAGTTTGCACAAGGTGAGAGCATAATCACCTACCACCTTCAAGCACAATCAAACAAATGACAGGAAAATGTTCTTTTTAAAGCACCAATTGAAGTGTTTTCTAATCTAAAAACAAACACAAGAGGTCTCAAAATCAAAATCTTGGATAATCGAACCTACAAAATCACTTGTTAGTAGTTGCAAAAAGATGTCTTGGACCCACAAAAATTTAATGGCACATTTTTCCACATTAGATTAGTAAGCATAAAAACCCCTAAACTATTTTCTTGAAGTAGGAAATATGGAAAAATCTGAAAGAAATCGAAAGCAAATAGTTACCAGATGAATGCGTCACAACAGAGCGAATATGTCACTCTGCACAACAAATGCAACTTGGGACTATATGTAGGGATCTGTCAGATGAATGCATCGATATGCAAAATAGATGTGTCCCGGTCTACAAATGCTTCACACTGGATGTCGAATGCGCTAGAATCTAGGCGAATGCATCTCTACAGATGTCAAATCTGGCTTAGTTATGCGGATGCATTTCTCTATTGTTCAAATGCGTCACGATTTAGTAATTGTGGCTCTGTAAACTTCAAATGCGGCTTTCCGTACATGTAGATGCAAAAATAGGAAAAAGCTATATGAAAAAAAATAAAAAGTCATGATTTTGGCATTAGGTTCACTAATGTAACTATGAGAAATTTCTAGGTTAGTAGATTAGAAGCTAAATAAATCAAAACCCAAAGTAATAATGAAGAACATGGGAGGAAAAATATGAAAACAGGAAAGATATCACCTTAAGTCTTCAACCTCTATGATTGACCTCCATTACATCTTCTCAACTTGCTACAATATGTAGTTTTCCCACGGATTTTGAGTGAGGAATATGTGACAATGCCAAGAGCAAAGAAAATGTTGAAGGATTTGATATGAAATGCACTACTATGAAACTATGCAACTAGTAATCAACTATGATCTATGACTAAAGTATGCCAAAATTCCAACAGAGATGAAGTATTCTTAAAAAAAGAACTAAAATGAAAAGATTGCAAGAGATCTAGATAGCATGATGTGAAAAAATGAGACCAAAATTGCCATTTTATAAAAAAAAAAGCAATTTTGGATGAATGGCCAAGATTGAAGATTGACAAATACCCTAAAATCAATGGACAAATTCAATAAGACAACCCACAATTAGGGTTAGGGAAAAATTAGGTGAAATTCAAAATGAGTGGACAAGATTCAATTTGAGAAAATCAAATCAAGGGTTGACAATGCATGTGACAAGGAGATAAGATTTTCACAGAAAAAGAGGTGGCTAGAAAATCAAATAATAATAGAAATTATTTGATTTAAGAGGGAAAGTTATCATTTTGAATTAAAAATTAATTTAATTCAAAAAGGTGGGACCGTGTGACGGTAAATAATTAATTTAAATTATTTACTAAAAGAGGGAAATTATAAAGTGGGACAATTTAAATAAATGATTTTATTTAAATTTAGAGGAAAATTCAAATAAGACAATTAAATAATTGAAGGTAATTTTTTAATTGGAGAAGGTGGCCAATCGTTAAATAAATTAAATAAATTAAATAAATTAAGAAATTTATTTAATTATGAGAAGACATTAGACATTAATGATGTATTTAAATAAAAAAATAAAATTGATTTATTTAAACAATCAGGAAGAATTAATGGACCAAGATAATTAAATAAATTTAATAAGTTATTTAATTATGGGAAGACATTAGAGGATTAGTGACACATTTAAATAAATAAAATTTATTTATTTAAGTAATCAAGAGGAATAAAATACATGAATTAATTAAATAATTATGAATTATTTAATTAATAGATGAAAGTGGAACAAATGACAATTAAATCTTTTAATTATGCTAGGATGAAAGTGGTGAAAATAGAGCTTGCAGGCCTAAATCATTTTTATGTGTCTATAGTTATAACTTCAACAAAGGTGATTCTGATATGCCTATAAATGATTTAAGGCATTTTATCTTTGTTCTTATAACATTTCCAACTCATGTAGTCTAGACTGTCAGTACTTTTCATCATCGATTAAGCCCTTCATGGAGACTCTAAGAGAGGGAATTTTGACCTCGATGGGAAAGATGGCTTTAGCTCCAAAGACCAAGGTGAAGTGGTGGCTCCCATAGGCCTATGGATGCTTGTGCAATAAGCCCAAAGAGCATGGTTAAGTTGTAAATGTCAGTCGGGGCCAACGTCATTGACAATCTTCTTAAGGATTTTGATAATTATTTTATTAGATGCCTCAACTTTCTTGTGGGTAGTATGGTGTGGAGAAATGGTGTTGAATGTGGAAGCATTCACAAAGCTCACGAACATCTTGATTTTTGAAAGGACTACCATTGTCTATGATGATGGATTGTGGAACACCATATCAACAAATGATGTAATTAAGGATAAATTTGGAAATCTACTTACCAGTTATGCATGTAAGGGGAATGGCTTCGATCCATTTGGTGAAATATTTAGTGGTATTGATAATGAATTTATGTCCATTGGATGAGGTGGGATAGATTTCACCGACGAGGTCAAGTCCCCATTGTACGAAGGGCCAAGGAGAAGTGATGGGCTGAAGTTCCTGTGCTAGTGCATGAATCAAATCACTGTGTATTTGGCATTGGTGACATGTTCTTACAAACTCAAGTGCATATTTTTCCATAGTCGGCCAATAATACCCAAGTCTCGTGATCTTCTTAGCTAAGGTTGGGCCACTTGAATTAGATCAACATATACCCTCATGTACCTCATGTAAGATTATTCATGCTTCATCAGTTTTGAGACATTGAAGAAGGGTATTGTCAAATATGCAATGGTATAAGGTGTCACTGATGATGGTGTAGTGGTCGGATTTATGGATAAATTATTTTCATTAATTGTTGGAAAGGTTCTGGGGGAGTGTCTGGGACTAAAGGTAATCATATATGTCTTGATACCATGGTGAATTGGGACCAACAAGCTCACAAACCATTTCTGACTTAGGAATATCATATGCAAGAACCAACATCTACTCTACTAAGAACTCAAATTGTGACACATTGCTGGGAATGTCTAGGAGAGATCCAATTGTAGCCATTGCATTTGCGGCCTTATTTTGTGCCCTAGGAATTTGCTCAAAAGTAAGTATGTGGAAATATGACTGAAAGCTATCAACCATGCATTTGTAGGGAAGCAAATTTTCATCCTTGGTGTCATATTCATCATTAACTTGGTTGATGACTGACTGAGAATCTCCAAAGACTAGAAGTGTTTTGATTTTCCATTTAATAGCCATTTAGAGTCCAGTGACAAGTGCCTCATATTTTGCCACATTGTTTATACATGGGAAAGCAATTCAGAATGACTTAGGAATGGAGTCCCCTTGCGGTGTGATGAATAGTATACCTGCTCTTGAGCCATGAATAGTATGAGACCAGTCAAAATAGAGCTTTCAAGGTGATTTAGGCTCTGTATGAAAGATATACTCATTGGGGAAATCTACTACCAAAGGGTAATCACCTAGTATAGGTGCATTTGTGAGTTGATCGGCTATTACCTATACTTTT
Source organism: Sequoia sempervirens (assembly GCA_007258455.2). NCBI lineage: Eukaryota > Viridiplantae > Streptophyta > Pinopsida > Cupressales > Cupressaceae > Sequoia > Sequoia sempervirens. The sequence goes on along the minus strand of VDFB02075321.1, from coordinate 429,910,857 downwards.
ATAGCTTTTCGTTCCACATACTGTATGTTGTACTCACTCAGTATCATAACCCATTTTTCCAACTGGCCTGTCAATGTTGCCTTACTAAGGAGATACTTCAAGGGATCAATCTTTGCTACTAGTTGTGTCCTGTGATTCGGCATATAATGTCTTAACTTCTGGGTGGTGAAGACAACTACAAGACAAGCACATTCAATGGGCGTCTAGTTGAGTTCATATCTGACCAATGTGTGACTGATGTAGTATATAGTCCTTTATTTCTCATCATGGTCATTTTGTGCAAGCAATGCCCCTAGTGCTAAAGTGGTTTTTGAAATATATAGAATCAAAGGTTTTCCCTCAATGGGTGGCATTAGAATAGGTGGTGTTAATAGATAGCCTTTGATATATTGGAAGGTTGCTTGACACTTGTCAATCTACATAAAGGGAATGCCCTTGCATAGGAGGTATTGGAACGATTGGCATTTTTCTATTAGTTGTGCGATGAAGCACTGAATGGGTTGTAGTCTGCCTTGCAATGTCCTTAGCTCACCAATTCCTTTTAGTGGAGGCATGTCTAATGTTGCTTTCACTTTAGTGGGATCCACCTCAATGCCTCTGTGAGAAACTATATACCCTAAAATCTTTCTAGATGTCACACCAAAGACACACTTCTTAGGATTCAAATGGACCTTGTATTCTTCCAGCCTCTTAAAATTTTTGTCTAGTACCTTAAGATGATTGTTGTGTTTCAAAGAATTTTCCAAGAGGTCATCCACATAGAATTCTATTAATGTGTGCATGAGGTCATGAAATATTGTGGTCATGGCTTGTTGATATGTGGCACCTACATTCTTTAAACCAAAAGGCATAACATTCCAGTAGTAGGTAACCTAGGGACAAGTGAATGTTGTTTTGTGCTAGTCTTCAGGGGGGATCCGAATATGATTTTAGCCTGAGAAGCCATCCATGAGGGACATCTTGTACCCTGCTATAATATCAACAATGATGTCTATGTTGGGTAATGGAAAATCATCCTTCGAGCATGCCTTGTTTAAATTTCGAAAGTCTATATAGATACAAATTTTCCCATTTGGATTTGTGACATGTACAAGGTTTGAAATCTAGTCAACATAGTCTATTGATCTTATGAACCCCATGTCTAACAACTTTTTGAGCTCAACTTTGACTAACAAGGCAATCTAGGGGTGCATCTTTCGTAACTTTTGCTTGACTGGTTTAGCATCTGGCAGTAAGGGTAGATGGTACAAAACTAATGCTAGATCCAATCTTGGCATATCAACATATGACCATGCAAAGTTAATCTTACGCTCTAAGAAGAACTTTTGGAATTTAAGTTTTTATTCTTCTGTCAATGATGCATCAAAGAGAACCATTTTGGGGTCTTTTGGTGTGGCTTTATTAACTTCTATGGTGTTCTTAATGAGCATTACTGATTTTTCCTATGTAACAGGAAGAAAGTCTAATCCTCCATCCTTGGGTGCCTTAGAGAGGTTTTCACCCTCAGATACATCCTTTATTTTTACTTTTGTGTCGTTAGAAGGTGCCTTGTGGTTTTCACCTAAAGACGTGTCTTTTTTGTTTTATTTTTATTATTTTTGTGTCTAGAGGATTGCACAGTCTCCCCGAAGTATGCTGCAAAATCAAAATCTATAGTGAATATAGCTTTATGGTCCCCACTTGGTATGCCTTCACGGAGTCCCATGAATTCTATAATAGCTTTGTCATTATGAAAAATTCCTATAGTGGGTGAGCCTTGTTGATCCCAGTCAATGAGCTATGGGTATACAAGGGAGATACCATCATTAGTGTTGGAAAATGGTGGGGATGATGCAGAAAGAATATAGACTAATGCAAAAAGGGTAAAGACATAAATTTCATCCTCAAATTCCCATTTAGATTCTATCGAGTAGTCATCTTCACTTGATTTGGGAAAATTAGACTTGTTGGAAAAATAGGGGACAAATGGATTGGAATCACAGTCAGTAGTGTCATGTGGCCAATCAAATGAGTCAGAATGATGGTCAATGAGATCGGATGGCCAGATGGGTGAGTTAGGAGGATGGTCAATAGGATCAGATGATGGTTTAGATTTTTCATCGTCACAAGGCCAAAAGAGTCTTACCCATTCTTCTCTTTTCAATGGGACTTTAGGAGGATCTTTAGGGAATCTGACTTTAAACATTTGCTAAAATATTTCATCAAAAGAGAGCTCACTAGGTTCTAGAAACATTTCATCAAGGAAATAGTCACTTAAGGATCTTTGAGAACCAAATTCCCACTCATGTGAGTCAATTTTGGTAAAGTAATCTTTAGTTGTCTCAACATCTTTAGAAGCATTCACACTCTCACCTGAAAGTACATTGGTACGTTGATCATCAGTTTTGAATGGACCAAACCCTAACCCTAGATACTTTGGCCTTCTAGAAGGAATTATAGGTTCCCTTCTTCCTGTCTTGTCTTTACCAAGGCCACTAGTTTCATCATAGCCTTTTCCTTCATTATGTCATAGCCTTTGTCATATTGTTGTATGCATAGCGGAGGTAGATCTTCCATCTCTTAAAAGATCCAGCCTAATATATCTTCAATGTCTTCTTTGTTCAATTCCCCCAATTTTGTGAAAGTCATTATACAAGGAACCTTAAAAATCTCTTTGGGCTCTAGTCTAAAACAAGGCCTACCATAAGATTTTGGAGACTTGGGTATTTTTGTGATACAATAGGCCATGGTCAACTTGTACTCTCCACACCCTTGGTCTTGGATCTTGATATTAGGGTTGGCACTTGGGATGATGGAAGTGGATGGAGTCTTGGAAGTCGAAGAAGTGGATGTGGATGGCTTAGCGAGTGTAGATGGGTCAATGTATTTGGAAGAATTGGATGTCGAAGCTTCATGGTTAATTGGAACTTGATGTTCATAAATACCTCTCAAATTGGTGCAATACTGGAAAGGATTAGGATCTCTAGGTATGGCAATTTAAGTGCCATTGAAAGGAAACTTCAGGAATTGATGGTAAGTGGATGGTACAAATTTTAAGGCATGAATCTAGGGTCAACCAAGTAAAATGTTATAAGGTAGTTCAATATCCAGGACCTTACATGTTGTATCCATAATGACTGGCCCCACACAAATAGGAAGTGTGATAATGCCCCTAGAGGAGCGTTCATCATTGTATGCCTTTATGACAATACTTTTGGTTGCATGCACACAAGCATCAGAGAATCCTAGTGCCTTGACCAGTTTTAGGGAGTATATATTCAATCCTACTCCACCATCTACTAAGAATCATCTAACCCTATGTTTATGGATGAAGAGTTTGATATGCAGTGCGTCATTATGAGATGGTTTAGGTGAGGAATAGTCTTGGTCTGAAAAGGTAATGCAATGGGGAGTGGTCAAGTATCCCACCATGGCTTCGAATTGGTTGACATCAATGTCATTAGGGAAACAAGACTCTTATAAGGTTTTATCAAGTATGGCTTTGTGTGTAGGAGAAATGCGTAGCAGCTCAATTATGGAGATTTGAGTAGGTGTTTTTCCCAATTGGTCAATAAGATTAATTTTTCCTTTGGGTTGTGACTGTTTGGAAGATGGACCAGGTATCATGATCTTTGACTATCTAGCAGGAGGACCAACTATTTTGACTTTACCTCTATGGGTGGTAACATTACACTTCGAAGTTTTCTTAATGGTGATAGTATTGACATGTTTGTCAGCAACTCAGAGGTGATTAATGATAGCTCCACTAGAATAGTCAAAGGCAGTACGTGTATAATTGGCTCAATTGTTATTGTTCTTTAGACTTGACGTAGAGGGGTTATTTGAACCATGATACTATAGTGGGTTTTTATGAATTGTATGGTTTGTGTTTGAAGGAAATTGTTGACTATCTATCTCAATAGCATGAATTTTAATGAGATCTTGTACAAGATTTCTTAATTGTTTGCAAGAAGTTTTATGCCCTTTTACTTGATGATAATCACAAAATGCATTATCATACCGCCACGATGGATTGAACTGCCTAGGGTCATATGGTTTAGAGTCTGGTAATGTGATGACATTATTTTGGAGGAGCTTCTTAAGGACCACTTCAATTGGTTCACCCAAGGTGATATATGTGTCTTTTTGGAAATTTTCTAGTTTGATGTGGTTGCCCTTGGTCTTGATTGTTCGAGATGGTGTTTGTAGTAGGTGTTGGTGTGGTTATTGGTGTGTTTTAGGGTTGATCTCCTCTTAGTGTAATTGCAAGGCCTATTGCGTTTACAACCTTAGCATCAACAACACCATAATTGGTGATATGTTTGTTTTTGACCCTATATTTGTTTTTATCATTAGGTGGGTTAGGGTTAGGGTTGTTTGTGTTCTTGTTCCATATTTGAGTTCTCCTTTAGCAATACGGTTCTTTTCAAGTTGTACTCCTTTTTCGACAAGATTTGTGAAAGTGGTGCAATAATGGACTTGTAAATTGTATCTCAATGAGCCAAGAAGGTTTTGGAAAAGCATGTTAAATTTTTCCTTCTCTGGTATCTCAACATGGAATTGACTGGCTAAACCTTGCCATCTTTGGAAAAATGGAATGAAGGTCTTGCTATTCTCCTCTTGGGTTGTCTTGCATAAAGTGGCAATGGTGATGTCGGTGTCGATGTTATAGGCATAATTTTTGACAAATTTATCAAGAAGTTCATCCCATGTCTTTATTCCTTTGGGAAAGGTAGAAAACCATTCAAGTGCGGGACCTATGAGATTTCTAGGGAAGAGTCTCATTAGATAGGTATGTTCATAAGAAACTTTCATGCAATTGGTTGTAAATTCTCTTATGTGCTCAAGGGGATTAGTCTTGACTTTATATTTGGAGAAGTTGGGTACCACATATCTTAGAGGGAATGGTGGCATGTGTAAAATCATGTCAAATGGGTATAGAAATAACTCATAGGATGTGTGGTTCTTTTTGTTGGATAGTTGCATGTTCTCCATTTATTTTTGCAAAACAACAAGCTGAGCCATGAGTGCATCAATTATAGGATTGTTTGTTCCATCATACATGCTGGTAATGTGTATTTCATGAGTTCCCATTTACTGTGAGGATGTGTTTTGATTTGGGATGTGTTGGGATGATATGTTTTGATATTGATGGTGAGCGTATGATAGATTTGGAATTTGTTGGTATTGAGTGTTTTGGGTAGGGATGTGTTGTTGTGTATGGATGTGAGATGCATATGTAGGAATGTGTGACCCAACAGTGTTTGTTTGTATTTGTGGTATTTGCTGTCCTAGAATGTTTTGATGTCCAAATGGAGTCATATGCTGTGTCACTTGGTTGCCCTGTCCAAATTGGTAAATGTAGCCCTATGGGATGTTTGTGTTTTATCTTCGAGGAATATTAGTGTTGGTGTGATGAAGTATTAACATTTGGTTGAAGTCCTAGAATAGTAATTTGTCTTTTATTTCTCTGAAAGCGGTTCAATGAGTTTGTTCCCATGGCATTAGTTGAGGACCCAAGCATAAGGCTTGATGATGTCATTCCCATAGCACTAGATGAAGACCCAAATAAAAGGTTTGATGAATTTATCCCCATTGTATTGGTTGAAGCCCCAAATGTAGCTCCCATAGTTTGTGACAAAATTGTTGTTATTTGTGGGTCTAATTGTGATATGGCGTGTGACATGGTTGATGTTCCCACAATAGATGTCATGTTGACTGTGTTAGATGATTTTTGGGGTGTGGTTCCATTGGAGGTAGCATTGTTGGTCTTTGTGGCATTTTGTGTTGGGGAACCATTGGAGGTATTGTTTGTATTGTGTTGTGGTGTCGAATGTGGTTGACTATTTTGTGTAGTATGATTAGGAGAAGCTGCTCTTAAGGTATTAATATCGAATCTAGGTGGAAATTTATCCCCTTGGTGTAAAATCATGGCTAAGTATCTTTCTCTATCTTGCAAGAGTAATTCCTCTACAAAGGAGGCCACATCAAGTTTTTGGTGGTAGCTTCTAAGTCTTCCACAAATACTTGTCCGTTTTCATCTCTTTGTATAAATTTTTCAAAGGGATTGTGAGATGAGGAAGTTGAAAAGTATATGTCACTAAAGGGATTGATGAAAGATGCCCCCATGTATGTGTTGTTTTTCATGTCATTAGGAAAGTTGTAAGGGGTGTTGCATTGTCCAAAAGGGTCCATTTGTCTTCTTTTCCTTTGGAGACTAGTCTCAACAATAAAATATTTGCTCAAATGAGGGAGTGATAATGACAACTAAGTCTATGAATGGGGATGATATGACACTATTTTTTTTTGGATTTTTGGAATAAGGGATGCAATTGTCTAAAGAGATGTCAAATGCCAGGTGACAATGTTGTCTAAAGGGAATGTCAAATGCAAAATGGCAATGAGGACTAAAATGAATGGTGGAAGACTAAAGTGTTTTAAGGTATGTAAATGTCTAAGGTGTAATTAATTTGGATGGACTTTTATGAAAGGTTTTCTTAACCACTCAAGCTTGATCAATGTCTCAATTTGCATTATCAAAGGAATCTTTTGGTAGGACTAAATGAAAGGACAAGATGACAATGTGCGGTTTCCTAACTAGACTTATGAGTTGGAAAGGTCTCACAAAAGGACATTGACTAAAGGAATTGATTTTGACTAAGTCCAATGATAACCTACTTTTGAAGGAAAATATTTTGCAAGGTATGGAGAGTTTTCTTATTCCAAAGTCTACAAAGATAATGACCTAAGAACTGGTTTATGCAGAAAATGATGATGGATCCTAAGGTGCAACTAAAATTTTTCAAAGGTAGACCTATGGTAAAATGCAAGTTAAAAGATGCCAAGATGGGAGATTTGAGCAATTCTTTTTTTGGTTTTTGAACTGAGGCTACTAGAAAAAATGTTTGGAAACAAATAGAAAATATTTGGCCTTGGGTTTGGACAGTAACAGTGATTTTCCTACATGATAGGAAATTGCATCGTTTAGGGTATCAAATGCATTGTAGGGGATCAAATGTGTCTTAGTTTCAACAAATGCATTATTTCAAGTCACCGATGCGGTTCAAAATATCAATTACATTGTTCTGGAAAGAAAATGCATTTTTCTAGTTAGAAAATATGGCTTAGTAAGTTGATTGTAGTTCACATAGTCTCAGATGCGGTTGAAAATGTCAAATGCATTGCATAGGGTAGCAAATGAGTTGCAAAGTAAATAAAAGTCTGATTTCTTTGAAATTTTGGTAGATTTTTAGGATTGTTTCAGTTTGAGTTTATTTTTCAAGATTTGTGAAGGATGTTTATTTGTTTATTGTTTCAGAAAATACTTGGAAAACACATGGTTTTGTCTTTGAATGTTTGAAAAAAAGCACAATGAAGACAAGCACAATCCTAGGTTTGGAAAGGACTATATTCACTGGAGTCCACGTTGGTTTCCCCAGCCGCACTTATTATTAGCGGGTGACTTAGAAGCTTGGCCACACAGGACCCCCCTTACATTGCACTCACTTCTTGGGTCAACCAAGCTTCGAGCCCTCATAAACCTCCCATGACAGTATCTTCACCTCTACTAAGAACTGCGAGAATGTGGATGCCTTGGCAATGAGTGTTGTTGCACAAACAAATAGAAAGGGTTTTTTGCAACTAAACAAAGGTTTTTAGTTTGGGCTCCCGTTTGAGTGGCCATACATGAGGCAAGCTTAGCTTTGATAAGGAGGAATCTCAGCCTGCATAGGTTATGCTCCACAAGGTTTATGGGGATTCACTTCTCTGTGTGACACATCCGCACTCATAATCCTAAGTTTTCAATTAGGATTTACATTTGTATACTGGTCAAAATAGCTCAACTAAAGAGCTTCATTGCCAGTTTGAGTCACCTTGGGGTGAGTACTTTTCCCACCAAGGAAGGCCCAATTCCTGGAGTCAATAATAGTTTATCTTGTACCCAGGATCACACAAGTGCGCAAGGGGAGAGGATTCTTCTATTATTGATTTGGGGTTTACACAAATTGAAAACACTTTTTCATTTTAATGTCCAAGCTTATTGTGAGACAAACACGTCAAACACTTTGTTAATTTTAAACCCATCTTAAGACAAACAATGTTCATTTTAAGCCAATGCCATGAAGATGCATGTAAATTTTAGCCTTGATGAGTTTCAATGCAAGATTGTGTTCATTTTAAACCCATGAGTAAATGCATGTTTATTTTAAACCCGTGAAATGTAAATTGAAGTTGTAGATTGTTTGTTTGTTTGATTTAGGATTGTAAAAAGAGTTAAAAATAAATCAAAAAACAAAGGTTAGACTCCTTTTCCAACTTGCCACATGTTGTAAACAACATATTAGTAACCCCAAAAATCTCTAACGTACTAAGCTAAAAGAAGAAATATGGAAAATTTTGTAAAAAACCCAAAAGCAAATTTTTACCAGGAAGATGCATTGTTCTACAGAGCGAATGCATTGCAAAACTAAAAGCCAAAATTTACTAGGAAAATAGGTTGTTCTGCAGAGCGAATGAATTATGGAAGTCAGATGTGTCTCTCAGGCCTGCAAATGTGTCTTGGGAAATCAAATGCGGTGTTCTATCTAATAGATGCGGCTCAGAAATGTAGATGCATCATTCTTGAAAGAGAATGTGTTGCGACGTAGTGATTGCAGCTCAGAAAGTTATAGATGCATCATTATGTACCTGTACCTGCAAAAAAAGAAAAAGTCATACAAAAATCTATGAAAAAAGAGTATTTTGGTGTCAGGTTCACCAATGTAACTTAGGAAAAAATTCAAGTTAGCATTATAAAGAATAAACAAACTAAAACCTAGCTAAACAATGAAGAACAATGGAAGGAAACAACATAAACACAAAGAACAATCTCACCAAGTCTTCATGCCCTCCATGAATCACCTTCATTGCTCCTTCTCCATTTGCTACAAGTAGATATTTTCCCTCAGATTTTTGATGTGCAACCTATGACTATGACTATGTCCTAAGCAAATATTGAAGGATTCTAATAGTGTTGCAATGTACTCAACAAAATGCAAGAAAACCTAATGTCTAAAGCACAAGATAGTCAAGCATGGAGTCAAGAGCATGAAGTGTGTCAAATGAGGCTCAAATTGCCTTTTATAGAAAAGCCAATTTTAGATGAATGGCCAAGATTGAAAGTTGGGAGATGCCCTAAGATCAATGACTGAAATTAAATGTGACAACCCATAGTTAGGGTTAGGGAAGCATTAGGAAAAAAATTGAAATAAAGGGATGAGATTTGATTTTAGAAAAATGAAATCAATGGATAAGAATGCATGTGACGAGGAAATGTTGGGCATGAAAAAATAAAAAGCTGGAGAATCAAATAATAATTTGAAATTATTTTATTTACGGGTATGTGTAGGACCATCATGGAAAAAATAGGCCCTTAAGTGGCAAAAAATTTAGAAAAATCAGAGTTAGGAAAATTGACGTAAAAATTTGAATAAGTTATCTATATTATTTAAAAAAAAAATCTATTTAGTGAAAATTTGAAATTTCAATGCAGTAGTACTTAATTTTCAGGGAAAAAATAAGTAGATGTCTATCTGACCACCCTAACCACAATAAAATGATAATATTTTTTACAATATTTTAGATATAAGTAGAGGACTCATGTCCGGATGTGATGCATATTTTTTTGTAATTTTTTTCCAAATAAATAATTAATTATAATTTTTTTATTACAACTTTTAAAAATATAAAAACTCGTATGTCTGACCACCTTAACTTGGTCAAAACTTCATGAAATTCATTTTTTTTAACCTATAGTATTCAAAGAATAGAATGTGATGCATGCTTTGGATTCAATAAATGTGATACCGTTTGAAAGCTATAGATGCTTTTCAATCAGCCTATCAATAAGGACTTTAGTCGTAATTCAAATAGAAAATGAATAATAATTATTTATTAAATTCAAAGTAAAACATAATTTATATTGGTGGAAAACTGAGAATCTCCTTTAAAAATCCTTTTCGTTTCATCAATTTTGGGTAAAAAAAGGTCGCCAGCCACATACCCTACACATACCCATCAGATCGCCACTTTTTGGCCCATCCTGATCCTGCACATACCCTTACAAACTGGGTTGACCTTTTGAATTAAAAATTAATTTAATTCAAAAGTGATGGGGTCATGTGACAGTAAATAATAATTTAAATTATTTACTTGAAGGGAGAAAATAGAAAGTGGGACAATTTTAAATAAATGATTTTATTTAAAATTAGAAAAAGTCAAGGTGGACAATAATTAAATAAATTATAACAGAGAACATTAGAAATTAATGATGTATTTAAATAAATAAATAAATTTTATTTATTTAAATAATCAAGAGGAAATAGTGGACAAATGACAATTAAATAAATTTTATGAATTTATTTAATTATAGAGGGACATAGGAAATTAGCGACGTCTTTAAATAAAATAAATATAATTTATTTATTTAAATAGTCAGGAAGAATACAAGACATGAATTAATTAAATAATTAAGAATTATTTAATTGATAGTTGAATTTGGACAATAGGACGTAATTAAATATTTTAATTATGTTAAGAAGAAATAGGGAGAAAATAAAGTTCGCAGGCTTAGGTCAATTTTAAGTGTCTACAATATGATCATGCCCTAGGAGGAAATTCATGTATTTTTATGTAAATGAGAGGCGTAGGTGCTAGGGTTTGGCAAAAATATTTTGGGAATTGATTTGTAGTGGTGAAAAACATTTTTGCATATAATATTTGGTGTGTTTGAAGTGTTGGTTTGCAGAGTGGAGGCTTGGAGTTTGTAGAATCAATAAAGTGAACAAGCCTAAATAGGCCTAGGTAGGGTTTTGGAGTTTGGTGAATTTTTGGGTGCTTAAATTGAAAAAAAATGTTGTTTCTGACTCCATGTGACCTGGTTGAGGTCTTGAAATAGAGATTTGTGATTGGGGAAGAGTTTACATTGTAGTTGCTTTGTAAAAGTGACCTAATTGGGCTTAAGGGTAGTGTAGCAACAAAGATTTTAGGGTTTTTGGATATGTTTCTAAAGTGATTAATGGGTATCTAAAACTTGTTTTGGTTTGTGGGTAGGAGTTATTTTCTGAAAATTATGATAAAAACACCTTGTTTGGAATGCTATAAGGCAATTTGAGGAATTAGTGAGAAAAGAGCCAAGTAGGGTTTTGTGAGTGGGAAAAATTGTTCAAAATTGGTTGAATTGTGTTTCTTTTGAAAACCTCCACCTTGCTCTTCATCATTTGTGCAATTCAGAAATATTGATCATGGTTGTTAGAAGATGCTATTTCCAAATTTCTTGCTCTTAATTCATTGTATAGCACAAGTTATGTTCACTAGTTGTGAACTGTGGTTTTCTGTGTTTTTGGTTGAGGTTCAGGAGAAATGTTGTTGGTCTAGATTTCTCTTTATTTAAGTATTATGAATTATGAATCTAGAGTTAAGTTGTTTTGATTATATTGAAGATAATTTTGGTATATGGAAGATTCATGCTTAATGGTTCTATGTGTTTTACATTGGTTTGGACGACCTTGTGTTGAACACTACCTATGGAGTTGATGAAGCATGTTGGATATATTTGGGTCCTTATGAAGCATGTGTTTGGTTTCGCTCATTCTAATTCCACCATAGGATGTTTTGGCACCGACCTAATTTGAATTTGAATTTGGATGGTTGAATTTGGATATGTTTCAAAGTTGAAAATGGTATAAATATAGGATGAATTAGTGGTGAAAGGATGTATAAAGAGAGATAAGTGCAATGAAATAGGGAAGATATATGTGATATTGATGTGAATCAGTGAGTGTGTGTGATGCAAGTGTGGCTGATTAGTGCAAAGCCTAAATGCTGAGTTTTCAGATGCAATGAGCAGAAGGTTTACTCTATCATTCATGCATGTCTACAAGTGGTTGAGAAAATTATGGTGGATTTATCCATTGCATTGAGATTATATTATATCTATAATGCTTCTCTTCTATATTCTTTGTATCTCTATGGCAGTGAGCCCTCTAGGTTGTTAGCCCTGTTGGTGTCGAGTGAGTCCTTGTTTTGGTAGTGAGCCTTATTTCTCAGGCAGTGAGCCTCTTGTAATCAGTTTTGATATTCTTTTTAGTGTGAGTTAATACTCACTATGGTTTTTCCCTTATTGGGTTTTCCACATAAATATGGTGTTATTGTGTTTTTGTGATGGATTTAAGTTTTTGTATTAGTATTTAATGGTTAAACATTTAAGCAGTGTTAAGAATTAGTTTTGGTGAGTGAATTAAGGTCTAAATCTATGAAAACTAATTCACCCCCCCTCTCAGTTGTCTTGTTCAACAATTGGTATCAAAACTTGGTTCCTTGGTGAAGAGCTTAACCTATTGAGGAAGGTCTGAGATGGTTGACAAAATGGTTTATGATTATTCAAGGTTCAATGGAACTATTTATGCTATCTGGAAAATATTGATGGAAGAATATCTGGTGTATTGTGGATATGATGTGGAGAAAGATTACAATAATCCTTACACTCCTCCTACTAAAGGTTAGAGTACGACTGATGAGATCAAAGCAAATGAAGTGAACAATAAGGTGAAGCACATTTTGAAGAAAAATTTGGTACATTTTGAGTTGATTAAAGTTTAGAATCTAAATACTGCTAAGGAAGTCTGGGATACTTTGGAAAGGGCACATGAAGGTGATGAAAGAGTCAAAGAGGAAAAAATAAATAATTTGGAGACACAGTTTGAGCTTCTACATATGTTTGAAGATGAGAATGTTAAAGCTTATGTACATAGATTAGATGAGATAGTGTTTGGAATGCGAGGACTTGGTGCTACTGTATATGAAACCAGGATTGTAAAGAAGATTCTTAGAACTCTCCCTAATTCTTACAGCGAGAAGGTGTGTGCTATTGAACAGAGTATAGATTACAAGACCTGTACTAAAGATCTATTGTTGGGATTTTTGACATCTTATGAGATGAGAAAGTCAAATCTAAGGAATGGATGCAAATTAGAAATTTATTTTAAGGTGTGGACAATTATTTTGGATTACCCAACTCCTTTAAGCTCCTTCTAGGGTTTTTCACCTAAAATTAGAAAGGATGGGGTCCAAAATGCAAATTTATACACTCAAGAGTAATGTAAATGAAATGCAATATGTCTAATTATGATGTACTAATGCACTTATCTGAAAAGAAAATGATTTAATGATGCTAAACCTAATAAATGCAAAGTGGTGGAAAACATAATGTGATATACAAAAGCACCTAAAAATGCAAGTAAATGATGAAATAACTGGACAAAAATAGAGGCATACACTTGGAATCTAAAATATAATGTGGAGAGATTCTGGAATCCTAAAAAGTTGACTAAAAATGTTGATTGGGACACTTATGCCAAGCTGGACGACTTAGCCCCAGTTTCGAGAAAAACTTGCCAGAACAAGAAGATGCCAAATGGGTATCCAAAAATGTAGAAACCACTTTTTAGGCCTGGCAGTGGGACTAATTCACCACTGGTGGTGACTTAGTCCACCTACATAATTTGCAAATTTTGGGACAAGATCTTGTAGCTTCAGGTCTCCACTTGCTTTTCTGATAGGTGTTTGCTCTTGATTCTGTAGAAAATGGGATAGAAAGAGTCTCCAAGCTTGAATTAGGGTTGTGTTGACTTGAATAGCTTTGATGAATTATTGACCACTTTTCAACACCTATTTCTTTGAAAAAATTTCCTACAAAGTCTTCAAACACACATGCAAAGAGGGAAAAATGATTAAGGGTTAGAGTACAGGGGTTTGTCTTGGTCAAACCCTTCTTTGGTAATCAAACCCTATGAAATGAAATGAAATGGAAAGAGAATGATAAATAGATAACATGCAATTTCATAAACTTACCAAACCCCTTGATGTAGAAATCTAAAGATATGCAATGAAGTGCTCCAATAGACGACTTGATTGTGCTTAGAGGGCTTGAAAGCTTGAGAATGATTAAGTTAATTTCTTGAGTGAATGCATGAATGAATAGGTTAGGGTTGAAATGAGAGGAAAAACCATTATTTATACTTTATCTTGCTAAATTTCCCAAAAATAACACATCACAGGTTGACCTCAAGGGTTAGAGAATGAAATCCTGCCAAAAATTTGAAATAATTGAGTTTTATGCCAAAAATGACTAAGTCGCCCCTGTTGGTGACTTAGTTAGGGGTGACTTAGTCCCACTTAAAAAAATTAAGTGGGTGTTAGGAATTAAAGGACATTAAATGTGGTCTAACGGGAATATCCTCAAAAACACACTTAAGAAAGGCCAAAAAGTGAATTAAGGGGTACTTTAAACATGAGAAAGGGTTGAATTAGTGATGACAAGTCTAGAAAAGTGTGAAAATGGGTTACAATACTTTGAAAAACTTTGAAATAAGACTTGGTAACTGATAAAAAGGAGTTATTTAGGTGAATTAATGATGAAAGGGTCCTAAAAAAGTGTGAAAGTGGGTTACAACACTTCATAATACCTTTACAAGACATCCTAGAAGTCTTAATGATTCACAAGGGTGCAAGACCTAATGTGAATGTGTTGGTGACATTAAAACATTAAATCTATGGAAAATCAAGCCAAAGTCCATAAGAGAGACTCTAGTGAGCATAAAAATGTCAACTATACATTTTTTGGCGATACATAAGGCTACAAAAACTGAAGATTCAGATGAAGAAAATTTTGATGAAATAGAAGCTAACTTTGTAAGAAGGATGAGGAAAGGCTTCAACAAGTATGAAGGTAAGTTACCCTTTAAATGCTTTATTTTTGGAGAAATAGGTCATTATGTTGCAAAGTGTCTGGAAAGAGCTAAGAGGAATAAACAAAGATATGAGAAAGAAAAGAAAGGAAAGAAGATAAACAAAGCATATTATGTGAATGAGAATGCTAGTATATCTGATGAGGATTTTGATTATGATGAACCTAATGAAAATGAATGCTTGTTCTTGGCTATAAAGGATGAACCTACTTCTGCTAATTCTGAAAACGGGTGAAGGAAAGCCCTCTAGTGAGGGAGAAAAATGAAGGTACTATTATCTCTGCCCTACATGCTAAACAAGAAAAGAATTATTGGGTAGTTGGCAGTGGTTGTTCACATCACATGACTAGTGATAAAATTAAGTTTTTTAAACTTTAAAAATATTGTGGAGGCTTGGTTATGTTTGTGAACCATATATTTTTGGCACCCTAATGCTTTCTAGCACTTCTAGGGTTTTTCACCTAAAAGGAGAAATAAGGGCCAAATAATCTAGCTGGTTCACTCAAATTATGCAATGTATGATGTTATTTAGACTAAATGAGGTGATCTAAGTGTAATTAAACTATAAAATTGAGAGATTATGAATGAAAAACCTAAGAATAATGTAATCTTTCAAAACACATTGTGTAATGCAATAACACCTAGAAATGGATGCAAAACTAAATAGAAATGGACCAATCTAAAAGTTTTCACCTAGAATGTGGAAGAAGATTGGAAATGACATTTGAAATGCTGTTGATGTTTATTTTTAGGCCTAGAGGGACTCATTCGCCATTCTAGGTGAATCAATCCCAATTCTATAAAACTGAGCCAAAACCTGTTTCTGACAAAAGGGTATCAAAAAATGTAGGAAAATCAAAATTGACCTGGAAGTGGGATTCATTCTCCACTGATGGTGAATTTGTCTACTTTTGAATTTTTTTATATTCAAGAGTGGGATTGGAAGCTTCCGATCTATACTTTGACTTTCTACAGGTGTCCACTCCTGAAACTCTAATTTTTGAACCTAAAACTGAGTTTTTGTTGATATTTTGACTTGTTGAATGAAGATAATACTAGAGCAACCTTGAAAATTTATTCTCAATGATTTCCAAACTTCCAAGATACCTAAATCTGCATAAACACAAGACAAGAGAGAAAAATGGCAAATGTTAGGGAATGGGGGTTTGTCTAAGCCAAACCCCTTTTAGGTAATTAAACCAAAATAGAGAAAGAATGGAATGAGACATGCAATAATGGAGTTGATTACCTTTCCATGATGTTTGATCTTGAAAATCTACAACAAAACATGGAGGATCTACCCTTGAATGTTTGAAAATTGATATCTTGATACCTTGAAATGATAAAACCCTAAGTTTCTTGAATTGAGATGGAAGAATGAAGAATGAATGTGATTTAGGGTTAAAATACTTAAATTTATAGGAATTTAACCTATTTTACCCATTAATACCTCATTACAGGCTGACATGAAGTAATATTAAACTTAAATTTCACTTTTTTCCTACTCAAAGGTGAAAATTGAGCCAAATGGGACTCATTCACCACACATGGCAAATGTGTCCCACCTGGATGGGATTGATTCACCATTTATGGTGAATGGGTCCCACAAGGGCCATTTTGACAGCTAGGAAGCTAGGGGATAAGGAAATAAGGTTTAAATTGTGACTTTGTCAGGTATTTGATCAATTTAAACCTCAAAATGCACAATATGGGATAGGGGCCTATTAGTGATGATGTAAAGGTCAATTAGGGATTGGGACATAGAATTGAATGTGAAAGTGTGATTAAATACACTTTACAACACTAAAATGTGGTCCACATAGCATAGGAAGGCACAAGAACCAATGTAAATGTGCAAGACACATTGCAACACTAGTTTATCATTAAGTTTAATTCAAAAACCTTCTAGATTGATTTGAAGATTTATTTAAATACATTTGGTAATAGTGAATTAGGGAGAAATGGGTTCATCAAGTCTAGAAAAGCGTGAAAGAATCTTACAACACTTTGTAACACCTTTACAAGACATCAATAAACATATTTTATTTAGTGTGCAAGGGTCCAAGACCTAGTGTGGATGCATAAAATGCCTCACAACACCTAAATCAAGGCCTCATTAAGTCAATTTATCATGAAATATTCCCATGTCAAGCAAAGGGTACTTTTTTGTATGGTGCATTTAGCCCCCACTTTAGTGGGAGGATGAACTTTCTTCAAACTCACACTAAAGTAGACATTCAAGAGATCCAAATGTTCTGATGTAGATGACAAAGAATGACAAAGATCAAAGGAGGTTGCGTAAGCCCCCATGATCGAAGATCCTAAGTCAAACCATCAAGATACAAAATCATGCAATGGAAAGAACTAGGAGAAAGAGAAATGAAAATGAAAAGGTGGTTCAAGCTTTGATCGTATGTCCAACTAGTTGTGGATTAGATCTAGGATTGTTTGTTTTGGAAAGAAAATGCATACTCACTATGAGGTGATGGAACTCTTGGCTATCCGTTGGGTGAGAAATCCCAAAAGTATACTCACTCTAGGGCCATGAAACTTCTGGTTGTTCGTGGGGTGAGAAATCTCAAAGGTGAGAAACATACACTAGTTGGTATGCACTCATAAACACATAGGTGGCTATTGGGAAAGTCGTGCTGCTGGATGAACTTCTCGCTCAACCATATCAAAGTTACACCTCCTGATAACTTTAATAAGGCACCACAAAGGAAAATGATTTTTGAGCTCTATGAGGTAAGCAAAACTTTGTATGCTTGACACTCATAGACATTGTTAATGCAAAATAGTGTAAGGAATGTTCAAAGGAATTTTTCTTTTTGTTGATGCAATGTCTCATCTTAGGGGAAAGTGTGCTTAATGTATCAAAAATCCCTATTCCAAGTCATCTTTCTGATAAGCTATGTCATGAAAAGGGTAGTATGTCACATGCAAGACAACTTAAGGCATGTTGTCCACATCCCAATATTTCTCTTATATGTTCATGAAAAGGTTAAAGATTAGCCAAAGGAGGCAACAACAAGTGACATACAAGAAAAAGTCTAGCAAACCCCTTTCCCCCACTTAGTGTAGGACAAAGGTGAGCCAAAATGATGGATGAAATGCATACTAGAGTGAAAATCGATATCAATTAGAGGAATTAGATGCCCCCACAAAGGGAAGCATACAAAACTCCTAAAAATGTTGGATTTTATGACTCAAAGAATTACATTCATTAGTTGAGTGACCATGAACTCTATGATAGGCACACAATGAATTATTGGAATAACATTTCTTACAAGTTCTTAGAGGGAGGGTGAT
Source organism: Sequoia sempervirens (assembly GCA_007258455.2). Lineage (NCBI taxonomy): Eukaryota > Viridiplantae > Streptophyta > Pinopsida > Cupressales > Cupressaceae > Sequoia > Sequoia sempervirens. The sequence goes on along the minus strand of VDFB02075321.1, from coordinate 429,892,783 downwards.
CAAGTGATCTTGGAGGAGTCTCGATAAGATACTCTCTTGATCACTGGTAGAAGGTGGTCTTGTGGTTTGCATCAAAGATACATCTTGCTTAGTAGTAGATTTCATACTTACGCAAGGCTCTTGAGATTTGAGATCTTGTTCTCTCCATTAGAGGAGGGTAGAAAATCTAATGTATTTAACTCATGAATGTTTTGCGATATGACATTGAAATTAAGCAAAGGTGTATTTTTTTGCTTCATATTTTGTGAAGGATAATTTTCAAGACCACTAGTGTCGATGAGGTTAGGATGGATGATGGTTAGGGTTGAGTTATGAGTATGTTGTATGATATTGTTGATGTTGAGTGAAGACTTTTTGATCTAGATCAAATGACAATAACCAAGACCATGAGTTGTTTGTTGTGTGTTAAGCTCTATAGGGTTGCAGATAACTTGTTCTCAAACACCACATCCTTGTCCACTATAGCCAAGTTGTTTCATGGGGTCATAACCTTTTCCATAAAGATTCTTCATTGCTTTTGGATCAGGGGGTAGTTGTTGATAAGTGCTAGCAAAGTTGACTGTGTAGTTTTCTTCTTTGTCTAAAATGGTTGAGGCGGATGCTTTCGAAAGGTCATCCAAATTTTGTGTTGACATTATTGTTGGTTGTTCTTGTTTCTCATCTTTCTTTTGTGTGAATATGTATTCTCCCATAAAAGATGGCATGAATTCGAAGGATCCCCAATCATCACCAAATAATTTAGACACTGATTCCTCTTTGTTTTGTTCAATTTCAAGAGGGTGTATATTGGATGTTGGAATCAATGTTTTCAGATGACTTGTATCTCCTTTTTCAAAGTGCAAGAAAATTTCAAGCTCAGGGTCTATTTCAACTTGATAAATGTTATTGTTATAGACATATTTCATTCTATGATGAAGGGCCAAAGGAACTGCATTCATCTCATGAATCCATGGTCTTCCTAAAAGAAGATTATACAAAAGATCATAAGGCATGACATGAATAGGAGTTTACAAAGTAGCCACCCCAACTCTAATAGGTAGGTATGTGAAAGATCATGATGGGCCAAAAAGTCGCAATATGATGGGTATGTGGCTGATGACTTTTTTTACCCAAAATTGATGGAATGAAAAGGGTTTTTAAAGGAGATTCTTAGCTTTCCACCAATATAAATTATGCTTTACTTTGAATTTAATAAGTAATTATTATTCATTTTCTATTCAAATTACAACCAAAGTCTTAATGGATAGAATGTTTGAAAAATATCTATAGCTTTCAAACAGTATCACATTTTTTGAATCCAAAACATGTGTCACATTCTATGCTTCACATACTATATGATTAAAAAAAGAAAAATTTAATTTCATGAAGTTTTGATTAAGTTAAGGTGGTCAGACATATGATATTTTAATATTTTTTAAAAGTTGTAATAAAAAAATCACAATTAATTATTTACTTGGGAAAAAATTACAAAAAAATATGCATCACATAAGGACATAAGTCCTCTACGTATACCGAAAATCTTATAAAAAAATATTATCATTTTATTGTGGTTAGGGTGATCAGACAAACGCCTACTTCTTATTTTTTCCCTAAAATTTAAGTACTAATACATTGAAATTTTAAATTTTCACCAAATATATTTCTTTTTTTTTAAACAAACCTAGTAGTTTAGAAATTTCATTCAATTTTCTACAGATTCTATTCTTACATATTTTTGAAATAATATAGATAAATTATTCAAATTTTTACGTCAAGTTGCCTAACTCTGATTTTTTTGATTTTTTTACCACTTAAGGGCCTGTTTTTTCCTTGATGATCTTGCACATACCCAGGCAAAGTGATTATACGAAGCAGTTGCTTTGTTGTATTATCAAATCCTTGAATAGATAAAGAATTAGGTTTTATTTGTGACTTTTCAACACAATCTATTAAGGAGATTCACACTACACACATTAAGGGAAGAATCATTATCAATAAGGGTTCGCTTTATCTCTATCCAGTTGTATTGAGCAATGTTCATGGAAGCATCATTTTCTTTTTGTACTTCCAAAGGGGGGAGTTCACTTTGGTGGAAAACAATGTCAGCATTTAGTCCTTGGATCATGGCTGCTATGTTAGTTGGTTGTGCATTAGAAGGAACATGAACTTTTTGCAATTCTGATTGGATCATGTTGTGATAGTGAGGGGAGGCTTGAATAAGGTCTCATAATGAAATTTTAGCAGGAGTATTCTTTAGTTGTTCAACAAGATTGTACTCCTTTCCACTAGGAAAACCTGGTAAGATAGGTTTAGAGGGGAGAGGATTTGGAAAAGGTAAGGGTGTTGGGGTTGGTTGAGGTGGTTGTGGATCATTTTGAGTGTTATATGTATGAGCAATAGTATTATAACTCAGCTGCTGCAATACATTATTCTTGGGTGGGTAAAGGACAAGTTCGGGTTTGTTTTGAGGTGGAGGTTTATGTGAATGGGGGTAAATAATGAGTTGAGGTTGAATAATGTTAACATCCCTTAGCAAGTGAGAGTCTATATCATTATTATGGCTCTTGTCTTGCATCATGATATCCTTCCTAGGAGGAGGGTTTTTAGAAGAACTACAAACTGAATTTTCTTGACATTCTAAGGTTGGTTCTTTGAAAAGGACTTCATCACGAGTAGGAGAATGCTCAATGTTTGAATTTTATTGTTCAAGAAGGGTTTTGTGAGGTGAAGAGGGACAACCAAGATTCTCATGACCATCATCAATTGTGTTTTCTAAGAACAAAGTGTCTTCGTCACAACTAGGAGAGATACTAGGAGAAGGAAAAATTTGGTTGTCATGATTACCTATGGTTGTATTGTCTTGTTTAAGAAGAATTTTGTGAGGTGAAGGGGGACAACTAAGATTCTCATGATCTTCACAAAATAGGTTTTCTAACATCAAAGTATCGCCTTCACAACAAGGAGAGATACTAGGAGAAAAAAGAAATTGTAATGTCATGATCATCTAAGGTTGTGTTATGTTGGTTGTGAATGTTTTGTCTGCTAAGAGAGGTAAAAGGAGAGAAACAACTAGGATTCTCAAAACTCTCATTAATTGATTCTTCTACTAAAATATCTTTGACACCAAGAGGAGAGATATTATGAGAACAAGTATGATTGTTAGGAATGGCCCAAGTTTTAATCTCTTTCACTAAAACACTCTCATAGGGAGGTGATAGGAAATGTTTCTTAACATGTCTACATATCTAAGGTACTAGGAGTGTGTGAATAAGAATGAAAATCACATGTAACAATTTCATGCAATGTTTCAACAATATGAACAATGCATATGTAAAGATACAAAACACTCTTATCCAATGTATGCAACACCTTCAGAATGTAAGCAATGTATATGCAAGAATGAAAAGTAATTTTACCAAAATAATGCAAAGCTTTATGAATAGAAATATTGTATATGCAAAAGTGAAAAGTACTTTTATCAATGTTATGCAAACTTGCAGAAATGGAAGCATTGTCAGATGTAAGGATGTGTGCCAATGAAGTGATTTAAAGAATGAGTAATCTAAAATGATGTTTTTGAGATAAATGCATAAAACATATGTCCCAAAAACTTTCCAGACTTATACTATATGATACTAGGAGGATTATGAAGCACAAAAATGAGGTTTCTGATGTTGTAACAATCAGTTAAAAATTTGGACAGGGACTGATTCGCCCAACATGGTGAATGAGTCCTAGTACTGGCTTTTTGTAAAATTTTTAGAAATTTTGAATTTTGTTTGATGTGCTTGATGTTGCAAGATGCAGACCTAAGATAAAGATGCAAAATTTTAGAAATATTTAAGGAAATTTTATGCAAAAATGCAAGCTAAATGACCACCTTTCTAATGCAAAAATTTGAAACCCTAGATGCAAATTAACCAATATAACTCTAAGGAAAATTCAATGCAAGCTAGGATTAGGATGAAAATGGACTCCAAATCAGAAAATAAGATGTTCAAAAAGTTGGTTCACCAAAATGAACAATAGCTTTTTGGCACCCTTATCCTTTCTAGCACTTCTAGGGTTTTTCACCTAAAAGGAGAAAGAAGGGCTAAAGACTCTAGCTAGTTCACTCAAATTATGCAATGTATGATTCTATTTAAAATAAATGAGGTGATATAAGTGTAATTAAACTATGAAATTTAGAGATTATGAATGAAAAACCTAAGAATAATGCCATTTTTTAAAACACATTGTGTAATGCAACAACACCTAGAATTGGATGCAAAACTAAACATAAATGGACCAAACTGAAAGTGTGCACCTAGAATGTGGAAGAAGATTGGAAATGACATTTGAAATGTTGTTGATGTTAATTTTCAGGCCTGGAGGGACTCATTCACCATTCTAGGTGAATCAATCCCAGTTTTGCAAAACTAAGTTGAAACCTGTTTCTAACAAAAGGGTATCTAAAAATGCAGAAAACTCAAAATTGACCTGGAAGTGGAAATCATTCACTAATAATGGTGACTGAGTCAACTTTTGAATTTATGAATATTCAAGAGTGGCATTTGAAGCTTCCAATCTATACTTTGACTTTCTACAAGTGTCTGCTTGTAAAACTATGATTTTTGAACCTGAAACTGAGTTTTTGTTGATATTTTGACTTGTTGAATGAAAAGAAGACTTGAGAAACCTTGCAACTTGATTATTAATGATTTCCAAACTTCCAAGATACCTAAATCTGCATAAAAATAAAACAAGAGAGAAAAATGGTGAATGTTAGGGAATGGTCAAACCACTTTTAGGTAATTAAACCAAAATAGAGAAAGAATGGAATGAAACATGCAATAGTGGAGTTGGTTACATTTCCATGATGTTTGATCTTGAAAATCTACAACAAAACATGGAGGATCTACCCTTGAATGTCTGAAAATTGATATCTTGATGCCTTGAAATGATAAAACCTAAGTTGCTTGAATTGAGATGGAAGTTTGGTGGATGAAGAATGAAGAATGAATGTGATTTGGGGTTAAAATACTTATATTTATAGGAATTTCACCTATTTTACCCATTAATACCTCATCATAGGCCGACATGACAATATTAAGCTTAAATTGATCCAAAGGGGACTCATTCACCACACATGGAAAATGGGTCCCATAGGGGCCATTTTGATAGCTAGGTAGCTAGGGGATAAGGAAATAAGGATTAAATTGAAATGTTGTCAGGTATTTGATCAATTAAGCCTCAAGATGCACAATATGGGTTAATAGGGGCATATTAGTGATGATGTAAAGGTCAATTAGGGCTCGGGACACAAAATTCAATCTGAAAGTATGATTAAATACACTTTACAACAATAAAATGAGGTCCACATAGCCTAGGAAGGCACAATAACCAATGTAAATATGCAAGACTCATTACAAAACTAGTTTATCATTAAGTTTAATTAATAAACCTTCTAGATTGATGTGAAGATGTATTTAAATAAATTTTATAATGTTGAATTAGGGAGAAATGGGTTCATTAAGTCTAGAAAAGCGTGAAAGCATCTTACAACACTTTATAACACCTTTACAAGGCATCAATAAACACATTTTATTTAGTGTGCAAGGGTCCAAGGCCTAGTGTGGATGCATAAAATGCCTCACAACACCTGAATCAAGGCCTCATTAATTGAATTTATCATGAAATATTCCCATGTCAAGAAAAGGGTCTTTTTTCTACAGTGCAATTTCGAGATGATACTAGTGCTAAAATTTGTGGGATAGGTTTAGTAAGTTTTGATGGCAAGCATAATATTGATGATGTATACTATGTTAAGGGTTTAAGGAACAATATTTTGAGTGTTGGAAAGATGTGCAATAAGGGATATGATCTTGTGTTTAAGGATGAGAGATGTGAAATCCTTAAAGGATCCAGAACATTGATTGTTGTAGGAAAGAAATCTAAAGGAAATATCTATCAACTTAAGGGAACTAATGGATGGTGCTTTATGACTTAGATTAATGAAAGTTGGTTATGGAATCAAAGAATGTGTCACATGAATTTTGAAAACTTGTCAAGCATTAGTGCAGTTCAGGCTGTGAGAAGTTTACCAAGGATTACAAAGCCTGTTAATGCTATTTGTAGGAATTGTCAGTTTGGAAAGCGATCAATAAGTAATTATAGATCAAAGGAATAGTATACTATTGGACTAATGGATTTAATTCATATAGATAATTGTGGTCCTACAAGAGTGAGAAGTATAAAAGGTGAAAGGTACTTTATGCTTTTGATTGATGATTATTCTAGATATACATGGGTTATGTTTCTTAGAGAGAAATAAAATGCATTAGATAGATTCAAGAAATTCAAAGCTATGGTTGAAAATGAAGTGAATCTAAGGATAAAATGCTTAAGTTCTGACAAAGGTGGAGAATTCACCTCCCGTGAGTTTACTATGTTTTGTGAAGTGCATGGAATAAAGAGATAGTTATCTTCTCTGAGAGCTCCTCAACAAAATGGAGTTGTTGAAGGAAAAAATAGAGCAGTTCAAGAGGCCGCTAGATCAATGATTACTGAGGCTGGTTTACTAGAATTTTAATGGAAAGAGGCTATTCATATTGATGTTTATGTATTCAATTGAGTTCAAGCAAGAGAAAATAGTACAAAAACCCCCTATGAGCTATGGCATGAAAAAATTCCTATTGTTAAGTATTTCAAGGTATTTGAAAGAAAATGTTATATTAGAAGAGATGAAGAAACTTTGGGAAAGTTTGATGCAAGAAGTGATCAAGGAATTTTTCTTGGATATTCTACTAAAATTAAAGCATACAAATGTTTCAATAAAATACTGAGAAAGATTGTAGAGAGTGCAAATGTCAAGGTTGATGAAGTAGTGAAGAATTCAATTGAAATTGATGGATATGTATCTGATGAACCTAATTGTGTAAGAATAGAAGAGATTGTAGAAGAATGAGAAAATGATGAAGAAGAGAAGCAGGATGAAAAAAATGAAAGATAAGAAGAAGCTCTAGTGGTTTCACCTAAGACACCTAGATATGTACCGAGGAATCATTCAAAAAGTCAGATTATTGGAGATAAGACTAAATGAGTATTGACTAGAAGCAAAGATACTACTAAAGTAAATCTATGTTTATTTTCTAAGATTGAATCAAAGACTATAAGTGAGGCATGTAAATATGAACATTGGATGGAAGCCATGAAACAATAACTTATGCAGATTGAGAAGAATCAAACTTGAGAATTGGTCCCAAGACCAGTAGATAAAAACATCATTGGATCAAAGTGGGTATTCAAAAATAAGTTTAATGAGATGGAGAAGTGGTTAGAAGCAAAGCAAGGATTGTGTGTAAAGGTTACTCACAAGTAGAAGGCATAGATTTTCAGGAAACTTTTGCTACGGTAGAAAGAATAGAAGCTATAAGGATGTTCTTAGCATTTTCTGCTCATAAAGAATTCAAAGTCTATCAGATGGATGTCAAGTTAACATTTTTGAATGGTGAGCTAGAAGAAGAAGTCTACATGGAACAGCCAGAAGGATTTAGTTGTCAGATCAACTGAATATGGTGTGAAAATTGAAGAAAGCCTTATATGGATTAAAGCAAGCTCCTAGAGCTTAGTTTGCAAGGTTAGAAAGATATTTGATTCAACAAGGTTTCAAAAAAGGTATGGTAGATAGTAATATGTATTTTAAGATTGAAAATGACAAAATCTTGATTGCAGTTGTATATGTTGATGACATTATTTTTGGAGGAAATGAAAAATATGCTTGTGCAAGATGTTTGGGGAAGAAATGTAGAAAGAATTTGAAATGTCTATGTTTGGAGAGATGAATTTCTTTCTTGGGCTATAGATTAATCAAACAAAGAAAGGAATTTTTATTGCACAGTCTAACTTTGTGAAAGAGATGTTGAAGAAATTTGGGATGGATGGTTCCAAATTGGTATGTACTCCTATGGTGACTAGTTGCAAACTGGGTAAATATGATGATTCACCTAAGGTTGATCAAAGAAAGTATAGATCTATGATTGGTGAACTATTGTATTTGATTGCTACTAGACCAAATATTATGCATGATGTCTATCTTGTGGCTAAATTTCAAGAGGATCCTAAGGAAACACATGTTGCTATTGTTAAAAGAATATTCAAATATTTGAATGTCACTCTAGATTATGGATTATGGTATCTTATAGATACCGACTTTACACTAAGTGCCTATATAGATGCAAATTGGGATGGATGTGTAGATGATAGGAAGAGTAAAAGTGGTGGTGCATTCTTTCTTGGTTACAGATTGGTGGCATGGTTGAGTAAAAATAAAGATTCAGTCTCCTTGTCTAATGCTGAAGTTGAGTATATTGTTGCAACATCTTGTTGTACACAAGTTCTATGGATGAAATAGGCATTGAAAGACATCATAGTGGTGTATGATGATCCTATTTCTATCTTATGTGATAATACAAGTGAAATTAACATTTCAAAGAATCCAGTGATGCACTCGAGGACAAAGCATGTATCTATTAGGTATCATTTCTTGAGAGAAGGCCAGGGAGAATAAAGTAAAACTTGAATATGTTTAGATGAAGGATCAAATTGCTAATATATTCATGAAGGATCTTCCTAAAGATACTTTTGAGTATCTTTGAAAGAATTTAGGGGTCATTTCCCCTCCTTTCTTGAACTAGATGCATATGGAGATGCATTATTCTAGTGGATCTATGGATCTATCTTTCTTCTGGATTGATGTCTTGGTGGCTACCTCTTAGGGGGAGTAGGTAGTGTCAGGTGTTGTTATTGTGAATATTCTATTTTTCATGTCAAAGGGAAAATCAATCGAAAATAAATTTTTCCTTTTCCATTGATGTCAAATGAGGAGAGGAAGCATGCAAAAAAGAGAAAAGGGGAAGAATATAAAAGATTATCTACTAAGGGGGAGAAACTAAAAGAAAAATATTGAAAAGTGTATTCAGAGCTGGTATGGTGTCTTTGATGGTTTTTCGCATCATGTGTTTCCATCAATGAAAAAGGGAGAAATTGTTGCAAGAATGGAAAGAATGAAGGTATTGTCATTGATGTCAATTGGTCAATTGGTTATCAACTGGTTGTTGATGAGTGTATATGTTGAGGATATTGAGAAAATTGTATTGAAAAAATATTGTAGATGTTTAGTGGTTGCTTCGGGTTTTCCTCTAGAATTTACCCCTATGTTTGTGCGGTTCAGAAATGTTGATCATGGTTGTTAGAAGATGTTATATCTAGATTTCTAGTTGTTGATTCATTGTACAATGCAAGTTATGTTCACCAGTTGTGAACTGCCATTTTATGTGTTTCTAGTTGAGGTCCAGGAGAAATGTTGTTGGTCCAAAATTCTCTTTAGTAAAATCTTATGAATTGTGAATCTAGAGTTAAGTTGTTTTGTTATATTGAAGACAATTTCGGTATATGGAAGATTCGTGCTTAATGGATCTATGTGTTTTACACTGGTTTGAATGACTTAGTGTTGAACACTACCTATGGAATTGATGAAGCATTTTGGATCTATTTGGGTCCTTATGAAGCATGTGTGTGGTCACCCTCATTCTAATTCCACCCTAGGATGTTTTGGTGCTGACCTAATTTGAATTTGGATGAATATGTTTCAAAGTTGAAGATGATATAAGTACAAGATGAATTAGTGGTGAAAGGATGTACAGAGAGAGATAAGTGCAATGAAATAGGGCAGATAGATGTGATATTGGTGTGAATTAGTGAGTTTGTGTGATGCAAGTGTGGTTGATCAGTGTAAAGCCTAAATGATAAGTTTCCACATGCAGTGAGAAGAAGGTGTACTCTATCATTCATGCATGTTTGTAAGTGGTTGATAAAATTATGGTGGATTTCTTCATTTCATTGGGATTGTCTTTTCTTTGTAACGTATCTCTTCTATATTCTTTGTATCTCTATGGTAGTGAGCCCTCTGAGTTGTTATCCCTATTGGAAAGTGAGTTCTGATCTAGATAGTGAGTCCTTGTTTTGGAAGTGAGCCTAGTTTATTATAATTAGTTTTGATATTCTTTATAGTGTGAGTTAATCCTCACTGTGGTTTTTCCCTTATTGGGTTTTCCACGTAAATCTAGTGTTATTGTGTTTTTGTGATGGATTTAAGTTTCTGCATTAGTATTTAATGGTTAATCATTTAGGAAATGTTAAGAATTAGTTTCGGTGAATGAATTAAGGTCTAAATATGTGACAATTGATTCACCCCCCCTCTCAGTTGTCTTGTTCAACAATATTTTATTGATTGTAGCTTCAAAGTCCTTTTCTCACTGTCTTCTAGTCCTTTAGGACATTACATAGCCTATAGATAGTGAACAATATTCCTATACCAACCACATGTTTGCATATCACACATAGGAGATACATCAACACACTCAACTTGGTTCATTTGATTGGCCTCCAAGTTAGTTTCAGCCATAAACTTAGCTAAGGCTTGGCCTCTTACCAATTTGGTGATTTGTACAACAATATTAAATTCTTGGATCCTATTCATCCATCTACACCTCCTACTTGTAACCTCTTGTTGGGTGAATATGTCTTTAATGGCAGCACTAGGTACGTAGGCAATAATTGAAGCACCAACAAGATAAGATCTAAAATTCTTCATTGCCTTGATTAAATCATAATCCTGTTTCTCATTCATGTCATACTTTAGTTTAACCACCTGCAAAGACTTTCTAAAGAATGCAATAGGTTTCTCAAATCCTTCATCATTTTTCTGCAATAATAGTGTATCAATTTTATGGAATGAAGCAAAAGAAAAGAGTTGGAATGGATTGGAGAAATCAGGGGATTTAAGAATAGGAGCATCTTTGATTGGTTGCTTTATTCTCTAAAATTCCTTTCTTGTCTCTTCACCCCAAACAACCTTTTCTCCCTTTTTCAACATCTTGGAAATTGGTTGATTAATCTCAACAAAATTGGTTATGAATCTTCTCAAGAAATTGACTTTTCCAAAGAATGATTAGATTCCTTTGACATTCTTTGGTTGAGGAATTTTATCTATGGCTGCCACGCTTTCTGAATTAATCCTTACCCCATCTTTAGAAACAATATTCCTCAATACTTTTCCTTCTTTGACACTAAAGAGACATTTTTTTGGGGTTGAAGGATATGCCATAATCTAATGCTATAACAAATATCTTCTCAAGATGCATGCAGTGATCCTCCTCTTTCTTTGAATATGTTATCAAGCCATCTTGATACACTACCAAGAAGATATCTATGCAATATGCAAAGGCTACATCCATAGCCCTTTGAAATATGACACCATAATTTGTCAAGACAAATAGAATTCTAACATTACATATATGCCCCAAGGAGTAGTAAATGCAGTCTTGTACTGCTCATACTCCTTAACAATAACTTGATTATACCCTGAGAAACCATCCATCATAGATAATAATTGACAACCAGTTACTATTGGTGTAATTAATTATTTAATTACACTTGCATAAGTTTACTTAGGTAATATTTTAATTCCTAAGTTAATAGTTGTCATCATTATCTTGTTGAGCTATCTTGTTGGTCAAGATAAGATTAGGGTTATGCATACATTGCTTTTATAAAGAAAATCATCTCATGTAATTATGAATTCCTGAATAATATTATTTTGTACATCTTCATGCAAAGCTCTTGCTTTTTTTTGTTTTTCTCTTCTGTGGAAGATTTTTTGGTTTGCATGTCTGATCTTGGTTTCTAACATGGTATCAGAGCCTTGATTTGCAGCCCCTTCCCAGATTTTTGGAGAAAATCATTGCAAATTTTGTTCGGGATTCCTCAAGGGTTTCATGCCTTGAGTTCATCTATGCAGTGTTTTGGATTAGATCGAGCTTCACCATTGGATTTAGAGCACTAGAAAAAGTCAATATTGGCTTTTATTTAGTAGATTTTGGTCATCATTTGCTAGATCTATGAGGCTTTCAAGCTTAGAGATTTTTTCCAAGCTCTAGAGGTAGCCAATTTTTCGAAGCATTTTGGGCACAAATGGAGGTCACCATCACATTTGTAGCAGCCAAAAACCCTAAGATCGCCTTTCATTTCATCGATTTTGGAGAAGTTCGTTTAGAAGGAAAAATTGTTTTTGCGAGGAAGGTCGTATAGCCTCCCTAGCACACTTCCCAAACAAAATTTGAAAAAACTTTAAAAAAATGTTCCTTTTTGGGTTCTGTGCATGCACCTCTAGTTTTGAAGAATCTTGCCATCCAGTGGCCATCGGGTGGCTACCAGGCAGCCGTCGGTCTGTGACCGCCAGCAGCCTCCATCACCCAAGCACTGCCAACCTAGATCCAGCCCCCGTGGGTCCCTTATGCACTGGCTCCAGTCACATGAGGGACCGGGTGCTAGCCCCCAGTCCGACTCCTAGCACACTCGTTGGTCACATGGGTGACCAGGGGCTCCACCCCAACCCCCAGCCCACCAGCCCTTGGTTGCGTACAAGACTAGGGGCCCAATTTTTTTTAGCCCCTTGGGAGCCCACATGCCTTATTGGCCTTCCTAGAGCAACTTTTACAAAATTGGTTGTAACCTTTGCGTACAATGTCATTTTTTCACAAACAGGATACTTTTGGAAAGCTAATACTGACATTGATCTAGTGGTGAAGGTAGATTTTTCTTATTTTTCTCCAGATTTATTTTGCAGGTCCTTGAGCTCAGATGAAGTTTTTTTTTCTTCAGAGGGCATATCTTTAGACTCGGTGATCCTTTTTTTCCATTCTTGTGGTGTTGGAAAGCTGGTTTAGTCCTCTACATAGATTTGAGGTCCATTTCAATTTTTTTTGTATGCATGTTTAACATTCTCTCCTTTTACAATCATTGGGTCATTGTAATAAATGAATTGATATAAAGTTCCATCAGGGGGGTTTCTTGCATAATAATCTAATTAGAGTGTAATTTCACTTTGATCTCCATCTCTATTTTGATGACAACTCGCATGGGTTGTATATGGTTTCTTATTTTCTTTTGTCCACATCTTGCTTATAGCTTGACACATATATTAGATACACATTGGTTCACACTTCAGATTGGGAGCCTATGGTTATTGATCCACACTGGTTAAGATCCATCTCAGTTTGAGGGCCATGTTTTTATGGTACTTGTTTCCATGGAAAAGTTTTAGTCTCATTTTGGCATTGCCATCGACATACACAGTTTCCAGATTTTGTCATCATTTCATCTACTATTGCTTCACAGATTCTAGGGTTGTTCTAGTTTGAGAGTTTTCTAGTGTTCCATGGCATCGGGTCTGCTATTGCATTATTATGATTCCACCTGAGTCCTTTAGTGACTCTCATTTGGTTTCTTGTATACAAAAGTATCTTTCCTTTCTCTTTGGATTGCAGTTCTAGTGTTATTCCATAGTGTTCTTCTAGTGCTTCTTTGTAGCAGTCATCTCATTGTAAGGGGGGTTTTGTCCCTCTGGCTTTTCCTTCTCTACCTCATTATTGCATTTGTACATGGGTACCTAATCAGGCCTTGTTGTCGGGACCCTTTCATGCTTTCTTGCATTCATCTTAGTTTTAGGTGCATGCTTTGTTAGTCTCCCTAAGTTGCACTTATGGGGGGTTGTTGGTGTAATTAATTATTTAATTACACTTGCATAAGTTTACTTAGGTAATATTTTAATTCCTAAGTTAATAGTTGTCATCCTTATCTTGTTGAGCTATCTTTTTGCTCAAGATAAGATTAGGGTTATGCATACATTTATTTTATTAAGAAAATCATCTCATGTAATTATGAATTCTTGAATAATATTATTGTGTACATCTTCATGTAAAGCACTTGATTTTTTCTATTTTTCTCTTTTGTGGAAGGTTTTTTGTTTTGCATGTTTGATCTTGGTTTCTAACAGTTACCTTATGCAACATGGCTTCCATGTTAGGTAATGGATAGTTGTCTTTGAGAGATGACACATTTAATTTTCTGAAGTCTACATAGAGCCTTATATCATCATTCTTTTTTCTTATTGGCACCAAGTTGGACATCCACGTGGAGTGTTTGATTGGCTTGATAATTATTGTATCTCTTAGTTTCATCAATTCTTCCTACATCTTTGGTTCCAAAGTAAGATTTATAGGCCTTTTCTTTTTCCTAAAAGGCCTAGCATTAGGTTTTAGATGGATTTCATGTTGAAAAAATTCCTCTCTATAGGCCTTTAGATCATCATATAACTAGGAAAATACATGCCTTCAATTTTTAAGTAAAGCAATTAACATTTATTTAACCTGAGGCTTCAGATTTTTCCCACATAAACCTTTCTTGGGGCATTCTTAGTACCAAGTTTACTTCATCTAAATCCTCCTTGTGAGTAGATGTTTGTTTGAAATTAGTTTTATTAGACCATCAAAGACCCTTTCCAAGGCTACTAGAACCTTTTGGATCTTGTTAGTCTTGAGTTGAATTATCTCATTGCCAAACACAATTTCCTTTCCATCCACCACCTCCACAAACATACCAAAGTCAATTTACTGACCTTCATACTAGTCTACACATTGGAAGAACTTCAAGATTTCTTCATCATCATTGACGACCTTCCAATTTTGTATATTATCAAGAATTGATGGTCTTGTTTGCACCTCCACTTTTGAAATGCCTACAAAAGTTATGTCATCTAGTTAGAGTGCAATATTGGCTAGTAAATCTATGGCAACATTTTTGCTTCTCTCTAACTAGTCAATACCAAAATCATCAAACTGTTCTATAGAATCCTGAACAACATTCCTGTTGTGTAGTTTTTGCACACACACCCCACTTGGAGTAGGGACCCTCTTTCTGGTGTCTTTCAACCTTTGGTTTTATTGGATTTATCATTTTGGGGTATTGACATGTTGGTCTTGCTAGCTTTGACCTTGCCTTGAGGCTGGAATTGATTGAAATTAAGTTTTAAGCCAAATCCGGGTTTACACCTGACTCTGGGATTTTCTAGCTCCAGCGGATTTTCCCGGGCCCTGGCTCTTTGTCTGTTCCTGGCCGGATTTTCCGAATCCAGGTTTCTGCCTGACTTCGGGATTTTTCAGTCCTAGTGGATTTTCCCGGACTCTGCCAAAATCCTGATCTTCGTCATTTCCCCGGTTTCTGCATTTCCGCGAAATCTGGATTTTCGCGCATCTTGGGATTTTCCATAATTCTGTTTTGGGCTCAAGTTTCTGGATTTGTCAGAAGTGTCTTGTTGCGCATTAATGATCGGGGTACCTTTGCTCAGATGGGTATATGGGCAGATTCAAGGCATTTTACGCATCATTCTGATTTCATTGCTCACTTGTTTCTGCGCTGGCGATTGGAAATTCTCACTTGTGCTTAGAGGATTGATTTGGATTGTTTGTGTGCGAATTGATTGGAGCCCTGCTGGTTAAAGTTTTCATTGCTAAGGACGCGCTTGTTTTGTGGTTTCTTCCTCGAGCTCAAATTTCATCCGCTCTGATCCATGGGAGGTTGTCGTTGGCCCCTTTCATTTATTTGCTTGATGATTGAGTGTTTCTGCGCTTATTGATGATAATTTTGGGTCAGCCCTTGCTTGATTTTGATTCTGTATTTATAGAGTTGGGGTTAGATTCGTTTCTTCAAGAATTTCTATTTCCGTGCCTTATGAGCTTGCATCTATCCATTGGGTGGTGTGTGCATCCTTTAGATGGGGTTCTGGGTTAGATTATTTGCCTTCTTAGTGCGAAATCTGCCATATTGTGCGAGGTTATGGTTTTCCTTGGTGTTCGGCCCAGAACGGAGATTTCATTATGATTGAGCGATCTTGTCCTTGTATCACGCTGGCCCCCGTCCCGTGAGGCTTCGAAATGCTTTAGGTTGATCATTAAACTGATATTTTAAACCTTGGAGTTCCCCTAGTTTTAATGGCGGAGGTCTGGTTATTTAAATTAGGGCATCTTTGTTTTGCCATAGGGACTTGTCCTTTGAGAGCTTTTGAGAATTTGAGGTCCTTTGCACCCTGAGTCTTGTTGATTACTATTAGTTTCGAGACCATTAGAACTCAGGTAGAGGAGATCCCGTGATCATCTGGCTTTTGGTTCGCGTTTTGTCATCTATTGGGTTTCCGAGGTCCTCGCGAAATTCCGCTGCTTTCGGATTTTGTCGGTTTGGGATTATTCCGCGGGCTGGGGTAATTTCCAGAACATTTCGGGCTGTCCGCGAAAATCCATTCCATCCGGATTTTTTCGAATTTCCTGTCTAGCTTTATCCTTTTGATGTTTCGATGATAGGACTAATGGAATGATTGTTAAATGTTTATTTCTTGTTGCCAATGAGTGAATTCCATGATTATCTTTTGATCTTTCTTCCATGCTAATGATCCATTTGACTAATGATTGCTTTGGCAACAAGAATCCGTCTGGGTCGGATTTCTCTAAAATTTTGCCCCGACTAGATTTTCCCGGATTGTGATATTTTCCCAGACTGCTTTGTTTTCCCGGATCCTCAAAGGATTAGTAGTTGTGATGAATTTTAATGGTTTTATATGATCTTATGCTAACCTTTGGTCAGATTATGCCTAATGATTGAGTACTAATGGTGTCTTTTGTGAGTGCAGGCTGAATCAAGCAAGGCTGCTACCAGAAAATCTAGGGGTGGCGCGGAAGGGTCATCCATCTCTAAGGCAGAACGGTTATGGTTAGATATGAAGAGTCAGCTTCCTGAGAGTAGGGTATCTTTTGTGTGGGCCGAAGTATCTGACACTAATGTTGGGGCCTGGAGATATGAAGAATTTAAGCAAAGGACAATGCAGAAGGACCTGTCAGCTCTGAGGCAAGGAATGATGAAATCTGGACTAGTACATGTGGCAGGCTTCCCTCCGGTGGTCCAGTGTTATGAGCTAATTCTCGAGTGCGCCAGACAGTATGAATTTGATACACAAAGGGTGGTTAGTACCGAGGGAAGAGTTTTGGCGAATTTCAGTCCTGTTTCCATTGCACAAGCTTTCAACATGCCTGATCTACCTTTAGTGTGTGCTCTGAGTATAGACTCTGCCAGAACATACTACGAGAATGAGCCCATCAAGGCTCAACAAATGATCAACTCATGGTTAGAGAAGCCAAAGTCCCACCATTCTAAGTTGCCCAAGCAGTTGCACAGGGTTAGGTTCAGGTCAGATGTATATGATGCTATCACATTTCTGAGCAGGGTGGCAGGATTGAAAAGTGTAGGAGTGTTGGAGAGTTGGATGGTCCATGTGATCACCAAAATTGGACAAGGGACCAACTATCAATGGGCAGGGCTTATCAATGCCGAAATTGATAGGCAATTAAGGAATGTCCTGGAAACTAAAAAGTTCTCTATGTCCTCATATGTGGTGTATATACTAGCCATATCCTACCCATACAAGGGTCTGAACCCACGAGGGACGCTTGGACAGAATATCATCTATGAGGTTTATCCAGAATTGCATCTTGGGCATAAAGATTATAGAAGGGCTAATGATGCATTCACAATGCATATCACCCGGATGCTCCAGAATGTTGAGCACTTGAGGTTGTCCGATGGAGCCAAGGGGCTAGTAAAGAACTATGGAGCTTGGTTCATTCAATTCCCCACCTTCACCTACCTCAAAATTGATGGATGCCCAATCGCTCCATACAGGTTGCCTCGATATCCTATTGATCACCTTGTTTTGTTAGAAGTTGTGAGGAAAATTTGTGAATTTGATGCTGTGGTAAAGAGAGAGAAGCACAAGACAGGCTTTGGTGGGGACTTCCCCCTTGGAATTGGTGTGGTAGAAATGTGCCCTTCTATTCAATCAGCCCACACTGTGGGAGAGGAATTGGCAGCATATGGTTTCTCTTTCCATTCCAAAAGGATGAACTTTGACATAACTGGAGAAGCACAGAAGAAAGCTACTAGGGAGTACAGGCATAAGGATGACCTGGAAGATTATTGGGTCAATATCAAAGACGACCTTGAGGCCATAAAGAAGAGATATTCTAGGCTCCCTATGGAGGCAGTCAGACAATACAGTGTCAAGCTGATCCTGGATTAGTTGGAAGATGACGGAAACCTGGTACAGGACCATGCCTATGAAGCAGTGAAGGATTGGTCGGTTGGAGATATCAATTGGGATGAGGACAAGGTTACAGAATTGGAAGATCTGATGGCCCCGGTGATGAAATTCACTCTCTCTTGGTTAAAACACAAATTTTGGGAGCTGGAAAATGAGAAGGTAACCTACACTTTTAATTTGATGAGAAATCTCAACCCCATGTCTACTTCAGAGGAATCCAGGGAAGATGACCCCAAAGGGAAAACTGCCAAGAGCTCCCCTTTCAAGATCAAGATCAGAGGCTCCAAGGAGGGTGAACCCGAGGCAAAGAGGAAGTTGAAAGGAAAGAGAAGATGGAAGACTTTGGTGCTTAGTAAGTCCTCTGATGAGGAAGAGTCGAGAAAAGCAGAAGAGGAGGATGTTCCTCCACCACCGAAGAAGGTAAGAATGACTCAGACCTTGAAGAAGAAGAGTCAAGGGGCATCAAAGGATGAGCCTCCAATTGTTGATGTGGAGAGCTCAGGAGGGGAGAAAGCTAAAGTCTACACAAGGAGATATAGGACTCCCTCTCTGAAGGATACTATGCAGAAGAGGGATTCTCCTCCTAGGCCACCAGTTGTGGAGCCATCCAAGGCTGTTTCTCCTCCACCGAGCATACCAGAATCGGAAATTCTGGAGGAACACGAAACTAGCAGAGAAGCAGAGCCCTTCAAGGAAGGGACACTTTTTGGTGAAGCGACTGAGCTGGAGGTTGAGGAGGAGGAGCGGTATACTTCTCCTCTGGTGCAATATGAAGATTCTCCGGAGAATGGCAGGGGTGACGGATCTCCTGAGCAGAAAGAAGATACTCCTGTTAAAACCCCATCACCAGTGCAACCAGAGGTAGAGCTTGGTGAAGGTGATCAAGGTGAACAGCTTCCTGGGAAGGAGGATGATAAAGTAGCCATAGAGGAAGAAGAGAAAGTGACAGAACAATCGGAAGGAGTCAGAACTGAAGAAATCTGGGTAGAGCCTGCAGCTCCGGACTGGTTAGAGAAGGAAATTGCAAGGAAGAAATAGGTGATAATCAAGGATACTCCCTTGGACTGGGATGAAATGTTGTCAAAAATAGGAAAAGGGAAGAAAAGGAAAGCAGCCAAGGTGGTTTCAAAGGTGGAAAGAGATGAGGCCAATAACAGGGTTATCCATATTGCCACCCTGTCGCGGACAAGATAAGAGAGGAAGCCACCGGTCAGGACTACCATGTTCAGACTATCAACCTCGGGCCGGCCTCCATGGAGCAAGATATAGAGGAGTATGAAGGGTCCAGTGTTGTAATCATTGGCAGATTGAGGAAAGAGACCCAAACCAAGCATGAACTAAAGAAAGAAAATGAGAGACTAAGAAAATGCTTGGAGGAGGTGATGAAACCCTTGCAGTCCCTCCATCCTTCTTCATCTACCACTCCTGGATTTTTGCCCAAGGAAACCATCTCCGGAATTGAGAAGTTGAAAGCCTCGGCTCAAGCTGCCATAGATTGGATGATGAGTGTGCAAACGAAGGGAGATGATACCATCAAAGACATCCTTTCTGTTGGGAAGGATGCAGTCCGAGCCAAGGAGCTATTAGAGCATGTGCTGTCTCAGGACAAGGAGGATATGGACCTCTTACTGCAGAAATCAAGAGTCATAATAGGGCATGGAAAAGAACAACTCGCTAAGGATGGCATTCTTCCTTCTTCTAGATTGGATGAACCTTGGGAATGGTTTGAAGCTCTACAGATTAGGCAGAAGGTCATAAAGAAGATCCAGAAGCGGAGGAAATCAATTGATGGGGATCTCATTGCAGTGTACGATGGATGCATTGCATTCTTTGAAGTGATGACTGGTAGGAGGAAGATAGCCCCCAAATATCTGAGCTTGGAACATCTAAAGGAGTGGTGGCATGAAGTTTATGCCCCTGATTCTGAAAATGTAATAACAGGCCACCAGTTGGATGATGCAACTACCTATTTGGCTGTAAGGGATAAGTATATGGCCATAAAGGAAGATTGGAGTAAAACTGTTGAACAGTCCAAGGAAGAAATTGACTCTATTAAATGTTGGCTCAAGGTTTTGCCTTTGCCACCTATCACCGAGTTGGATGGAGTATTTTTGAGGGTCCAAGGGTCATCGGTTCAGAAAAAGGGTAAGGGAAGTGGCAATTAATGCTCATTTCAAGATTTGTGCTTCCCTATTATCATAGGGCATGCATTGGACCGGACTTCATTGGGGATTGTGTCAAGGCTGACCTTGATGGTGAATGGCATTTAATGTGTGCCTTAGTTTGATTCTTCCTTGGCCGACCTGTTTTGGCAGTTTTTTTATTATTTTATAAAAATGTTTGGCTGGGCCGACATATCTTGGGATTTTCTATAAATAGGCATTCTTGCCTCATTGTAAAGGGTTAGATATTAGCTAGACAGTAATTGAGACAAGTAAGAGCAAGAGTTAGAATATTTTGTAGTAGGAGTAGTATTCTGTTTCTTGAAGCAAATATTGTAATCAGAACGGTGGAATTGTTGCAGCATTTTGGTGATTTAATACAATTGAAGACATTGTGGCTCTCCTGGTGCAATCTCTTGTGTTATCTTATCTCGCATGGTTCCTTTTGTTCTACCTTTCAAATTTCTTGAAGATTTAGGGTTTAGTATTCAGAAATAAATTAGTTTTAGTTCGGTGAATGGTGTTTATGATTTCATATTTGGAATGTTTGCAGCAATCTATGGTCTATACTCCCAGTAACTATCTGATTGTAGTAGGCTGGTGAAGTCAACCTGGACCGAATATTCATTTGTGCTTAAGTTCGATTGTAGATGCATGTCTATGATTTGAAAATCTATATACCTTAGAAGATTGCACCATTCTTGTAAGATTGCATTGTGGGTCGATCAGGAACTGGTTATTTGAGATTGGTCCATTCTAGATATCTGTCATTCGCATTATTTATCTTAGGAATAATTTAGATTTTATTATATCCTTGCGCCCTTATCTTTTTCTATTTCTTTATTATCTGGTTAGATTTAGGATTTAAGATCATCATATTGCAAGATCTGATAATTGGAAAGATACAGTTTGCTTGTAGTAAGGTCCGATTGTGATTACCAGCATTTTCACATATTATCTGAGTTGTTTATGCATTGTTATGACCTAACACCCGAGAGACCTTGGGGTGATTTTCAGCAATTTATTGTTGAAGATTATCTTTTAAGAGAGATAGAATATCATTTTCTGTTTGAGTTGTTGCTGTGCAGAAAACACCATCAACAATTCCTATACTACAATATTTTTTTCTTAGATGGAAACTTTGATCTCACCTAGGATACAACCAACTCTGAGTCACCAATGAATCTCAATTTTTTTAACTTTTTAGCTAATTTTAGTCCCAATAATAAGGCTTCATATTCAACAACATTTTTTGTGCACCTAAACAATAATGAAAATGAAAACTTGAAAGTTTTACCATTGGGAGATATAAGAATCACTCTTGCACCTGATCCCTCCTTTGAACACAATCCATCAAAATACATTGTCCAAAGATCATTATCATTTGATAAATTCATCATCTCTCTATCCAAAGGTGCAAGTTTCTTGCCATCTTCTTCTTGGAACTCTTCTATTATGAAATTTACAATACCAGTGTCGACAAAGTGGATCCTATCTTTAGGTGTGGTGAATTCTATCATATGTGGAAATATAGATTCCTTGACAAATTTGATATCATTACCATCAATTTTAAATGTAGCATATGACATGTCACATTGCATATTGCCTCCCATGGATGCACTCCACTTCCTAGATAACAACATTCCATAGTTAAGTGGGATGTCCACCACTATGATACTCATTGTAAATTTATTATCAAGAAAGGAAACAAGTTTGAATGGGACATCCTTGATAACCCCAATGATATTTTCCTCTCTTGAATCCATGGAATAACTCTTTCCATAAACACTTTTTATCTTTAATCCCATTTCCTTCAAGATTTCCACTGGCATAATGTTGGATGAAGCTCCTAAATCTATCATGTAATTTATCACCAGCTTCCCATCAACTATTAGAGTTACATAGAAAGGATCTACTTGGCTAAGACAAGTAGAAAAAGTAGTACCCAAGTAGATTTGATGGATTTCACTTATTACTCCCTCCCCATCTTCATCTTTTGATTCACTTCTACTCACTTTTGGTGGAGTAGACACCATCTTTTCATTATAGGCTATAGTTGCACCATTGATAAGGGTGATTTCCTTTTGCTTGTGCTCATCAATACACATCATTTCCCGTAAAGGAACTGTGACCTTAACTTTTGAAATCAATTGGAACATATCTACATAAGTGTATTTAGGAAGGTCATGATATATCATACCTTGCTCATCAATTTTTTTCTTCTGCTATTAACATTTCTCTTCAACCTTTTTCTTGTCTTCTTTCTTTTCTTCCTTAGTGTTATTCTTTTGATATTTTTCCTTCACGACTGAGGAAACAACTTCAACACCAACTTTTGTTGTGTCACTCTTCTTGATTCATATCTTACTTCCCTCATTCTCTTTGACTATGGCCTCATCCAATTTACTCTCTACCTTTGATCCCTTATTGTTTGCATTTTTCTCTTTGATAAACATGTTTCCTGCCTTACCTTGATCAACATTAACAACTCTATTTCTCAGATGGTAATAATTTCTTGCTTGTGTAACCAATGCAACCATCATTCTTCAAATTTCTTCATTTGATGGTCTTCTCAAACATACATTAGGTTCATCTATTTCTAAATTATAGAAATTATAATCTATTTCACTGTCCTCATAAAAAAACTTGCTAATGGTATGTGTTTATATTTTGTATTTGATTATCAACATCAATCTCATGAGATTCATCTTTAGAAGAAAATTCTCCATCTACAAAGTTAGATTTGTTCATAAGCACATTTATCTCCTTATTATTGTCATGAGATGAATTATAATCATCATATATAATTTTTTCCTCCTCCAAGGAATTTGCAACTGTACATTGGTGAGGAGAATGTGGCAAATGATAGACCACACACCATGCAGTGGATTAGGTGGAACTTGACCTTGTGCATTTTTTTGATTGTTGTGAACTAGCTTGCCATTATGCCATTTTGTATTAGAAGGGTAATCTTGTAATCTTGGGGGCCTTTCACTTTTTTGGAAATTTTTCTTTTCATTTCCCAATCCTTTTACATTTTTTGCAATATTGTATTTTATTTCCTTCAAGGTGATCATCACCTTGTACCATTTTTCATCAAATGTAGGAACATTTTCTTTTTTTCCTTAGGATTCTTTAGAATCTTCACAATCCTCTCTTCTTCCTACCTTACCAGATGCTCTTCTGTTACTGTCTATATGCAATGCAATTTTGAAGGCATCCCTTAAATGATAACTAATCTTTGAATCAAAATAGTTGCAATAAGTAACTAAACATACTCGATCATTTGGCCTCAAACCTATTGGAACACAACAATCTATTAAGAGGGGGGGTGAATCAGCAGATTCTAAAAACTTTAGCCCTCAAAATCTCTTTGTAGATTACTTCCATAGCTCCAAATACTTTGTACAGATTTCTTTCTCAAACTCTTAATGTGTAGATTGAAAAATAAAGATAGAAACATAAACAAGTAAATAAACAATCAACACAAATTCCCACAACACCTGATATATGTGGAAAACCCAAGATAGGAAAAACCATGCTGACAAAGCCACTTGAGTCTACTGCTCAAATCCAGTGTCACAAATAAGTCCTCAGTTACATATGTTTAGGGCTACAACCCAAGGAAGCGACAAATACCTAATTTACAAGCTACAAATTCAAGGAAGCAACAACTACCTGATTTAGGAGGTACAACTCCAAGGAGACTACAATCCCAAAATCTAAGCTACAACTTAGTAAACTGAGGCTACAACCTTTGTGATAATAAATTGCTCATATATGCATTCAAAATGGTTCTACAAAACTTGATAATGCATCATTACATTCAATAATTTTTTGCAACATACACAAATGCTACTGAAATTACAATCTCAACAACATAGCCTCTACATTCCTCTTCCTTTCTCTCTTTGCACTCTCCTCTGCACTAATCTATTATTATCTTGTTGCAATCAAATAATCAAAAAATCCACTATTATAGATTCAATAGTTAGACATTTTTAGACTGTCAAAAACCAACAAAATCTTCATTTTCATAGTTTTGTATTTATATCTTGAAAAACTTGATCTACACACCAATCTTTTGGAAGCTACCATTAGGGTTTCCTTCATTTTTTAACATCTCCAGCAACTATTCTGACATAATAAACCATCTGCATTGTTCAATGCATTCACCATATTGTAGTATACTCGACCTATCATAATTTCATAACAATCTGTATACACATGGCATAGTCCATTCCTTCCAATCATAAATAGGATGTAGCTAAACTAGTTACATCATTGTTTGTGTCATCAATTCATTCATCTAAAAAAGAAACTAGGGTTTTTATGTAATTATTCCATTTTCCTCTATAACAAGTTCATGTTCAAACCATTTTTTCTACTTTTCCTTAGTACCATCATTTTCATCCAATAACGACAAACATCCTTGTTGGATATCTACCTAATAATCTATACAATAATTTTTGTTTGTTCATTCTCCTTCTAGATTCAAATTCAAACCTTGTTCATAATATGAGAATATGTGCCATCTAATTTTCATTGGATCGATATGATTTATAGTTATGTTCATCACATATGAGATCATGCTAACACTTGTGGCTTCTCATGCTGAGTGTGCATGCCCTAGCTATGTCATTTTTCATCTGCTAGTTGACTAGGGTTGTACATTGAATTGCCATTGTCAAAGACATCAATTTATCGAATCGTTGATTTGCAACAAGGATGAAAAATCAACATATGATCGATTTCCATGTGTGAATGTTATATTTTCCTTCCTTAACCATATCACCACTCAACAGTTTATCATTTACACAATTAGTTTCTATCATATCACCATATCACTATAAAGTTAGTGAATTCAAATTCATATCAATGATAAAGTGATGATTTCTATATTGCTATTTAGTTAAACCTTTATGTTTTAATTTAGTGATGTCCATTATCCATCACATATCACTAAACAACTCACCAATTTAAGAGAGGTTTCTATAATATATAGATTCTTAGCGATAGTCTTCATTGCCATTGGGTCCCATTGCCAAATACCGATCAACGTGGATTACTTTCCACCAATCCCTACTTCCTTGTGGGTCTTGTCTGAGTCCCATTGAATTTTTAGCAGGTTAGAGAGGAGGCTACCATGTATACACTTCTAACATCACCAAATAATGCTACCCACCAATGCTTGGTCCTACCTAACATACACAACCATTGCCATATTGAAGGGACTAGCTTCATAGTCTTGGAGACATCACTTTTTTTGATCGATGAAGGTTATCATCATGATTGCCTTAGTAATCCTTTCAATGATAATATGTCACACAAATGTGGGGGTCTACATGCTATCATCACCATGGCACAACTCCATAATTCACAAGGATGTGGATTATGGTTCATCCAATCTTCATACACCATGCATCTTCTTTGTCATGATTTACAACATTATTATGATTGGGTCCCACCAAGAATGATACCTTTACATCACTAAGTTGAGGGGACAAAATCATAGGTCCTTCCATGACTATAATTCCCTACATATGTAGGGTTTTTACAACAAACCCTAACTCACCTGAGAGATAAAACAGTTGCTTTCTGGGAAAAACAAGCTATTCAACACTCCAATATGCACCTCTGGACATTTCTCAGAAAACCCATCACAATAATAGCATCCATTTGTACCTCAAATGTCAAAAACATGTGGAAAATTTCTGCAACATACTACCAATAATATACACCTCTTTATGACACTCCTGCAACACTAAAATAGCTTGTTCAAGCACACTTGCAGAAACACAATTCTTTATTCCGTCTTTGGTAATTATCAACCTTTATTCCTTCTCATGATTACAAATGAAAATTCACTAGACTCCTTTGCTACCTCTACACATCCTTCTTCCTTGAATGATCACTTCACCTCACATTTGATACTGCCTTGACATTAATGAACACTACTAAAAAAATCTTTCCTAGGATCAAGTTTTACTCCTTTCTAATCCACCTCTTTGACATCATCTAGGATTAGATACCACACATTTCTAATCCACCTATTTTTTACATCAATGACAACCATATTCCAAAAATCTCCCCCTTTGTCATTGATGGAAAAAACTTAAATGCTCAAATTGATGAAATGATTATTCTACTAATCAATTCTGTAATCAATGGTGATTATTAGTGATGTATTATCTGATTATTTGTAGACCTTTCCAACTTATTTAATTAGTATTTTCTGCTTCTTCTTCCATGTTGTATTTTGAGTATTTGCAGAACTCTCTCCCCCTTTGACATCAATGGAAAAGGGTCAGATGTCTGAGACACTTATCTCAGATCACCATATGATTGTAACCTTCATTCCTCCTTAGAGATGGGAAAGGGACATTGCTCCCCCTTAGATCATTCTCCCCCTTGGAGAAAAGAGTTCAAAGAGAAAGAAAGAGTTCTGATACCAATTGAAAACAAATATTTTCCATTATACTAACCTCAACCAACATCTATCTATAATACTAGTTGTTGCTACCAACTCTTGACTATAGTGGAAAAACCATAATTCTCAACTACCCTGTACCAATGTATACTATCCAATCACCAGTTGAAGTTCCATATTGCATACTAAACTAATTAGACCTAATACAAATTTTAGAAATTGCATTTGTGCTCTTGTACCAGTTAAACTTATACTTTGGTCACTTATTGTTGATACTATACCTTATCATCAGCCATGAAAATGATCTAATACCAATTGTGAAAGACTAGATATAAATTATTGAAGGCTAATCAGCCCATAAGTCTTCACGAGTGACACACTCTCCTTCCTTCCATTATCATGTATACCTTTATGTTCTATACCAATTTACATTCAGAATCTGCACTATATCAACTATAACTCTGATATAATACCAATTGTAGATATTCTAATTCATGTTCTTTACCAATTGAATCAAATTCCTGAGGCCAATTGAGGATATCATTCCATGATACCAATTATTAATTATATGATGCCAATCTACAACTTCTCCTCGGATTAACATCTTTGCACATCATCTATTACCTCATTTAGCATTTGCATCATTTCATGCTCTATACCAATTAGGCTTCTTTATATATATTTCATTTTCTCAGCAAAGCACAAGGAGCATTATATTTTTCACCTACAAATTTTCTTCCCCTTTTGACAAAGAGAAAGAGTAAAACCATTATCCTCCAACCATCAAGTCATTAGAAATTTTTAAGAACATTTTTAATTGACTTGATCTTTTCCTACTATTTCCAAGGATGAATTGAATGCCACTTAAGCTCCCCCTAGACTTGTGCCCTATAGTTGTAGGTCACTAATATGAGGCTGAAGTAGCCTCATTTGGATCTCCTTGCTGACCTTTTACTTTACACACCTTCTTTGACTTCCTTTTTGTCACACTCTCCTTCTCAATAGTATGTGAAACATTGTTCAATTTAGGAGATGCATCCTTGTATTCTTCCTCTTGCTCTGTACTATGTGACCAAAGTTGTCACACTTTTATCATACTACATACATTTTCCTTATAGGAGAAAATGAATTCTTATAAACATATTGTGTACTCTTTCTAGGTGCAGTCCTATAATCTCTAGCTCTATGACCATATTGATTACAAGCATTGCAATAAAAATTAAAACATGAATTTTACCTTGTCATATCCATTCCTTTTGTAGGGTGAGATGATCTTCTTTGGTTTGTCAACTTGGCATATCTCATCCCGATGAATCTATCTACATTAGCTCCCTTAATGAATTTTCTTTTTCTTTGGCAACTTGGAATTGATTTCTCCATCTGTTTGTCAACAACAACAGGCTTCTTTACATTTTCAATTTTCTTCTTCTCAGTAGTAGGCTTCCTCTCCTCTGTAGCTTTCTTCAATTCATTAGTGCCTTTGATTGAATTTCCATTTGTAGAGGTACTTCATTTTGAGAAACTTGTGCAACCTTTCTCTATTGTTCTAAAGATGTCAAACTATCTTTCACCAATAGAATGAATTTTCCCTTTTTCACCACCAAGGTCAATATTTACCCTTGGTCTTGAAATACTTTGCAACCTATTCAACTCACCTATCATCATGGATTCACCTTCTAGTTTTACACTTCTGTCAATCTACATCTTTGTATCTTCTAACTCTTTTCTTAGTGCAACTATTTCAGCTTCCAACTTCTTGCATTCATTTGATTTAGACTATAGTTCTGATTTAACTACATATTCTACTCTTTTTGCTTCTTCCACTTATATCTTCAAGCTGATTACACTCTGATTTGATTCTTGAAGATTCTAATTTATCTTTTCAATTTCTTCTTGTGCATTCCTCTTATATTCTTCATTTTCTTTCCTTAATTTTCTAATCTCATTCATAGCACTATTAAGCTTACCTTTTATGTCAACTTCTTCTTTATCATCAAATTCTTCACTTTCTTCATTAGGCCTCATACTAAGATCCATGAGAAAGGATCCATTTTCATCAATCTCATAGAAGCTTCCATGTTCATAATTTGAGGTGCTAAAAACATCTAATATTCTATTTTCTACTTGTGTGTGTAGATTATTTTCACTATCCTTTTCCTTATCAGAATCATTTACTTTATCAAGAAAAAATTTAGGAATAAAATGATCATGATTACCTCTAAGTTTCTTGGTGCCATTCCTTGATCTTCTAATAGAATCATCTTCTGCTTTATTAGTCATCTCTGATCCAGCTATAGATATTTCTTCTATTGTACTACTGGCTGCACTCACTCAAAAATATTTCTTCAATCTTCTCATTCTCTTTTGTCTTCAGACTTCCACCTTTGCTTTTACTTGTACATTTCTGATTCTTCATCTTTCTGTCATCACTTCCATGTATCCTTTTCATCTTGTAGCAAACTTCTTATGTAGTTCCATAATGCATAACTTCATCAAGTATTGAATCTAGAAATCTAATCATAATTGCAAATCTTGCTTTAGAATCATCTTCAAATGCTTTCTTTTCCACCATAGTAGAAGATTCAAAGAAGTAGAAACCTTATAACCATTCTCTACTGACTTCCATACATCAGATCCTAATGATTTCAAGTAAGATTCCATTATTCTACTCCAAACCATATAGTATGATCCATTAAATAGAGATACTTCTTCTATAGATAAGCTTTCCTTATTAGCCATACTTTGTGTTCACTTGTCCAAGATCTACCTAAGTTGTTTAACCTTCTCCTAGGGAACCTAGGGCTCTAATACCAATTATTGGAACACAACAATCTAGTGAGAGGGGGGATGAATCAGTAGATTCTAAAAACTTTATCCCTCAAAACCTTTTTCCAGATTACTTCCTTAGCTCCAAATACTTTGTGCAGATTTCTTTCTCAAGCTCTTAATGTGTAGATTTAAAACTAAAGATACAAACATAAACAAGTAAATAAAAAAACAACACAATTTCCCACAAGATCAGATATACATGGAAAACCTAAGATGGGAAAAACCACAGTGACAAAGTTGCTTGAGTCTATTGCTCAAATCCAACATCACAAATAAGTCCTTAGTTACATGTGTTTAGGGCTACAACCCAAGGAAGTAACAACTCCCTAATTTAGAAGCTACAATGTCAAGGAAGCAACAACTCCTCGATTTAGGAGCTACAACTCCAAGGAGACTACAATACCCTAATATGAGCTACAAATCAATACAATGAGGCTAAAAACTTTGTGATAATAAATTGCTCATATATGCATTCAGAATGGTTCTACAAAGCCTGATAATGCATCATTACATTCAGTAATTTGTTGCAACATACACAAATACTGCTGAAATTGTAATATCAAAAACACAACCTTTGCATTCCTCTTCCTTTCTCTCTTTGCACTCTCCTCTACACTAAGAACATTCATTGTTCTAATCTTGCTACAATCACATACTCAAATAATCCACTATTATAGATTCAACACTAAGACATCTTCATACTGTCAACAACCAACAACATCTTCATTTTCATAGTTCTTCATTTATATATTCAAGAGCTTCATCTACACACCAATCTTCTAGAAGCTAGCATTAGGGTTTTCTTCATCTTTTAACATCTCCAACAACCGTTATAACCCAATCAACCATCTGAATTATTCAACACATTCACCATATTGTAGTATGCTCTACCTATCAAAATTTCATAACAATTTGTATACACATGACATAGTCCATTCCTTCCAATCACAAACAAGATGTAGCTGAAGTAGTTACATCATTGTCTGTGCCATTAGTTCATTCATCCAAAATAGGAACTAGGGTTTTATGTTGTTTATCCATTTTTCTGTGTAACAAGTTCATGTTCAAACTATGTGTTCTACTTTTCCTTAGTACTATTATTTTCATCTAATAACCAACAACATCCTTGTTGGATATCTACTTGATAATTTTTGTTCATTCATTCTCTTTCAAGATTTGAATTCAAACCTTGCTCATGATATGAGAATCTATGCCATCCACTTTTCATTAGATTGATCTGATTTACAGTTATGTTAATCACATATGAGATCGTGCTAATATCTGTGTCTTCTCACTCTATTTTTTCATGCCCTAGTTGTGTCATTTTTCATCTGATAGTCAACTAGGGTTATACATTGAATCACCATTGTCAAATACATCAATTGAATGAATTGTTGATTTGTAACAAGGATGAAAAATCAACATATGATCTATTTCCATGTGTCAATATTCTATTTTCCTTCCTTATCCATATCACCACTCAAAAATTTTCCATTTACACGGTCAATTTCTATCATATCGCCATATTGTTGTAAATTTTGCAAATGAAAATTCATATTAGCGATGTAGCGATCATCGCTATATCACTACTTAAACCTTCATCTTTTATTTCAATGATGTCCATTATCCATCACATATCACTAAATAACTCACCAATTTAAGAGAGGTTTGAGCGATATATAGAGTCTTTGAGATAGTCTTCATTGCCATCGGGTCCCACTGCCACATACCCACCAATGTGAATTAATTTCCACCAATCCGCGCTTCCCCGGGGGTCTTGACCAGGCCCCACTAACTTCTTAGTGGGTTGGCGGGGAGGCTGCCATGTATACACTTATGATGTCACCAAATAATGCTTCTCACTAGTGCTTGGTCCCACCTAACATGCATAGCTATCACCATATTGAAGGGACTAGATTCATAGGTTTGGTGACATCACTTTGTTTTCTTGATGAAGCTTATCATCATGACTACCTTAAGAATCATTTTGATAATAATATGTCACACTAATGGGGGTGTCCACTTGCTATCGTCACATGTCCACGTCATCACCATCATACAACTCCATAATTCACAAAAAGGATGTGGATTACCATTTGTCCAATCTTAGCATGCCATGCATCTTCTTCGTCATCATTTACAACAATGTCATTGTCACTAGGTTCCACGAAGAATGATATCTTTACATTGCTAATTCAAGGGGAAAAAAACATAGGTCCTACCATGACTATAATTTCCTGCACGTGTAGGGTTTTCATAAAAAACCCTAACTCACCCGAGAGATTGAAAAATTTCTTTCTAGGACAAACAAGCTATTCAACACTCCAAAATGCACCTCTAGAAATTTATCAGAAAACCCATCACAATACTAGCGTCCATTTGTACCTCATATTTTGGCAACACCTAGAAAAATTTTGTAGCGTACTGCCAATCATGTACACCTCTTTATGACACTCCTACAACACTAAAATTACTTATTCAAGCAGACTTGCAGAAACATAATTCTTTATTCCTTCTCTCAATTACAAATGATAATGCACCAAACACCTTTGTTGCATCTGCACATCCTTCTTCCTTACATGATCACTTCACTTCACATTTGATACTATCATTGTTAGAAACCAAGATCAGACATGCAAACTAGAAAAGCCTTCAACATAAGAGAAAAATAGAAAAAACAAAGCTATTGCAAGAAGATGTCCAAAATATTATTCAGGAATTCATAATTACATGAGATGATTTGCTTTATAAAAACAAGTATGCATAACCCTAATCTTATCTTGAGCAACAAGATAGCCCAACAAGATAAGGATGACAATAATTAACCTAGGAATTAAAATATTTCCTAAGTAAACTTCTGAAAAGTGTGATTAAAATAATTAATTACACCAACACCCCCCATAAGTGCAATTTAGGGAGACTAAAAAAGAATACACCTAAATATAAGATGAATACAAGAAAGCATGAATGGGTCCCGACAACAAGGCCTGCTTAGGTACCCATGTACAAATGCAATAATGAGGTAGAGAAGGAAAACCCAGTGGGACAAAACCCCCCTATAATGAGATGACTATTGCAAAGAAGCACTGGAAGAAAACTATGGAGTAACACTAGAACTTGAATCTAACAAGCAAGGAAAGATACTTATGTTTACAAGAAACCAAATGAGAGTCATTGAAGGACTCAAGTGGAATCATAAAAATGCAATAGCAGACTCGATGCCATAGAACACTAGAAAACTCACAAAGTAGAACAACTCTCGAATGTTTGGAGCAACAGTAGATGGAATGATGACATAATCTTGAAGTTGTGTATCTCGATGTCAATGCCAAACTGAGACTAAAAATCTTCCATGGGAACAAGTACAATAAAGAATCTGTAACATTAACCATAAAAACATGGCCCTCAATTTGAGATGGATCTGAATCAAGGCGGATCAATAACCACAGGCTCCCAATCTGAAGTGTGAACTAATGTGAATCTGATATGCATCAAGCTATGAGCAATATGTAGCCAAAATAAACTATGAAACCATATATAACCCATGCGAGTTGTCACCAATAACAAGATGGAGATCGAAGTGCATGCACACTCTAATTAGATTATTATGCAAGAAACCCCCTTGATGGAACTTTATATCAGTTCATTTATTACAATACCCAATGATTGTAAAAGGAGAGAATGCTAAACATGCATAAACTAAAGAGAAATTATAAACCTAGTGAAAGAAAACAAGAATGAGTGCATGCACAAACCAAAGTTCACAACTACCTCCTTGATAAAAATGGACCTCGGATTTGTGTAGAGGACTAAACCAACTTTCTAATGCTGCGAGAATCCTGAAAAATGAATAAGCGAGTCAAAAGGTATGTCTCCCGGAGTGAAAACAACATCTAACTTTCAAGGCTGAAAAAAGAATTAAAAAAGAAACACCAAAAAATCAAACATCCACCATTGGAAAGTTCATTGAACCAACTTTTCAACAATATCTTGTTTGCAAAAAAATGACGTTGTATGCCCAAGTTATAAGAAAATGAAAAAAAGGCCTGTAAAAAGGAACCTTCCCTCTAAACAGGAGCAAAGTCGGAGCACCTTCAGCTCAGGCCTCAGTCACTCATATGACCGCATGCTCAAGGGCTAGTGAAATTTTTTTTGTTGAGGGCTAGAAGCATGACCCCTGGTTCCCAAAGGACGACCGGCTTGGAGCGAAAGGCCCGCAGGGGCTGGAGCTAAGCTCTTGGTTTGAAACGTGATCAAAGCTGGTGGCAAAAAGGGCCCATGGGGGCTAAAACCAAAGGGGAGCGACACTGGAGGGTGACGGTAGTGGCCGAGTGGTGCACGGATGGTTGCCAGGCGGCAGGCGGGCAACCCCAAAGATTTACATTGGCTACGCAAAAAAATGAAAAAAACTTTGGTTGTTTTGTTTTTTTTAATTTTTTTTCAAAAAAATGCCTCGATCCATGTGCCCTAGGGCCATACGGCCTTGGCAAATTTTTTTTTTGCCTTAGAGATCAATTGTGGCCAAATTGGACAAGTTTTATATGAAAATAGGGGTTTTTGGGCACTTCAGACTTAATGGAAAGGTCCTTTTGTCCAAAAATGGCTAGAAAATTAGGCGACCCCTAAATCCACTAAATATCAGCCTAGCTTGAAACCCTTGCACAGAAAAATATGCTGTGAGGAAATATCTTCAAATCATGAATAGGCAAACACAGGTATGGAGCTCTGATTCCATGTTAGAAACCAAGATCAGACATGCAAACCAGAAAAGCCTTCCACATAAGAGAAAAATAGAAAAAGAAAAACTATTGCAAGAAGATGTGCAAAATATTATTCAGGAATTCATAATTACATGAGATTATTTGCTTTATAAAGGAAAGTATGCATAACCCTAATCTTATCTTGAGCAACAAGATAACTCAACAAGATAAGGATGACAATAATTAAGCTAGGAATTAAAATATTACCAAAGTAAACTTATGCAAAAGTGTAATTAAAATAATTAATTACACCAACAATTGTGACATTAATAAACACAACCAAACAACTCTTTCCTAAGATAAGGTATTACTCCCTTTTGATTCACCTCCTTGACATCATCTAGGATCAGATACCACATCTTTTTGATCCACCTCATTTTTATCTCAATGACAACCTTATTCTAAAAAAACTAACATGTAGTCTACATATCTCTTTCTAAAATATGGTATTAAAATCTGTTGGAAAAGTATGCCTTAATCATCACAGGCTGAAACCTCCATTGGAGCCAAGTTGGTGTGACAACTCTTATGTCTGGCTGACTAGCAGTTTGGAACATCATGTTTTGTATAGGTCACTGTGACCTAGTTTTTGTCTCACCGAAGGATCATATTGCTGTGACAGGTTGCTTTCGGTGTGACCTCTTAGTGCCTATGAAGATCTCTGGCTGATAGGCCGTTCAATCGTATATCGGGAAGAACTTTGGCCGAAAGGATTTGTTCGGTGTGAAGTCCCAGTGAAAGCTAATGTCTTGCCGACAGTATGTTATGTATTGAAGTCTTCGGGATAACTAAAGGGTTCTCGCTATGATGTCTCAGCGAATGGTTAGAGTCTTGACGATGATGAGAGGTCTTCAGTGTAACATATAAGTGTTCGATAAGAACTCTCGGTGAAGGTAATATGTCTTGCCAACTATTCTTTGGAGCTCGGTATAACATGCGACTTCGGTATAACTCGTGGTGACTTGGTGTGAGGTCCTGATGAAGAACGATACTCTTGCTGAATAAACTCACATCTATGAGACCTTTTGGACCTTGCTGTGATCTCCTGGAAAAAGTGATAGGTCTCGCCAACTGCTTGGTGCTTCTGTGTAACACAAGAAGGCTCATTGAGATGTCTTGGCAAGAGCGATAGTCTCATCAAAAGGAAAACTGAAGCTGATACAAGTTGTAAGCTTGGTGAAACATCTTGGCGATAACAATAACTCTTGGCAACATTGATATGAAGCTTTTGGGCATCGGGGAGACACTGTTAGTGTCTCACCGAAATGCCAACAAAGCTTGAATCTCTTTTGACCGTTTCATCATCCTATGTGGAGTCTCGTAGACCAATAGGAGAAGCCGAATCTGAACAGTTGGAAGATTGTTCATTGTGATGGTTCTGTGAGGAAGCTTGACAGACAAAGATCGACATGGTTATACTCGATGATTGCAGATTGTGATCGGTTGGTTGCATCAATGGATTGCTGGGTGGTTGTATGATCAGTAAATGTATTTTAATCTATAAAGACTATAACTTGAAGGTTCCTGTACAAGATTGTTCATGGTGAATGCTACTATATACATACATTAGAAAGATAAGTCTGAAACTTGTATGTAATCTTTATTACTGTAATACAAAGTGACTTCTCTTGGTGTGGTGGGTTTTTCTCCCATAAGGGTTTTCCCATGCATATTTGATGTTCATGTGTGATTTTCAAATACTATGTTTCTGTTATCTACATCATAGTGCATCTTAATTGAATTGAAATTAAAAATTAAAAGTATATCTACATTCTTCTATGAGGTTTTGGCGTTAGGAGAGTTGTCTCCGCATCTAGCTTTCCTTACAAAATCAAACACCATCTCATCTAATTCTTTATAAATGTTGTTGAACTCATTAAGCATAAATATGGGATCATTCTTATCACCATATTATTCTCTGAATAACCTATTGAACTCTTCCCATGATCCAATACTAGCCTCTGGTAAGCCTCTATACTGGTCTCTTTCATCCTTAACTAATGATTGCATAAACAACTTCATTACCACATCTTCATGCCCAACTTCATAATCATCAAGTAAATTCAAGAAAGTTCTCAAGTGATCTTCATCAGAAAGTACATTCTTTCTAGTGAATTTATTCAATACAACCCTAATATCATTGGAAATAGGATTTGGGAAACCAGGTATCCCATCATAACATAACTATCTATATGTCTCTAATTGCAAAGGTCTCCTATGAAATTGGTTTTCTCTATTTTCAACATGCCTATGATTTCCATCTCCTCCAACATCTTGGTTCACATTCCTATCACTAGATTGGTTGTAGGTATGCTCATTTTTATTTGTATTAAGAGGTTGGGAAATAGGGATGGAATGACCTATATGTGATAAAGTATTAATCTCAACTGTAGGTGTAAGTTGTGATGAGGAATGTGGGGGATCTTGTGAACTAGATGCTGTAGAATTTCCACCAAGGCATGAAGATTTTAAGAAGTCAATTTTCTTTTGCATCTTAGCATTATCTACCGGTATTTTCGTTCTTTCCAATGCCTTCCATAATTCCTCATTTTCATTTTTCAACTTAGATTCCATTGTTTCTAATTTATTAGGAACAAGAGCCTTTAGAGATGAGGCACCTTCACTAATGACGAAATTTTTCATCGGGTGTTTCCCTTTGTCAATACATTGGTTCTAGACATTTGATGTATTATGTGTAGCAACAATACTTGTAATAGTGGAACTGGTCTAGGTAGTGGTATTTGTTTTCTTTATGGGATCGTGCTGATTTTTTCTATGAAGGATCTCAAAAATGATAGGGCCTGTGATGGAAATAGAAACTAATTCAGGATCTTCTTGGTTCATAAGCTTAATTTTTTCCACTCTTCTTTTGAACATCTCTTTCATAGACAACATTTCTAATATTTTCCTCCTTCTCCTTTTCCCTTTTCTTCCTTATTTCATCCTATATGCGAGCTTCCTTTTGGAGCTTATTAATTTCACCAAAATATCCTCAAGATTTGGAAGGGTGATGTCAGAATATGAAGTATCTAAAAAATCTATAAGATTCTGAGCATTGTCAGTGGATCTAGTTAATAGATTAGATGGTAAATCCGAATACCCATTTGAAGTGGGAGGAGTAATTCCAATAACCCTAGCATTTAAAGAAGAAAAATTATGCTAAATACTTCTACTCCTACTTCTTCTTTTCCTAGGCCTAGATTTATGTATACTTACTATAGACACCTAAAAATGGTCTGGAGAATCTAATTAATTAAATACGACTTATTTGATTAATTAATCTTAAATTCATCTACTTAATAAATAAATAGAAATATTTATTTATATTAAGTTCATTATTAATTCTTCGATTTCTCTCTTAATTAAATAAACAAAATTAAAAACTTTGTTTTATTTAATTATTATCATTTTTCATCATATTATTTCTCTCTTAATTAAATAAACAAAATTAAAAACTTTGTTTTATTTAATTATTATCATTATTGCTTCTTTTATACTTCTATCTTAAAAATTAAATACACAACTTAAATAATTTGTGTTATTTAATTACCTCATCACATTTCTTCTTAATTAAATAAAGATATTCTAAAAATCTTTTATTTAATTATCACTTTCCTTTTATTTTAATTTAATAAACAAATCCTATAGTTTGATTTATTAAATTATTTATTCCTCTTTTGCTAAATTTAAATAAATTAAAAATATTTAAATTTATGCGTAAATCATTTACCACTATTTACTCACAAATAAAATTAGATTTTTAAAATCTAATTAATGCAACTTTCATTCACGGGAAGAGCTTCGGGGACAAACTTGCAGGAAGTCCTCTCAATCTTCTTCCATCAATCCTCCCTCTCTTCTTGCCTGGTGTTTTCATGGGGAGAAACAATCCTCCATGATCAGCTCCATCTTCTCATCCCATGCCATTTAATTCTCCAGATTGAATCACAGCCCCTTATCCTGTATCCCTGTGCAAATGTGCTGCCGTGAAAGCTATAAATACAGCTCTTTGGCTATAGGAAATGGATCCCAACTTGTGCAATCTTACTCTGCAGGTTTTCTAACCATCCAGCATTCAAGCATTCAACATTCATCCAGCATCCATCAAGCATCCGTCAAACATCCAGCATTTGCAGTCATGGCTGCAATCACAGTAGTTTTAATTATTTAATCATATAGGAAATAGAATAGTTCATTTCTCATTCTCTAAATGTCATTTCAATAGTTTAATTAGCTTCTAAATATGAGAGCAAAGTAAATTAGAGAAATCTTTAGAGTTAGAGAGCAATAGGATAGATTTCTGAAGATTTCTAGTTTAATTTAGCTTAAATTTCTTGAATCTTAGATGCAATGTCCTATTTAGAGGTGTAGAAGCATGTTTAGATTGTTTAACTCATTCTTCCAATTACATTTTGGCGCCCACCGTGGGGCATAACCCCATATTTTGCTTGATTTTTGAGAAAAGTGTCCTACAGGTATTGGCGTGATAGTTTTCGCAAAACCGTGACTTTTTGCAGCGCACCAGTTGGATCTTATAGCACGCCGGTGGTATGTTTCAGCGCACCGGGTTTCTATTATAGCGCGCCAAGTTACTGTTTCAGCGCGCCGCGTCACTGTTTCAGCACGCCACTTTATTATCCTTAAAATCATTTTTTTTTAATCTGGATCCGATGTGTCCGCGGCCAGATTTTGTTTTTGTCTAAATTTTGGATAAAATTTATCAATCCTAGGATAGAAATGGATAAAAATTGATCAATCCTAGGATAGAAACTTCACATTTTCTTGTGGGATTAAAATTGAACATTATGCTATTATGGAGCAATATCTCCATATAGATTAGCTAACTTGTCATTTGGGTTTTTAAAAGTGAACAAAATTTTTCTGCTATGATTGGGTGATAGGTTTATGCTCTCCCCTTTACTAGGTGCATCAGAATACCAGACTCACTTTTCTTTATGCATTTTAAAGCTTTTTAAAACCTTTAGACAGGCCTGCCGTAGTGGGAAAAAGTACTCACCCTACGGGAACGACCTGAGTGGGGACAGCCAAAAACCATGGTATTCCAACCCACTTAAAAATTTATGTGAATTTTGGGAAACCCTCTTTCAACGGAAGTGTGTAGGATAACCATCCCCAAAATCTTTGTTCTAAAGATTGGGAGGTCTCTTGAGGGAGTTTATCCATTTATCGCTCCGAACAAAAATCCTATCTAAGAACCTAGAAATAGAAGCACACTTGTTAGTTTCTAAACATTGTAATACTCAGCGGTGCAGGGGGGGGAAGAATCTACCCTCAAGCACTCACCATATAATTGCCAAGGACTGTTTGCTCAGGGGATCCGGTATCCACTTCCATCACTCTGAGTACGCGCCTAGAAAAGAAAAAAACACGGGCGCCCTCTAGGGGGTGACATGGCTGTGTGAGTCGACGCAATTCCAAGCTATGGGCCGTTCGAGTATATAATGATGACCTTTTGTCTCTAGGAGTGAGTCTATCTGAAGTGTCTTATCTGTTATAACCAGTGAAAATAAAAAAAGAATCATGCTTGATTCTTAAGAACATACACTATCTGTTTAGATTCTAGGATTTTTAA
The DNA here is from genome assembly GCA_007258455.2 of Sequoia sempervirens. NCBI lineage: Eukaryota > Viridiplantae > Streptophyta > Pinopsida > Cupressales > Cupressaceae > Sequoia > Sequoia sempervirens. The sequence goes on along the minus strand of VDFB02075321.1, from coordinate 429,853,005 downwards.
AGTCAACCATTCTATTCTTGCTTGCTATATTTTCTCTCATTAAATTCAGATAAGATCATCACAAAAATCTTCAAAATCAAAACACTTGTGGAATTCTCATGATTCGAGATTGGGTATCCACCAAGTTTGTCAAGAAATCTCTTGTCAAACGAATCAGAAAACCAAAGAAAACACTTGCATACAAACAACTTCTGAGAAAGCAACGATTTCTATATCAAAGTAGGAAAGTTCTACTCCAACATAGGACTTTTATTCATAGGTATCATGATTTCTCTAGAGGTTATATGGATGACTATGCTATAGCTCCCTTAGATTCACAAGCATTTTATCAAAGAAGGGCTCTTAGGCAACACCACAATCACAGTCAAAGAATTCATCCAGAATACATCCCACAACCGGCCATACAATACGATACCAGACCAAGTGAGTTTCATAGAATAAGATAGTTCTGTCTTAGCACCCCATGGTTCTGTTTTAGCACTTTGGGTCTCTGTTCCTACGCGTCAAGTCTCTATTTTAGCGCTATGGATCTTTGTTCCAGCACTTCAGGTCTCTGTTTTAGCACTTTCGGTCTCTGTTCCAACGCTTCCCTTCCCTGTTTTAGTGCTTTGGGTCTCTGTTCCAGCGCGTTGGGTCTTTGTTTTAGCGCTTTGGGTCTCTATTCCAACGCGTCACTTCTCTATTTTAGAGCGTCATGTCTCTATTTTAGCGCTCCAGAAAGTCAAAAAAATAGAGAGTTGGTAAGATAGTTGGTCAGTTTGCCCATATCGATAACAAGGTTTTCATCAGTCCAAAACATTTTTTTCAAAGTCCAAAACACTTGGGTCATACAAAAGGAAAACTTTACCATTACACCTAGATCTTGAAACATCTTGCAAAGTACCCTTATCACCAAATCTGAGATTTTCTATCAAAGTTTCCCTATCAAGGATTTTTATCATCCTTCCATCACGAAACTAGACACGACTAAATCAGATTTTAAATCAAAAACCTCGACACTTATCCAATCAAAAATCCAAGATCAAAGTCTAGAATAAAAAGTTTGTATGCCTATTTTTACACGATCAGCATATCAAAGAAAACAACAAGAACAAAATGAAAGAATAGCAGCCATGGCTGAAGAAAACCCTTGGGGACGATATAGCAACACTGATCCTCTCACTAATTCACACGAGAAAGAAATAACTGCAGAGGAAATTGAGAAAGTTCAACAAGACCCTCATTTCCATAAATTTATGGAAAAGATGCTAGAGCAAGATATGGAAAAGTATCTTCTATTATTAGCTGACAAAGGTGCTAAGCTTCCTAAAGACTTTGATGTCAATCAACTCAAGGAAATGACCACACCCCAGACAACTAGTATGGAAAACCCAAATCAAATAGATGCTTTGACAAAACAAATCCAACAATTACAATTAGAGTTCCAAAATATCCAACAAGGGCCAACAAAAAGATATTCCTTACAAGACATTTGCCCTTATCCATTCGATCCAAGCATTAACATGATACCATTTCCACGGTATTGTGAATACCCAACGTACAACAAATACAATGGAAGAACTGATCCATTTGATCACGTACGGGAATTTTGAGCCATGAGCATAGAGTTCACACACGAGGACTCTTACTTACTACGATTATTTCCAAGAAGCTTAGGAAACACTTGCATGGAGTAGTTTTCTAAATTGGAACCCAGGATTCAATCTTTTGAAGAACTGATCAATAGGTTCATAACGCACTTCTCATTCAACATCCAACATGGGGTAACCTTAAAAGAACTCTACAACACCAAACAAGCAAAGGGTGAAAAGTTTCTTTCCTTTCTCCAACGATGGAGAAGGCTATTTGCTAAATACCCTAGATCTATTCCTGAAGAGGAGAAGATAGAGATGTTCATTGATAACTTAGTGGATGACATGAATTACAGATTGGACTTACAATGTCCATCTACATTTGAACAAGTTATCGAAAAGGGGCTCAAAATTGAAGAGGCTCTAATCAAAAGAGGAACAATCAAACACTTCATTGAAGGTTCAAACAATAACAATTCCTCTAACAACAACAACGAAAAGCCAAGATTTTGGAAAAAGAACAAGAATACTGATACCATGATCGATACACACACATCTAAACCAGTATTCACCTTGACGCCAACCCCTACAAACAAACAAAACAATGGTCTTAATGTCAAACAAAGTAGTGATCAAGGGAATAATCAAAATAGTGGAGAAACAAAAACCCAATCATTCCAACGACCATCCAATAAACGAAAATTCATGCCATTAGGACAGTCATTGGAATCAGTCCTCAAAGAACTTTTAGATGAAAAACTCATTCAAGTACAAGAGGCTAGAAATTGGGACCCTCAAATCAAACCATCATGGTGGAATGACTTACACTACTGTCACTACCATCAAAATAAAGGCCACATGACTGAAAATTGTTGGCAGTTAAAACATGTGGTACAAGACCTCATAGATCAAAAGAAAGTATTTGTAGAGGGACACCAAACAAAAAAAGATCATACGACGTTCAAAAATCCTCTACCCAATTATCAGAAGGGAGAATCCTCTTTTGCAAACACCAAAGGTAAAAACATTGGTTATGTTTATGACACAACGATTCTTTGTTTTTCTACTGCCAAGGAGGATGAAGAGTTATGCAACCAAATCAATCGGAACAATGACATTACATCTACCAATTTGGTACAACATATGGACAAATCTAAAAACCAAATTAACGTAATCACACTCAAAGGGAAACAAGAGTACCAACCGGTTAATGCCACAACAAGGGCACAATCCAAAGTTATATTGAAAGGAGCATCAATATCATCCCCATCTATGGATCCTCCCTCTAATCAATATAATCTCATCGATCAATTACAGAAAATACCGGCACAAATATCCATCTTGGAACTTTTAAAGATTTCCCCATCACACAAAGAGGTTCTTGAAAAAGCTCTTGTATCAACCACGGTACCTAACAATTTGGATGTGTGTCAGCTCCAAGCTATGGTGGGACATCTATTTGCACCTCATTGCCTCTCATTTTCCGAACATGATGATGTATCACTCACCCACATAATTCCACCCTTCACATTGAAGTCCTCATCCATAAACACCGTGTAAAGCGTGTCCTGATAGATGGAGGGGCTGGTTTAAATATTTGTACCTTAAAGCTGATTCGTGCACTAGGATACTCAGATGAAGCCATTGATACAAGACGAAAAATCACAATCAAAGCATATGATGAAGAAGAAAGGTCCTCTAAAGGGTTGATCATATTACCCATTCAAGTGGGACCTATTGTCCAAAAAGTGGTTTGCCAGGACTTAGATAGGGAACTGACATACAACATACTATTGGGATGCCCTTGGATCCATGATATGCAAGCAGTACCTTCTACCTATCATCAATGCCTAAAATTTCCCGTCAATGGACATGAGGTAACAATCACAGCAGACTATAATGACACCCAAGCTTGTCATACATTAAAAACATCTCAGGATACATTGATACCTCACTATAGAGAAGTTAGCACATCAGATGGTGAGCAACAACAAAGCTTCATATCCAAGTGGCTTCCGAAACAACAAAAATCATAAGAGATCAGGGTGGCACAATTGCCTTCATTCTCACATCAATTCACCAAGGAAGTACATATAAGTGATGAAGGAATAAGTGAATATGGTGTTAGACACTCATTTCATCTATCACAAATGTTACCCTCCTTACAAACATATGGACAGCCATCTACAATCACCCAAAATTTAGAACAATCTACAACAACATTACATGGCAGATTTGTAAAAGCTGGGAACTTAGATGAAAAATCAGAAGATAAGGCCATACTAAATTGGCTTTATAAGGATGAGGAAGCTTCCACTTCCACAAGTAATATCATAGAGACAAATCAATATGGAAAGGGAAAAACTATTCGGGAGAAGATGGGATATTCAGGATAGGGACCTCTTGGGTTAAGGAAACAAGGCATAACAGAACCAATCCAGCCTCTTACGCTCCAACATAAGGATAAAACGGGACTAGGATATATAGTAGAACAAGGATCTCTTGACCGAGGGAAACAAAGTGTAACATAACCAATTCAAGTTCTCACAATTTAGTAAAATGGCAAAACTAGACTAGGATACACAGAAGAAGCAAGAGCAGAACTTACCAATAAAACTATGGAGCGTATTCTTCAAATAAGAGATAATTCTGAAACAGATTCAAATGAATATGAGTGGGACAATTTATTAGATGTTTCCTATGAAGATATTCAGATTGATGTTATAAAAAAGTATACCCCCAAACGTGAGGAGGGTCAAAGCTCGAGTTTTAATCCTATTGTCTTTGAAACACAAAATTTCGATGACTCAAGTGAAGATGAACATAAATCTATTGAGATAAATGATGTGGAAGAAAATACCTTCGTAGGCCTTGACATTACCATTAACAACCTGGATGACATTTCCGTTTGAGCTTTCACAATCGCTGACCTCGACACATCTAATGATTGATTGCCTTTACTGCATCCCGAGCTTATCGAATGGGAACCCCAACACCCCATCAATCTCCCTATTTTTGACAATGACTCCGCTATTATTAGCTACCTTTGCTATGAGGAATCTGATACTTGTTCTAACAATACTTCTTTTAATGATGCTTTTAGGTAGGAGGGTGCCAAGCCTTTCAGTTGCAAAAATATGGAAATTAAAAATGGATCTAATGGTGAAAACTAATCTATGGCAGTATTTGATCCTAAAATAGTAAAAACAAATAACACATCCAATGGTGAAAACCTCATTGAGGCACCAAAGGATGAAAGGCTTGACATCCTCCCACAACATTACCATGAAATATCATCAGTGTTGATAGAACCCACACAGTCTATTGATATTGGCATAGCAGAGAAAGCAAGAATACTCCACCTAGCAGCATCCCTGACAGATATAGAAAAACCAGATTTTATCAAATTCTTTGAAGAACGATGCATCAATTTTGCTTGGTCATACTCTGACATGCCAGGCTTAGACACAGATCTCATTATGCATCACCTATCCTTACCAGCTGGCACTAAACCAGTAAAACAGAAACTGAGAAAGATGTATCCACATGTTGCATTATTGGTAAAAAATGATTTAAAGAAACTACTAGATGTTGGATTTATCAGATCTATCGATTATGCTGAATGGATATCCAACATTGTACCTGTTTCAAAGCCAGATCACACCATCAGAATATGTACTGATTTCCAGGATTTAAATAGAGCATGTCCAAAGGATGATTTTCCTTTGCCGAACATAGACATGATTGTCGATTTAACAACTGGCCATCAAATTCTATCACTCATGGATGGATTTTCAGGATACAATCAAATCAAAATAGCTCCTGAAGACCAAGAAAAGACAACTTTTACATGTCCATGGGGCACCTTTTGTTGGAACGTCATGCCTTTTGGGTTAAAGAATGTAGGAGCTACATACCAGCGAGCTATGACAACAATCTTCCATGACATGATGCACACCTTCATGGAGGACTATGTGGACGACATCTTAGCCAAATCTTACACCAGAGAAGGACATCTTGAGATACTGGGCAAAATATTTGACAAGTTGGAGAAATTTAAAGTCAGATTAAATCCCAAGAAATGTGCCTTTGGAGTAACATCAACAAAACTCCTTGGATACATAGTTTATACAAAAGGAATTGAAGTAGATCCAACAAAAGTTAAAGCCATTATGGAAATGCCACCTCCTAAGAATATTAGCACATTAAGATCTCTACAAGGCTGACTATAGTCCATCAGAAGATTCATCTCTCAACTAGCAGATCGGTGTCATCCATTCAACCATCTTTTGCATAAAAATGTGTCTTTTAAATGGGATGAACAGTGTGAGAGTACTTTCAATCAAATTAAGCATTATTTGATGACACCACCAATCTTGGTGCCACCCAGTGAAGACAAGCCATTGTTGCTATATATCGCAACAACAGATATCTCTTTAGGAGCCTTGCTAGCACAAGAGGACAGAGAAGGAAAGGAACAAGCAATATACTATATCAGCAGGACACTCAATGGACATGAAGTAAACTACACCTTCATTGAAAAATAATGCTTAGCAGTAGTATTTGCAACACAAAAATTGCGACACTATATGCTCACTCACACTATCAAGCTCGTTGCAAAAATTGATCCCCTCAAATATTTACTGAGCAAAGCAGCTTTAACAGGAAGGTTGGCAAAGTGGGTCATGCTCCTCAGTGAGTTTGACATTCAGTATGTTGAAAGGCGAGCTATCAAAGGACAAGTCATTGCCGACCAATTAGCAGAAGCTCCATTATCAGACTGTCGTCCTATGACCATGGAATTTCCTGATGCAGATATCCTCAACATTACAAAACAACCATGGAAACTCTACTTCGATGGATCCTACACACAACATGGATCAGGGGCAGGAATTTTATTTGTCACACCTCTTGGGCACACAATTCCACGATCTTACAGGCTTACCTTTTGTTGCACTAACAATGTGGCAGAATATGAAGCTTTGATCCTTGGAATTAAAGTGGCTATTGACTGGAAAATCATAGAACTACAGGTGTATGGAGACTCCTAGTTAATCATCTATCAAGTCAACAATGATTACCAAACTAAGGATGACACACTGATTTTATACAAGAGACTGGTAGATGATCTAAGAAAATACTTCATAGAAATCAAATTTGAGCAGATACCAAGATTAGAGAACACAGCAGCAGATGCCATGGCCACAATAGCATCTCTTCTACAAATGCCTGAAATGCAAGATCGTTATCGATTTATTGTAGAACAAGTGTCAAATCCTGCATACGCAAATCCCAAATCCCAAACCATAAGCCTTTTGGATAGTGGCCAATCTTCCATTTATGAAGACATTTATACTTATCTAAAAGATAATATCTTACCACCATATCTTTCTCGCAACCAAAAGCCTAACTTCATACGCCAATCCGCCAAACATACCATTATTGCTGACACCCTTTACCGTCGAGGCCTAGATGGTACTCTTTTGCGTTGTTTAGAACATAACAAATCCACTTCTGCTTTACATGAGGTCCATGAAGGAATTTGTGGTACACATTCAAGAAGATTATCTTTAGCCAAGAAACTCCTTCGTTTGGGGTATTACTGGCCACACATGGAGCAAGAATCTTATAAGTTTGTCAAGAGATGTCAAAAATGTCAGATTCATGGCAATCTTATACATGCACCAGCATAGGAGCTTCATCCATTCACAACTACATGGCCTTTCTGTCAGTGGGGATTGGACTTGGTAGGGAAAATTAACCCATCTTCATCTAATGGACATAAGTTCATTATCACCGCAACAGAATATTTTACAAAATGGGTGGAGGCAGTTCCCTTAACCACAATCACTGGGAAGCAAATATCATCTTTCATACTTAATTATCTCATTTGTAGATATGGGATACCCCAATCAATCATCATAGATAATGGCAGGCCTTTCAAGAACCAAGACGTCCAAGAGCTGTGTGAAAAGTTCCACATCCAACATCGCTTTTCAACCCCGTATTACCCTCAAGGTAATGGACAGGCTGAAGCTTCAAACAAAACAATCCTAAAGATTCTCAAGAAGACTGTAAATGAGGTAGGGCGTGATTGGCACGTTCAGCTTAACCTTGCTCTTTGGGCTTATAGGACTAGCATCAGAACACCAACAAGAGCTACACCATATGCTCTTGTCTATGGATCAGAAGCAATATTACCTATCAAGGTAGAAATTCCATCCCTTCAAGTTTCACTAAAGGGACTCATTTCAGATGAAGATTATAGGATCTCTAGACTTCAAGAATTAGAGCTACTTGATGAACGTCGACAACAAGCTGTCAATCATTTGACAGCCTATCAACAAAGAATGTCTAGGAACTATAATCATAGGGTTAAGCCTAGAGTCTTCCAGATCAGAGACTTGGTCCTACGGGAAAACCCTAGAAATCAAGCAGACAGAGAAAAGAAGGGAAAGTTTGAACCTAACTAGATAGGGCCTTATGTCATTATATCAGTCTATGGATCAGGAGCATACTTGTCTACACCAGAAGGAGACATGTTGGAGGAACCCATGAACAACATTAATCTCAGCGATTCTACACTTGAAGATACCTAGTGCATAGTCAATAAAGTTGTCTTGATGAAAACCACAAAAAGGCGTCATGATGATGGAAAATAGGAAAAAAAAAGAAAAATACAAAAAAAAAAGAGGACACAACAAAAACAAGTGATGAAAACCTGGCAAACAGGCACTACTTGTGATTTTCACTAGCTCTTCTATCTATTTAGATACAGTTTTGTCGTGATTGTTTCCTTTCGGATCATTTCCATCCGTCATTTGAGATAATCATTATCACTATCCATATCATAGCAGAGATATCATGTTTTACCCTAGCTTGGGGGCAACATCCTAGTGTTATTTGGTACAATGGACTTTCAACTTAAATGGAAAGGCAATCAAACATAACAACACCAAGTGACGATACTCGAAAAAATCCAAAAAACATCAAAAAATCCATCAAAATCCAAAAACATCAGAAAATCCATCAAAATCCAAAAACATCAAAAAATCAAAATCCAAACACATCAAAAAATCAGAAAATCCATGCAAAAACATTCATAAAATTGAAAACACAAAAAATAGAGTCTACATCAATTAAAAATGGAGTCTGTGTCAGTCGAACTACGTGGTCTCTGTGTGTATAACGTTGGCAAGACTAATCTTTGATTAGTCCCCGAGACCCCTAGGATAGGTCTTTAGGTTACATCATTTGGTCAAACATCTGGGAATATCATGCAAACATCAACACACACATTTCAACACTGATGATCTAATCTGAATAATGATTTGAAAATACATTAAGTAGAATTTGAATTGTTGTGCTTTTTTTGCTTATCATTTCTTTGGAGCTACTCGATGATGTATTGAACTAGAGAAGCAAGGAAGGAGAAGGATACCTTTTCTTTGTTTGCTATTTGTGAGTTAGTCATTATTATTTTGTGAATTGTCGCGGGAAGTGCTCTACCAAGTATCATGGATGACATTCCGATTCACTTAAGAAAATGATTAATTCTTGTTTGTTTACGCAAGGAATGCTCAGGTCATCATTGGTCTATCTTATACCTTGATGCTTGTGTTTGCTTACAATATCAAATATCATGAAAGAAATACTCAGGTCATCATTGGTCTATCTCATATCGTTGATGCTTGTATTCGCTTTCAACATTTTAATAAAAAAAGCTCAGTGATGATACACAGCAGAATAAAATGATTATTGAAATGACACTTAGGTTTGCATTGATAAAATAGGTTTGCATGGTAAACATAGATTGCATTCATAATAATACATATGCAGAGTACTGGTTGCACAAGTTACAAAGATTCATTCACAAATAATGTTATCTTTTCTTATTAAGGATTGAGTATATTTGACACATACAATTTTCATAATGACATGCATATAAAATCATTTCTTCATCTCATCATAAATTTCACAATAAACATATCATTTCGTGACATCATATACACGTTATGTTACATCATTTACTTATGTCTCATCACATTGTCATTATCATATAGTTGCAAAATCATCATTCATTGCATACATATAGAAGGCATTTTACATCATCATACATTTACATCTCATTTCATATATCATATATCCATACATCATTTTATCTATCACATGACATCTCATTGTATACATCATACATTTACATCTCATTTCATATATCATAGATCCATACATCATTTTATCTATCACATGACATCTCATTATATACATCATACATTTACATCTCATTTCATATATCATATATCCATACATCATTTTATCTATCACATGACCTCTCATTATATACATCATACATTTACGTCTCATTTCATATATCATATATCCATACATCATTTTATCTATCACATGACATCTCATTATATACATCATACATTTACATCTCATTACATTTTCATCCATACATCATTCATTTACATTCATTTATATACATCACTCATTACATTTTCATTCATACATCATTCATTTACATTTGATTAGATACATCATACATTGCATTTCATTTATACATCATTTCATTTACATTTCATTAGATACATCATACATTGCATTTCATTCGTACATCATACATTACATCACATTTTATTCATCATACATTGCATCTCATTAAGAAAAGAAATACATCATCAATATCATATCACATCATCATTAATGCATTCATACAAGCTAGTAAAATAAATCATCATAAAACATAAAAATTAAAATGCATCCATCACATAAATCATGTAGAACACATCATAAGATCAATGCATCCATCACATAAATCATGTAAAACATATCATAGATCAATCGAACCGCTGCACATATATATCTCATCAAGTGTCAAGTATACAATGAAGTCTGAAAAGGATGAAAATAACATCATGTCAAAAATGGCTGTATATGTCTCTCAAAGGGTACACAACTAATATCAAGTGGTACTCACACCATAAGGAGCAGGTCTCGCGCCAGTATCACGACCACCACCAGATATCCCAGGATATCTCGGATCTCTCGGATCCCTCGGGAGAGGCTGTGTCACACCTCTGCTCACTGTCATCAAACGAGTCCTCTCTGAGCGAGACTAGGCATAACTGACTCTTTGCTCTGGGGGGAAAAGCTCATGGTAACGACTCCTGTAAAACTCAATCTTGGCGCCTGCACGCATAGCCTCTCGCATGTAATCTGCCACAGAGGTCCCATCTGCCACTCTTTGCAATCTCTCTGCAGTAGCCTGTGTTGTCTCTGCCGTCAGTCTAACAGTATCTCGCTCTGCAGTTAAGGCTGTGATCTGTGCCTGGGTAGTGATCAACTGTGCTCATACACCTGCTAGCTGAGCCTGTGTTGTCGCTGCTGCCTGTAGAGCCCCATCTCTCTCACCAATCAAAGATGTAATCTGTGTCTGAGCAGTAGCTAGCTATGCCTGCATCTGGGCCTACGTCTGTGCTAGTAATCCTTGCACCTGTGCTAGCTGTCCCTGTAAGGTCTGAACCTGCACCTGTAAACCTACAACCTCTGATTGCTCTGCCGACGAGGAAGCAACAGCCTGCCTCTTACAAGGCGCACTAGTAGATGGCTCTGTAGTACCTGCTACGCTCGGTCTCCCCCCATCTCCGCCATCATCATCACTGTTGTCATCACTGCTACTCTCACTGTCATCATCACTGCCACTCTCATCACTGCCCTCCACGTCCACATCTACATCCTCCTCTCTCCCCCGTCTCTGACCAACCTGACCACCCCCTGCTGGTGCTGCTGCTAGTGCTGGTGCTGGTGCTGCCACTGGTGTTGGTACTAGCTCATCCAGAATAGTAATACGTTTAGGAGGGTGCAGAGCCAAATACTGTCCATACTCGGGAGTAACAGGTGCCTTGAAAATGTCTCATCGCATATCCCATGTTGATGGCTGTAGAGCACGATAACCCTCAACAAGTGCCCCATAAGGAAAACTGGGACCCCAATCACTGACATCTATCCGTCGTCATCCATAATGCACTACTCCCTGTGGCATACACTGCACAATACCATACTACCTATAGACACAACGAAATAGGAATCGCTCCAAGATCATTGGGCTCTTCCAGATCAAATACATCGAATCGGCCAAGAACCCTAGCTCAATATCATCATCATCCCAGTCATCACAGTCTAAATAGGGGTGCTAGGTCACTGTCTCCACATCATCAATAATTTTCCTCCAATAATCTAGCTTACCCATCATATGTTGGGTAGGCTTGCCTCTGTAACGAAACACATAGGGTCTCGTCGCTGGTCTCGATAACACCGGCACGCGATGCGTAACAACAATATGCTCCCATGCCCATACCTGAAGAAGGGTAGCACCTGCCAATAAACTACTTCCTCCAAGATACATGATCCAGTGTAAATCATGATAGAGCTGAGCAAGCATGCACATGCCCCAAGCATATCTCGTCCTATGTACTACCAGACCCTCTAATACCCGACCCCATCTGAGAGATAAACCCTTTGACCTCTTATTAGGACAAAGGAATCCACCAATAAAGCTGGCCAAAACTGAAGTAAGTGGAGCATATGAATCATGCATCTCTACCCATGGAATCCACTCTCCCGCAATATGGGGATCCTGAAAGACTCTCCGCATAGCCTCTACCCCACCAACCTCCTCTGAATCATGCACGACAATCTCCCCAACAAAAAGAATGAGAAGAATACGCTATACATCCTCTGGCATCATAGTCATCTCGCCAATAGGTAGGTGGATGGTATTGTGGTCACTATGCCACCGCTCCGCTAAAGCTGTCAGTAGACCCCTATTAAGTCTAATATGGGGCATATCTAGTAATGTGGCTAGACCGCAATCGGTAATATGCTGTCTCTCATCTGGTGAAAGTCACGGTATCATATCAAATGGCCAAGGGAACTGCTCTTGCACCTAGATAACATCTAAATGCTCCTATTATCATACAAAAAGAACATTTTAATTAGAATATCAAACATCAGAAGGTCATCAAATTTTCAAAAATTGTGCTTTACCTATCAAACTATAAATTAATCAAGGAACCCTCATCTATCAATTGGGTTCATTCCTTTGGAAAGTTTAATTATTCCTCGCCTATCATGAGGGTAATTATTATCAATCAATAGATCTCGCTCATCATGAGATCGTTTACCATATATTTTAGTCACAATCAAACTAAAATAGATGGAATCAACAACCAATCAACGAAATAAAAATCAAAGTGCACAATTCTTCATTAGTCTATCCTTCCAAAAGCTACAAAATTTTATTGAAGCGCTACAAAATCTACCTAAAGCGCTATTCCTAGTGGCGCGCTACAAAATCCTCCTGATGCACTGCAAAATCAACCTAAAGCGCTAAAACTACTAAAGCGCTACAAAATACCCCTAACACGCTGTAGATTTGACCCTGTGCGCTAAAAATCTGACGCGCTACTCTAATCTATGGACGCGCTACAGAATTTGGTTGGCGCGCTACAACAGATTACGGACATGCTAAACCGCGCCTGCCGCGTGCTAAAACAAAAAAAAAACATGCAAAAAGACATAAACAGTAAGGGCGTGAATCACGAGGAAGATTTGGGGTACATACCAGAGGTTCATAGTCGGCCGGACGCTGGTGACGTCGCACACGCTCGAGTTGGTGGGTGTGGTAAGGGATCGGCATCCTAAAGCTCTAGTACTCTGAGGGTCTCTATCACAAGATTGTCAAAGTCAAATGCACAAATGACTTTTGAAAATGACCTTTTGAGAATTTATAGGTTATTTTTGTGGGATTTTCATGGGATTTATTTATTTTTCCTTCTGAGGAATTAATTCTTATCTATCACAGGGGCATTTTTGGACAATTTTGTCAGAAGATAAATTGTTTCTTCATCATAAAATCATCAAATCATCATAAAAATTCAAAAAAATTTGAAAAATCATAAAAAATTCAAAATTCATCAATTTATCTCCTGTGGGGGCATATATCGCTATCATTTCAAAATCCAACATCTAGGGCAAATCAAGGGCATATTTTAAACTTTTCATCAATACTGGTAGCTGAGGCAAAATCATTCTTTGAAGCAATGCGTAAACACATCACTTCAAAGAGGGGCAAAATGTAGACACCTAAAAATGGTCTGGAGAATCTAATTAATTAAATACGACTTATTTGATTAATTAATCTTAAATTCATCTACTTAATAAATAAATAGAAATATTTATTTATATTAAGTTCATTATTAATTCTTCTATTTCTCTCTTAATTAAATAAACAAAATTAAAAACTTTGTTTTATTTAATTATTATCATTTTTCATTATATTATTTCTCTCTTAATTAAATAAACAAAATTAAAAACTTTGTTTTATTTAATTATTATTATTATTGCTTCTTTTATACTTCTATGTTAAAAATTAAATACACAACTTAAATAATTTGTGTTATTTAATTACCTCATCACATTTCTTCTTAATTAAATAAAGATATTCTAAAAATCTTTTATTTAATTATCACTTTTCTTTTATTTTAATTTAATAAACAAATCCTATAGTTTGATTTATTAAATTATTTATTCCTCTTTTGCTAAATTTAAATAAATTAAAAATATTTAAATTTAAGCATAAATCATTTACCACTATTCACTCACCAATAAAATTAGATTTTTAAAATCTAATTAATGCAACTTTCATTCACGGGAAGAGCTTCGGGGACAAACTTGCAGGAAGTCCTCTCAATCTTCTTCCATCAATCCTCCCTCTCTTCTTGCCTGGTGTTTTCATGGGGAGAAACAATCCTCCATGATCAACTCCATCTTCTCATCCCATGCCATTGAATTCTCTAGATTGAATCACAACCCCTTATCCCGTATCCCTGTGCAAATGTGCTGCCGTGAAAGCTATAAATACAACTCTTTGGCTACAGGAAATAGATCCCAACTTGTGCAATCTTACTCTGCAGGTTTTCCAAGCATCCAACATTCAAGCATTCAGCATTCATCCAGCATCCATCAAGCATCCATCAAACATCCAACATTTGCAGTCATGGCTGGAATCACAATAGTTTTAATTGTTTAATCATATAGGAAATAGAATAGTTCATTTCTCATTCTCTAAATGTCATTTCAATAGTTTAATTAGCTTCTAAATCTGAGAGCAAAGTAAATTAGAGAAATCTTTAGAGTTAGAGAGCAATAGGATAGATTTCTGAAGATTTCTAGTTTAATTTAGCTTAAATTTCTTGAATCTTAGATGCAATGTCCTATTTAGAGGTGTAGAAGCATGTTTAGATTGTTTAACTCATTCTTCCACTTACACTTACAATTGATTTATTTGTTACATCTTCTTCATCTTCATAATCTAGATCTAGAAAATTTGGCTGGCTCTCATGACTACTATAATTACTAATATATGAATGAGTAGATTTAGGAAAAGGATGTGGGGTAGAATTACTTGAATTAGCATCCTTTTTTTTCCATGATTGTTTTGGAGTCTTCTAAAGCTCACCTTCTAACTTTTCATCAGGGTACTTCTTCATATGAGCTGTAGTTCGCCTCATTTCTTCTCTGCAACTTATTCTCCTTTGTTCTTGTCAATTTCTTATGATTATTTTAATGCACTGGTAAAGAGATTCAGAGTCTCCACCAAAACTAGTGGGAATTTTGAAAATATTTATGGATCTCAAATAGATTGGAAGGAAATTTTAAGCAAAAAGACTCTTTAGATAGACCTTTAACAATTTAAGTGAAAACCTGATAAAGAAACAAAAAGATTTCTTGGATCTTTAGAAAACCAAATTCAGTTTGACAAATGGTGGGACAATTTAATGGATTCACTCGTAAATGAACATCTATTTGAAAAATTTATGAATTTTACTTTATAATTTGATCTCGAACTATAGACTTTGCATAAATTTTCCCCAGTAGAGTCACCAATATATTGGTGGTTTTAAATACCAAATTGATCTCACAAATAATATATAGAATTTCCATCTTCCAATGGTTAGCTACTTTGAGGGATTGGAAAAAAAATGAGTGAAAGTTACAATAAATCTCCTCCTATGCTTTGGGATCTACAAGACCCGGGAGGGTGATCCCACACAATGTAATTAAAATCCTTTGTGCCAATTAATCTCATACATTGTAAATAACAGATTCATTCCCATAATCACTACTTGACATATGTATAAGAACTTTGAAGACTTAGTAGGTCTTTAAACAGTTAACATTCAAAGCAAGGGAATGCAATTTTCAACATTGAACCTCTAGAAATAAAACCTCAACTAAAATATAAATTTGATATTGTTCTTTGATTGTGAATGATTCTAGAACTTATAACTTTAGAAAAAAATTCTTAACCAGTACCTTATCTCAAAGCATGGAGTCAAACCTACTTCAAACCATGATGCATGCTAATATTTAATCCTAACATTAAAAGCTACTGCAATATTGCATTACAATATGAGCACTTAACATTTTGAATCCAAAGCTACTTATTAAATCCAAACATTAATTGCAAAATCTATGTTCCTATTAAGGTAATTTTACCAATTCTTTGAGTTAGATCCTTAATAAAGAACATACACCATTGGAAATACAATGGAGACTAGATGAAATAACTTTGATCATATTCCATGAATACTTGTGCAAATAATACAATGGAGAGAAGTGGCTTCAAAACTTTTCCATTCTATTCAAAATATGCTAGTACTGCTATAGAACGTTAAAGCTTCCATAAATTATAGACTCTACAACCTAAAACAAGACTCAAAAATAATTCTTTGTGCTTGTGTTACAAATTCCCTTAGAAATAAATCAATAACCTTTGTCAATGGCCTTGAATTCCCTTTTATAAAAGAAAGAGAGAAAACAAGCTTTGGGCCAATTGACACTTGTCATATATTCATTTGACAATTCAATTACACTTCAAAATATGGTTGCATTTTCAAACCATGGGGGGAATATCCCATATAAAACAAAGATCCTTTTCATTTGTTGATGAAGATATTCCTGCCTTCAAAAAAGCCTTTTGCTAAAGGAGATGTTTGAGCATCGAAACTAATATTCTTGTCAACTCCTTTTCCATGTGCTTCCAAAACTGCAGGACATAAAGCATAAACATAAAAAGAGACCAGAGTGGGACTTCCACATCAACATTTTTTACACCTGGAGGAGACAATATTGAAATATTTTTTCAT
This sequence comes from Sequoia sempervirens, assembly GCA_007258455.2. NCBI lineage: Eukaryota > Viridiplantae > Streptophyta > Pinopsida > Cupressales > Cupressaceae > Sequoia > Sequoia sempervirens. Next base: position 429,836,222 of record VDFB02075321.1, on the reverse strand, counting down.
CAAAGGCTTAATTTGTGAAATTTTCAAGCCATGTATTAAATCCTCCTCGAAGGGCCACTGAACCTCAAATAATTTCTACACTTTAGAGTTATGTGCATTATACCTAGCATCCATGATGATTCTAGTTTCCTTTACAAAGATTACCAAATTAATCTCCATCTTAAATAATTCATCCAAAGAATTATTCAATTGAGCATACTCTGCCTTTCCATATTTGTAAATTTATTTTGATAATGATGGGACAATGGTTCCAAACTCCTCTTTCCACTTATTAAAATATTTTAAATCTCCTACCTCATTCAAAATCTAGGCATGCCACTATCTTTTGTATCCTTGAACATCTTCAACTTTTCCTTTAGCTACATATCCAACTTGCTTTGAAAACTAGAGATATCTCCAAGCAATCCAATTGCTTTTATCAATTATGGTATATTGGTGGGAGCTTCAGGATCACCATCCATAGATCTCATCATTTCGTCCAATGTCTCTACCCTTGTGCTCCACTTGCTCTAAGTATTTAATAAAGCTTCTTGAGCATGGGAATGCTTCCCATAAGCCTCATGAATATTTTTATAGACATTCCATGCATTGTCTAACTTGTGAAGAAAACATGAAATCCTATGGCCTAGAATATCATCAATCATTTCGATCACAACCTTCCCAGTTTCTTCTTGAGCTTTTTTCTTATCATCTTTAGCCACCTATAGCTCTTCTTTTAAACTCTTAATTCTAAGAGAAAATTTCTCTCTATCTTGTGTTGAAAGTCTTGATTTAGAGGTAGGTGATGGAAAATCTCTTTGTGCTGCTCTTTCCTGTGCTAGAGTTACCCCCATATTGTTATACTCATCTAGCAACATGTTATGTTTCTCTAATAATATATCATACTTTTCTTGTGACATTTCTACAATTTCAGCACTCAACATTGTTGCATGCATAGTCAAATTGGTAGCTTGGGTGGGTGTTATTTTAGATGCCCTTTTTACCACTACATCCCCTATGATCTCACCAATTGAATTTATTACATTTAGCTTCACAATGTTTTGTCCTATTGACCAAAGTGCAAGAGTGTGCAACTGAGGGCTAAAGCCTAATCCAAATACTCTATTATCATATTGGTCCTCAAAAATAAATGCAAAGGTAAAATACCAACTAGGTAACAAGGGGATTCCATTATCCTTAACCAACCTTCTTCTTTCACCAGGAGTAATGGAAAAGATCTCCTACATGATTTTATCCTCCTCTTGTTTCTCTACCTCCTCATGCATTGAGGGGTCAACCTTCCCTTTTGCACCTTCAATTATTTTCTTGATCTCATCTCCTTTTACTTGAATGAAAAATTATTTTAATTAATTTGTTTGCACAAAGGATTCATAATCCATGAACTCTTTACAAGCTTTTATCCTTATGTCCTCATCATCAACAATATCATCAAAAATAGTAGTAATTATTCTTTTAGTAGGGAAAAAAGTATCAAATGCATCATTCACATGAGGGGAGGGAAATATTTGTTGCACTTCTTTCTCAGTGGGACTATGGTCTATAGACTGCTCCTCTATATCATTTCCTCCTCCCTTTGTTTTAGAATATTCAATAAGAGGGTTGACATCAGGTATTTCCTCAATCTCCATATGCTATACTAGGGGGTTATGAGTAGATAATTAAGCAAGCTAGCTCCTAATCTTAGCTTCTTGCTCATCTCTTGCAATTTTAGCAACCTCGTCAACTTGTTTAATTTTGTTATAGAAATTCCCATCTTTGTATCCATCCAACATAGCCATAGCCCTTTTAAAAGAATATTCAATTTGTGCATAGGGGATAACATAAAGAGGATTTACCTCAACTCTCTTTGCTTCAATATCACAAATATGAAGCCACCACTTCTTTCTTTTGGCAACCTCAACATCAGATGGAGAGTTTCTTATAACATATTATACATACAAGAAGTGATGATAAAAATAAAACCTACCCCTTTCCTTTCTCTCTTTTTCTATAAAACCCTCAGGGTCACATTGCTTGACATTTTCAACTTCCATCCTTAAATTCTCCAACATCTTGGAAAAATTATCCAATCCTTCTTTGGAAGTAAATTTAAAATATCAATAGGAAAAATTACCAAGAATATAAGACCTTTTCTTAGCACCTCTAAAGTGATTTTTATCCATTGCATCTAATTGCCACATAATCTCCATGAAAGCAAGCCTATAAGGGACATATTTAGGCCATTTGTGTAGCCTTACCAAAGCTCCATAGACCCTTAACACATTATAATTAGAATGGAGATATCAAACTCCCAAATTTTGGTCTAGTTTACTATTTTCCTTGAACTAAAAAGGGCTGAGGATCTCTTTGATACCTCTAGAAATTTTGTATATGGGCTTCAAAGCAAGATTTCCCAAAATACCAAGCTTTCATCATTTACAAAAAGTATTATAATTTTACTTTGGGAAATTTTAATCCCATATATGATTCTAGATTTGAACTGGAATTCATTTCCTTCCTCATCACCCATTCTAAGCTTCATGAAATCTCTCCAAGCCTTATGACCAATCCATAAAATATGTGCATTGACACTGAGTAGTGTGTGAAATATAGTGGAGCATTGGGCTCCTTGAAAGCTATGATTTTCTTATTCATTTCCTTATTATATCTAAAGAATAATAAAAGCCTTTATTACTATCCTTATTTTGAATACCCATGGCCATTTTCATCATGGATATATGCATTTTTGGATCATACTTCTATAGGGAAATCATGGTCATCTTAGAAAGAAACATCCAAGAACAACATTTCCTTTAGTAACTTTAATTTCATCAAATTACCTCAAAGGCACAACTACTATGCCATAAAGCAAAAACAAACATAGTTGATTTCCCACATTAACCCTTATGAGAAAAGCACATGTAGAATTAACCAGATTCAACACTATGCATAGATTCAAACTTGCACAATCAACCAACATGAAAGATAAACATAAACAGAAACACATATTTACATGGAGAAACCCATTATGGGTAAAACCCCCCACACTCCAAAAGATCTATCCATTGTATTATTGAACAACAAAAGAGTTACAATACCATTCAGGCTTACAGCCTTTACAGGAGTTTACACATCTTGTCTACCTAGAGAATACAGACAACATAACCATTTAGAATCCTTGCACTATTACAATACCCTCACACAATATACAGTGTAGATCCATCTCCTCTAACCAATCCTCTTTTTCATCCTACAATGTTAATGCAACGCTTGTTTTTATCCAATAGTTCCAAGCTGACAAGGAAAAACTACTAATTCCCAAATGTCAAACCATTCATCAACAGGTTCTAGCCAAACATCATTTTCCACCTTAGCATCCATTGAGTCCCAAAGAGACATCCTTCATAAGCTACTAAGTCAACCATTGCTACATTGGTGAGCCAACATATCACTTCCCACCAATCCAAGCAAGTCCTAATGATGTCCACTTTACCACTCAAAAGGTTCACCATGTATTGGTCTATTGGTGATGGAGTTACATCCTGGTGATTAGTCTTACCATTGGCACATTGGGGAGATACTAAACTAACTCTCACTGATATGAAAATTTCATACCAACAAAGTACCATATAATCAATGTGATCCCCACTGTCAAGACAGCTCCAGCTACCGCTTTCCACCTATTAGCTTGGGTCCCACCACAGTCATTGTTCCATTGCTCAGACTGCCACTAGCCTCCCCTCAATAGTAAGGTGTCACACCGATGAAGACCAAACACCATAAACTATCGGGCCATTAGAGAGACTCAATACTGAGTCCCACTGATGATGCTCACTCCCATTGACAAAACACAATGGTGAACAAACATCAGACCATCGATGGGACTATGAACAAAGTCCCATTGACAGAGCAACCAGGGCAATACATCAAACTATTGCAAAGACTTCTTGGAGATTCCTACTAACATGACTAACTCTCAATGATAGAAAATGCTAGAGGAAACTGTTAGCGCCAAACTATGGAGGTCATCAGAGTATCGGGGGAACTAAGAACAAGGTCCTGCCGATATGAAGAAGTTGGGCTGATTAGAGATAGAAAAAAGACTTCAAGGAGTATATCAAGCCAATAATTTGAGGCACAAATCCCAACATGCTCCCACTTTACGAAGAACTTGTTTGGTTCTCCCAATCAAAGATCGAAGTCCCTATCTTCAAGAAATATGAAACAACATTCAAAATGTTCACCATCTTTGGCAACTGTTCCAGCCATCCTCCAAAGGAAAGGAACTCACCATGGTGTATACACACTAGTCTAAAAGAAAACCATCTCTAGGCCCAACTTACAACAACAATTACAACTCACTACCACTACTCCATTATGCTCATAGCTTGTACAAAAGCACCAACTTCAAAGCTCGAAGTAGAACATAATCATGAAGCCATTCTTTAGAAACAAGATAGAACACTAGCCAGAACAACAACCAAAAAATTGACTACTCCCATCCAACTAACCAACCCACATGACTAAAAATAGCACCCACAATAAGTGCTAATCCATCCAATCTTACATACCTTCAAGGTATCCTCAATATTAAACTCATGCCATCTTCATAGCCAATCCATCATCTGCAAAAGAAAGCTCCATGTGTCAACCAATCGAAGAAGAAAAAACACATCCAAGAACTCCCACTGCATGTGTAATGCCAAATCTAAAAGATCAAAGGCATAGCAAGTCTACCAATGACAACACATAGAAAGTGTAACCATGTAGTACTAGGGAAACATCCACAATAATATGCACAATCTATAAATTAATAAACTACAAGAATAATTCTCACCACTATTCTTCACAACTCTCCCAAGTTCTTCACACCTAACACAAGAAAGAGATAAAGAACCTTCAAGTTATCACCCAAGAACTTGAGTGAAAATGATATCTCTGACCAAATCTCAAACCAATGTAATATGAAACCAAACATCTAGGAAGACAACCAAGACCAAAGAGAAAAAAATACACATTATGTACTTGTAGAACATCCTCCTACATACACCTCTAAATTCTAGCTGTGACAAGTATGATCTCCTTCATAACCCCAAGAGAGAAGCTATAACAACATCCAAACCTGTTCAACCTAAAAAGATCAAACACAACATATAGATGTAAGCCTCTCAAAGAAGATCAAACTACTCCATTTCCCACTCAGGAAAGAAAACCCATAAAGAATCTCCTATTTGTTCTTATCAACATAAGATATCATAAACTCAAATTCACAAGGATATAACCATGCTATCCATTTTTCACTATGAACCCTCCAGAACCATTAAACAACAGTTCAAGATCCATATCATGAAAGACAGAATAAAACACATTTGAAAGATATAATGGGAAAATACCTCTCAAATAGTCTTCATTACTGACTAGACCAAGAGTGGGGAATGAGAATACTCCTCCAGGGTAACCAAGTCATCGTGATTTCTCCAAGAGCAATCTCCTCATTGGTCGATGTTGAATTCACTTCCAACCAAGGTGTAGGCTCCTCAGACTTTCTACTGAAATATTCATCAGGAGTAACTATCAACACTTTTTTATTCATAAGAGAAATACAACCTCACCTTATTGTCCATGTATCAATGAGAACCTACAAATGATCATCTCATGTTAAACTCCAAATGCATCACTGTACTACCATGAAGTTCTCAAGAATATGACCAATGTACCCAAAACATAAAGAATCACTAGACCATTGTTAAAGCTCAAAACATTTGAACCAAGAACTTATCATGACATCATGATCTTACCACCCCCCTTAGGATATACCATGCTCCAGGTGAACATACCATGGTCTCAAGAGCAATGCTTCATTCCAAAACTCTAATGCATAAGAAAGAGTATTTCATGACACAAAACAACTCTAAACCAACATCACATGTCAAGCACCACCAAAACCTTAGCCAAAGACTCCAAATGTCCTCCATGGTTCTAAGATGTTACACATCCTCAAATAGTGTCAATCCAAATGCAAAAGAACCCTTCTATAGCAACTGGATCTAAGAGTCCCTCCTAGTAACATCTGCAACACTAAAGAAGATTCACCACCAAGTGATGAACCCACAGTCATTGCTAAAGCTCCCACTGAACCATGACACCTGAGCTCTCCAAGAATCATGACCAAACATCTGTTGATTTGAAACACGTCTAGGTCCACTCAATAACATATCCATCTGCCAACAATACAATGCAGCACCAGGATCTCCAAACCAAGCAGACAACACCATCACTATCAAAAGCTTACACTAAAATGCATATCAAACTCTTCATGACATTATGATACACATGGTATAGGTCTCCATAGCTGATTATTCAGGTACTCAGCACCATCCTTCCTCTCATTCAAAAGAAACCATGACAATGCACAAGTGACCACAGACAAGGCGAGCTAACAGATTTGTACCAACATAGAATCAAACCTCGTGGATATTGATAGTCCACTTTCAAATTGCCCCACAACAAACATGTAGGTAAAGACAACCCACAACATTGCATAATCCATAGATTCAATCAATGAAGCATGCAAATCCATCATTGCACTAGAAACTACAAAACTGAGATCTCAAGGAGAATAACAATTTAGACAACTTGACTCAAACACCAGATCAAGTTCAAATCCAATTTTCCAATCATGTCCAAAATGAGCACCATAGTCAATGGAATCCATTAAGTAGCTCCACAAAACCACAAGTTTTCTTGATTGTATAAAACTTGCAAAATCACTGTGTTTATAAAAAACCCATGCACACCCATATCCACTACACATCTATACAACTCAAGAGTCTATGCACACAACCATCATGGTTAAGTAGAACAATGAAATAACATGAATATGCATCACCATAGAATTTTTAGGAAAATCTATAAAACCTTCAGAACCAAAGAACATGAGTCTGAGCCATGCAAGTACAAGGCATCCTTAAAAGGAACAAGTAGTACAGGAACTCTAGTCCCATTCTAGATCAATTCTAGAACCACCAACATGCACATGCATATGAGAGAGCTAGGCTATTTAGAATTTTTCAGACCACCCAGAGATCAACTTCATAGCCTGCGCGCAATCAGGGTAAAATAGAATAATGCCTTCAATACCAGATCAAAGTACCCAACATAAGCACAATACTCCATGGCCGAATAACATCCCAAGCATCTCCATACCATCAGGGAGCCTCTCACACAGACACCTTGTATGAACCACACTCTACTACAACACAACCATAAGCATAAACTCGCACCCCTTGCATTAGGATCATTCACTTCCAACCAAGAGCCTCATACCACATCATTAAAATATGATCAACTCTAGTTTCTCCATCTTCAATGTCTTTCATGCTATGTGTTGTCTCAAAAGAGCAAGGAATTTTACTCACCAAAGGATCAATCATCAGCCAACTCCTTCAGATCTCCACAAGCTTGCAAGGTTAAGAAATCTTTACAGAAGAAATCTAGAAAACTGAAACACCAGGAACTCAATCATGTGTCATCATGCAGGAACATGCAAGCCACATGTGGGTCCATGCAAGTACATGAAACACACATGAAAGTACATGCAACTCACAAACCTGCACATGCAAGCAAAAGAAAATCCCAGAAGAAGGCTTTGATACTACTTGTAGGGAAATCATTGTCATCTTAGAAAGAAACATCCAAGAAAAATAGTGCCTTCAGTAATTTTAATTTCATCATATTACCTCAAAGAAACAACTACTATGCCATAAAGTGGAAATAGGCACACTTGATTTCCCACATTAACCCTTCTAAGAAAAGCACATGCATAATTAACCAGATTCAACACTATGCATAGATTCAAACTTGTAGAATAAACTAACATGAAAGACAAACATAAATAGACACATAAATTTACGTGGGGAAAACCCTTATGGGTAAAAAATCCCACACTCCAAAAGATGTAGCCATTGTATATTTCAACAACAAAATAGTTACAATACAATTCAAGCTTACAACCTTTATAGGAGTTTACACATCTTGTCCATTCGAAGAATATAGACTACATAACCATTCTGAATCCTTATACTGTTACAATACCCTCATAGAACATATAGTGTAGATCCATCTCCTCTAACCAATCCACTCTCTCCCAGCCAACCTCTCATCAGCCCAACCCTTCGGCTTCTCAAGTTCACATTCTTTTTCATCCTACAATGTTAATGCAACACTTGTTTTTATCCAATGGTTCCATGATGACTAGGAAAACCTATCAATTTGCAAATGTCGAACCAGCTATCAACAGGTTCTAACCAAACATCGGTTTCCACCTTAGCATCCATCAGGTCCCATCGAGACATCCTTCACAAGCTATCAAGTCAACCATCACTACATCAGTGAGATAACATATCACTTCCCACTAATTCAAGCAATTCTTGACGATGTCCACTTTACTGCTCAAAAGGTTCACCATGTATCGGCCTATTGGCGAGACCATCCTTCACACCCTGATGATCAGTCTTACCATCAACACATTGGGGAGATGCTAACTTGAATCCTACTGATATGCAGATGCCATACCGATGAAGTACCAAACAGTCAATGTGGCCCCTACTGTCAAGCCAGCTCTAGCTACCACTTTCCACCTGTCAGCTCGGGTCCCACCACGATCATCGTTTCATTGCTCAGATTGCCACTAAGGTCCTGCTGATAGTAAGGTGTCACACTGATGAATACCAAATACCATAAACTATTGGGCCATCGAGGAGACTCAAGACAAAGTCACGTTGATGATTCTCACTCCTGCTGACATAACACAATGGTGAGCAAACATCGGACCATTGATGGGAATTTGAAAAAAGTCCCACCGATAGAGCAACCAAGGGAAGACATCAAGCTATTTTGGAGACTTCTTGGAGACTCCTACGAACATGAATAACTCCCATCGATAGAAACACAACACTAGAGGAAACTGTTATTTCCAAACCGTGGAGGTCATCAGAGTATTGGGGGAACTAAGAATAAGGTCTCATTGATATGAGGAAGTTAGGCTGATAAGAGATAGAAACAAGACTTCAAGGATTATATCAATCCAATTCTTTGAGGAAAATTTCCCAACAACTTCCTTCCTGTAGTGTAGAAAAATGTATCCCTTTACATTTTCTCATTTTTTTGGTCCCTCCTAGTTAAAATGGACTTAAGAATGCCATAATTTAGTATTGTAAAATCTATCGCTTTGTATTTACACACTTATTTGGGACCTTTTAATTAAATTGGACTTAATTGTTCCTTAATTTCATGTTGTAAAGTGTATGCCTTTATGCTTCCACACTTATTTAGGGCCCCTTTAATTAATTGAGCTTAATTTAGCCTTAATAATGCCTATAATTAATTTACAAACCTATTTAATTACATTTTCAAAAGGGGGAACCTGGCATTCATTAATGCCAATACATAATACTTCACATTGAGCAATGTGTATTCTAGGAATTAGGGCTTGGGACCCATTCACCCATGGGCGAATGGATCCTCCCTAAGACTTCGAAACTATTTTTAAATCATGTTTTGGTAGTATTTTTATGATCCTAAATTCAAATTTAAAAGGTTGGCTTGTAATGTTTTAATTTTTGGAAATTAAGGATAAATGTCTATAAATACAAGGTTATTTTATAAAATTAACATTAGAGTTTTGAAAGATCAATTACAAGAGCAAAGATTATTGTCAAGAGTATTCAAGAGTAGAATTATCAAGGATTTATTGTAGCATTCAAGATCTCAAGCATCATGTCAAAGTTATGTTCAATCATGCATGTTTTTGGAGCTAACGCTATGATGTAGGTTTCAAGATCTAATCGAAGAATTCAAGTCAAAGATTCAAATCAAGATTCAAGAATTAAGATATAAATCATTTGGATCCATTCATACAAGGTCAACATCAAAATTTCAGATTTTCGAAGGTTATTCAAGGGTTTGTTAAATTGCAACATTGTATTGTTCATTCTTCATTCCCTCTTTCATGCTATTTCATTTCATTTCAAGGTTTAATTAACAAAATGGGGTTTGACCAAGGCAAACCCCCATTCACCAAAAACAAACATTTTCCCCCTCTCTTTGTCTGTTATAGAATTGTAGGTTGAAGGAAAGTTTAAGATCTCAAAAGTGCAAAATTGCAAAGTTGAATTTGTTGTCACCTTTGTTGTCATCTCATGGAAACTCAGATCCTATATTTATTTCTAACTGTTTGATTGTGAAATTCAGAAATTTGGAAGTGTAAACATAGTAGTAGAGGACCCATAAACCAATTTTGAAAACCCCTACATAGGACCGATTTGCCATAGGGCAAATGATTCCTTAGAAAAATTCTGAAAAAATAATTTTGTGAGAGGTGCACAAGATTTATCCCTTCTAGATTTGCTAGAAAATTTGTTGGCTCCATTTTTATGCTTAATCTACTAAATCCGAGTGATAGATTGCATTTTTTAGTTGATTTTCTATTTTTAGTCTTTCTCCCCAAAGTATTTTTTGGCCTAGACCCTCGTCCTGACACAAAGGAAATATGAAGATTCCTCCATATAATTTATTCTCCTAAGGGTAGTTAGTCAATTCTTTGTGGGGATCTCATTTCCTAGTGAAATTAGAGTAGGACACATTTTCCCTCTTTGGATCCACTTTTCCAGTATGGGAAACCCTAGTTTTTAAACACCAAAATACTGAGAGGGGGGGTGTGAATAAATAGTTTACTAAACCATTTAATTTCTAACCATTCAATTATCAAAACATATTTAACTGCAACTATAAACAAGAATGTGAAAGAAGCATAACACCAAATAATAAATGAACACCAATATTTTTACGTGGAAAAACCAAAATGGGAAAAACCACAGTGAGGATTAGCTCACAATATGTTATCACTGGTTATAAGATATTATAGGGCACACTGCCAAGACTCACTGTCCTTGAAACACTAGTATAGAAACAACAATAAATGACCGAGAAAACTACTAAAAATTTCTTATAATGACTGAACATGGTCACATGACCATTAGTAGTTTATTGCCAGTCATTTATAACATGACCAGATTGATGACTAAACCATTTTTAGTCATTTATTGGTTTTATTGATTGATTGATTTGGTAGTATATTTAGTTGTTGATTTAGTCATTGATTGTTGTAATATGGTCACTTATTTAGTCATTTTTTATTCACTAATATATTTAGTCGTTGATTTAGTCATTGATTGTTGTAATCTGGTCACTTATTTAGTAGTATATGACTAAATATAAACATCAATTCATAATTAAATTGACTAAATATACTACCAATTGACATAAATCAGTGAATAGTGAATAGTGAATAGTGAATAGTGAATAAACATGGCCCTTGGTACAACTATTAGAGTTGTTAAGAACCTTCGAGTATGGTTTGATTTTCACACTACATCTAAATTCATCTCCAAGATTGTTGCAAGAGAAATTATTCTAAGAGATGTGAACCATTTCCATCATTTTAAACAAGAACAATGCTCTTGTGGAGAATATTGGTGATGCTAAATGAAACAATTTTAAAAATAGGCTTGCACTATAATATAATGTGCACTACATCAGATATCCAGTAATAACAAAGGGACATCCATCAAAGAATAACAACATGGATTTTTTTGTCATATGTTGTAGTTACAAGTGCCCTACTAGAAATACATGAAAATGTGGAAGCATAGAAAAGGTAAGTGAACTGTTTCAAAAAATGCCTCAAAGAAATGTGATATCATGAAATGTCATTATTAAAGGATATGTCCAAAATGGGTTTTTTCTGAAAAAGTCCTTAAATTTTTTTAAGAAAATATAAACAGTGGGTGTAAATCCCAACTCCTCAACCTTTGAAAGTGTCATTTTTTCTTGTGTGTGAATTGGATCTTTGGATGAGGATATGAACATCCATCAAAAGTATATTTGGAAGTGGTTTTTTATCAGATATTATAGTTGCAAGTTGCACTTCAGATCACTAAAGCCTTCACAAAATATTCTACACAACCATTGCAACACCACACGATTGTTGCAACACCACACGATTGTTGTTGGGACTTCACAGTGATGTGGGGAAAGCTCCCCACATCACTGTGAAGGTCAAAAAAATTGTCGTACAATGATGTGGGGAAAGCTCCCCACAACATCTCGAAGTCCCAACAATAGTTGTGCAGTGTTGTAGTGGTTGTGTATAAGGTTTTGTGAAGGATTTGGTGATATGAAGTGGAACCTACAACTATAACATCTAATAAAAATTCACTTCCAAATAATCTTATTCCTTAATGAGAAATAATTAATCATATAACCGGTTAGTTGGAAGAAAACTGGGAGATAGCATGAGTGCTTAGTTAGAAATAATAATATTGAAAGCAACTTCCTTGAATGTGAATGCTATCTAGTAAGCTGGTTCAAACACAAACTTGTCTCAAAAAATAGTACTTAAGCTTCCTTAGAAATGTGGTGAGTGTGCAATATTTTCCTCCAAGAGAGTATCAAGGATGATAGGCTATCATGGAGCCATGTATTGTCCATTTTTTTTCTCCTTGCTGGCTACACAACAATTTGTGTTTGTGTATGTTTTCTATTTAAGGGATCCCCAAAAGTTAGTTCAATTCCACCATTCATGTGGGAAGGCATTGGTTATGGTCCATATTAAATCTAAGTTTCTTTGGTTGGGATGTTGGTTTTGCATTTTGTGTTCCAAGAAGTTCGATTCTATGGATATCAAGTCTCAAAATTTTTCTCTCAAACCGTGCCTTGTGACATTGAACGTGCTACATCACATTACACATTCAAGCAGAGTAGATGAAAATTTATTCCATTATCAAATGAGGGGAACCTTCTCATCAGTTGATAAGCTATTGTAAAGATCCCACAAATACTTATATGGGCTTTTGAGGAGTGACCTAGGAAGAATGAGAGCAAGGGTTTTAGATTTTCAAGGTTCTTGCTATGTGAATATTATCATAAATATTTATTTTGAAATCGTGGAAAAAATATTTTTTGTATATTATCATAAAGATGCCAATGTGTATTTTAAAGCAGCTTATGGTATTTTGCATAGGTTTAGACATTCTTTTTAAGGCTTAGTTTTGGGTGGGCACAAACATTTCATGACATAACTTCTTCCTAATTGTGGAAAACCATTAGAAAGACACATTTGGGTTGTAAAATATAGGGCACATATACTCTTAGTCATTGCTTTTCTAGGTGGTATGGAATTAGGTGGATACTATGCAATATAGTACATTATACACTATCTTATGTACCGGTGAAACTTGTGTCAAGATTTGATCAGATAAATGATTTTTTTATTGTCAAAACATTACACCTTCCATTCTCAGTGTATCTACTATCATAACTCTCACTAACACTATGATTTTAAAAGCATCAAGTTTCCATAGTCCATGATAAATATCAAGTGAGCTATTTTTGGATTGAAATTGTGTCAATTTTTTATAACAATGTTTCAGATCATACCCCATGATCCATCATTAGGATGATAAGAACGCACAAGAGAGAGAGAGAGAGTGAAAGGATAAGGTAGCAAACTTAGATGTATAAATAGGTGAGTTTGAGAGAGCTAGAGGTCAATAGGTCAATTAGGCCAAAATTAAAATTAAAAAGATAAAGATAAGAATAAAATAAGAAACCAAACCCTTGATAAAGGGAGCACATAAAATGAAATAAACAAGAACAATAAAACTAAAGAGAGCAATAAAGAAAACATGAATAAAATGCTAAACTAATCAAGGAGAAACAAAATAAAGAATTAAATTCAAATCTCACAAACTAAATAAAAATATACTAATTCTAAAACCAAACATCAAAATAAATCAAACAACTTAAGTAAATTAAAATAACATTCAATCACAATAAAAAAACAAATGATTATAAGAAAGAAGTAGTTAGATTAATGAGTAAGAAACCAAAATATTTAAAATAAACTTAAAGAATAGAAATTACAATGTAAAGAAAAACCAAAGAAAATAGTAAAATAGAGAGAAGCAAATCTTTAAATGAGGAGGAAATTAAAGATGAAAAAATTATCAATTATAATAAAGAATATACTATTATACTATATGGAAAATGAGATAAAAGAATCAAAAGGATGAAAAAAGTAAAAACCAAACCAAAATCAAGCTTTAGAAAGAAATAAATAAAAGGACAAAGAAGATCCTAAAAATATATATTTTCCTAATCTTTGCTTTATAAATAATGACTTTTATAAAAATTACTAAGTAAAGAAAAACTAAAGAAAAAAGAATGTAAGAAGAATGCATATTTTTGAAAGAGGAAACAATTAAAGATAAAAATAATAACAAATTATAACAAAAAAAATGCAATATAAAACTGAATTGAACATGACATAGAAGAAACAAAAGAAAAAAATTGAAATCATAAAATAGAAGAAAAACCTAACAAGAATCACGCTATTGAAAGAAAGAAGCAAGATGACAAAGGAGGCCCAAAAATAATCATCTAATCAACCTATATAAAAGATGACAATTATATTGAGGGAGGATTAAGAATATAAATTTTTATTTAAAGGGGGAGAAAAAAGGAAAAATCAATACCAACCTAAACAAAAAAAATTAAGATGAAGATACCAAACAATGATCCCAGATACCAAGAGAAATAAACAACAAAGTAAAAAACAACTATAATAAACATACTAATTCAAACCAAATCTAAAATATCAAGAACAATCGATGAAGACTAACAAACTATAAAATAAATTATATCCGTAATTGAAGATAAATTAAAGATGCACGAGAAAAAAAATAAAAATTCACACTTCATTAAAAATATAAGACTGACAAGGGAAACAAGATAGTGAGAAAATATTTTGAAAGAAAGATACTTTAAGAGGAAAAACATATTAAATATATATATTCCTCAACTTTCCTTTATAAAGATGTTAAAAATTTATAAAGGAAAGATTAGGAATCTATATTTTAAAGAAGAAAAAGAAAAGAAAAAAGATAGGATATAAACTAGAAAATAATACTAGGTCTGATTATCTATAAAATAAATTAAAACAATAAAAAATTCCACACTCAAGAGCTATAAGAAACATTAAAAGACAGTAAAACTAAAGAAGAATGTAATAAAAAATATGATGACAATAGAATCAAATAAATCATATGAACCATATTAAAAATATAAACAAGTCAAGATAAATGAATAAAAAAACATAAATTAAATTAAAACCTAAAAAGTATCAAGCTATTGAAAGAATGATATTGGAAAACAAAAAAATTTAAAAATAAACAAGCCTAATCTTAATAATAAAAGTAGGATTAGGAAACAATAAATATAAAGGAAAGAAAAAGAAACCAAATAATCAAGAGAATAATAAATTGAAAATAAAGATCTAATAAAATTAAAAAGACCCCCAAATAGAGAAGGAAATAAAAGGAGTGTAGAAAGTCTCAAGCTATTGCAAGTAAGATACAAAAACCATAATCCAACTAACAAAAATCAAGGTAAAAAAAAAAGGAGACAAAATATAAACTAAAAATAAGATGAATCACCAAGAACAACAGAAGAAGCTCGCAAAAAAAGCGTTAAAGATAAAAAAAAAGAAAAAAGAAAAGGAGAGAAAGGAAAAGGGGGGGAAAAAGAAAAGTAGAAAGGAAGAGATATGATGACCGAGCAAGAGAGAAGAGACAAACAAGGAGCGGGGGAGAAAGAGAGAATGAGCCAGGGAAAGGAAAGGAGCAAGACAAGGAGGGGGAGGAGAGAAGGACTACTGACAAGAGGAAGACCTGGAGCCACTAGAAGGGAGATCTTTAAAGCTATTCAAGAGGGGTTTCCAATAGAAGCTTATGTTCCAAACCCCATATTGGTTAAGGTTAGAGGGGTATTATTTATTTCAATAGCTTCTTTCAGCTTCCTCTTGAAGTAGTTGTCTTCTTTGAAAAGAATTTTGGTATCTTCTAAGGCAATGTGATGTTTGGTCTTGGAAAAATGCTCAGCTAGGGCAGATTTAGAGACTTGCTCATGCCTACTGTCAGCACAATGTTCTTTGATTCTTGTGCTGAGCAAGCGACTGGTTTCCCCAATGTAAGGGGTTCCACATGAACATGAGACTTTGTACACACTTGGGTTGAGAAAAGCGTCCAAAGGGTCCTTAGGAGAAGGTAAGCAAATTTTTAAAGAGGATAGGAGCTTGAAAGTGTAAAATAAACCATTTTTGAGGAGGATTTTAGCAATTTTTTTGGAGATACCCTCAACATTGGGGAGGGTGGCCAAAGGGAGGGGGGAGGGTGAGGGGACTAAGGTTGGTGAGAAAACCTCATTCTGGCTTGATTGATAGCATGGTTGATTTTCTTTCTTCTATACCCATTTAGAGAGAAAACATGGGTAAGGTGGGATAACTCTTGGTCAATGTGCTCTTCATCACAAATTATGAAAGCTCTGGAACCTAGAGTTTTGAGAACTCTTGTCTTTTGGGTTGGGTGATGATGAGAGGAAGAGTGAAGGTAAAGGTGAGTGTGGTTATACTTATGAAAGACCATTCGAGAAAGGGAACCATCTTCTTTTTTGATGAGGAAATTCAAGAAGGGAAGCTGGTTAGCTAATATAGTTTCTTTGGTAAAGAAAATGCAAGGGGATATGATGTTTAAGTGAGAGTGGAATTCCTCAAGTTTATCAAGGCCATGAGACCAACATATGTTGGTATCATCCATGTAGCATTTCCACCACTTAGGTTTGAGGGGAAAGGAATGGAGGGTGACTTCTTCAAAATGTTTGATGAACAAGTTGGCTACAATGGGAGAAAGAGGAGAACCTATAGCAACTCCATCAACTTGTTCAAAAATAACACCTTGTAAAGAGAAGAAGGTGGATTCAAGACAAAGCTCAACTAAGGAGGCAATTTCAATACTAGTCTTTTTCCTAATGAGCTCTATGGAGTCATGGATAAGGAATTTGGTGAATCTAGGGAAATCACATCAAAGCTCACCAAAAGGTCATTTTTTTCTAACTTATTATCTTTATGAAGTCCACAAAATGAGTAGAGTTCTTGATGAATGAGCTAGAATTACCAATTAGGGGGGAAATGAGTTTGGCAAGATGAGAGGCCAACTTATAGGTAGGGGAATTAATGGTATCCACTATGGGTCTAAGGGGAATGCCAACTTTGTGGATTTTGGGTACCCCATAGATTCGAGGGGTGACCACTTTAGAGGGATAAAGCCACTTTTTTGTGGCATCATCAAATGGTGAACTAGAAATCACAAATCTAACCTTTTTTAATTAATTTGGAGATGCAATTAGAATCAAGGATTTTGTAGCTATTGATATTAGATAGAAGGTCCTACATTTGTGAAATGTAGTCACATTTTTCCATGATCATTGTGGCATTACCTTTGTCCACCTTGGAAATGACAAGATCATTATTATTCATTAATATTTTCAAGGTAAGGAGTTCAACTTTGGGCATGTTGTGCTTAGGGGGCTTGGCATGTCTCAAGGCCACAATGTAGTCTTGTCTAACCTCTTTAGCAACACTTTCAAGGAGTGACCAAAGGGCCTTCTCAATTTGAATGAAAAAATCAGTCACAGGAATAAAATGAGGCATGATAGAAAACTTGAGGCCTTGCTTGATAAAATTATCAACCAGGGGGTCCAAATGAATGTGTGAGAAGTTAATGGCCAACCTACTTTCCTAGTCATGAATTGACCGGTGCGAACTAGATTCTACCTTGGAGTTGATTGTTGAGACAAAAGGGACACAGGGTGGCACCAAGGATGAGGTCAGGGATACAAAGTTTGAGGGAAAGAGATTGAGAGCTACTTGTGATGAGTAGTGATTGGACAAGAGGGATGATGATGAGTTGGAATCTAGGTTACCCATGAAAAAAAAATGTGAAACACGATGCAAGGAAAATAGAGAGGATTGTTTGGAAGCTTGAGATAGGTCAGACAGAGAAGTGAAGTGACTAAGGTCAATATTAGCCACCGAATTGAAGGATTCTATAATAGGAAGAAAATTTATAGAATTTCTATGAGATACATTAATAGTATCCCATGAAGATAAGACAATGGAATCCAAAGGGTTAGGTGAGGGTGGCGTACATGGAACAACAAATTGAGGACCGTTTGAATGAAAAAGCTAGTTGTAATCAATGGGAGCCGAATTCTCAACATCCATCTCCCTACTGCTAGTTTGAGAGGCCCCAACATCTATCTCCAAGTTGTTGGTTTGAGAGGCACACATTTCTATCTCCCTGATGTTGGTTTGAGAGGAGAGCGGGGGGAGAACCAACGTATAGTTGTGTGAGGAAGGAACAGGGGATGAGGCTGTACAAAGGAGAGCCAATTGGGGCTGGATGGGCGAGATTCAAGGATGCAGAGGTGTTGGAAGAATGAAGAAGAATGATAATATCTACAATTTTGTGTTGTCATTGATGTCACCATGTTGTGATTGCAAGCTTAAGTCATAGTGGTTGATCCGATATTTTGGTTTGGTATCTAGATCGGTATTCAAGTTGCACTCTTCAGTATTCTAGTTTTCAATCCTCTACAGTTGGTAGTTGATGCTTGTGGTTTTGGAAATAGTTTATGATTGTTGAAGGCATGTATGTTCAGAATTTCTTGTGCTCCAATGCTTGTATGACGTATTGGCATTATTCTATTGATTGCTTTTTGCAATGAAGTCTATTTCTGGCTGACTTCTTGGACAAGTTGTAATATGGTGAATTAATTTTTTTATGCGGATATATGTGTGACCTAACTTAGGTCCATGCCAACATGATGTAGTGTATTGAGTATTTGAATTTCTATTTGGGAAGATTTTGTGAATTCTTGAAGCTGATAGGTTGGTATTTTTGGTAAACAAGGCAATGCATCTAATTAGGTTGACCTAATTGATGCTTGCGGATAGATCGAGTATATATATGTTGAATAGTTTTTGAAGATATGAGTAATTAATAAGGAAATAGTGGATGCGAAAGTGAAGAAAAGTGAAAATGATGAAGTGTGTTAAGTTTGTTTAGTGAGCATCACCAAAATTGTATCAGCATTAGTTAGGTGCACTTTTTCAGTTCATTTTGGCTTTAAAGTCCAATTTTGTTTTGTAAATATTTTTATAGGCAGTGAGCCTCCTTGTAAGTAGTGAGATTTTATATCTAGAAAGTGAGTCCTTTCTATAGGAAGTGAGCCTTTGTATCTGGATAGTGAGTCCTCTTTTGGGTAGTAAGCCCTTGGCAGTGAGCCTTTGTTTTTGGTTTTGCAATCTCTTTATATTATGAGTTAATCCTCATAGTGGTTTTTCCCTCATTGGGTTTTCCATGTAAAAATCTAGTGTTGATTTTAATTTCTATTATTTGCATTTCATTTTCATACTTAATAATAGAATAGTGTGATTCTGAAGTTAATAAGTGTTGAAGTTTTGAGTTTAATTTTAGTGACAACTGATTCACCGCCCCCTCTCAGTTCTCTTATGCCTTTTTAACAATTGGTATCAAAGTTGTGGTTGCTTGGTGTAGAGCTTAACTGCTTAAGGAAGATCCTGAAGGCTAATCAAATGGATGATAAAGAGGAACTCCAAAATGCTCTTCAGGATCTTGACAAAGTTGAAAATGAAAATAGAGATTTGAAAGAGAATCTTGATGATGCAAATGAATGTGTACTAAAATTTAAGGAAAGACACAGAGAAGTGAGTGAGCAGTTGAAAAAAGAGATAATTGTACTGAAAGTGCTTGTAGAAGAAAAGCAGAGAATTGAAGAATGTCTAAATGTAATGGTACAAAACAAATCTGATGAATGCTTTAAACTTGAATAGGAGGTAGTAAACTTGAGAGTAGAACTAGAGAAGGAAAAACTCTGTGAGAATAATTTCATATCTAACTCTAATAAGCTTGAAGAATTACTTGCAGGATAGAAACTAAGTAAAGACAAAGGTGGCTTGTGAAATGTAGGTGAAAGTTCAAAGTACAATCAAAAGACTGAAGACAAAGGGAAGCAGAAAATAAATTCAATAAATTCGCAAGGAGACCACCTGTGAGATAGCCTAATGCACAAAGGTATCCCTCTTTCAAAAACCAATATGAAGAGAGGAAGAAAGAAACCACATAGCCCCCCCAGA
The DNA here is from genome assembly GCA_007258455.2 of Sequoia sempervirens. NCBI lineage: Eukaryota > Viridiplantae > Streptophyta > Pinopsida > Cupressales > Cupressaceae > Sequoia > Sequoia sempervirens. Next base: position 429,816,130 of record VDFB02075321.1, on the reverse strand, counting down.
ATGAAGTAGCTCCAAAAAGATTGAAGAAACCGCATCTCCTGAAAGAAGTGAGAGGGAAGTAGCCTCATGAATGCAATATTTGAAGGTGAATCAGGTGTAGCCCAAGATGTCTCCACAAAATTATGTGTGACCTCAACCAATGAAGAAGTCAAAGTAGGTAAATACTGAAGAGAAACCTCCAAAGATGAATGATCAACTAGGTCCTATTGCATTGAAATAGAAGAAACCACATCTGTAGCCATAAAAGAATCAAAAACTACAATAGTAAGTGGAGGAGATGGAATGGATGGCTCAAGAATGAGATTTGAAGTGAGAAAATCAATGTTCAAGAAGAAAAATGTCTCCTCTGAATGATGATTCACACTAAAAGTGTGATGAACAGTAGTAGGAACAAAAGCACCATCAGTATAAAAATATGCAAAGGAATACAACTGAGATGAGTGATCCACCAACCCAGTAGCAATAACCACTCTATTCTCCAAGTCTCTAATGATAACTAAATCAGGTGTGAACTCCATAGATCTCCCTTTTCCTCCACGTGTGATCTGATATATGGAAAGAAGGTTGTTTGTCAAATGAGGAACATACAAGACATCTTGAAAAGTGTTGTCCCCAAAAATAATAGACCCCTTCCCTGTAACACTCATGTATGTATTATTTCCCATCAAAATAGGAGACATAGTGCAAGGCTCAAAGGAAGTGAACATAGACTGTGAAGATGCCATATGATGAGATGCTTCTGAATCTAGAATCCATCTCCTTGATCCAAGACCGAAATAAGCACAAAGAGCATGTCCCTTCATATCTGATGAAGTATGTAAACTAGTTGTGCCCCTGCCATGCTACTCTAAAGATGAAGAATGAGGGGAAGGAGATGATGCAGACATCTAAGAAGGAAAATCAATCTGATGTTTCTAAAGAAGATTCTCCAGCTCATCAATATCCTTCTTATAGCAACTATGTTTTTCATGTCCTCTCTTGTAATATGCACATGTAACCTTCTCCTTCTTGGATGATTTACCATTAGAAGAGCAGGAGGAATCTAAGGACTCCTTTTGCTGCTCATGAGATTTGGAATCCTTTTGTTTCTGTTTCTTTCCTTTTCTTGTAGAAGCCTTCTGATCTTTGGGCTCCTGTGATGCAATAAGTGCCTGTGATGTAGAAGGTTTCAACTTTCCCATGATAGCAAACTTGGCCTACTCCTGAGTGAGAGAAGAAGAAAAATCATCAAGGGAAGGCATAGTAAACTTAGTACCAAGAGCATCCCTAGTGGCATAAAAGGTAGATACAAAAACTGAATAATATGGTTCAAGCTTAGAAAGAATGGACAATATCAAATAAGAGTCCTACTTTTGAGTACCACACTATGTCATCTGCAATCTAAGAGACTTGAGTTTAGTGAAAAAAATCCTAGATGCTATAAAAATTCCTAGGATTTAAGCAAATAAGCTCATTCTCCAACTGAAATTCTCTCATAGTATCCTTCTTCCCAAACAAAGAATCCAAATAAGTCCAAATCTAATGGGGTGTAGTGCAAGACTTAACATGAAAAAGAAGATAAGGAGAAATAGACAGACATAAAGTATCAAAAGCCTCATCATACCTATTAAACCACTTTCTCTTTTCAGTAGCACCTGTAGGTTCAACTTTTGTACCCATGGTCACTGTGTACAACCATTGGTGCATCAAATGAATCTCCATTTATTTTTTCCAACCAAAGTAGTTGAATGGAGTAAGGGACACAATATTATGTGAATCCATGATGAAAACAATAGTATATACTCTCAATACAATTTTTTTTTCTCTTTGATCTAAAAAAAATCCTGAATAAAACGTTTCCCAAGAAAATAACCAAGAAAGAAAAAGTTGAGATATGATAAAAAATTAGATACCTGGTAAAAATTCTAGAAAAATTAGGTCTGAGATCTGTGTAGAGGACAAAGTTGACTTTCCGACGTTAGGAGAATGACGAAAAACAGAGTTTGGATGCAAAATTTATGCATCCCGGAGTGAAAACGGAAACTTCTGATTTTGATAGGAAAAACAAGCATTAAAATGGAAAAACCAAAAAATGAAACCTACACCATTGGATAGTGCCCAGAACCAGCTTTCAGGTGCCTATTTGTTTTCCCAATTCTGACATCGTATGCTCAAGTTACGCCAAAAAGAAAAAAAATGCTCCTTTAGGGAAAACTGGGGTTAGGAGAGGGGCTTGAGATTTGCCATATGAATGGCGTCAACATGATGCCATGATTACATCAGAAAAACCTGCCATTAAATTTAATGGCTGTCGCATGGAAAAAAAATCCCCTGTCGGACAAATATCCCAATTGCCGGTAAAGCTTTGCATGCATGAAATATTTGGTGGAATCTCCAAGATTTCGTCACCTTCGATTTGACACTGCTTGGATTTGTGCATGTGCCAGATTGGAGGGAGAACCTAGAAAATTTCTTAGTGCTGGTTTTAAAAGTTGGCGGCGGGGCTTTCAAGGCCACCGAGCGGTTGCAAAAAGGCCATCGGCGGTCCTGGATTTGACTGCTACTGTTGCAATCAGGGTACATCGTACCCTTGATTTTTAAAAACTTTTTGAGTTTGTTTTTTTTGAAATTTTCAAAAAAAACTTTGAATGTGCATGGAGAAAATTAAAGGCCTGTAATTTATATATTTTTTTGATTGATGGCTAAATTTTTATAAAAAAAACTAGAATGATGCCCCTATACCTATGCACACAAAATGAGGCGCTCAAATCTATATGGATTTGCATGCCTCTAAATTTTATTTTTCTTTTATTGCAACTGATCGGATTTGAGCAAAACAACAATCGATCTTAGGGTTTTTAGGCATTGCGAACTCAATGGTGACCTTTGTTTTGCTCAAAAATGCCCAGAAAAAAAGCTACTCCTAGATCTTGCAAAAAAGATGCCTGGCTTGAAACCCTTGCTCTTAAAAATATTTGTAAGGAAATATCCTTCAAAAGACGAATAGGTAGTTGTAGATATGAAGCTCTGATACCATGTAGAAGTTGAAAAACCAACCTTATAGACCCCAGTGAACACTTGCAAGCAATAACCTGTCACAAAGAAAGATATCTAGAACAAAAAAGATGTTCTACAAGCCTTAAGCTAAAAATTTATTAAGAGAATGAATAATTACAATGAGATCAATCCTTAAGAAAGGAGATCAAACCCTAAAAGGAAACCCTAGTGTGCACACTTAATAATTAATAAATAATTAATTATTAATGTGCGCACCCTAAGTTTAGCTTAAGTAAAACTAAAGTGATAAGTGACTTAATTAATTAACCAATATGATTAAATTAATTAAGTGAAATAACTTATTACTCTAACACAAAAGACTCAAGACAAAGGGAAGTAGAAAAGAAATTCAAGAAATTTGCAAGGAGACCGCCTGTGAGATAGCCTAGTGCACAAAGGTATCCCTCTTTCAATGGTATTTGTTTTTCCTACAATAAATATGGACACAAGGCACCATAATGCATGAGAAGGATGAATCATTTTCCTGGTTCTTTCTCTGGACAATTTTTTTCATGCAAAAAGGTTGGACATAAAGCTACTGAATAAAGATCTCAGGTGAGAATAATTAGTCAGGTGATGATGAATAGGTTTAATGGAGGCATAAATAATTAATCCTTTAATGGCTTCTGCTTTACTTGTAACAAATTTGGACATAGAGCAAATCAATGTAGATTGAGAATTAATGAAGGTCAGAATAAACAAAAATGTATTGTCTGCTATAATTGTAACAAACCTAGACATATCTCAAAGGTTTGCAGAAGTAAGATGGGAAAGCAGCCTGCTCCAGTAGAGAAGAATGATCTGGTAAAGAAGATCGACAAAGAAGAGATCAAGTAGGAGATGAATAAGATAGGGAAAAATAAAGAAGAAGAACCTAAAATTTTTGATGTGTTTGTACCCTCATCTGGTACAGACAATTCCTCCAAGAATTAGACCTAGCATGGTATTAGGGGGAGCATTATCAAAAAACCATAAAAACCCCTGGATGGATGGCATGTTAGAGGCTGGCAAGAGAATAGAATGTGAAGAATGAATGATAAGAGGTTTTGGAAAAGGAACCAGAAGAAAACATGTTGACATGCTAATTTGCGGACTGAATTAGGGTTTTTTGTGTTGAGAGGAATGTTTTTAGGAGGTTTTTGTTGTTAGTTGCATTTAATGTGAATTAGGGTGAATTGATGGTATATAAGGTAAAATCTGTAAGCCTTTTTAATTAGTTGAGCACTTGAAGAGTTTGAAAGGTGTCTTGGTGTGATCTCGAAGCAATCTGAATCTTTTCTAAAGTAAATTGAAGGAATTATTACAGATACTTTGGAATTATTTCTCAATTTGCAAAGGAAAGGAGAAGAAGTCTCGACTGAACAATACCTAAATTAAGAATGTTAAGCATGGTGATGGATAGAGGATCGAGTGGTGACATTTCACTGAAGCTGAAAGGAGTTGAATTGGAAGAATTTGATCATAGGAAGTTGAAGGAAATGGAACTAGGGCTAAAGGAATATAAATTACAAAGCATAAAAACCCTAGGTATGGATTTGTGGGGAGAATTTCCTTGGTTTTCTGATAAAGAATTCATTTTTTTCTTGTTGAATCGATTCAAGAATGACAACATTGTGTTGGACAAACCCTACCTAATCACAAAGGAAGTGATCAAAGAGATTACTGTTTTATGCAGTATTAAGGATCTCCCTAGAAATAAAACCGTGAAATACAAAGATGTGGAGGAACTTACTGGCATTGATAAAGACCCTCGAGCTCTTTTGATAAACACTCTTTCAAATTCCACTGTAAGGTATTTTGCGTACGCCATTTCTTATAGAATATATTTTAGAAACCATGAAGGCTCGACTTCAGCTATTGCTATATATATTGCACATATGATGGCTAAGGAGAACATGTAGTTTGATTTGTGTATTCTATTGCTTGAAAATTTGGCTGAGAATTCCCAAATGTCATTAGTTGAGGGTTATCTCTTTCGGTCTGGATCTCTTCTTGTGTGCATGGCTCTTTAATTTTTGAACTCCCTACTGGGAAGAGAAAATGTTCCATGGGAATCTAGTATTCCTATTGGGAAACAAGTCTACAGATACCTGGAATCATTGGAAGATAATGTAAGTGTGCACAAATAATATTTCACATCCTTAAAAACAATTCTATACTTTGGTATGTCATCACCGACTCAGTTTAAAGTGGGTTCATCCGCTGGTAAGAGAGAGTTGGAAGTTATTATTGGTGAGTCCCCTCTAGAACTAAAAAAGAGGAAAATTGTTGCAACAAATGTCTCAGAATAGAAGAAGAATGAAGAAGAATTTTTGTCTGGATCTGATCAAGAAGATATACAGATGTTGTTGGACAAGGGTGAGATGAAGAAGATTGGTGAAATGTGGAATGCGTGCTCTCTAGTTGAGAAACTTAAAATTGATGATGTGCTAGTTGATTATTTGCTGAATAAGGATATTTCAGTTTTAGATGTGTTAGATTCTTTACTAGATGATCTCGTAGAGATTATTGAAGAGAGAACATTGTTGGAAGGATCCAAAGGACATAAGTTTAAAGCTATGCTTGAAATAATATGTAACAAAGCCAAGCAAGTGCTATCTAAACACATGAATGAGACAAAATAATGTATCAAAGAAATATCTGACATTTATAGGTGTTGTTTGCAGTGGCTGACAACTGTTGATAATTTCTAAAGTAGAATTGAAGCTATTGAAGTTAAGATGAATAGTATTGGAAAGAACTTTGATTACTTCAAAGACATGGATGGAAAATAGAGAATAAGGGTTGGAGAATTACAGGTAGAATTTTTGACTACTCAGAGGAAAAGAGAAGATATGGTTAGAACCTTTTGGTTGGTTAAGGAAGTTGATGAGGTCTAGTTAGATCATCTCTCTGGAATTCTCTTTGATGCAGAAAATTGTGAGCGACTGTGCCTTTCTTCTGATCATAAATCCTCCTTTACATAGCTATATTTGTTGGAAGATATGAGTGCAAGAATTAATTCGGTTGTGCTTGCATCGAAAAGAGTTCTTCTGATCTTAAGAGAGAGGTATAAGAAAATATTTCATCTAAAAAATGTCATTCTTGTTTGAATGTTTGAATAAATGGGAAGTTGGAATTTTTGTGTATATACAAAGTCATTATATACATCCTACCTTTTTGGTCTCCCTTTTCCATTGATGTAAAATGGGGAGAGAGTTATGGAAAGAGTTAGAGTGGGTGATCCCACAATACTGGTTTACAATTTTTGGCCACATTGGACACTAAACTATTTTTTTCTAACTAAATCTTCACTTTTGGGCACCTATAGCGGCTAAACTATAAGGAATTTGAAGATGATGCAAACTAGTGCTTTGTAACATTTTATTTGCAAATTCTAAATATATTTTTTTCAAAATTTTTGGAATCAGATTTCACTTCTTTTTCCATCTCCTTCAAAAACTAGTTTTTAGTAAACACCATTTTTAAGGAGTGACGCTCACCATATAACACATAAATTTTTTTCCATGAAGGATAAAATTCTATTTTTTTTGAATTTAGATTTGTAACTATGATATCTAGTGCTTACAATTAGTTTCATAGTTTTTATTGAATATTGTTTCCTTAATCAAGTTTTGAAGTCAAACTAATTACAATTAGGACATTGGAGGATTGTATAACTCATAACCTTTTTTGTATGTATCAAAATTATTATTTTGTTGGATCAAGCACTTCAATATCTAGTGCACTAATATTTTTGAAAAATTGTTTTTGATAATCTTCTATTTTTTCACATGTGCAGAGCAGAGCTTGATTTTTCAGTGAAAAAACCTACATTCACAAGAAATAAAAAAAATATAATAATTAAATTAAATTTATTTAAAATTATACATTTTGGGAAGCTTATAAGGACTACATACTTACAAAAATAAATTTTAAATGAATTCATTTGATCCCCAAAAAGGTAAATCAAAAGTGGTTTTATCATCATTTTGATAGGTGTAAAGGAGACTCTGTTATAGGTATGGTTTGAAAATAGTGGTGTTCTATCCAAGGGGGTTTGATCAAACCCTCTTTAATTGGAATTATTTAAATGGAAATTTTTAAGGCTTAAATCATTATATTTTCTAAAAATATGTGATTTCAACAAAAATCAAAATCTCCTAGAAATTGTAAACCAGCTTTGTGATATCACCCAAGTATAAGAAATAGGGGAGAGAGTTATGCTAATATTGTGTTTTTGAAAAAATTGTCACATGTTTCCATCAATGACAAAGGGGGAGATTGTTGGAAGAATGACCATCTCTATAGTTTTATGTTGTAATTAATGTCACCATGTTGTGATTGCAAGCTTATGTCACAGTGGTTGATCCGGTATTTTGGTCTGGTATTTGGACTAGTATTCAAGTTGCACTCTCTAGTATTCTAGTCCACAATCCTCCGCGGTTGGTAGTTGATGCTTCTGGTTTTGGGAAATATTTTATGATTGATAAAGGTGTGTATGTTCAGAATTTCTCATGCTTTGATGCTCATATGACATATTGGCATTATTTTGTTGATTGCTTTTTGCAATGAAGTCTATTTTTGGCCAACTTCTTGGACTAGTCATAATATGGTGAATTAATTTTTTCATGCAGATATATGTGTGACCTATCTTAGGTCCATTCTGACATGATGTAGTGCATTGAGCATTTGAATTGCTATTTGGGAATATTTTTTGAATGCTTGAAGCCGACAGGTTGGTATTTTTGGTAAACAAGGAAATGCATCTAATTAGGCCGACCTAATTGATGCTTGCGGATAGATTGAGTATATATATTTTGAATAGTTTTTGAAGATTGTGAGTAATCAATGAGGCAATAGTGGATGAGAAAGTGAAGAAAAGAGAAAATGATGAAGTGTGTTAAGTCTGTTTATTGAGCATCACTAGAACTGCATCAACACTAGTTAGGTGCACTTTTTTAGTTCATTTTGGCTATAAAACCCAATTTTGTTTTGTAAATATTTTTGTAGGTAGTGAGCCTCCTTGTAAGCAGTGAGATTTTGTATCTGGATAGTGATTCCTTTTTGTAGGCAGTGAGCCTAAATGTATCTAGACAGTGAGTCCTCTACTAGGTAGTGGGCCCTTGGCAATGAGCCTCTGTTTTTGGTTTTGCAATCTTTTTATATTGTGAGTTAATCCTCACCATGGTTTTTCCATATTGGGTTTTTCATGTAAACATATGGTGTTCATTGTGTTAATTTTACTTTCTGTTATTTGTATTTCATATTCATACTTAATAACATAACAATGTGATTGTGAAATTAATAAGTGTTGAAGTTTTGAGTTTAATTTTAGTGACAACTAATTCACCCCCCCTCTTAGTTGTCTTGTGACTTTTTAACAAGAGGGATAGGTTAAATTGTGCAAGGAAATTTGTGCATTAAAGAAAAAAAGCCAAAAAAAGGGGGTAAGGGATGGCAGGAAAGGAAGAGAGATCAGACTGGAATGAGAAGAGGCAGGAAGAGATTCAAAAGAAGATGGCAGGGGAAGGGAAGACACACCACAATTTCACCAACCCTGGGATTCTTCCTGTTGATCAGAGTAATGAATCTATTTTTTTGTCTCATTTCACTGCTGACTTTGATACCAGAGGCCCTCACTTGTGAAGAAGTATCAAGCAAAATCTAAAGATCTAGCTAGAGGGAGGAAGCCAACTCTAAATGCAATGCAAAAAATCCTGGAAGAGATTTGATTAATGGAGGCCCTGGTATATTTAATCACAAATTAGAGTAATGATAGACTTGCTCGGTAGAAAATTATTTTCATCTAGTGATTGGTCAAATGATGGACAATGGAAAGGAAGGATGGTAAAACCTTGGATTCATAACACTTTTTTAAAAATGCCAAGTTTGTTAACTTCTTTGAAAGATTGTTCTCAACTTCTCAAGTTGCCTAGATTTGAAGAAAAGTTCCCTCCCATGAAGGGTATCAATTAAAATCATCAAGTTTCCATAGTCCATGATAAATATCAAGTGAGCTATTTATGGATTGAAACTATGTCAATTTTTTATATGAACATTTCAGATCACACTCCATGATCCATCACCATAATGATAAGAAAGCACAAGAGAGATAGAGTGAAAGAATAAGGTACCAAACTTGGATGTATAAATAAGTGAGTTTGAGAGAGCTAGAGTTTAGAAGGTCAATTAGGCCAAAATTAAAATTAAAAAGATAAAGATAAGAACAAAATAAGAAACCAAACCCTTGATAAAGGGAGCACATAAAATGAAACAAACAAGAACAATAAAACTAAAGAGAGCAATAAAGAAAACATGAATAAAATTCTAAACTAATCAAGGAGAAACAAAATAATGAATTAAATTCAAATCTCACAAACTAAATAAAGATCATACTAATTCTATAATTAGACATCAAAATAAATAAAACAAATTAAGTAAATTAAAATAGCATTCAATCACAACCAAAAACCAAATGATTATAACGAAGAACTAATTAGATTAATGATCAAGAAACCAAAAAAAATAAAAATTAAAGAATATAAACTGCAATCTAGTTTCAATCCAAAAATAGCTCACTTGATACTGTTATTTTATTGACACAGTTATCCTACTGCCTTTACAAAAGAGCTCCATTTGAAGGCATCTTGACTACATATTATGCACAACAAAACTCTACAAGTGCAACAAGACGTTTGCAAGAAAAAATATGAATTTACTCAAAAATTTATGCCTAACCAACATAATATCTTCAAATGAAGGAGCACTGTAATTGTGACTGAGAAAACACTATGTAGGAATTGTTAGCACTACGAAATGAAGAAGATAACACATTGAATTAGGTGATTGAGGTCACTGAAAGGAATATCATTGTTAGAGAGTTGAAAATTGTGAATTTTCCTCTATCCTATAGGACTGAGAAAGGAAGAAAACTATCAAATAGTGATTAAATCATAACAAAAAGTCCAAAAACAATGAAAGTTACTATCAAATGGTGACAAATATTTGTCTTCTAAGTCATTTGCACATGGTGATTTAGAACACAGTGATTAAGAGTAACATAGCATTGCAAAATGGTCATAAGTTATGCAATGAACTTCATTGTTCTTTTGATCACAAAGGAGATCAAGATAATAAACAACATACTGATGTGCATAGAGAATGTTCATGGAGTGCAAACTTCCTTACAAAGCAATTATCATAGTAGAGTTTGAGGTGAATTGCACCTACTCTTTTATGCTAATATGGATATGTTCTAACCTATAGTTAATTGTTTTAGCATAACAGATAGGCTAAATGGTTGTTCATATACCACAGTTTCTAATTTAAAATTTCTATACCTTATTCTAGGAGAAAATCACAGGGGGAGTCTATACATAAGACACCATTGCTTCAAATTCAAAATTACTGGCTCTTTCACAATTTTTTTGCTTCATTTATTTGATCTAAGACAACCTGTTGTATATAAGATGCTCTCAAAATCACAATAAAATCCTTTATTTTGGGAAGATTATTCAGAATCTTCCCGTCATAACAATGAACAAAGGCATTAGTCATAAACCTAAACTTTGCAAGAGTTTCATCAAATTATACTTTTCCACTCTCTTTTTCATTCTGAATTTTATTCCCAATTTCATCCATGAAGAACTTCCTCAACCTGTAGATTCTGTTGTTAGCCATAACTTTACCATGTATCAAGGATAGCTTTAAGTTTTTACCCAAGAAACAATTGAAAAAATTCAGCCTTAATAGATACAATGTTTTGAAAAGCTCTTTGAAGTTATTCTAGAAAAGAGTTCCTAAGAGTATAATGCACAATTTTGAATTAACCTTCTTGCATGAATTCCATTTTTCTCACAAGTGGGTGACATAGAAGAATAATTGTGCTTGTTATTTGCTATAATCTTTTTGTATACCTAAATTGTGAGACAAATGTGAGCCTTCCTAAAGAAGCTAAGCATATTGGAAAAATTCTTTTAGAGATCCCAGGTCTATTTATTCTTGATGAAGGTCATCAAGCTAAAAATAGCCAATCAAAGATATGGAATTCATGCAAAAAGATTAATTCAAAATTGTGCATTCTACTCTTAGGAACTCTTTTCTAGAATAACTTCAATGAGCTTTTCAACATATTATATCTGGTAAGGCCGAATTTTTTCAATTATTGCTTGGGTAAAAAATTGAAGCTATCCTTGACACCTGGAAAGTTATGGCTAACAATAGGATCTACAAGTTGAGGAAGTTCTACATGGATGAAATTGGGAATAAAATTTAGAATGGAAAAGAGAGTAGAAAAGTAGAATCTGATGAAACTCTTGCAAAGTTCAGGTTAATGACTGATGCTTTTGTTCATTGTAATGATGGGAAGATTTTGAATAGTCTTCCCCAAATAAAATATTTAATTGTGATTTTGAGAGCATCTTCTATACAACGGGTTGTCTTAGATCAAATAAATGAAGCAAAAAATTGTGAAAGAACCAAAAATTTTGAGTTTGAAACAATGGTGTCTTATGTATAGACTCCCCTTATGATTTTCTCCTCAAATAAGGTATAGCAATTTTGAATTAGAAACAATGGTATATGAACAACTATTTAGCCTATTTTTTATGCTACAACAATTAACTATAGGTTAGAACACATCCATATCAGCATAAAATAGCAAGTACAATTCACCTCAACCTCTCGTAGATGGTAATTACTTTGTAAGGAATTTTGCACTCCATGAACATTCTCTGTGCACATAGCCAAAAATTTGAAGTTCTTAACCAAAGCTCCAAAAATGAGTATCTTGTCATTTCATGACTCCTACTTTTTCTCTAAGTATGAAAATACCTGAGCTTCTGGTGTTTCTAGATGAAACCTATATCGGAAAAGTGTAGTCTCCATCTGAAGGAACCATCTTTGGAGCTCTTCCCTGAAATGACGTTTGAAAACATTAGAAGAAAAGAAATATCATAATTCTAAAGTAAGAATTTGTATCAAGAAAAATGTTAGAAAGTATAATTAAAAAGACAAATCCTTACAATTGGACCTCAAATTGGACCCAACAGATTTATGATTTTATCTTTAGAATGTAGGAACTTTCTATGTCGAAGCTTCACAACCTCAAATTGGATCTCCAATTGGACCAAAATATTTATGATTTTATCTTTAGAATGTAGGAACTTTCCCTATCCAATATTCACGACCTCAAATTGGATCCAAAATTGGACCGATATATTTATGATTTTCTATGTCCACTGACATTTGTAATCCTATACTTCGTTTCTACTTCTAAGTGAAAGCACTTGGAAGTGTTTCAAACCGACTTAAGGTACTCTCCAACCTGCTTATGTCACTGATATCAATCCAAGCCTTTTTGAACCATCCATACCTAAATGTTGTGTCACAATCTATCCATCCCGTACATAAAAAATGCCACATATTGACCCCTTCTAAATAAAACATTTAATCATCATAAAACCATAATTAATAAATCATTTTAGTTGAAAAAAGAATTTGATGTCATTTACTATCAATTTTTTTTTTGTATAAATCATAAAAAGTCCATGAAGCCTCCTAAATGTAGCTTAAAGCAAGTTTACAGGATGGGTTTCAGCATAAGAAGCTTTCTACTATAGCTCTCAATGAATGTATTATAATCATAAAAAAAAATTCTTCACACTCAAAGTAATGCAGCCAAATATTTATTCCAAAAGTATGTTAGCAGGAGTTAACTAAAAATATAATGACTTTTTGCTTGGTTTCTTTTATCAATATTCCATGTGGAAATGGAATAATCACTAAGAAACCATAACAATAAAAATTCAAGTAAAGGTCCAAGAAAGGAAATTCCCAATGTACTATTGTGTAATGGTGACAAAGGCACTTATATGAGTATGACCTGCATACAAATCCATGCCACTGAATTGCCATTCATCCAAAGAGAAAATAAGCAATGTAAGGATTTGAGCAATATAATTCTAAAGGGTTATGTTGTAACGCCAATGGAATCACCATAAGAGTACAATTGAGGAAAAAATTCTTGTGACTGTAATTATGTGATCCATAACTCTATTTTTCATTTGGCACAGTTGTGCTATAACAAATACATGATGCATTCATGTGTGACCCAAGTTTAATGTGGCTATGCTGGGATAGAAATGGGGGCACTCATATGAGCACAATTCATGTACAAATTAATCGCTATCATCACAATTAGGTGTCAATTATCATTGGGTGCATTTAGGTTGAATCAAGTTTAATAGGTTACAATGTAATGATACCATGATCCAAGAGTGATTACATCTTGTTACAATAAAGATCATATAGCTTTGGTTGATATGTAGAGTGGTTGTGTTATATCAATTATGTAGTGCATTCAAGCACAACCCGTGTTTAATGGGCTATTCTAGAGAGTGATCAATATTTTCTAAACCTTATGAATGTTACTTAAAAGTGTACAACTTAAACTATAGACCAAGTTTGCTACATACTTGAATGCAATCTTGGGTTACCAAAAACTATAATAATGTGATATGCTAATAACCATTAAGGGAAGTATTAAAGTAATACCCATGCTATATATGATACATTTCCCTGATTAGGTTTGCATACCTTAATGATTAAAAAAAAGCTTCCCACACATTGTAGGGTACAATCCAAGATCATACCACACCCTATCAAGACAACTAATTTTCTGACCCAATATTTAAGGTTGTTTTTTAATACCAATAGATGCATTGGTAAGAGCATGACTAGGGCACAAACCCTAGCCCTCTATAGAAATGTAAACCATAACTCGATAGCAAAAAAATACCCAATACCAATTTTTTTCAATACCCATATAAAGAAAACACACAATGTCCTTTTTTTAAATACCAAGATAGTCAATAACAAAGGGTTCATCGAACATCAATTTTTTTAATTCCCAAGAAAAATGATATCAAAATCAAAATTTGGAAAATTGTGTGTAATACTAGAAAATGTTGAGACCTCATTTGTTTCATAGAAAAAACATTATCTCGATAGCAAAAAATATCCAGTACAATTTTTTTAAATACCCAAACAACCAATAAAATATATCAAGCATCATTTTTTAAACATACCTAGATATCCAATAAAAAAAACAACCATTATCATAAAATTTAAATAGCCAAATACTACTTCATGTAAACAACCAACATCAATTTTTTCAAATACCCTAAAAAAATTAAGAATGGTTTGCTTACCTCTAAGACAATCCATAGAAAAAAGCTCAAAATCCTCAAGACATACTTCTAGGTGGGGAGCTATTTGATAGAATGATAGATTTAGCCGTATTCTAGACCTGTACCTTGAAGCACTATTGGAAGGAGATTCCTCCACTAGGAAAGCCCTTCGATTACTGCTCAATATCTCCATATTCAAAACCCTTCAACCTCTATTTGTTTTCCTAGACTATTTCTTCTAACTAAGTAGTAGTTAAAAACCACAAGAAAATGGTGGTCTTATATTGTTTGATTTTTGTTAAGCATTTATAAAATATACATATATAAATTTGTATGCACAGGTGCCAGCTAAAGCCAAAATTGATGGCTAGGAATATTTTCTCTCAAAAAAAAATTTGATGCAAAAAACTAGTCATTTATTTAGTCATGTTTAGTTGTCGTGACTAAAAGTTTTAGTCATGTAGTCATTTATTTTCCAAATTCTATTAGTGAAAGGCTCACAACCTAAAGTAAATACAAAAAGGAGTGTGACTCACTGCCAAAATGATGAACTAATGTAATACACCTTTTGTGTGTTGATTTTAGTTTCAATTAGGCTCTAGAATACAAAATCCTACTTCAGTTCGTAGGTGCACAACAAATACATCAAGAGTATACAGCTTCACACAATAGACACACTTCACTACTTATCAATTTTTCGCTTTCCACACACTATACACCCACACATCCATATAGATCTATGTCTATGTATATCTCAATACAAAAGGATGTTCCATATACATATACACTATTACACCTTCATGTACATCAATTAGGTCACCCTAATTTGTTGTACACATGTTTAATAAAAAAATGTATCTTTTCGGCTCAACCAAGAACACCTTTTCACCAAAAAAATGTGCAAAGCATAAATTAGGTCAACATAGACATAATAAGGAACTCTTTATGTCACCAATGAATTGCACACCACATATCTATGTCGTCTAGAAGAAAACTTATGCCAATTGCACACATGCTGAGAAAAATATTGTAAGCCTAACTCTGTCATTCATAACTTTCATTAATTTTAACAAAAACCACTAAAAACTTGTCCAAATATGCACCAAATAGTCTTGATCATCAGATTAAAATATTAGGAAGTGATCTTCTATTGAGAGAATTTCTAGACCAAATTACTAGATCACTATAATAGAGACATAGCTTTTTCGAATTGACAAAACTACTACCAACGAATTTCAACATCAATGATAACACACCGGAGGCTTCTTCTTCATTCTTCCAAAAATCTCCCCCTTTGTCATTTATGGAAACATGTGCCAAAATTTGGATCTCCAAAAACCAACTTTACTCCACCTTTCAACTATATAGACTAGGAAAAACTTCTTCATGACTAAAACAAAATTATATACTTTCCACACATATTCTCCATACATAATATCCCCCTTTGATATTAAGGACAAAGGGTGTCTTGGTGATAATCTCAAAAAAAACAAAAAGAATTGTAGAAAACACTTAACTAGAGCTGGGGGCACCATCTAGTTCCTTGAGAATAGCTTCCCAAGCCAGTTTTCTTTCATCCCAGATCCTTTTCACCTTGACTAGTGTTTTTTGTAGTGATTCTAGTTCAACCAAACATTATTCTCCTTGTCCCGGAGTTGATGGGTTCAGTTTTATCTTGCCAAGCTTTTTTGCATCCACAAGAGCATGTGAAACAAGAATATGTATAGACATGACAAGATCTCTGAGATGACCAAATTGTCTGATTGCATCCTCCTTCTGATTTTGTAGAGTGATGAACTTGTTCTATAGGTCTATAATAGAAGTCATGTTTTCAACACAAGGGAAGACAACTGAGAGGGGGGGTGAATCATTTGTCATAGAAATTATACAAATTAAACTTATTCTCATATCTGATTAATAACCATGAAAGAATAAACCATCACCACATTAGAAACAAACATAACACCAAGATTTATTACGTGGAAATCCTATTAGGGGAAAAACCATAGTGGAGATTAGTCCACAAGATTATACTTTGGTAAAAGTATGATAAATGGGGAATGCACATGCATTCAGGCACATTTCCTAGAGCTCACTGCTCAAATACAACAAGGCTTACTACCCAAAGGAAGACACACTGTCTTACAAAAAGATGTAGATTACATCTAGAGGATTGAACTGAGAAAATAACATTTACTCATGCCAAATTATAGTTCTAGTTAAGCACAGAAAATTTGCTCACTCTTCTTCACACTTAACTTATTCCTTTGAATGATTAAAACATTATTCACACACAGGACTCATACACTTCGCTTCACCATTCCTTCAAATGATATAAACAATCACTCATATATATTTACAACAAGAATAACATCATCTACATGTCGGCTTCAATAAAATATAAAATGAATACAAATTGTCGGTCCAAAACATAAATAATTATCAATGTGAATCAACCAATGTTGGCCACAACATAGGGAGGACCCAAAGAAACATCCTCGAACATGAAACACCTTCAAAAATTATTCCTCGAAGATCCACAACACACTACAATCACCCTATCGGCCATGAACATGAAAAACATGAACACACAAGAGAAAATCATAAGTCGTGAGCACACCAATCAATGCATATGCACAACATAGATAGAGCATGATCTAGAAACATCCACAAGCATCATGAATCACTAGAGAAGCATCTGCAACAATTCAACTTACTAGGATTACATCACCCTCTTTCAGGAACACCAATTGAAGCAACAAAAAAACTGTCATAACATAGATACTCATAACTCAATCAAATCTTCATGCGGATCTCTGAGACTTAACATGGATAAAATAGATATACCTAAAAATAAACCCTTTAATTCACAACCTCTGATCATCAACATACTAAACTAGCCCAGCATCTTTGAACTTTTCTTTCATCAACGGCAACCTTCAACACTTTATTACAATTTTTCTCAATATCCTCAACATATACAACCTTAAAGACATTAACGCCAATAGTATTGACATCAATGAAAACCACATATCAGCAATATTTGATAATTTCCCCCTTTGCAATTGATGGAAACACATTATGTGAAAAACACCATCAACACAACTCTCTTAGCACTTTCTTTTGTCCCCATAGATTTTGGCTCTTCTCCCCTTTGACATCCCAATGAAAAGAATGTGTTATATTAATACCTACCTGATTTTTTAGCTCCACATTTGAACATCCCAACTACTCCCCGGGAAGTAGCAGCCACTGCAACATCAATCAGATCAAGATATGACTATGAAATTCACATACTAATGCAAGTCAATGCGCATATTGAATTCTACGATTAGGAGGTAATCGCTCCTATTCCCTCTCACGATATACTCAAAAAAAAAGTATCCTTGGGAAAAGATTGATAAAGATGTTTGCAATCTATTCCTTGAGTGAGCCATCCTACTCAAATTTTAGCTTCTTTTCACTCGCAACCTCTCCCAAAGTAGAGACTTGATCTAAGAATATATGCTTGAACCTTTGAATGCAATACCATTCTGCCAGAAATATTTGCGCTTGGATTATCTTAGAATGCGCATGACCGATTTCATCGCCACTTGGCTGATAGCATCTTTCCAAGGTATCTAAGCCTATCACATTACTTGAGGTACAATTTTTGCTTGGCAGCAATATCATTACTCTGTGTGAATAAAGAAATGGGGTACACATTTCTTGCTTGCTGCGGCTCCTTTTTTAGCTTCTTTCACCAAGAAAATGCCTGCACCACTGGTACTCTTTATGCTCATCCATCTCTTACACTTGTCGGCGCTGGTAAACGCACCAAAGTAAGTCAATGCTTCTTTAGGACACCATAGGCCAAAATAAACTATCCCCTTCAAGTATCTAGAAATCCTCTTCATAGTTGTCACATGAGATTCCTTAGGATTAGCTTGAAATATTGCAGCAATGCATATGACATTCATGATATCAGGTCTAGTTTGAATCAAATAGAGCAATCCACCAATCATGGATATGTATCTCGATCAGGTACCTGGCTTTAGGATCATCATCTTGTCAACGTAGATCCTGTAGATTATTGCCGGCTGGCTTTGGATCTTTTACATGCCAAAATTTGGCACAGTGATTCTTTCGCGTGCTTGGATCATGAGATCCGCTTTTTCTGGTAGGAGTGATTTGCTTGGAAGTCCACACAAGACCGAGATTTCATTTCTCGATCATAGGCATCAAACTCATCTTCATCATCCGTTAAACTTCGTACGCGGATATCATCATCTCCTCCAAGAATGAGTATCAAGCAACGAAAGGACTGTAAGAGATTGATCTTTGTCGCTGATCAGTCTTGAAAATATAAGATTACTATCGGTGGTGCGGCTAATTAAGTCAGGCTTCGGCAAATGCTGACGTTCAATCCCAGCCTGCATTGCTCTTGCGAGACTATGCCAGAGTCCGCACTTTAATTCTTTTTCAAGCGACAGGCCATATCTCGCAGTGGGTCAAGTTAAAGTCCATGGTTGCTTATGCCACTTCTTCTAGTTCATTTTAGAAATGATGACTTGACATCCATCGATAAGCCTTGAATTTTTTTGGCAAGCAGCATAATCAAAGAGAGAAAATAGTCTCTGGCTGATCCTAGCAGGAAAAGGGTTTCTTGAGTCAATTCCATTACTGCAGCGAATATCAGCTACACACGGTCTTGCTTTTTTTGCTTTAACAACTACCTTGTTTGTTTAGTTTATTTCAGAATTATTTAGTTTCCAATTACATTTTGTCCTCGCAAGGTCTAGGAACAAGAATCCATGTATCATTTTCCCCAATTTACAATAGGCTCTTCTTTCATTGCTTCCATCCAGTATTCATCTTTGCGTAGCTTCATTTACACTATTTTGGATTAGTCTTTTTGAAATAGAAACAATAGTATTCTTCTACAATTCTTCTCCTAGTTTTGAACACCTTTGTTCTTATCACCAATAATTGGATCTTCTAAATGATTTATCCTTACATACCTTGGAGTCTTAGGATGTTCTTGAATGTTAGGCTCTTATGATCTCTCTTCTACACTTTCACTGGTTTCTTCTTCCTCTTTGATTCCTTTGGAATGATCTGAACTTGATTCAGAGTCAGAACTTTCTTTCCTTTATCTGAACTATCATTCTAATCATCTAAATCATATCCATAGGTTTTGGATGGTCTAACTATGTCTTCATTAGCCTTGACATTAGCACTTTCAATTACTTTTCGTAATCTTTTGTGGAAGCGCGGTAGGCTTTGCTTTTGAATAGCTAAGAGCATTTCATCCTTCTGGCATCAGAGCTTTCATATATCTTCGTCTCTTTGATGCTTAAGCTTTGCATTTACTCCCAACAGTTTTTGGAATTCTTGTCTAACAATGACTTATGACCAAACCATGGCTCATAGGGGGATCTTACGGTATCGCATTTGATATAGCTTGCTGTTAGGAGTGCTCCAACGGTAGTCTCACAGTTCTCTCCATTCTTGAGATTTCCTTCCAACATCATAGTCCTAGCAACATCTAGAAGCTACATCTGTTCTTCCTTTCCACTCCTTTGTTGAGGGTCTATGGGAATGAGATAATTGTCTCTTTATCTCATGCTCTTCACCCAAAAGGAATTAAACTCTTAAATTGGCTTCACACTATCTCATATATGATCTGAGAATTTAATCACACAGACCTATCTAACATCTCAACACATGGCCTTAAAAGTAGATTTCTCTAGACTTCTGCATATTTTCCCTTAAGAAAAGATATGAGGAAAGCTAAGGTGCACAGAACCATCTCTAATGTCAAAACCTCATGGAAGAATACAGTGACTTTAAGAATTTCAATTATAATGCAGGAAATTAAAGATGCATGAAAATAACATAAATAAAGAAATTAACATACACAGATGAACACCAGATTTACGTGGGAAAACCCTTACGGGAGAAAAACCCACCACACCAAGAAAAAACCCTTTGTATTATAGTAATGAAATTACATACAGAGTACAAACTTCACTCTCTGATGCCAATTTACAACAACATAAATCCTTGATCAACCTTGTACAAAACATTCAAGATACAATGCTCTTAGAATCAAATTCTGATCGTCAAATATTCTCGTCAATATGAATGATCATCGTAATTCTGTATATCGTATATATTGAACCTCATAGAATGGTGTAGGTTCAGTTATGTGAGTTCCATTCTCCTCAGATTGGTTGAAAAAACCATGAATAGTCTTTCAATCTATCAAAACATTCTTTGTGTCATATCGGCGGTTGTATCTCCCCAATGCAATACCCATTTGTCGATGCTCGGCCGGACTCATCACCTTGACAGAGGTGCGAGTTTCAAGTTGTTACTCGGACTACATATCACCGAAGACATCTCTTGATATCAGCATGTAGCTCTATTTGGGGCGATATCATAATGGGTGAGAGGTATCCTGCACACGAATGTATTCAAAAAGTCACATAGACACCTAACATTCCTCGGTGGAATAATCACTATTCACCAAGAAGAACATGCGAAACAACCATGTTATAAAATTTCCTTGATAAGTGAGGAACTGTTCGTCACTAAGTTCTTGCAGACATTCACACCTCACAAATCGATGACTTGGGGCCTAAGAGTCTCCGCAGAAGACACTTAATAACAAACGCATGTAGCAATGTCAATAAGACTTACCTTTAATTAAATTGGAACATCATCATCTGAAACTAAACCGCTGTTAAAGGTCTGATGACTTCAAGTGTATACTTATCGGTGAGACATATCACATCGCTAAGACTTAATACCGAAAGCAAGCCTTTCGGCCAAGAGTCTCCCCGATAACTATAGTCGCCATGAGTCTGCCCGACATCTGCTAGGAACTAAACCGTTGGCAAGACTAACCTACTCGGCAGAGGGTTACAGTGAAGACAACAAGTCATAGCGATAGCTCCAGTCAACAAGACAACAAGGTCTTGGCGACCTGAGAATTCCACAAGGTTGCACAACTGTTAGTCAGCTAGACAACAAGGATGTCACATTGACTTTGCTCTTTCAGAGGTTTCAACCTGTGAGACTAAGGCACACTATTCCAACAAAATAAACCCACATCAATCTAGAATAATCATCAATGAGTAACATGAAATACTTGTCTCCTTGTAAACTTCTGACTCTAGAAGGACCACACAAGTTAGTATGCACAAGCTCCTACACTTCATTCAAACAATGTTTGCTCCGAAATGAAACTCTAGTTTTCGTCCCTAACTGGTGTTCTTGGCATATGGTATTAGTAGGCTTTACCAACTTAGGAAGATCTCTCACAACCTGAGTAGAACTTATCTTGATAATATTTTCAAAGTTTACATGACACAATCTCCTATGCCACAATCAACTTTCATCAACTTGAGCAATCAGACAACTTTTACTAGTACCACTTAGGTGAAAAATATTACCTTTTTCTTTTGTACCTAATGCAATGACATTTCTTAAACTCCCCAATATTCTACACTTTCCATCCTTGAATTGAAGATTGTATCTCTTTTCAACCATCTATCCAACGCTTAAAATATTATGCTTCAAACCTTCCACATATAGGACATCATCAGTATTATTCTTACCGTCAAGAGAAATGGATCCTCTGCCATGGATTACACCACCTTTGTCATCACCAAATATTACAACACCGCTATCATACTTTTCCAAGCTCACAAATTTACTTTTATCACGTATGATGTGATGAGAGCATCCATTGTCAATCACCCATTCATCCTTTTCTTCAACTATGGTTGCAAGAGCTTTCTCCACATTCATGCAATTAGTAGATTTAGTAGGAAAGAGATCATTTTCCTTGATAGAAATAAATACCCATTCATCTTCACTTACATTCCCTTTATCGGATTCATCATCTGTCACACCTTCATTAGCAACATAATAATACTTTCTTTGGAATCTAGGCTTGTTAGGTCTTGGCTTAGGAACTCTTTCTAGACACCTTGAGGAAAAATGACCTATCTTATTGCATGAAAAAAATTTAAGAGGAAATTTCCCTTTATACTTACCTTCTCCTCTGGGTACTTTCTTGACAAGAAGTGCTTCAAGCCCATCTAGTTTTCTCTCTTCTTCAATCTCTCTCATTTCCTGCTCATACTTGGAAACGTTTCTAGAAGAACTTTCTTTGAGATCCTATCTCTGCCTTTCTTTTCTAGAGGTAGGAGCTTTGAATGCAGATCCTATCTTATGAAGAGCATCACCAAACTCACTTAACTCAAAAGCAACAAGCTTACCAATCAACATGTCTCTGGTTACATTTGTCATAGTTCAGATCTCCTCAATAGCAGCAACTTTGTTTTTGTATGCAGTAGGAAAGGATCTAAGTGCTTTAGCAACAATCTCTAATTCTTCCAATGTTCCACCAACACATTTGATATTACACACAATTTCATTCTCTCTGCATACAAATAGTAATGTTCTCATCTTCACCCATTTTCAATGTTTCATATTTCCCTTTTAGACTTTGTAGCTTAGCAATCTTCACATGGGCATCACCTTCATTCAAAGTTTCCAACTTTTTCTAGATCTCATAAGCAATCTTCAACTCCATTACATTTTTCATCTCAGAATCGGTGAAAGCACTTAACAATGCTTCCTTAGCCCTAATCTTGTACTCAACATCTTTAATCTCACCTATAGTAGAGGGACCATTCTGTGGAATGATACACCTATTATTTGTAATGTTCCAAAAAGGTTCACCAATGCATCTCAGATGACACTCCATTCAATTCTTCCACAGAGAATAATTTGTTCCATCAAATCTCAGACTATCCTTCTTATATGTCACCATCTCAGATCACCTCAAACTATTAAACTTCTTCCAAGGAACCTTCTCTAATAGCAATTATTGGCAACACAAGGGTAGACAACTAAGAGGGGGCGTGAATTAGTTGTCAAATAAATTATACAAATTAAACTTATTCACATATCTGATTAATAACCATGAAAGCATAAACCATCACCACATCAAAAACACACATAACACCAAGATTTTTTGTGCGGAAAACCTATTAGGGGAAAAACCACAGTGGAGGTTAGTCCACAATATTATACTCTGGTAAAATTGTGATAAATGGGGAATGCACATGCATTCAGACACACTGCCTAGAGCTCACTGCTCAAATACAACAAGGCTTATTTCGCAAAGTAAGACACACTTTCTTATAGAAAGATTCGGATTACATCTGGAAGATTGAACTGAGAAAATAGCATCTACTCATGCTTGATTACAGTTCTGGTTAAGCACAAAAAATATGCTCACTCTTCTTCACACTTAACTTCCACCTTTGAATGATTACAAAATTATTCGCACACAGGACTTCCACACTTCGCTTCACCATTCCTTCAAATGATATAAACAATCACTCATCTATATCCGCAACAAGAATGGCATCATCTACATGTCGGCTTCAATAAAATATAAAATGAATACAAACTGTCAGCCCAAAACATAAATAATTATCAATGTGAATCAACCAATGTTGGCCACAACATAGCGAGGAACCAAAAAAACATTCTCAAACATGAAACACCTTAAAAAATTATTCCTCAAAGATCCACAACATGCTACAATCACCCTGTCATCCATGAACATGCAAGAGAAAATCACAAGTTGCGAGCACACTGATCAATGCAAATGTACAACACAGATAGAAAATGATCTAGAAACATCCAAAAGCATCATGAATCACCAGAGAAGCATCCACAACAATTGAACTCACTAGAATTACATCACCCTCTTTCAGGAACACCAACTGAAGCAATAGAAGCAACAGAAAAATTGTCAAAACACAGATACTCATAACTCAATAAAATCTTCATGTGGATCTCTAAGACTTAACATGGATAAACTAGATATACTCAACAATAAACGCTTTAGTCCACAACCTTTGATCATCAACATACTGATATAGCCAACATACTGAACTTCACTACATCATTAACAACCTGCAACTTACTTTATTACAATTTTCTCAATATCCTCGACATATACAACATCTAATGCATTAATTCCAATAGTGTTGACATCAATGAAAATCACATATCAGAAACATCCAAAAAGTTCAAGTTGTATAGCTTTTGTCATTTGAATTTTTGTAGACTCTAGAGGCATGCTCTAGTTGAGACTCTACTGATTCCATTAAATATTTGATGCCTCTAGTAGCATCAGGCCACCACATGTAGTATACAAACAATATTTGTGCTTCCTCTTTGTAGTTCTTAACTTCTTTCAGAATTTGCAATACTTTTCTATGTGCATTTGCACATCTATCATGTAGCTTGAATAGCCTTTTCTCCAAAATTCTTGTTTTTTCTTCTTTCTTAGTTTGCAACTTAATACCGGTGGAGTATTCTTTGATGAAATCAACTAGAAGCTTCAGGTTATCAATAGGGGCTAAGGAGGTATCAATAGTAGCATTGGGTACTAAATCATGTAAAGCCTTAATACCATCAATGATTAACTCAGTTCCTTTCTGATAAGTCTCAATCATTTCTTTTGTACCAGAGTTGAGAAAAGTACCATAGATTTTTACTCTTTCAATTGGTGAGATCTTTCATAGATGTACATACCCTAGATGTGATGGAAGTTGAATCAATTGCGGTGGAAACATGGGCTAGATCTGTGATCTCTTTGTCAACAACCCTTTAAGGATAATTCCAGATGATTCTTCAGAAGGCTTTGAAATCTCAACATATTTTGACATCTCTTCTTCACTTCTTCTGACCTCAGTGTCTTCCTCTCTTTCTTCTTTCTTTTCCTCCTCTTCTTTTTCAAAGGATTTTCCTAAAGAATTATCTTTATTTTCTTCTTCCTTCTTATCCTCATCATCTCTACCATCATCTTTATTTTTACCTTTATTTCCTTCATTTCCATCCTTGTCTTCTTCTCTGTTTCTGGTATCATCATTATGTTCTCTTGGATTACTACTAGTGTCATCTTTTTGCTGATCTTCAAAATGTCTATTGGTTATTTCTTTTGTATCCTAGGGAGGAATAGAGATCTCTGAAACAACATGTGTTTCACCAATATTTTCCTCAACAAGATGATCCTTTGTTTTTGTAATATTGATAGGCTCCTATGCTTGAGCAGTATGAGATGAAGAACTAGTTTTCATCCCATAATTCTTTTCCATTTTTCTAACTCTTTCAAGTGTTTCTTGCCTCATTTTCTCTATACTTTCCTTCTCCTTAGTCATTAAGGTAGTGACTCTTTGTTTTACCCTAACCAACTAGGAACATTCTTTGAGCAGGGAAGCAACATCTTCCTTAGATAGGGAGGAACCATATGTGTTTAAGGCATTAAAGTTAAATTTTTCTTCAATGGTTATAGCTTCATGCCTTCTATGAACTAATGCTTCCCACACATTACCAGTCGCCTTCTTCCTTATAGATTCCATAGATTCATTAAATATAACCATATATTGAACAATAGAATCTATAATTTTTTCTTTATTCTTTTCATCAACTTCATCAAATAATCTAGCTATCGCTAGCAAATCCTCAAAATATATCATTTTATCAACTAGGGTTTCCATTTCCAAAGGAGAATTATCTCTTATTGGTGAAGAGCTAGGCACGTTCTCCATAGGTACTGAAGTGCCTCCATCCTTCTTTTCATGCACATGGATTTTGAATGCTTCTAATTCATATTTTGTTTCTTCATCATCAGATAATATCTCAACCTTATTTCTAGTTTTAGTTTCTTCATTGCTTGTGGAGGTGTTGCTTCTCCTTTTTCTCTTCAACTGAATCTCTTATTTTATTCCAAACTATTCTATTTATTCTTCCACTGCATCACTTATGCTTCTTTTCTTGTTAGATTTTTTCTTCACTCTCCTTCCAGGGGCAACAGGTGGTACAATAGGGGGTACATCCCTCTTCTTAGAGGCCCTAGTGTTGGGTCTAGAGGAAGAAGTTTCTTTAACTACTACAGGGGAATTGTGCATTTCCTGCTTTCCTTTCACTATAGCAGTTGCACCAGAAGTTGTTGGTATTGTAGAGGAAAGTGTTGGAAGATAATTTTCTTGATCTCCTAGGACCAGAGGGGATATCAACTGATCTATCCCTTCTTTCATCTACAAGTCCCCTCAAATGATCAACATCATCCTTAGATAGTGAATGCAGATTGAAATATGTTTCAACATTTTTATTCACTCGTTTAGTTTTTTGTAGTGTTGAAGTCTCTAAATGCACTTCAACATACTTCTCTTCATAAGTTCCATTTTGGGAATGAGTAGGGTCCTTAGGACTATTGAAAAATATTTCAACAAGAACTTCAACTACTTGTTCACCGAGTTCATATCCAAGAGGAGTTATCCATAGAGTCCTCAGTTCTACTATCTCAATGATATATTCATCAATAGTCACAAGAAAGGTTATCTTTTTCATATTTCTTCACTAGGCTTCTTGGAACTCTATCTCTCTCATACATATTATTCTAGAAAACTGCAAAGAATGTAGTAAGAGCATTAATTTGTACCTTGTAGTCTCCAGGACTATGCATATATTCAAAAATATAATGTGGTACAAGTGTACTATGATCCCATATAATATTACACTTTCCAAGTAGTTCTCTCAAGAAGTAAAATAACAGACAAACCACTAGTGATCCAAACTTGAAAGGATATTTCTTTGCTTTAGTCTAGTTTAGGTTATCCATAAGTAGCTACCAGAGCAACTCACACAAGTCATAATCCCTTCCATTAACCACCATTTCATGTGCAGTATGAATTATTGTAGCTAACACAAAATTTCCTTGGTTTGTAAAATATATTTTTTGATCAATCATAAGAATTGTGTACCTCATAGTTGGGTTTGTGATAGGCTTTCTAGTTAGTGCCCTTCCATCATATGTGGCACTAGTCAACTTCATTACCACATCATTCTTTACAACTTTCATCACTGCTATAGGTCTAGTATCACAAAGACAAGTTACATCCCTAATGACTTCCTTAATGATCACTCCACCAACGCTTGTTCATACAAATTTTTTGTGCACTCTGCTAAGTTCCATCCTCACAAATTTTGTAAACATCTTACCACAAAAGTCTAAGAACCTATTCCATACATCTAGTTTCTTCCATAATAGGTTTTCATATTCTGGTTTCATGGAGTAACCATATCTTGACAATTTATTTTCCCATTCATTCATGAGTTCTTGATGGCCAAATTCTTCCAGTTTTGTGTGAATGTAGAACTTTGTATCTTCAATAGGAAATAAACTACTTGGGATTTGTGAAAATGCACCCATGGGGTTCATTTCGTAGACTCTCCATGAATATATTTTGAACCTAGGTCGGGGTCTCTCAGAGGTCTCAACAACATTTAGTGTGGCCATCTTTTATTAATTCTTCTGAATGTGTATATGAGAAATGCTTCTTATTCAAACCAATAGAGTATTGATAACTACAAATACCTCTTTCAATGCTTCAACGGAACTAGGGTTGATTCCAAGTACACTAAATTGACTTCACCCCACTTCTGGTTTCTTCCAAGTAGTAAAAGTGATTTAATTCAACTTGAGCTTTTACTTTATGTTTTACCAATTTTCCCGAATTCACATTAAATGTATTCTACCTTCAAGCTGATACAATTTGTGAAATACACTGGAAACTCTAAAAGGCTCCACAAATGTCCAAATTTGCACCTTTTTCTATCAGAATCTTCCTCAATAGCTTCAATATTTCATTCTACATCACATATCTTCGTGTCACTGCTTGACACCGCTTATATCAAGGGTTTGTTAGATATGTTGAGAAAATGTGTCTCAACCTTACAATTACATAAAGTATTGTTGATACATAAGGTATTATTCAGCCGATGACAACAGTGGGGGCTTGGGGGAAATGCCCCCAAAAGGAGAAATTTATTTATATTTTATTACTATAAATCTGGACTGTTCATCATTATGTCTCATATCTGATGGCCGATATTTTATTAGCTTGACTTGCTCTAGAAGGCAATCCTATTTTATGAGGGAATTGTATTATGACTATGTATTGCAATGTATTCTAAGATTCTAATAGCGATCGTATTGCCTCTGGATATCTGCGTGGTGATACTCTTGTCAGAAGCTTTCTCTGAAAGTATATTCTAATCTTTTTGATTACTGAATAATATATTGGGTGGCTTTTGGAGTGTGGGGTTTTTCTCCCAAAAGGGATTTCTCCATGTAAATCATTGTGTTGTGGTATGCATGATATTTGTGTTTATTTATATGTAAGTTTATGCAACTGTTAAATATTTATAATTTTTTTTCATTATTCTCCTCTCAAGATTAGTGTAGGAAGTTATTCTACTGCCTTAGCTTCCTTATAAGTGGTAACAGAGCCTGATCACCTTTGGTTTTGGCTGTGGGTAGTTGGGTTTTTGAACTAATCTAGATTTGAGTGGGAGCTTTTGCAGAAGACACTTTGTGATTTTTTTGCAAGAATTTTTAGATGGAAAGTTCATCAGGGAGAATAGAGGTGGATAAATTTTCTAGAATTAATTTTGAAATGTGGAAGCTGAAGATGGAGTATCTATTAATAGATCAAGATCTGTGGGATGTTGTTGATGAGAATGTTTCAAGGCCTACATATCCTACTTAGGCTTCTCAATATGATGTTATGGACCATAAATCCAAGGGTCTAATTATATTGTGCTTAGAAAACTCAGCTTTAATCAATGTCCATGAAGAGACCTCTTCACAGAAACTATGGAGGAAGCTTCGTGAGATGTACCAAGCCAAATATTTAGATAATAAGATTTTCTTGAGGAAGAAATTGTATTCGTTAAGAATGGAGGAGGGTGGAAAAATTAAAAACCACCTGGAAGCATTCAATATGTTGGTGGCTCAGTTGGCATCAGTTGGTGTCAAAATGGATGATAAAGAGAAATGTCAAATTTTGCTTTGTTCTTTCCCAGATTCATGAGACTCTCTTGTTATGGCTATTGGGAGTACTATTATACTGAAGACTGAAGATGTGGTGGGTTCTTTTCTTTCTGAAGAGATTAGGAGGAAGGTATCCATCAGCACTAAGGAGGCACTGAATGTTCATGGAAGACCTAAGGAAAAAGGAAAGAAGATTGAGAAGCGTGAAAAATCCAAGTCCAAGGGGAGATCTAAGTATCCTAGAAAGTAAAATGTTATTTACTGGAACTGTAGTAATATTGGACATGTTTGTAAGGATTGCAAAGAAGAAACCAAGAAGAAAGGAAGAAATTTGATTTTTATTTTGAGTCAAAGAAGGAAGATGGTGACACATTCATTGCAGCTTTGGAAACTCATGTAGGTAATGATGCATGGTTAATTGGGTTGGGTGCATCTTTCCATATGATCTTTAATAGAGACTATTTTTTTGAATATGAAGAATTTGATGGAGGTAAGGTGTACTTGGGTGATGATTCTCATTTAGACATTGTTGGTCATGGTAAAGTTAAAATTATGTTTTCTGCTGGTAGAATAAGAAGGATTAATGGTATGTTGTATATCCTTGGTTTAGCATGAAATTTTTTATCTGTGAGCAAACTAATAGATGTCGGTGTTTAGGTAGTATTTTTTGATGCAGGATGCAAGATGGTAAGAGGTACTATGGTGATTTCTAGAGGTGTCAGATATGGCACATTGTATAAGCTTGATTCATGCACCGTTGAGTGCAATAGTACTTCTGTGAAAAGAAATTCTATGGAAGAAGTGAGGGTTTCTGGTGCAAGAGCACCTAGAACATGTAATGCCTTCAAAAGGCTAAATTTCAAAAACTGAATATTTGAATGTAAAATGTATGTAAAATCATTGTAAAAAGTCTTGGGTGGTTATATTTTAATGTATTTAAATTCACTAAGGGGTTGGTTGAGTCAATTTGTTGCAAAAAGTTGCAAAACATGTAAAATTGCAAAAGTTCAAAATGTGAACAAAAGCAAGAATATGAAGGGTCACTTAGTTGTAAAGGGTAGTTAATTAGTTGAAAATGAAGGGTAAGTCATTCATTATGTTGTAAGCATTTATTTAAGCCTTGGATAGGTGAGCCAAAGGAAGGTAATGTAAGTTGGAATCAATTTTGTCAATTTCAATACCCTGTTTTGAAGTTTTAATAGTTTTATCCCTGTTTATAGGCCTTCTACGACCAAGTACAGCCTAGAAACCTTGTAAAAGTAGTTTTATGGTGTAGGTTATTGAATAATATTTCTGTATACCTTGGAATTTATCCTACTCTAAATGTGCAAAACAACTTAAAAATGTGAATGGTAAAATACCAAGGACACCTCAAGATTAGCCAAAAGAGTGATAAACAATAAGGAAAATAGATAAAATAAGACACAAATGATTTCACCTTCCTTGCTGTTGATTTTTCCTTGATTGGCCCTTGATTGGAATGATTTGTGTGCTCCTTAGATGGTGGATTGAGTGACTAACATGCAAGATTAGATGTGAAAAATGACTAAATGAGAGATGGCTAAATGATGGCAAATGATTGAGAATGCAAATTGGCAGCATGTAAATATGAAAATTAAAAGTGTTGAAAATGCCCTTGGGGAGGGGGTATTTATAGGAGAATTTGAATTCTCTAGAGAATTCAATGGTCAAGATTGATCCACCAAGGCCAAGATGAAGGGCTATGGTGGGTTGAGAACTCACAAGCCCTCACATCTTGACATGTGGAGGGTGAAGTGGACAAGGGGATATGAGGTGTAAGTGAGGTGTCAAGAAGGTACATGAGGTGGAGGAAAGACATGCACCTTGGGGAATGAGGAGATTTCCTCCAAAAAGGGATTCCTTGTCCCCAAGTGGGAGTGAAAGGGACATTTGAGAAATTTTGGAATTCCTCAAAAATCTACATGGGAAAATGAAAGGTGGTTGAATATACATTCCTAGGAGGATATAGAGGATAAAAGGTGGGCTCCAAAAAGGTGGGACTTGGTCACATGTGGAGATTGTGACAAGTCCAAGGTTCTAGAAGCCTTGGAAAGACAAAATGTGAATTAAAAATTCACATGGGGAGGAGAGAGACATGGGATAAATAAATGAGAATTAAAAATTCTCATGGGAAGGAGAGTCAATGCCCAAAAAAGAAAAATGGAAGAATTGACCAAAAAGTGGTGTTAAAAATGGCTAATGACCTTGGTTAAGGTTGTGCAAACATTGGATTAGGCTAATTAATGGAAAATTAGAGGCAAGTGGAAAATGTAGGAGGATGCGACATTAATCTTTGATTAAGAGGATGCACATCATAATTATGAATTAATTAAATTAATTCAGATTAGGGCAAGGTTATGGAGGATTTGACAAGGAGAGAGAAAGTGAGGAATTTTAAATTGATTTTAAATAAAAAAAAGGGGGGAAAATGACTAAATTAAATAAATTAGCGTATTTATTTAATTTAGAGATGAATAAGGTGAAAAACAAAGTATTAATTATTAAATTAAATACTTTACCGATATGAGACCAAAGGTGTAATATTAATTTAATAAATTAATATTAACACGATAGACGGAAATGTAGCAAATTTAATCATATGGAAGTGATTAAATTTAGATGTCTACATTTTGCCCCTCTTCAAAATATTGTTAGGATAACAGTGTTTCGAAGAAAAAAGAATGCGAACAAGGCAAGAGGTGATAGATGGTGATTCCCCTAGCGTGGAAAAGGTTACTGATGCCCCAATGACCAGGCTGAACGAATGGAGGAATGGTAAGAGGGTATGCCCCCTCGAGAGGGCGAGCGGGGAGGAAAAAGGGGGGCCCAGGCGAACTCTCGATAGGAAGAAAAGAATGACACCATTGGATAGAGCTCAGAAAACTAAGCAATTTTGGTTTTTGAACGGAGGTGATCCGACACACAGTTTGCAAAGGGCAGCCTTGGGAAGTTTGGGATTAGTTGGAGGAATAAAAAGTGAAATAAAAGGTAAAAAATACCTTTTTGGAGGAAGGGGGTTAAAAAGGTAATTTAAAAAATTACCTTGGTCATTTTTACTGTAGTAGTTGAGAGAAAGAGAGGAGAGGAGTGAAAACCAACGAGGAGACATGATGCCGATAGATAATGACACTACGATCGTGCACCGGGCGGACGGAGTACGGGCAATGTACAGTAGGGGTGCAGGCGGACAGCATGTGAGTAGCAATAAAAACCCTCATATGTGATTTACGCAATTTTTTACGTAAAAAATTCAAATTTGAAAATGTGGGCTTGTCTGGGACCTAAAATTAGCAAATGCCTAAATTAATTTTGTTTAAAAAGCCAAATCAGGAGAAAAATGTGGGACCAAATTGGGCCGGTGTAGCCAATTCCAAGCATGCCGCCGCCGCCGTCTGGCGCGCCTGTGCCAGGCGTCCCCACCACAAGTGCCATCTTATGGCTCCGGTGGACCCGGCCGGGCGCGAGTGGCTGTCCCCGCCACGGCAGGTGGAGCCTCTCAAGGAGAGGGGTCCCGCCGCCACGCTAGGTGGTCTCCGCCTCGCACACGCCGTGGAAGCGAGTCAGCCTGTCGGAGCGGTCCCTCACCGCCGGGCGCCGCTGTTTCCCCAGCTGGGGCGTCCCGCCGCAGGGCGCCTGCCGCCTCAGCCTGGCAGCCCCACCGCTGGCGGCAAGCGAGCCGCCTTGCTGCAGCACGGGCGTCCCCGGCCCCGCCGCCGGGCAAGGTGGGAGCTGCTCGGCCGCAGCCTGGCTGTGAGCCCGCTGGGCGAGGGCGAGTCACCAGGCCGGAGCGGAGCCACCCCACTGCGGCGGGGCAGATCTGCCCCGCTGTAGGCAAGCAAAGCCGCAGAGCGGGGGGCAGACGAAGGGAGGCAAAAAAAGTAAAAATAAGAGAAATGAAAAAAAGGGACTAATGGTAAAGCACGCATGTATGCAGAACTTTGAGCGATTACGAGTGCACGAGCGGCGGTCAGAGGTGATGGCGGTGATTATAGCCGCGATGAATGGGGAGGACCAGGCGGCATTGGATCACAGAGGGTTGGGGCATTGTGTGCAGTTTCTAGTGGTTAGAGCCCATCCGGCGATGCTGACAGCATTGATAGAGAGATGGAGCTCAAAGACATCGATGTTCCATCTTCCTACAGGAGAGATGACCGTAACATTAGAGGACATGTGGCATATTTTGAGGCTACCGATTGCCGGCCGGTTAGTGAGCGAGGTGGTGTCTATAGGGGCAGTGTTAGATGAGACTTTGAGAGTTTTGTTCGGTCATGTGAGGCTGCCCCTAGTGAAGGGGCAGTTGGATTTGGACGAGTGTTTGACTATAGGGGTGCCAGCTTTACCATTATTATTATGTGGACTGATTAGTGGGATACTGCTACCAGATCAGAGCAGGTGGTTATGTAACCTATGCTATATGGAGGTGATCCGCCATATTATCGAGTGGCGAGGGGGACCATTTTCATGGGGTTCCTCTGTATTGGCACAGCTGTACAGAGATATGCACGGGATCTGCTATCGGGAGATATCGAGTGTGACACATGCGACACTACTGCAGATTTGGGCGTGGGAGCATATTGCCGTGACCAGACCGGTAGTGGTGAGGGAGGGGACAGCGAATGACCGCGAGCCCGTGGCTTGGGAGTATGGGGAGGAGAGAGGGTGGATTTTCTGCTATGAGATATAGGGTGATATGGAGGGGTGGAGGAGAGCATTTGATGATTTGTGTTCAGGGGAGATTGAGTGGCAGCCATATAAGGCACGTCAGTTCAGGGGATGGTCGGATACGGGGAGGCATGAGGGGTATTTTCTGAGCCGATGTTTTATTATTGGTACTCTACCATACATAGTAAAGTCGCATCGACCAGACAGAGTGCTGAGACAGTTTGGGAGGATACAAGATATCCCGACGACACCTATCCTGTATCGGCAGTATAGCAGAGAGTTACCATGGGGAGGCCGCATATCACCAGCGATAGCCAGGGCATCATGGATGGCAGCAGGACAGGAGGAGAGCATGTACTAGTAGTGACTGAGCGATATCGGAGGTGGTTCCAGAACAAGTTATGGGAGAGGATTACGCCTATTCATCCTATATTGAGGGTAGCGGGTGTCAGACCAGTAGATCAATAGGGGCGAGAGGGTGTGGCATTGGGAGGCGAGGGGATGATGATCCGAGGGGACCCAGAGAGCCCACGCGCGAAATGGGATGATGATGATATCATCTGATCTGGCATATATCCAGAGGCTGCGGATGAGGGGCGTCACCATATTCGGTGACAAAGAGGGTGATCAGATAACGCAAATGAAGAGGAGGGCACACCGCGAGCATTCAGGCCAAAGAGGCGGCAGAGATAATGCCAACGAGTGCTGGTTCAGGGGATGAGAGCGGAGGCGATTGGGATGTGGATGATTACAGAGAGTGCGTGATGCGGCAGGCGCGGACGTCGTACAGGAGTGATACATCACCAGGCAGTGACCATTCACCGATGATGGTCAGTGGTCCGGTCGACGAGAGCCCGAGGTCCAATCGATCTGGAGGGCCGAGGAGGAGGAGGTGAGCATGGGCACCCGCAGAGGAGAGTGGAGGCCCCACCACGCCAATCTTGGGCTGAGACGTGGAGAGGAGATGATACCTGAGTTCTCGTTAGGATCAGGAGGACCCAGAGAGTGAGGAGCCAGCAGGTGGAGGATGAGGGAACAAGCGGATGGGGAGGATGAGGTAGAGCTGGTGGTGGGGGGAGGATGTGGGATGGATGGACAGATGTGGAAGGAGGGGAGGATGTTAGGGTAAATAGAGGAATGGAAATGGGATTCATTGGGGAGTGAGGGGTGAAGGATGGATAAAGGAGAGGGAAGGGACAGGAAGGAAGGATAAAGCGAGCGTGAAGGATTCATGGACATGAGACCGTGACAGGTTACAGGCAGAGGTCATAGTTTTACAGGCTAGGGGAGAGCCCAAGGAGAGGACAGAGCAGGGAGCTGAACAGGGGTTAGGAGGTACCAGTCAGCAGTCAGGAGATCTCCAGCGAGACTGGGACGATCTTCAAGACAGAGTTCATTGCCTTGAGTAGGCACTTGGAGATATGGGGTTGATGCAGGAGAGGGAGGCTGTGGCAGTAGAGCAGACACGGATTATGTGGGCTGAGAGAGACACAGCATAGGCTCAGGTACAGATGATGGAGGCAGAGAGGGATGCGGCATAGGCGCGCATTCAGAGTGAGAGGGCAGCAGCAGAGGTGGAGATACAGGCATTACGGAGAGGGAGAGACGAGGTGGTAGCAAAGGTAGCAACTCTCTGGAGAGAGGGATTTAGCAGAGTTGTGGGCACAAGCTCTCCAGAGGGATAGAGATTCAGCAGTGGCTCAGGCACAGGGGGCTGAGAGAGATAGAGATGCAGTAGAGATGCGGATACAGACCCTTCAGGCAGAGAGGGATGCTGTGATGGCTCATGTTCCGATAGGTCAGGGTGGGGTGGGATGCCCAGAGCAGATGTGCAGATTGTGGAGAGAGGGATCGACTACAGGAAAAGCTGGCACAGAGTCGGTTAGCTCAGGATGCATGGGAGTACGAGAGGAGGGCTATCACCAGGGACCAAGATAGGTATCGTCTTGAGTGGAATTCCGCTTGGGTCCAAGCTGCGGAGAGAGAGGATAGTACGAGAGAAGTAGGATTTTGGATGGCCACATACCATCATTTAGTTCCAGATCCGTCTCAGGGAATATTTCGCTATACTAGGTAGACACCTCAGATGCCAGCGCCATCACAGTCATCAGGGACACAGACACGTGGTTACAGTGATTCACCAGGTGTTTCACCAGGTAGAGGGGCAGGACCTGAGTCTCCACAGAGATCAGATGTGGGGAGTTCATTTGGGAGGTGACAGGCTACTAAGTTTTTTGACAGATGCAGGATGTAGTGTGTAGGATTTATTGACAGAGATCAGAGATGTTCTATATCTCTGGATTTTGTATTTTATCATATGATGGATATATGTATGATGGACATGTGAAACATGTTATATTATTTTGATATGAGACAATTTTTATTGACACCATGTTGTATGTTTTTGTTTATGATGGGTAATTATATGCATGTGTATATGGTATTACATGTTTATGTGGATGAATGCGTTATTTATGCTCATGTGTTGATTTATTTATGTTTATGTTTTATGATATGAGATGTTCATGTGGATGAGTGGATATATGTATTGATGGAATATGAATAATTTTATTGAATTATGGTGATGTGATATGCGCATGGTGATATGGTATGTGTGCCTATGGGATCTATGATGATTTTGGTATATGGATGCCTAGTTGACTTATTTGTCATGTATGTATGTATGATAGATTTTTTATGAACATTTTATGTATGCAAGATGTGATATATTATGCATCTAACACTTTGTGATGCAAGTGGCGGTGTATGTATGGACCTAACATGTGTTGATGTAGGTGGCGATGGATAGTACTTTTGTAATTTTAGAGGAAATAACACACGGTCATAAGTGCCAATAAGAATTGACATGATGATGGGAGGTGGGTATGTGGTGATTTTGAAGATGGATGTAATTTGGCATCTGTCAAAAGGTATCAGTATCCTGAGAGGAATGGAAGAGAATGGGGGAAAGTATTTGCACAACCAAAACTATAAGGGGAGTGTAATGCAATGATTATGAAAATGCAATCCTAGTTCAATTTACCATCTTTGGAGCACTAGTTTTTGCTATAGCATAAGACATGATACACCAAGGTATGGAGAACCAAGGTAAATTAGTGTCTAATGCATGAGACAAACACACCAGACAGAAAAGCTATCCCAATACCCCAAAGTCACGAAGACTTTGTTCGGGTCCGGTATTGATATAACCACAAACACAAAAGGATGCCCCAACATAACACAAGACCTCGAGGATCTTTGTGGGTACTACGTGGGACAACCAAGAAAACACAACAAAGGAAAAGATCAAGATATGCCCCTATGCGGACTAATCAAAACATGCCATGATATGATGGATTATGGCGGCCTTGATGAGTGATGATAGGGAGCCCAAATGATAAAAAAAAACCAAAAGCATCATAAAAGATCACAATCAATTTCAAATGTCCATTGCCATAGGATCAAGGGGGTAGATGGGATTGATGAGGTCTGTTAGGAAGGGTCTATCTTGATGAGACCTATGATGGATATTAAGCGAAAAGATAGATATGATATAGGATATTCAAAGTTGATTAGATTCGTTGGTACAAATGGGTTTTGTTTGTTAAGGACCAGCGAGATAAAGGCATATCTTGACAACATGACACAAGGAAGACAAAACACCACCTAAAGACCTAGGGGCTCGGGGGCTGATCATATATTAGCCTTGCCTACGTGAAAGCGCATAGCCCTCGTAGTTCATGAAAAAGACCATGGATAAAGTGGAAAGAAGATAATGGTGACTGATGATGAAGGACACAACATGCGACAGACAAATGCCCCAGGGGAGGATCAAATGACCAACCTTGCCTACGTGACAGCACAGGGGCAACGTAGTTTGACAAAGGATGAAGGCGACCAAACCTAGATGGAGACCGACACGATGAATGATCTTACATGATGACACAGACCGATGGACGAAAGACATAAGCTCAAAGTGGGATATAAAGAAGCTTAGGATGAGGGGTAGGTAAGGTAGGTCATCCAGTGCTCAATCAACAAATACCAAGCGGCCTAGGCTGATGTGGGTGGGGATGAGAGTGTGGGTGGAAGTACAAAAATAACTAGGACGTCAGGTAGATAATGATTAAGCCCTCTATGGATGACGCCTGCGAACAGGTTTTCACCATCCATACTTATCCAAGGCGCCACCAAGAAGTGGTTTTCACCATAGGACGGATTTATTTCTCTTTACTATTTTTGGATTTTTAATTTTTTTGATAGGGTAGATCAAGCGGACTTAAGCATAGAACCTTTTCAGATGGAGAATATTGACAGGTTCGTCAAGGGGACGTCCTTCTAGAGTAGTCAACCTGTAGGCTCCAGATCCATATTTGGCAATGATGATATACGATCCTAGCTAGTTTGCCTCAAATTTTCCTTTCTTGTCATGGTCTTGCTGAGTGCGTTGGTTTTCTTTGAGGACAAGCTCACCAACTTGGAATTGTCTAGGGTAGACATTTTTATTGTAATGACGCTTGAGGCGATTTTGGTATGCCTGTAAGTGGTCATAGGCTCTTACTCTCTGTTCATCTAGTAACTCGAGCTATGCAAGCCGTGCAACGCGAGCATCTTCTTTGCTGATAAGGTTCTTCAAAGAAATTCTCAATGAGGGGAGCTCAACTTCGATTGGCAAGACAACTTCAACACCGTATACTAAAGAGTATGGGGTAGCGCCTGTTGGGGTGAGGATAGATGTATGGTATGCCCAGAGGGCGGGATGAATGTGAAGGTGCCAATCTCATCCAGTGTTATTGACAACCTTTTTGAGGATGCGTATGAGGGTCTTGTTGGTTGCTTTTTCCTGACCATTACCCTAAGGATAATAAGGCGTCGATCAACGATGCTGAATATGGAAGGTTTCACAAAGGTGTTTCATGGCTTGGTCTTTAAACGACTTTCCATTATCAGAAATGATGGTGGATGGGATACCATATCTGCAGAGAATATGGTAGAGGATGAATTTAGAAATCTGAGTACCAGTGATTTGTGAGAGTGGCATTGCTTCCACCCATTTGGCGAAGTACTTAGTTACGGTGATGATGAATGTATGGCCGTCAGATGATGGTGGGTGAATCTTGCCAATCAAGTCATAACCCCATTGAGAAAATGGCCAGGGTGCTAGGAGAGGCTGAAGATCTTGTGTTGGAGCATGGATCAAATCTGCATGTTGTTGGCATGGAAGGCATTTTTTGACAAATTTGCAAGCATCATGTTCCAATGTAGGCCAATAGTATCCAGCTCGTAAGATCCTTTTGGCCAGAGCCATACCATTTGAGTGAGCCCCACAAATACCACCATGTACTTCCGTTAGTACCGTTTGGGCCTCGGTCTCATTCAGACATCTC
Organism: Sequoia sempervirens; assembly: GCA_007258455.2. Lineage (NCBI taxonomy): Eukaryota > Viridiplantae > Streptophyta > Pinopsida > Cupressales > Cupressaceae > Sequoia > Sequoia sempervirens. Next base: position 429,776,942 of record VDFB02075321.1, on the reverse strand, counting down.
AAGAGGATTCCATCATACCCGCGACAATAAAGCATATCACCAATGATGATGTATCGGGACAAACGATGGATAAAGGATTTATGTTGGTTGCGTGTAAGTTCTGGGGGTATGGTATTGTCACGGAGGTAAATATATATGTCTTGGTACCACGGGGAGGTGGGACCTACAATATCACACACCATGTCAGTGTCAAGAACATCATATGCAGGGATTAACAGTTGTTCGACAAGAAACTCACACTCTGTTCAATCCTTGGGCATGTCAATCAAAGAACCAATAGTGGCCATGGCATCTGCTACTTTATTCTGCACCCGAGGGATTTGGTCAAACTGTATGGAGGTGAAATATTTCTTGAAATCATCCACCATGCGTTGATAGGGTAATAGTTTATCATCCTTTGTGAGGAATTCATCATTAACTTGTCTGATAACCAACAAGGAATCCCCAAAGACTTTCAAATGTGTAATGTGCCATTGTTTTGCAATTCTAAGGTCGGTGAGGAGAGCTTCATATTCTGCCATATTGTTGGTATAGGGAAACGCTATCCTAAATGATTTTGGGATGTAGTCACCTTGAGGGGTGACTAACAGAATTCCTGCCCTAGATCTATTATGAGTATATGAGCCATCGAAATATAACGTCCAAGTCGGTGCTTCTCTTACTGTGTAGATTTCTTCATCCGGGAACTCAATGTCTAAGGGATAAGCATCTGCCAATGGTGCTTCGGCCAATTGATCAGCAATAACTTGTCCTTTTATAGCTTTGCGCTCTACATACTCTATGTCAAATTCACTGAGGAGCATGACCCATTTGGCCATGCGGCCAGTCAAAGTGGTTCTAGATAACAGATACTTCAAGGGATCAATTTTAGCGATTAACTTGACTGGGTGACTAAGCATGTAATGGCAGAGTTTCTGTGTACTGAAAACCAGTGCTAGGCAAGCTTTTTCCATAGGAGAGTAATTTAACTCATAGCCAACTAGTGTTCGGCTGATGTAGTAGATTGCCCTTTCTTTAAGTGACTCATCATGCTGCGCCAATAATACCCCCAATGCGACTGAGGTGGCAGAGATATAAAGCAGGAGGGGTTTTCCTGGAATAGGCGACATCAAAATCGGTGGATGAGCTAAATATTCCTTGATTTTATCAAAACCCATTTGACACTGTGGAGTCCATCGAAAGATGGAATATTTCTTCAAAATATGGGTAAATGGCTGACATTTATCTACGAGCTGGGCTATGAACCGATGGATGGATTGCATCTTTCCCTAGAGGCTCCTTAACTGCTTTAGATTGCGTGGAGGTGGCATATCCAGGATAGCCTTTACCTTGGCAGGATCAACTTCAATACCTCTGCGAGAGACTATGAAACCCAACAATTTCCCTGACGTGACTCCAAAGACACACTTTTTCGGGTTCAGCCGCAACTTATAATGTTCTAACCGCTCAAATATCTTCTTCAGGATGGCCGGATGTTCTGCTCGTGTTTTGGACTTCCCTAATAGGTCATCAACATAGTCTTCCATGATGATATGGATGAGGTCATGGAAGATAATCGTCATGGCTCTTTGATACATTGCCCCCACATTTTTGAGACCGAAGGGCATAACATTGTAACAGAAGGTGCCCCAAGGAGTTGTGAAGGCGGTTTTGTGTTGGTCTTCAGGTGCAATTTGGATCTGGTTATAACCGGAGAAGCCATCCATAAGGGATAACATCTCATGTCCTACTGTTAGGTCGACCAACATGTCAATATTAGGAAGAGGGAAATTATCTTTTGGGCAGGCTTTGTTGAGATCCCTGAAATCCGTGCAGACCCGAATGTCTCTATTGGGTTTGGCAACTGGAACTATATTGGAGATCCATTCGGAGTAGTCAATTGGTCTGATAAAACCTGCGTCCAGTAACTTCTCCAATTCCTTCTTAACTAACAATGTGACTTGCGGATGCATCTTATGGAGTTTTTGCTTGACAGGTTTGGCGTCTGGGCGAATGTCCAAGTGATGAACCACTAAAGCAGGGTCTAAGCCCGACAAGTCTGAGTATGACCAGGCAAAGTTGATGGTTCCTTCTCGGAGTAGCTGCACAAAAACCGGATACTCTTGTTCGAAGAGTGACTTGGCTACATAGGTGATCTTCGGACTTTCAACAGTTCCCAAATTAATTTCTTGCGTCTCTTCAATTAGGATAGATGATCTGGCAGATAGTTGAGTTTCCATAAGGGGAAGATGAACGTCTCCATCTTCCAGCACCTCTTCGAGGTTTTCGCTTTCAGATGCATCCTTTATTTTTACTTTTTCCATGTCAGGAAGTGCCTCAGAGAGGTTTTCACCAGATGACCGCTTTTTACTTTTCTTATTTCTATTTTTGCGACTGGAGTGTTCATCTTCCCCCAATCCCATAAGGTTGACATATGTGTCCACAGACATGCTGACAGGTGTGGTATTATGTAGGTCCCAATCAATGAGTTAAGGGTGATGAAGGGATAGGCTGATGGTGCAAACAGATAGGAATTCGAACATGGACGATAAGTCAGTGTGATCGACATCATCGTACACATGTATGATGGATTCCTCCTCAGGTATGTCTGCCAATGAGCCCTCGTCCATGGTGATACTATTAGAAGTATTAGATGGTGTTGCAGGGCTTTTCTGTTTGGTATCATACCCAATTCCTACCTTCTTTGGTAACTGTTGCATATCAATGGGCTGCAATCGCCCTTGTTCCTCTTTACCTAGGCCTCTACCTTGGTAGTTATGTTTTTCCACAAACTTTGTTGGCCAAGGATACTTTTCCTAAAAATATTTCTTTAGAGGAGTTTCTGGTTCGGGCTCTTCTCGGTAGACCCATTGACTTATGTCTTCCTCTGGTGCATCGACCTTGACAATCAGAGATCTGAAAGTGGTAGTAGGAATGTTTTTACCGCTGAAGGTGATGATCTTGTCTTCCTTTTGTGTAGCAGATGAAAGTTGACCGTACTCATGTGGTGACGGTGGCACGGTGGCTACATTGAGGGCCGTATGCATCTCATACTCACCACACCCTTTGTCAAGGATCTGGACTCTAGTGACTGAAGGATTAGTGGTGGAGGATGGTGAGGTTATCACGGTGGGTGGCGGATTGGAGGATGATGACTGTGATGCCCCCATTTCAACCCCAAGACAATAATGTAAATGGGGAAAAGATGCTTCTAAAGCTCGACAATGCTCAAATGGTTGGGGGTCGGCATAGATGGTGACATCCTGTCCGTTGACTAGGAATTTGAGGCATTGATGGTACGTGGATGGGACGGCCTGCATAGCATGGAGCCATGGACGGCCAAGGAGGAGATTATACGGTAAGTCTAGATCAAGGACATGACAGGTAGTATATTGGAGCACAGGTCCCACTTGGATAGGGAGACTGATGATTCCTTCTGAATTTCTCTCTACATTGTCATAAGCTTTGATTGTAATTATCTGGTTGCTTAGGTCTGCTTGAGTATACCCTACCTATTTTATGAATTTCAAAGTACATAAATTGAGGGCAGAGCCATTATCTATCAAGACCCTTTTTATTTTATGGCGGGCAACTATGACTTCGATATGTAGGGGGCGGTTATGATTGACATCGATGTTTGGCATGTCATTTTGGCTAAAGTGGAGGTGATGAGACAAAGCCAAGTGTCCTACCAAAGCTTGGAATTGTGTGGGGTCGATGTCATTTGGTACATGGGTCTCCTGCAACGTTCTATTGAGGATTTCTTGATGTACTGGGGAAGACTTAAGCAAATCCAAAATGGAGATATGAGCGGGGGTCTTCCTTAGGTGATCAAGGACGTTATATTGAGAGATTACAGGAGTGGGTTGGATGGGTGCATAGGCTACAAGGACGGTGATGCGGGCTCGTCGTGTAGTCACAACACATTGAGGATCTTTGGCTTTAACGTGTATCATGGATACTCAGGGTTCCACTTGCTCAATGTAATGAATAACACCTTCATAATTAAAGGGCGCATTCTTGTAATTCACATTATTTGTGCTGTTGTTTTGGGGATTGTTGTTGGAGGTACTAGGGCCTTGACTATGGTTTGGGAAGGCATTTTGATAGATTTGCAGTTAAGCATTGGACGACGAAGGTTGACTAGGGTCAACCTTGATATCTCCTCGATCAATGAGATCTTGGAAATAATTTTTTAAACCCTGACACTTATTCAAGGAGTGTCCCTTGATTTTATGAAAGTCACAATACTCATTCTCTTTAAACCATGCCGGCTTGGGTTTGGACTCATCGAATGGTTTGGTGACAGGTTATGTGATGGGGTAATTGATTTGTAACAATTTATTAAAAACAACACTTAAGGGTTCACCCAATTGGTCGTATTGATGTTTGGTGTTCCCCTGATTTTTTTGGTTTGACTGTTGAGGGGGACGAGGTGCCCCCTGGGGTACTGATATGGCATTGAGTACAAACTACTATTGCCCTTGGGATGCATTAGCCACTTGGACATGTTTGGTGTCAGTCACTCCATCATTGACCGCATTCTTGTTTTTGTTCCAGAATCGTGGTTTATCTCCAAATGACCTTTCTTTATCATGACTGTGTATTTTGATGTGTCCTTTGGCAATAAGGGCACGTTCAAGGATAGGTCCCTTTTCCACTATCTCGGCGAAAGTGGTGACACAGTGTAGTCTAAAATTGTGGGCCATGTCAGGATGAGAATTTTCCACCAAAAGGGTGACCATGTCTTTTTCTTTCAAAGGATTTTTCATTTGACTGGCTAATGCACGCCACCATTGGAGGTAGCTGGTAAAGGTTTCTCCATCCAGTTGTTTCTCTTTTAGGAGATCTAAGGTGTCCGTATCCTTTTGCAAATTGAAAGAGAAATAGGATACAAACTTCTATGATAAGTCTACAAAAGTTTTTATGGACCCCCTTTCGAGAGTCATGAACCAATCTAGGGCATGGCTTGCTAGGCTTCGTGGGAACAAGCGCAGGAGATAGTTGTCACTGTACATGACTTCTTGACACTGTGAATAAAACTCTTGCAAGTGAGCCTTAGGGTTTTTGTCTCCCTTGTATTTGTCAAATTTTGGAATCTCGAAATGCTTAGGAAATGGGATCAATGAGATGGAGGGATCAAATGGATATGGGCATATATCTTCAAATTTAAATGATTGTTTTGTAGTCCCGGCTTGAAGATCCTTAAGTGCGGCTTTGATTTCCAACAAGTTCGAGCTAGCTGGTGACGGGTTGGGGGGATGTTGATGATAGAATGATGAGGGATCTTGCTGGAAGGTTGTCAGATTGTTGAAATACAGGTTTGGATGATTGGATGATGGCATGGCTTGTTGGTAAAATGGGGGATTTTGTTGATACGGAGGCTGTTGTTGTGGGGCATAATATGAATTTTTTGAGTAAAAGTGTGGGGTAGGTTGTTGAGGAGCTTGGATGGGACGTTGCGCATTGGTTTGTTGGTATTGAGGGTATTGTTGTGATGGTTGAGAGGTCATGTAAAGCGGTTGTTGGGGAAATTGTTGTTGGTTGTGGTAATAGTAGTGTTGGGGAGGTTGTTGTTGTGACGTCGAGTGTGGTATGGACTGAGGTAGGATATTGTGTTGTGGTTGAACCTTTGGACGCAAAAGGGATGTGAGAAAGGGAGATATGGTTTGGGTAGTATGTTGAGATGGTTGTTGTGAAGAGGCCAAAGCATTGTGTATAGATTGTTGTGGGTGAGATGGCAGAGGTAGCGTAAGCATGTTTTATAAAGGGGGTTGTTGTGTACCGCTCGGAATGTTCAGCTGGGGTGTGCCTTATGGAGGTAATTGAGGCGGAATGGTAGATTTGTGAACCTGTTGAGGTGGTATGTTGGCGGTCCCAGGGGGTGGAAGCGATGTGGCAAAGGAGGTGCCCCCAATGTTGATTAGAGGTTGGTTGGAAGGAGGGGGTGTTGTTAACGTTAATGGAGGAGGTTGTGGAACACTTTGTGGCATGCCGTAAGCAAAAGGATTATTGGGATCAGGCACTTGAGGTCCACCTATAGCTAAGGTCAAAGCGTGTGGGGGATAATTAACCTGATAAAGAATGACATTGCCAAATTCAGGTTGATGCCAACCCTCAATTGGAGGAACATTGGAAAAGTATGAACCTTCGGGTGCATTTTGGGACTCTTGGAGTACGTTAGATGGGGCACCCCTATATTTGGACAAGTCAACATTGGAGGGGGGTTTAACACCCTTCTCAATGAGGTGGGCCAAGATTTCTTCCCCATGTTTCTCAAGCAAACAGTCGGTCATTTGTACATTGGCGGGATTACTAAAATGTTCCTCAAGTGTGAGTTCAGGTTGATTAACCATACTCTCTTCTCCATGTGGCGAGTTATTCTGATTCTCAGTGTTAGAGTGCGATGAAGTACCATTATGGGGATTGTGAGTGATGTTGGTACCCTTGTTAGGATCTGATGAGACGTTGATTATGTTTTTGGGATCTTGAGGGTTGTTCGATTGGGCATTTTGAGCTTGACGGTTGGCCATTTTCTTTGCCTGTGAACGGGTCTGAACGGGCATGCAAATGCGGGATAAGGAGATTAATGCCTTTGTCAAATGATTTGGTTGTGATTGGATAAGGTGTGATTTGGATGGGGTTTGGATTTGGATCAGATTTTGTTGGGATATATTGGACTGGATTTCGATTGGATTGGATTTGGATTTGATTGGATTGGATTTGATTTGATTAGGATTGGATTTGATTGGATTAGGATTGGATTGGATTTGATTGAATTGGATTGGATTTGATTAGGATATGATTGGATTTGATTGAATTGGATTGGATTTGATTAGGATTGGATTGGATTTGGATTGGATGTGATTGGATTTAGACTATTGGATGGTAAGATTTGAGAGGGAGACCTTGAGTTTGATCAAAGGAAGTTACCCTTAACAATCAAGAGCTTTAATTGATTAAGAGGGTGATTGCGATACCGAAATCCACCTTAAGGTAGGAATGGATTGATTGGGTCGAAGATGATAATTTACGCCACCGAATTCACCTCAAGATGGAGGCAAATTGATTGGGGTTGAAGTTAAAGACCAATAATCAAGTTCAAGCGCTATGGTCAATTTGGGTAACCGCTTTGTAATACAAGGTTAGGATGGTTTGGTTATGGGTGATGTTTGGAGATGCAAATGGCAAGAAATTATTGGTGGATTAGGGGGAAATTAGAATGAATGGGGGATTAAGGATAATTGTGGAGAATGTGTGGGGATTAGAATGGTTGAACAAAAGTTTGGAATAATGAGATGGAGGTTTAAAATGGTCAAACGGGGGTTTTTGAAGGTTTAAAGTGACAAAATGAAGGCTTGGGATGATGAGGTAATGGTTGGGAATGGTTAAATGATGGTTTAGAGGCTAAATGGGTCTGAATGGAGCAATTTTGGGTGTTCAGGAGGGCAAATCCGCCCTTCTATAGCAAAAATCAGGGCGTTGACAGCAAAATCAGGGGTGTAGACAGCTTTCTGCAGTAAATTAGGGGCGCTACCAGCAAAATCAGGGGTGTAGACAGCTTTCTGTAGTAAATAAGGGGCGCTGCCACCTTTCTGTAAGGGCACTGCCGCCTTTCTGCAGTAAATTAGGGACGCTGCCAGCAAAATCAAGGGCATAGACAGCTTTCTGTAGTAAATCAGGGGTGCTGCCGCCTTTCTGCAGTAAATCAAAGTTTGGTTTTGATGGCAAGGGCTATGGCAAGGATGAAAAATGATAAAACAAGTCCAAAATATCAAAAATTTGACAGATTTTTCACAAGAAAACACCTCAAGCAAGCACAATCCTATGATTAATATTATGGGTATGGCAAGGAAAAGTCTTAATCTAGGATGCACAAGGCTTCTAGAGAGTCCTTGATATACTCTCGGTATGTGAGGCACAACCGTGAACACTAGTCCATCACAAGCGTGAGTCGGGAACCCCATCGAGATACTGAAAGGCTCACACCAACTCTTCACGTCTATCTAGGTATCACCCTAGCTTCAACGCTCTACCAATTACGACGCAACTAGATTGGGGTACAACTTTCGTTCTCCCCCCTTTATATACCCCGCCGGTACGCGTGGTTGGAATCGTCCCTTGGGGTGATGAAATCCCCAAGCAGGTCCCACTAAAAAGAAGATATGAACCGTTTCCAACTACTCCCCAGGGTCACACGAAGTGTAAGGGGAAAGCAAAAATGAATTAATATCCCCTTGGGTAACACAAGAACAAAAAACAACAGCAAGCAACGAGGTTTAATCCCCCTAATTAGACTATGTTCGAAAACAACAAAGATAATTTTTGAAAATCTAATTATGTAGATGACCTGCAAACAAATGTTAGTTGTCCTCTTCTTCGCTCTTGATCAATAACACCCTAATATGCTACAAAATGTTAGTGAAAACAACAATATCCTTGTCAAAACAACGTTAGAGAGTTATCACGTGAAAACAACAAAAAACTAGAGCAAAAACGAAGCCAAAATGCTTATTTTACCTTCCAAACTGTGCTGTTTTGGGGCCCTGCCGCCTTTCTGCGAGGGCGTTGCCACCTTTCTGCAGGGGCGCTGCCGCCTTTCTACGAGGGCGCTGCCGCCTTTCTGCGGGGGCGCTGCCGCCTTTCTGCGAGGGTGCTGCCACTTTTTTGCAACAAACTTTGTCAAATTTTAAAAAATGGAAAGTCGTGCCCCTCCCACTACAAAAAAAGTGTTAGTAAAACCTTCTAAATATATCCCTAGTTGCAGCAAACGTGTTAGAAAGAATAAAACTTTCAGGTGGCCAAGAGGGCGCTGCTGCCTTTCTGTGGGGGCACTGTTGCCTTTCTGCGGGGGCCCTGCCGCCTTTCTACGAGGGCGCTGTCGCCTTTATGCGGTAAAGCAGAGGGCGCTGTCGCCTTTCTGCTAGCTTTTTCCTGCAAAATTCTTAATCAAAAGAGACATTAAATGCAAGACCTGTATGTGGGTCCCACCGAGCGTGCCAGAAATGAATACCTTGGAATTTATCCTATTCTAAATGTGCAAAACAACTTAAAAATGTGAATGGTAAAATACCAAGGACACCTCAAGATTAGCCAAAAGAGTGATAAACAATAAGGAAAATAGAAAAAATAAGACACAAACGATTTCACCTTCCTTGCTGTTGATTTCTCCTTGATTGGCCCTTGATTGGAATGATTTGTGTGCTCCTTAGATGGTGGATTGAGCGACTAACATGCAAGATTAGATGTGCAAAATGACTAAATGAGAGATGGCTAAATGATGGCAAATGATTGAGAATGCAAACTGGCAGCATGTAATTATGAAAATTCAAAGTGTTGAAAATGCCCTTGGGGAGGGGGTATTTATAGGAGAATTTGAATTCTCTAGAGAATTCAACGGTCAAGATTGATCCACCAAGGCCAAGATGAAGGGCTATGGTGGGTTGAGAACCCACAAGCCCTCACATCTTGACATGTGGAGGGTGAAGTGGACAAGGGGATATGAGGTGTAAGTGAGGTGTCAAGAAGGTACATGAGGTGGAGGAAAGACATGCACCTTGGGGAATGAGGAGATTTCCTCCAAAAAGGGATTTCTTGTCCCCAAGTGGGAGTGAAAGGGACATTTGAGGAATTTTGGAATTCCTCAAAAATATACATGGGAAAATGAAAGGTGGTTGAATATAAATGTGAATTAAAAATTCGCATTCCTAGGAGGATCTAGAGGATAAAAGGTGGGCTCCAAAAATGTGGGACTTGGTCACATGTGGAGATTGTGACAAGTCCAAGGTTCTAGAAGCCTTGGAAAGACAAAATGTGAATTAAAAATTCACATGGGGAGGAGAGAGACATGGGATAAATAAATGAGAATTAAAAATTCTCATTGGAAGGAGAGTCAATGCCCAAAAAGGAAAAATGGAAGAATTGACCAAAAAGTGGTGTTAAAAATGGCTAATGACCTTGGTTAAGGTTGTGCAAACATTGAATTAGGCTAATTAATGGAAGATTAGAGGCAAGTGGCAAATGTAGGAGGATGTGACGTTAATCTCTGATTAAGAGGATGCACGTCATAATTATGAATTAATTAAATTAATTCAGATTAGGGCAAGGTTATGGAGGATTTGACAAGGAGAGAGAAAGTGAGGAATTTTAAATTGATTTTAAATAAAAAAAGGGGGAAAATGACTAAATTAAATAAATTAGCGTATTTATTTAATTTAGAGAGGAATAAGGTGCAAGACAAAGTATTAATTATTAAATTAAATACTTTACCGATATGAGACCAAAGGTGTAATATTAATTTAATAAATTAATATTAACACGATAGACGGAAATGCATCAAATTTAATCATATGGAAGTGATTAAATTTAGATGTCTACAATTTCCATTGGTTCAAGTCTTACTCATTTTCATGGAGTAATAAGAAAGTTATGATGATTTTTGTGTAGGCAGCCAGTTTAGAAAATGGTTTTCAGAAATTGCAGTCAAAAAACATGTTAGTATGGACATGTACGGACCTTTACGGACCTGAAACTTGGATGAATGGAAATATCTTGATGTGGTGGAAAAAAAAAAAAATTTACCAGCAATTTTTATAATTCCATTTAAGGGGTCAAACAAGTCCTTTCCTAAAAATTGTTTTGAACATGGAGTTTTTGGGGTTGCATACAAAAAAATGTGATTTCTTCTAATTTGTACGGTGGAAACTTCTAAAACTTTGTGAAATGATTCATTTTGAGGTGTTCTTACTATATCCAATTTGGAAATTTGAATAATGTTTTCTATGTTTTTGGTGATGCCCTAGACTATCCTACTTGTTAAAATTGCATGTTTTGGGTGAATTTGAGTGGTTCAAGGGTGGAAAAGTGAGAAGTCTTTTGGGACAGTAATTTTTGATGATTGTTTGAGTTTTTGTAGACATATTATAGCATGATTAAAGGTGATACAAGTTGGTATGAGGTTTAGAAAGCATAATTTCTACAAACCCTCATTGAATGGAGTTTAGTTCAAGCCTTGAGTATGGGTTTCTGTATTTGCTACTTTAATAGATGATTTTCTTGAGGAAGATGATTGATTTGATAGTTTTATGAGTTGTTTCAATGCTACCCTTAGTTATTTGTGATTTTGGAGTTGATTTGAGGGTACATGCTTTGTTATATGGACCTATTTGGAGCCTTATTTCTCAAGAATGAGTAGTTGAATTTTCCTCAAAGAAAGAGTATTCTATTTCATGAACTAGGTTGGATGTTGTGAACCTTTGCTCTACATCAAATTGGTATTAGAGCTAGCAAGGTTCTGTTGGTTGGTTGAATTTATGTTGATGATAATTGTTGTTGAGATGAGTTTGGTTGTAGATGCTTGATCCATGTATGAAGAAAATTTCTAAGTTGTGAGTTTTGATAGACAAGGAAAAGTCTGTGGTCACCATCCTCCAATGTAGATTAAGCTGAGTAGAAGGTGCGGGGAAAAGAAAGAGAGGCATCTTCTAGGGTCTAGTATTGGGTAAGTTGGATGGTTTACTGAGTTGGCGTTTGAGTTTTGTGTTTGTAGGTTGAAGAGAGATGGATACTTGTTTGAGGAAGCACTTGAGTTTGAAGGGTACTCCGATGATGGGAGTAGATGAAAGGATGGAGACAAGTTGGTTAGAGAAGCAAGGATGAAGTATCTTGCTTGAAGGAAGAGAGAAAGATGAAATATGATTGCTGAGGAGAAGAAGTAGTTTGCAAGGACAACCCTGTGTCCTTGGAGGAAAGTTGAAGGTGTGCAAGGACAATCCTATGTCTTGGGGTAACCAAAGAGTTGGAGAAGAGATGAAAAGGACAGTCCTATGTCCTTTTGGAAAAGGAAAGATGATTGAAGACTGAGAAAGGCAAGAGGCAAAAAGAAGATAGAGATGAAAAGAAAGATGACAATAGGACGCAAAGATAAAGTGAAGACAAAGGAAAAGACAAATAAAGATGAAGAATACAAAGAAAAATGCAGATTAATTTTTTTTTTCAGGTACAAGCATGTTTCCAAGGGACTTGGAAAGATTCAGTTGGTTGGTTGTATAGTGCAGGAGAACCTAGAACATGTAATGCCTTCAAAAGGCTAAATTTAAAAAAATAAATCTTTGAATGTAAAATGTATGTAAAATCATTGTAAAAGGTCTTGGGTGGTTATATTTTAGTGTATTTAAAGTCACTAAGGGGTTGGTTGAGTCAATTTGTTGTAAAAAGTTGTAAAACATGTAAAATTGCAAAAGTTCAAAATATGAACAAAAGCAAGAATATGAAGGGTCACTTGGTTGTAAAGTGTAGTTAATTAGTTGGAAATGAAGGGGAATTCATTATTTATGTTGTAAGCATTTATTTAAGCCTTGGAGAGGCAAGCCAAAGGAAGGTAATGTAAGTTGGAATCAATTTTATCAATTTCAATACCCTGTTTTGAAGTTTTAACAGTTTTCTCCCTATTTCCAGGCCTTGTACGGACAAGTACAGCCTGGAAACCTTGTAAAAGTAGTTTTATGGTGTATGTTATTGAATAATATTTACATTGGTTCAATTCTCACTCATTTTCATGGAGTAATAAGAAAGTTATGATGATTTTTGTGTAGGCAGCCAGTTCAGAAAACGTTTTTTCAGAAATTGTAGTAAAAAAATATGTTAGTACAGACATGTATGGACCTTTACGGACCCAAAAATTGGATGAATGGAAATATATTGATGTGGTGGAAAAAATTTATTTTTACCAGTAATTTTTATAATGCCATTTAAGGGGTCAAACAAGCTCTTTCCTAAAAACTATTCTGAACATAGGGTTTTTGGGGTTGCATACAAAAAAATGTGATTTTATTCTAATTTGTACGGTGGAAAATTCTAAAAATTTGTGAAATGATTCATTTCGAGGTTTTATTATTATATCCAAGGTTTTGGATAATTTGAATAAAGTTTTCTATGTTTTTGGTGATGCCCTAGACTGTCCTACTTGTTAAAATTGCATGTTTTGGGTGAATTTGAGTGGTTCAAGGGTGGAAAAGTGAGAAATATTTTGGGACAGTAATTTTTGATGATTGTTTGAGTTTGTGCAGACATATTCCAACATGATTGAAGGTGAGACAAGTTGTTATGAGGTTTAGAATGCATACTTTCTACAAACCCTCATTGAATGGAGTTTAGTTCAAGCCTTGAGTATGCGTTTCTGTATTTGCTACTTTAATAGATGACTTTCTTGAGAAAGATGATTGATTTGATAGTTTTATGAGTTGTTTCAATGCTACCCCTAGTTATTTGTGAAATTGGAGTTGATTTGAGGGTACATGCTTTGTTATATGGACCTATTTGGAGCCTTATTTCTCAAGAATGAGTAGTTGAAATTGCCTCAAAGAAAGAGTATTATATTTCATGAACTAGGTTGGATGTTGTGAACCTTTGCTCTGCATCAGTTTCACCTTCAGTATATGGTCATGGATTTTGGGTACCCAAGGGCGCTGTTTCTTCTAAAACAAAGTTCCCTACAAAGAAAAGTATGTTATGGCACTAGAGACTTGGCCACATTGGAGAAAAGGGTCTAAGGACCTTGAAAAATAAAAACCTTGTTGAAGGTTTGTCTGATTGTAATATTGAATTTTATTTTTGTGAGCATTGTATTTATGGAAAACAAAACCACGCTCAGTTTTAATTGAGTTCTAATAAATCTTGTGGTGTATTGGATCATATTCATTATGATGTGTTTGGTCCTATAGATGTTCCTTTAATTAGTAAATCCACATATTATGTTTCATTTATTGATGATTAAAATAGGACATGGATATACTTTTAAAGAGTAAATTTGAAGTTTTCAATCAATTTAAAGAATTAAAGCAATGGTCGATTTGCAGAATGGAAAGAAAATAAAATTTTTAAGGATTGATAATGGAGATTATTTTTTCTCTAATGATTTTGATAAATTTTGTAAAGATAGTGGTATTCATAGACAAAAGAAAACTCTATATTCTCCACATCAAAATGGAGTTGCAAATAGAATGAACAAGACATTGATGGAGAAGGGTAGGAGTATGTTGAGTGGTGTTGGTCTAGAACAAAGGTTTTGGGCTGAAGTTATTGTCATTGCTTGCTAACTGATTAACAAGTCTCCTACATCAGCTCTTGTTGATAAGACACCTATAGAGGCATGGTCATGCCACAAGCCTTCATTAAGACATCTTAGAGTTTTTGGTTATGAGGGATATGCACATGTGCCAAAGGAGAAGCAAACAAAGTTGTAAAACAAGGCTATGAAATGTATCTTCATCAAATACAGTTATGGTGTGAAAAGATACAAGCTTTGGGATCTTGTTACAAAGAGGGAAACACATAGTACAAGTGTTATTTTTAGAGAAACTAAGCCTTCTTTTGTTACATTGTAGCCAGAACAAAGTAAATAGGAAGATATGATTCAATTTCCTTTTACACCTGAGAAAGTTGAATCGAGTCCCATGGATAGACAAGAAGTTGAGGAGAGCTCATCCAAATTTGAATCTTTAGAAGATGAGGAAGAACCTCCAACTTGGATTATTCATAGGTCTACAAGGCATAAACAACCACCTAAAAGGTAATCATGTGATGATTGGAGATGCATTTTTTCTTTGAATACTAACATTGATGAACCTAGATCGATAAAATAAGAATTAGGTATGAATGATGCAAAATCTTGGAAGGTTGCTATGGATGAAGAAATGACAACTTTTAAAAAGAATGATACATGGTATCTTATACCATTTCCTAAAGGAAGAAAACTTTTTGGTTGTAAATGGGTGTTCAAGAAAAAGATTGGTTCAGATGGAAGTATTGAGAAGTACAAAGAAAAGTTGGTTGCAAAAGGTTACAATCAAGTTGAGGGTGTTGATTATGGTGAGATATTATCTCCTATTGTAAAAATGACATGCATTAGATTTTTTTTTATATTGTTGTTGCTTATGATTTAGAGGTTGAGCAAATGGATGTAAAAACTACTTTCCTTCATGGTGACTTGGAGGAGGATATTTATATGACACAACTAGAGCACTACATGGTGAAAGGTAAAAGTAAATTGGTTTGAAAATTGAAGAAATATTTGCATGGTTTAAAATAGAGTCCTAGGATGTGGTACCAAAAATTTTATACTTATGTGTTGAGTTTAGTATTTGAGCATTCTAAATCAGATCATTGTGTTTATTATAAAACTGATGGTGATTATTTCCTATTTATTACATTATATGTTGATGCTATGTTATTCATTGGTAAAGGAAAAGGTATGATTTTAGAACTAAAATATTAACTTGTTGCTAAGTTTGAAATGAAAGATCTTGGTGCATCTAAACACATTCTTGGGATGGAAATTAGAAGAGATAGAGTGAACAAAAATCTATGTCTTGGAAAAAGTAAGTATGCCAATTCAATTTTATAGAGGTTTGATATGGAGGATTGTAGACCATTGCGTGTTCCAGTTTCAACTAGAATAAAGTTATCTATTTCAAATTGTCCAACATCCCCATCAGAGATGGAAGACATGAGAAAATTTCCTTACCAAAGTGTAGTTAGAAGTTTGATGTATGCTATGTTATGTACTAGACCAAACATTTCCCAAGCGATGGGAGTTCTTTCCAGATATATGTCTAATCCAGGTAGACTTCATTGGGATGTAGTTAAAAGCGTCTTCAAATATTTGTGTGGTACCTCAGATTGTTCCTTATGTTATCAAAGTAATATGACTAAAGGTGAGACTTCCCTTGATATTCATGGTTATGTGGATTCAGACTGGGTATGTGACATTTATTGCAGAAGATCCACCAATGCTTATGTGTCTACTTTATTTGGTGGTGGAATTAGTTGGATGAGTAAGCGATAGGCTAAGGTTTCTTTGTCCACTATTGAAGTAGAGTATATGGTAGCTACTCATGCTTGTAAAGAATCCATTTGGATTAAAAGAATTTGTTCAGATATTGGAATAAAACAAGATGTAGTGAAAACTTATTGTGACAGTTAGAGTGTGATATGTCTAGCCAAGAACCCAACAATTTATGTCAAGACTAGGCACATTAATGTACAATATCATTTTGTTAGAGATATGGTCGAAGATGGTAGGGTGGAGCTGGTTAAGGTATAGACTTTTATGAATGTTGTTAATTCTTTAACTAAGCCTATGAGCACATAGAAGTTCAGATGGTGTTCAAAGACTATGGGCCTTTTGGCCCCTAGTAGTTAAGAGATGATGATGACACCCTTCCATTGTCCTTGCAAGGTATTCAAAAAGTGGGAGATTTGTTGAGAAAATGTGTCTCAACCTTTCAATTACATATGGTATTGTTGATACATAAGGTATTGTTCAACCAATGAAGATTGGGGGGGGCATGGGGGGATCCCCCCATAAGGGGTCCGAGGGGATCATCCCCCCAACTAGGGTCCAAGGGCAGTGCGCCCTGGAAAGGGCTTGGGAGCAGCGCCCTTGAAAGGAAAATTTAATTTATATTTTATTATTGTAAATTTGGACCGTTCATCATTATGTCTCATATTCGATGACTGATATTTTACTAGATTGACTTGCCCTAGAAGGAAACCGTATTTTATGAAGGCATTGTATTATGACTGTGTATTGCAATGTATTATGAGAGTCTGATTGCGGTTGTGTTGCCTCTAGATCTTTGAGTGGTGATACTCTTGTGAGAAGCTTGCTCTGCAAGTATATTGTAATATTTCTAATTGGTGAATAATATATTGGGAAACTATTGGAGTGTGTTGTTTTTCTCTTGAAATGGTTTTCCCCATGTAAATCATTGTGTTGTGCTATGCACGATATTTGTGTTTATTTATGTCTAATTTTTTGTAACTATTAAAGATTTGTAAAATTTTTGCATTATTCTCCTTTCAAGATTAGTGTAGGAAGTTTTTTTTCTACCTTAGCTTCCTTACAAGATATCTCTGTAACTTCTCTCCCTGAAGCCACTACTGGGTTCAATTTTTAGAAGTATCTACACTAGATGCAAGTATAGATGCATTTGATCCATCCTTATTCTTAGGTTCTTCCTTCTTCCAAATCTTCTCCATTTCCTTTCTCACTTCAATAGGATCCACTTTGTTCATAGGTTTGTTATTTTGTTCTTGATCAAGTCTCTTCCTAATTTCGCTTCTGTAAAATTTTGAGGTATGCCCTGGTTTGTTGCAAGAGTAGCACACAACATTTCTCTAACTAAACTGATTTAAATTTATCCTTGATCTATACTGGTTAGCTTTATATCCTAAGGCATAGAATATATAGCAATAGCCTTGAAAAGATTGAGCCATTCAACCAGTATTAAATCTATTCATCATTATCTAACTTCTACACTCAGTAACTCTATGTCCAAGCTTTTTGCAAGCAAAGCATTGTTTGAAGAAGAATCTAAAATTTTAATTCATTCAACTCCTACATTTTGTAGCCCTATGACCAAATTTATTGCATGAGAAATAAATACCATTAAAATATGGGTACCTTTGAGCATTAGGTTGTTGAATAGGAATCCTTTCGGTATTGATTATTTGGTTTTTCAACTGTTTATTATTGCCTTGAGTCTTCCTTTGATTTTCAAATTTTTTGGGAATCGAATTTTCCTTTGAAATTTATCCTTCTTCAAGTCCTAGACCACCTTTATCCTTAGTTGGTTTCTAAAATGTGATCAACTCATCAAGCATTGTATTGCTTGTCTTGAATTTTTCTTCATGGGCTATTTCTTTTTCCAAGTCAGATCTTAGAGTTACCACTTCTTGAACTCAAGCTTTGTACATTCATCAATTTAATTTTGAATTTTAGCTTTCTGACATTCTTCAATTCTTTTCTTTTCTTCCACTTGCACCTTTAGTCTGATAATGTCTTCATTAGCTTTCTTCAATTGATCACTGAATTCTCTATGCCTTTCTTTGAATTTATTGAATTTCTCTCTTAACTTTCTAATGCATTCATTTTCTTCTTTCAATTTTTCTTTCAATTTTTCTTTCTCATCTTCACTTTTATCTAGATCTTCAAGTGGAGTATGGAGTTCTTCAGTTGCAGAGATCTCTTCCAAAGGAATATGAGACTATTTTCAGCCATGTGTTCAAACTTCAAGATCTTCCTTAAGTTGTTAAACTTTTGCAAAGGAACCAAGATCTGATACTAATTGTTGAACACCCAAAATATTGAGATGGGGGTGAATCAATATTTTTTTGAACCATTTAATTGCTAACCATTCAATTATCAAAACATATTTAACTGCAACTATAAAAAAGAACATGAAAGGAAGCATAAGACCACATAACAAATGAACACCAATATTTTTACGTGGAAAACCCAAAATGGGAAAAACCATGGTGATGATTAGCTCACAATATGTTAAAACTGGTTATAAAATATTATCGGACACACTACCAGGACTCATTGTCCTTGAAAGGCTCACATCCTAAAGTAAATACAAAAAGGATTGTGCCTCACTTCCAAAATGATGAATTCATGTAATACACCTTCTATGTGCTGAGTTTAGTTCCAATTAGGCTCTGGAATACAAAATCCTGCTTTGGTTCATAGGTACACAACAAATACATCAAGAGTATACAACTTTACATAATAGACACACTTCATTGCTTATAAATTTTTTTCTTGTCACAAAATATACACCCACACATCCATATCTATATCTATGTCTATATATATCTCAATACAAAAGGATGTTCCATATATATATATACACTATTAGACCTTCATACATCAATTAGGTTGGCCTAATTTGATGTACAAATGTTTAATAAAAAATGTAGCTTGTCGGCTCAACCCGAAACACCTTTTCACCAAAACAAAATGTGCAAAGCATAAATGAGGTTGTCCTGGAACTAATAAGGAACTCTTTAAGTCTCCAATGAAGCACACACCACATATTTGTGTTAGCCAAAAGAAAATTTATGCCAATTGCACAAATACTAAGCAAAATATTGTAAGTCGAACTGTCATTCATACCTTTCATTCCTTTCAACAAAAACCACTGAAAATTTGTCCAGAGACACACCAAATAGTCTCGATCATCATATTAAAATATTATGAAGTGATCTTCTACGTAGAGAATTTTTGGACCAAATTACCAGATCATAATAACAAAGACAACTTTTTTGGATTGAAAAAATTGCTACCAACCAATGTTGGCATCAATGACAACACACCAAAGGCCTCTTCATTCTTCCAACACTAGCATCCTATTTTTCTATGTTTCACTTCCTAACACTTGACATAGCCAGAAGTAGGTGATTTGGAAATAATCTTTGAACTCATCACAGTTGAATGGTTCAAAATCCTTTGGTGAAAACCTCATTCCCTTCTTCCTTGAATCCCTTCAACTTTGTCTTGGTAGCACATGGTTTCTATAACCATACTTGTCCCTTTCAGATTCCTGACATAGTGCATTAATGCTGATAGCCTTAGTGGTTGAAGGATTCAACCAAAAAGTAGTCATAATCTAACTCCTTGTGATGTCAAGCAATAGGGCTCCTTTATCACTTTTAATAGTCCTTGCCTTGGGATCATAGCATTTTGCAAGAAATAAGAGAAAACTAACTTCAACAAAAATATGTGTTACTACAAGCTTGCCTATGTCACACATCCATAAATTACAGAATGGTTGAGGGTATATATGCCACTTGTATGCATACTCAAAGAGATCCTATCTACTTTGAGGAACAATAATTTCACCAACCTGCCTTGCTCGATCTTGAAGATGATTAGATAACACACCCTCACCTGTAGCCCTTTTCCCTACCACCTTGGCTTTTGGGAACATCTAAAGAAGATCATCCTCCATGAACCTTGAATAATCTCTCTTGACCCCCTTTTACTTTGATATATTTTGTCTCTGAAGTAGCAAGTTCTAGCTTCTTAACCTTAAATTTATCCCTTTTAGGCTTGGTTTTAGCCTTAAAGGGTTCACTAGCCTGACTCATCTTGTAATTTTGATAGAACTAGGGTTTACAGTTTTCAAATTGAAAAAATAGGGTTTTGAATTATCAACACCTTAATAGAATTATGCAGGTTTTTAACTTAAAACTTCATAACAAACCTTATTTATGTTTTCCACAAATTAAAACAGGGCTTACAACTTTCCCTTGACACTAGAACATAAATTATAACACCCATAACTCAAAAACCCTATTGTTACTAGAAAATTTCCTTTTCAATTCACCCTTTACATCAAATTTTGCACAAAAATGGTAGAAATATGACTTACCCATGAAACCCTAACTCTTCTACTCTTTGAAGTTGCTCTCCTTTGAGTCCACTTGCATCCTCGCCTTTAAATTCTTGTTGAAATGATGAAAAAATGTGTAATTAAACATTTTATGGTTGTTTGGATGGAGAAGATATGCAATTAATGGAAAAAGATGGCTTGCATGAGTGAACATGAGAATTCTATCAGATAGTCATTCTAGTTTAAATTTCAACTATTGATCTATTATTTTAAAACAAGATCAATGGTTGCCACATTCCTTTTGCATGTCGCTCGCTTCTTTTTGGTACCTTGGCATGAAACCACGATGTGAAAAATAGATGTGATGGCATGAGATGCTCACACATACCCACCTTTGATATCTTCCACCAACTTTTCTCTATCGGCCATCACACATCACTTTTATGCTCCTGACTAGATGACCTAAAAATGCAATGTTAAGAGTTGATGTGATGCATAGGAACTTAATGCCATCACATATCACACAAAGGCCTTGGGGTTGATAAGATGAAATAGTGATGTGATGGCTCCCCATGATAGAAGGAATATTCTAGAGCACATCCTCCATCCTTCCATCGCACATCACTTTTAGGTGTCTACCCTTTCCTTTCATATTTGTGAATAATTAAACTTGTACGATGAAATAGTAGTGTAATATTTTCATCACATATTGCTTCTTTCTTTGTCTTCAAAAGAGTGCAATCCGTGATACAAAGGATGTATGTTATGCACTGACATGGTGACACTTGTATGTGGAATATTCTTAAAAAAATTCCCTCTTCTTCCTCTCTTCCATGAAGCACATCACATATTTCATTTCATGTGTGAACCTTTTGATGCCAAAATGTGATATGAAGAGGGGTTGCAATGAGTTGACACCTCTCCCAAAATCTCTCGGTATATTCTTCATTTCTTTCAAAATATCCATTTCTTATGACATTTATGAGGCTAGCGAGTAATTGGCTAACTACAATGTGAAGGGTTCAAGTGATACAAAGGAAAGACCAACAATGCATCACATATCATGCAAAGGGTTTGGGAAAGCTTAAGAATAAATGCGATGTGATAGAGATACGTGATATAAAGGAAACAACTATGCATCACATATTGTTGAAAGGAGTTTAGTAGCTAGGAAGAAAAGTGTGATATGAAGAGGGGTCACAATGTGAAAGAAATAGAAAGGAATCACACATTGCATTTATTAAGCTAGCAATGCAAAGGAAATCTATGATGCATTGGAAGCTCAAGATGGAAAAACTTAAGTGAATCAAATACAAACATGATTTATAAGTTATTTTTAAACAAGGGGCCACCTAGGTAATGTGGATAAACAAGACTTAATAAAACCAATACATAGGTCCAACTTAGGATAAATGGGAGAAATATTTCAAAAAATCGACCATAGGAAATATTAAAACCACAGACCATGATAAAAGGATTTTCATGCAAAGGGACAAATTGGTAACCCTAGGAACAAGGGGTCAGTCAACATAGGGATCTAATGACTTAAGTAGTAACTTGGACAACTAAGAATTGACTATAACAAGTCAATGAAAAATTAGATAAAAAGGTAAAATGAATTAAGGTTTCTCTCCCAAAGGTTGATAAACCCTAGACACTATAGCATAAATCCTACCCATGAGGAAACTAGTAAAACTAGGAAATAATGGATTGAATATCAAGGAAACACATTTTTTTGAAGGGTTCCACCATAGGGTTAGACCAAGACCTAAGGGGAAACTGACCTAAATCCTCGGGGGCTCATCAATGGTGGCCTTTCCTATGTTCAATCTCAAAGATGACATAGTTCAACTAACTCTAACCAGTAACCATTTATTGATGAGATATGAACATTGATGGATTGTCAGGTTATTATGATAGACTCCTAAATGACTGACCTAATACCTCAGGGGCTCATTAGTGAAGACTTGACCTATATATATTCAAGCTCATAGATGATGTAGTTCGACAATTGTTTTTGAATTTTTTACCTTTTAGATCTTTTTAGGGATTTTGATGTGATTTGGATGTTTTTTTTTATTTTGAAGGTGTTTTGGATGTTTTTGGCTTTTGAAAATGTTTTGAAAGTTTTTGGGTTTTGTACTTTACAATATTTTAGGATGTTTTGGGGTTTTGAACTTTACAAGATTTGGATGTTTTTGGATTTTCCAAATTATACAAATGTTTTGGATGTTTTTGGATTTTGATGATTTTAAAAATGTTTTTTGGATTTTTGGATTTTGTGAATATTTTTAGATTTTGGGATTTTGCAGCTATTTTAGGATTTTAGGATTTTGCGATTGTTTTTAGATTTTCATATTTTAGGAATAACCTTAAGGGGATATACAAGGACCCAATCCAATGAAAGTATAGGAAAATTCCCCTAATGCACAATTCAATAGACTACCTTGAAATAGGCAGGACAAATTGGCCTTAGGAATATACCAAGTAGTACTAAAGGGGAATATGATACTTAATATCTATCTATGATACGAACATGGATGGGTGAATAAATAAATAGGATAAATAGGATGAAGGCAATGGATGGTGAAGTGGTATAAGTTGAAGAGTCAATGGTGGATAGATGGTGCTTATTTACGCAAGGCACCTATTTGTTAGGATTTCACCAAGCTACTTGCCCAAAGTGCCACCAAATTGGTTTTTGCTAGAGGATGAATTTTCTCTTTACTATTTTCAATCCTTTTTGTATTTTTTTTTTAAATTTTGATGTTTTTTTTGGATTTATACTTGAAATAAAGAAAAATAGGGTAAATGAGGTGGATCAAAGGTGGATGTGATAAGACACATATTTTCCTTTATTTCATTAGGAAATGAGATACAGACAATGCATTGATTATCAAACCTTAGGTGAATCAATTCAAAGTTGGAATCTTCATATTTCCTTATGACTGAAGGATGGGGGTCAAGGTTAAACAACACTTTGGGGAGAAAAAATAGAAAATAGAAAATCAACACCAAAATGTAATCTAACACTTGGAACAACAATATTAAGCTCAATACTAACAAAACCAAAAATCAAATTGTAGATTAGAGAAGGGAAGAATTATGTTTACTAGTCACCAAAAGTGCTTTTTTGAAGTAGATCTAGGACTCATTTACCCATGGGTGAATGGGTCCAATATTAGGGTTTTTCTGTAGCTTTTAGGAGCCTCTAATACAGATCTGAATCTTCCAATTTGTCCAAGTTTCACAGTTAGATTGTTGGAAATGACATTAGGATATTAGTTTCCATGAGAAGACAATAATTTTTACAACTTTTTCCACTTTGACAACTCTGTAGATTTTTCTCTTCAAAAGGTCTTCAATCTTTCTTCCACCTAGATCTACAACCACACATGCAAGAGAGAAAATTTGTTTGTTTGGGGTGAATAGAGGTTTTCCTTGGTCAAACTCTATTTTGGTAATCAAACCTTGAATTGAAATAATGCATGAAAAAGGGAATGAAGAATGAACAAACATATGTTACCACTCAACAAACCCTTGAATGAAACCTTGATAAATTGAGATATTAGGAATTGTACAACTTACATGAAATGGATGAATTGGATGTGGATCTTGACACTTGAATATGGCTTGAAATAATTACCTAAATGCTTGACTTGACCATGAAACCTACATCACAATGTTAGCTCCAAAAGCATGCATGATGCGAGAAGACTTTGACATGATGGATGGATTTTGAATGCCACAATAAATATTTGATATATCTGCTCTTGAATGCCTTTGATCACAACTTTAGCTCTTGTAAACTTGCATGAAAAACTCTAGGTGAAATATAATGAAATAACCTTGTATTTATAGGTATCCTTAATTTCCCAAAATTCAAATATCACAAGTCGAAATTGAATTATAGATTTGAAATCATTAAAATATTGCCAAAATCATAATTTAAATTTATGTCCTAAGGTTTAGGGAGGACCCATTCACCCATGGGCGAATGGATCCTAGGTCCATAAACATAGGATACACATTGCTCATTGTGAAGTGTTATGTTTAGGCATTAATAAATGTCGGGTTTCCCCTTCATAAAATGTAATTAAATAGGCTTGTAAAATGAATTAAATTACCAATTAAGGAATAATTAAGCTCAATTAATTAAAATGGCCTAAATAAGTGTTTAAATGTAATAAGGTACATTTAACAACACTAAATAAAGGCATTATTAAGTCCAATTTAAATAGGAGATCCCAAACGAGTGAGAAAATTTAAAGGGTTACATTTTTATACACTTTATTTAGCCCCCACTTTAGTGAGAGGATGACCCTGCATCAAACTCACACTAAATTAGACAATCAAGAGAGGTCTAATTGTACAATCATTGGAAGGATAAGATACTCAATCATACAAGGAGAAACATGCCTATGCTAAACATATAATGTATGCAAATATGAAAAGATACTCAATCATACAATACCAAATACTCAAAGAAAGATTAAAAGTAAAAGGAAAATAAACAAAGGGTGGATCAAGCCTTGACTATCTAATGGGATGTGGAACATGCCTTAGTGTTTTTCCCAAAAAAATTTACAAGTGGAACCTCATTGTCCACTATGCAAACAACAACATGCTCACATGGGCTAGTGGAACCTCGACTATCCACTAGGTGAGCCCCCAAGGGTGGAACATGAGGGAATCTTATTAGGATCCCATCCCATACCAAAGCTATACCCCTGATAACTTTAATAAGGCACCACAAAACATGAAATTTGAGCTCCATAAGGATTAGCAAGTTGTGCTATGCAAAACACTTATGAACAAACAAAAAAAGCTCCACTGGCAAGAAAAGTGTGTTATGCTTGGTGGCCATGAAAATGGGTTGAAACTTCAAGCTTCATAAGGCTTAGCAAGCTACGTTACGCTAAAAAATTATGAACAAAATGAAAATAGGATAAGGCATGTTCAAAGGGTTTTTTCTTAGTTCATGTAAGGTCTCCTCTTAGGGAACATCATTCCTAATGTATCCAAGAGAGGACAAGTCTAGGATAAAAGATTCACAACTTAGGGAATGCAACGTGTAGCATCACCACTAAGAGGAAAGTTGTATGCCAAGAAAGGTCACACTCTTGGAGGACATCAAACCTAGTGACACCACAAAGAAGAAGAAACATCCTAAGAAAACTACACAATGAAAACATGAGAAAAGTCCAAAGATCTCCAAAAATGATAATTCCAATGTATGCCCCCACTTTAAAGAAATTGCTAACACCACGCTGTGAGAAATTACTTTAAAGTAGCCAATGATAGATGCTAACAATAAAGAAGACATGGGAGCTTATTTAGAAAGCCCTATGCCAAGTCATATGTTTTCAAAGGAAGCTACATCATGAAAAAGGAAGGGATTTCCCCAAAAATAAAATCCCAAAAGATAATGGATCCACTTATTCGAGGTTAGTATGTATTTGATACAATGATATTATAGGGATTGAAATGTCATCATTCCCCAAATACTCATGGAATATGAAGAATGACACATAGAGAGTGAGAACAAAGAAAATGTCTTTTGGGTCAACATGGAAGAGAGCTAAATGTATCGACACCTTATGCCATCCCCAAAAGGAAAACACAAGAAAAAATAAAAGATAAATGTTTATGAAATATAGAAGAATATAGATACAAATAGAGGAATGGACATAAAGATACGTCAAATAGAACAATACAAGGGATCACATTATGCACATGCAATCACAAAAGGAACATGTAAAAGAAAATAAAGACAAGAATAGTAAGGAACATGTGAGTCAACCTATAATAGGTCGTCCACATCCCAATCTTGTTCATCATATGTGGAAGGCAGACAACTAGCCAAAGGGACAATGTCAAGTGCCAAATGAGGACAAGGCTATCTAACTCCTTTCCCCCCACTAAGTGTAGGATAAGGATGAGCCAATATGGGTGGTAAGAATGAGTTCATTGCAATATAGAGAATGATTAAAAATGAATGTAAAACATGTAATAGTGAGTATTGATAAGCCAAAACTGGGGCAAAGAGTGCAATGGGTTTGATGTTTAATAATGAATTCTAGTTTGGTCTATAAATGTCAATGCAGGGATCATAATCTTGTGAAAGGTATCATGGAAATCTGCACAAGGGATGAGAGTCGTGAGATGATTGGTTATGAATGTAGCTATGAAAATAAACCTTCAAAAAATCAAAATAACTCTAGTGACAAGAACTATCACTTCTTGGCAACAGGAGCTGCTTTCTTCTGTTCAGGCAACAAAAACTATTAACTATTATAGAAACCAAAAAGCTTTGAAAATAATATACAATAAATAAACTAAAAAAAAAAAAAATTTCAAATAACAACTACATTCAATAGTGAATTGATCACACAAACAATATGATTATATTAATAATGAATCAATCACATTAACTAAATGTCAAAGCTTTCAAAATTTAAAAGGAGATTGAATCAAGAACTGGTTATGCTCTATAGCTTAATCTACTTAACATGAAACACAACACACAACATGCAAACTTTAACTAATTCAAATATAAAACAATCTCATTGAGTGTTTTGAAAGTGGGCCATTCCTTTGATTTGCAAGGTGAGCTAAAAAAAATGTTTTCTACACTGGACCGATCAGCAAAATGAAGTTTTTATTTCTCATAAGTAATATAGAAGGAAAAATCATCCTTCACAAATGTTTCTTATGCTGCTTATACACACAACTTGTAGCAATTACATATAAGAATAGATAGTTTGTTGTGGCCTACGACCAACAAACTATAATGCAACATTTCCCATAAAATAAATTAAAATGGTTCTATTATATACTGGTGAGTGTTGTGCAGTTTTGCACACACGCCCCACTTGGAGCAGGGACCCTCTTTTCGGATGTCTTTCGACCTTTGGTTTTATTGGATTTACCTTTTTAAGGTCCTGAGATTTTGGTCTTACTGGTTTTGGTCTTGCCTTGAGGCTTGAATTGGTTAAAATTGAGTTTCAGGCAAAATCCAGGTTTTGACCTGAATCTGGGATTTTCCAGCTCTGGCGGATTTTCCCGGGCTTTGGTTCATTGTCTAGTCATCGCTGAATGTTCCGAATCTGGGTTTTGACCTGAATCTGGTATTTTCCAACTTCGGCGGATTTTCCTAGGCTCTGGTTCATTGTCTGGTCGTCGCTGAGTTTTCTAAATCCGGGTTTCTGCTCGACTCCAGGATTTTCGGGCTCTGGTGGATTTTCCCGGACTGCACTAAATTTCCGAACTTCATTAAAATCCTGGTTTCTACTATTTTCGTGGAATTCGTGTTCATCCAGATTTTCCATGTATCTTGGGATTCTCTGAAATTCCATCCTGGGCTCGGGTTTCCAGATTTTTCAAACACATCTTGTCACTCATTAATGCATGCAGTACCTTTTCTCAGACGCGTAAATGGGTGGATCTAAAACCTTTTAAGCATCATTTCAACTTCATTATTCACTTGTTTGCTGCTTTGGCGTTTGAGTGCATTCCTTGTTCGATCTATGATTATTGATCTTGAGTCGCTTGCTTGTGGATTGTCTGGAGCGCTGATTAAGGTTTTCATTGCTTGGGCATGTTCACTTCGTGGTCGCTTCTTCGAGTTTGAGTTTCGTCCGGATTAATCCATGGTAGGTTATCGATGGCCCTTCCATTTGTTTATGCAATGATTGAGTTTTTCTGAGTTGGTTGGTGGTCATTTCGGGTCGGCCCATGTCTAGTCACGATTTCCTTCTTATCGAGTTAGGGTTTGACCCATCTCTTCGTGAAACCTCATCACCCATGCCATATGAGTTTGTATTTATCCATTGGATGACGGGTGCATCTGTTTGGAAGGTATTCTAGGTCAAATTGTTTGCCCTCTTAGTGCGTAATTGGCCATATTGTGCAAGGTTAGGGTTTTCTCGGTGCTCGGCCCAGAATAATGAATTCATTATGATTTTTCAATCTTGCATTTGTATTAAACTGACCCCTACCTTGTGAGGATTCAGAGCACTCTAGACTGATCTTCATAGATGGTATTTTAAACCTTGAGCTTACCCTGGTTTTCATGGCCGGAGGTTGTTCATTGAAATTAGGGCATTGTTGTTTTGCCATGGGGTTTAGACATTTTGAGGTCTTTGAAATCTAAATTCCTTTACCTTTTGAATCTTGATTGGTTGGCGTCGATTTTGAAATCATTCGATTCCCAATTATCAAGATTTTGCATGAATATTCAGTCGCTGGTTCACGTGATGTCTTTCGTCGGGTTCTCGTGGTGTCCACGAAATTTCTTCGCACTCGGATTTTCCCGGTTTCGACCAATTCCACGAAGTGTAACGGTTTCTGGAGTATTTGAACGGTCTGCGGAAGTCCGTCCCATCCGGACTTTTCTGGTTTTCCTGTCTGGTTGCACTTCTTCTGATTTTCTGAGGATAGGATTAATGGAGTAAATGCTAAATGCTTATTTCTTGTTGCTAATGAACGAATTCCATGATTATCTCATAATCTTTTGTACTAACGATTTATTTGACTGATGATGTCTCAGCAATAAGAATCCATCTGGGTCGGATTTCTCTAAAATTTTGCCCCGACTGGATTTTCCCGGTTTACACTGTTTTCCCGGATTCCTCTATTTTTTTGGATTTTCAAGGATTGGCCATTTGTGATAACTTTTAATTGCCTTATATAATTTTGTGCTAATCCTTTGGTCGGAGTATGCATGGTAATTGAGTACTTATGACGATCTTTTGTGAGTATAGGCTGAGTCAAGCAGGGCTGCTGTGGGAAAGTCCAAAGGTGACACAGAGGGGCATTTCAAAAGTAGAAAGCTTAAGATTGGACACCAAGAGTCAGTTGCTAGAAAGCAAGATATCTTCCATGTGGTCTGAGGTGTCTGACACCAATGTGGGAGCCTGGAGATATGAGGAGTTCAAGGAGAGGATAGCTCAGAAGGATTTGTCAGTCCTAAGACAGGGAATGATGAAGTCCGGACTTGTTCATGTGGCAGGGTTCCCTCTAGCAATCCAATGCTATGAATTGATACTTGAGTGTGCCCGGCAGTATGACTTCGACACACAAAGGGTTGTCAGCACTGAAGGAAGAGTCTTGGCCAATTTCAGTCTTGTTTCTATTGCACAAGCCTTTGACATGCTGGATTTGCCTTTTGTGTGTGCTCTGAACATGGACATGGCTAGGACATATTATGAGAATGAGCCAACCAAGGCTCAATAGATGATCAATTCTTGGTTGGAGAAGCCAAAATCACATCATTCTAAGCTGCCCAAGCAATTGCATAGGATCGAATTCAGATCAGATATCTATGATGCCATTACATTTTTGAGTAGAGTGGTAGGATTGAGGAGTGCCGGAGTGTTAGAGAGTTGGATGGTCCATGTGATCACCAAAATTGAACAAGGAACCAACTACCATTGGGTAGGGCTTATTAGCACTATAATTGACAAGCAGCTGAGGGATGTCCTGGAAACCAAGAGGTTCACCATGTCCTCTTATGTGATGTATGTGTTGGCAAGATTCTACCCATACAGGGGCTTGAATCCATAGGGGACATTCGGACAAGACATAGTCTATGAGATTTATCCGGAGTTTCACCTAGGACACAAGAACTACAGAAGAGCCAATGATGCATTTACAATGCATATCACTAGGATGCTTCAAAATGCGGAGCATGTGAGACTGTCAGATGGAGTGAGGGACCTGATAAGGAGATATGGGGCATGGTTCATTCAGTTTCCCACCTTCTCTTACATTAGAATTGATGGATGCCCGATTGCTCCATACAGGTTACCTAGGTACCCTACCGATCATATTGCGTTATTGGAAATTGTTAGACAAATATGTGAATTTGATGCAGTTGTCAAGAAATAAAAGCATAAAACAGGCTTTGGTGGGGATTTCCCTCTTGGAATTGGCGTAGCAGAAGTGTGCCCTTCTATCCAATCAACACATGCAACAGGTGATGAGTTGGTAGCTCATGGTTTTGCCTTCCACTCTAAAAGAACAAACTTTGATATCACCGGGGAAGCACAGAAGAAGGCTACCAAAGAGTACCATCATAGAGATGACCTAGAGGACTATTGGGCCAACATCAAGGATGATCTTGAAGCTAGAAAGAAGAGGTACTCCAGGCTTCCTGTTGATGTGATCAGACAGTACAATGTCAAGCTAATCCCTGACCAACTAGAGGATGATGGAAACCTGGTGCAGGATCATTCCTATGAGGCTGTTAAGGATAGGTCAATTGGGGAAATCAACTGGAATGAAGATGAGGTCACAGAGTTGGAAGACCTAATGGCCCCGGTCATGAAATTTACCACTTCTTGGTTGAAGCATAAGGTTTGGGAGCTTGAGAGTGAGAAGGTACCTTGTACCTTTAATTTGATGGGAAACCTTAACCCAATGTCTACTTCAGAGGAATCCGGGGAAGATGACCCCAAAGGGAAAACTCAAAAGAGCTCACCTTTCAAAATAAAGATCAGAGGCCCTAAAGAAAGTGAGCCAGAACCAAAAAGAAAGCCAAAAGGAAAGAAAAGAAGTCGGGCTTTGAGGATAGGTAGGTCCTCTGATGAGGAAGAGTTAGAAAAGCTAGTTGAAGAAGACGTTCCTCCACCACCAAAGAAGATGAGGACGGCTAGGGGTTCAAAGAAGAAGGGTTGAGATACTTCTAAGGAGGAGCCTTCGATTGTTGATGTGGAGAGTTTAGGAGAGAAGACCAAGGTTTATATGAGGAGATCCAGGACTCCTTCTCCTAAGGAGGTTTTGCAAAAGATGGACTCTTCCCCAAAATTACCAGCTGTGGAGCCATCCAAGGTTGTTTCTCCTCCACCAAGCGTGCATGAGCAAGAGACTCTTGAGGAGCATGAGACTAGCGGAGAAGCAGAGCCATTCAAGGAAGGAGCACTCTTTGGTGAGGCAGCTGAGCTCGAGGTGGAAAAGGTGGGAAAACTTCCTTCTCCTCTAGTGCAATATGAGGATTCTCTGGCAAGTAGCAAGGGTGATGGATCACCTGAAAAAGAAAGTATTCCTATTAGAACCCCATCGCCGCTACAAGAGGTGGAGCTTGAAGAAGGTGATCAAGGTGAGCAGCTCCCTAAAAAGGAAGAGGAGAAAACGCTAGAAAAACAACAGGAAGAGGAAAAAATAGAGGAGGTCCAGGAAGAACCTGTTGTCCCGAATTGGCTTGAAAAGGAGATCACAAGAAAGAAGCAGGTAGTTGTTGAAGACACTCCCTTGGATTGGGATGAAATGCTATCCAAGATTGGTAAAGGAAAGAAGAAGAAGGCAGCTAAGGTAGTTTCGAAGATAGAAAGGGATGAAGCAAATAACAGATTTATCCACATTGCCACCCCTGCTGCAGACAAGACTAGAGAAGATGTCACTGGTGAGGACTACAATGTGTAGACTATTAGCCTTGGACCAGCATCTATGGAGCAGGATATTGAGGAATATGAAGGGTCTAGTGTGGTGATAGTTGACAGGTTGAGGAAGGAGACTCAGACCAAGCATGAGCTAAGAAAAGAAAATGAGAGACTTAAGAAATGTTTGGAAGAGGTGATGAAGCCTCTGCAATACCTTCACCCATCTTCTTCTGCCACTCCTGGTTTCTTGCCTAAAGAAACCATTTCTGAAATTGAAAAGATGAAGGCCTCTACTCAAACTGCAATAGATTGGTTGAAGGATGTGCAGGTAAAAGGAGATAGTGCAATCAAGGATATCCTTTCAGTTGGGAAAGATGCAGTCAGAGCCAAGGAGTTATTGGAGCATGTGCTATCCCAGGATAAGGAAGACATTGACCTTCTACTGCAGAAATCCAAGGTCATCCTGGAATATGGTAAAGATCAGTTGGTTTCAGATGGGATCCTTCCTTCCTCCAGATTAAATGAACCTAGGGAATGGTTTGAGGCTCTGCAGATTTAGCAGAAGGCCATGAGGAAGATCCAGAAGCAGAAGAAGCTGATAGATGGTGACTTAACTGGAGTGTATGAGGGGTGCATTGCATTTTTTGAGGTCATGACCGGTAGGAGAAAGATTGCTCCTAAGTACCTGAGTCTGGAACAACTAAGGGAATGGTGGCATGATGTTTATGCTCCAAACTCTGAGAATGTCATAACAGGGCACCAGTTGGATGATGCGGCAACCTATCTGGCCGTAATGGATAAGTATCAATCTCATAAGGATGATTGGGATAAGACTGTGGAGTAGTCAAAGGAGGAGATTGATTCCATCAAATGCAGACTTAAGATTTTTCCTTTGCCACCTGTCACCATGCTGGATGGGGTGTTTTTGAGGGTTCAAGGATCATTGGACCAGGACAAGGATAGGGGAGGTGGTATTTAATGCCATTTTGAGATTTGTGCTTCCCTATTATTATAGGGCATGTATTGGTCCGGGCTACATTAGGGACTATGTCTAGGCCAACCTTGATGATGTATCGGCATTTAATGTGTGCCTTATTTTGAATTCCTAGGGCTGACTTGTTTTAGCTGTTTTATTTTGTAAATGTTTGGTTGGGCTGACATATCTTGAGAATTTTCTATAAAGGGCATTCCTACCTCATTGTAAAGGGGATTAGACATTATATATTAGAGAAAAAGAGAAGAGATAATAGAGTTAAGTTAGAGCATTTTGTGAATTTCTTGAAGCAAGTATTGTAAACAGAACAGTGGAATTGTTGCAGCATTTTGATGATCTAATACAATTGAAGACATTGTGGTTCTCCTGGTGAAATCTCTTGTATTGGTTTGTCTCGCATGGTTCTTGTTGTTCTATCTTTCAAATTGCTTGAGGATTTAGGGTTTAGTGTTCAGAATTAAATTAGTTCTAGTTTGATGAATGATGTTTATGATTTCATATTTTGAATGTTTGTAGCAATCTCTGGTCTATACTCCCAGTAAGTATCTGATTGTAGTAGGCTGGTGAAGTCAACCTGGACCATATATTCATATGTGCTTAAGTTCGATTGTGGATGAATGTCTATGATTTGAAAATCTATACACCTTAGAAGATTGCACCGTTCTTGTGATATTGCATTGTGGGTTAAGCAAGAATTGGTTACTTGAGATTGGTCCATTCCAAATATATGTCATTTGCATTGCTCATTCTAGGAGTAGTTTAGATTTTATCATATCCTTGCACCCGTATCTTTTGTTATTTCTTTATCATTCGGTTAGATTTAGGATTTGAGATCATCATATTGCATAATCTGATAAATTAGAAAGAGATAGTTTGCTTGTAGTAAGGTCCGATTGTGATTACCAGCAGTTTCACATATTATCTGAGTTGTTTATGCATTGTCATGACCTGACACCCGAGAGACCTTGGGGTGATTTTTGATAATTTATTGTTAAAGATTACCTTTCAAGAGAGATAGAATATTGTATTCTGTATGAGTTGTTGCTGTGCAGAAAACATTTCCCATAAAATAAATTAAAATGGTTCTATTATATACTGGTGAGTAAAAATAGAAACGAGAATAACTGTGATTTTGTCCAGCTAGCAAGCTTCTCATCCATCATTGGATTCCATATACCAAATAGCATGGGCTACAATATGGTAATGCTAAAGTGGCTGTAATGATGTGGTGACATGAAAATATGTTGTTGCATAAATGAAAATGATGATTATGCGGATATCTTAGCATGGAGTAGTTAAAAAATGAAATGAATTCACGCGGTTGAAGAATTTGTGTAGGAAGTTCCTTGAAGAAAGATCCAAATAAAATCCACCATTAAATAAAATATGCACAATCAGCATCAAGAGGGAACTTGGTTACCATTTAAACTCGAGCTAGCCACAACAGTAAGCACAAGTTGTTTTCTTGTGAGGAAAGCGACATGAAGGTTCCCATGAGGAGGGGGATAGGAAAATCAGGAAGTTCATGTAATCTATATGTTGTAAGCTTTATTTTCCCAAGGGTTGAAATCATAATACTTATTAGTAAATACAATCAATAATTAATTTCCATATTTTATCCTAAAAATATATTAAATACCACTTATATATATTTAATCAAATGCAACATAAAATTGTAAAGTAGTATGATATAGAATGGAAATGTAAT
Organism: Sequoia sempervirens; assembly: GCA_007258455.2. Classification (NCBI taxonomy): domain Eukaryota; kingdom Viridiplantae; phylum Streptophyta; class Pinopsida; order Cupressales; family Cupressaceae; genus Sequoia; species Sequoia sempervirens. The sequence goes on along the minus strand of VDFB02075321.1, from coordinate 429,742,703 downwards.
GTTGGAATGGGTTTAGAGGTGCATGAAATAGGTTAGAATATGGCATAAAATGGGACATAATTAGCTCTCATCATTCCCTCCAACTTAACATATTGCATGTCCCCATGCAATCATAATGATTGTGAGGCTTAATTTGAATTGGTAGGCTTGGAATTATGAATTCAACTCTTTCCTTCACCCTTGAAAATTATAGCTCATTCATAATCACAACTTCTCTATTATTATTTTTCATAGAAAGCTTCATGGCTTGGCTTTTTTTTGCCAATTTTATTTTCATTTTTTTTTCAATACCTCTTTTGATTTTGATTTTTTTCATTTTTCATTTTTTTGCATTGGCATCTTTTCTCATTTTTCATTGCCATGTTTTTTCTTAGCATGATTTCCTTGAAATGTTATAACTCCATATGCATGAGCTATGTTAAATGGGTGAAATGATAGAAAAAATGAAAAGCTAAAATAATAGATACTATGACTATGATGGGATAATGAAGGATAATAGGTGAAAATATGGTGGACCTCCCCCCAACTTAAATAGTTGACCATCCTTGGGAAACAAGGAGAGGATGGGTAGGAAAGTTGCTTGATATGATTAATATAATAAGAAATATTAATAAAGTTAAAAGATAAAATAATGGAAAATAAAATTAATTGTTTTACCAACTTGCATGTCCATGTATGCGAGGATTTGGGAACTAGGAGAACTCAACAACTGTGAAGAACCAACAAGGAACTGAGAACTGTGACATGAACTGCAACACCTGAAAGATCTCCATCTAACTGAAAAATATAGAACACAGTGTTGGTAGTTGGTTCTAGTTTTTATAACACCTCAATTGAATGTGTATCATGTGCTAAAGGTGATCAAAGTCATGGTAACCACGACAAACAAGACCACAAGTGAGCTATAGGAGGTGTTAGGAGGTACTCAGACAATCATTGAAGCAATAGAGTATATCGAAAAACTTATTAACCGATAGACAAAACACAATTTATAGTTGCATTTTTTTTCTTTTTTCCATTTTTTTTTATAATGACAACGGATCACTAGTATCCCGGTTTTCAACTTGACACCTCCTAGAGGCGCTGAAAATTCATTTTTCACCTCAAAGTTTATTTTGTAGTTAATATTCACTAGAATCCAGTTTTCAGATACTAACTGGCCAACAATGCCCGAAGGTTTTCATTATTGGATCTTTTATTTTTATTTTTTATTTTCATTTTTGGTTTCATTTTTCATTTTTTAATTTCTTTTTTCCTTTTGAAAACAAAATTCATATAATGACCAAAGAAAGTGAAACTCTTGTGTGGATGTTGAATGAAGTGATATTATCCAAATCTTAGAGTTCCTTTTGAAGCCCTTCAATGAAAGTCTTGAAACTGGTTACATGATGTAGAACTTAAAATGATGACCAATGGAAAGAAATATACCTCATCAAGATTGACCATACATATTTGTCAAGAATGAGTGCTACAAAAATTCTTGATCCCATTTAGCTCTACCACTATATCTAAAAGTTAACTATAGAATTTTGGAATACATTCCCAATCACTTGGTTGAAGGGATTACTTACAAGTAAAGCAACTTCCCAAGGAAATCAATAAATCCATATAGCTTTAGATAGGTAGATGAAACATTCCTTATGATGAAGCAAAATGATCTCCATTACAATATGTTCAAGCGCTTTGTAGGACCTCCACTTGTCTTCAGGTTGTCTTTGGATTAGCTAAGAACATGGTACCATGAATGTTGAATGTGTTGTCCAATACTCTTGTAATTTCCAAAACAGACACAAAAGAAACTTGGTTTTCACCATATTGTTAGAAAGGCCAAGATGTGTCTTCAGATGCTCATGTAGAGAAGCATCATCAACTGGTGCAAAAGAGTTGAGTAACCACAAAAAGAAACCTATAACCATATTCTCAAGACCAAGTGTATTAAGTATAGTAACACAATATAACAACTTCACCATTATAATTGATTTATTTTATGGGAAAATGAATGGTAAATTTATGAATAAATATTTGAGAATGATAAGATCGATGAGTATTATTACATGTGTGGTTTCATTAGAAACACCAATAAAACAATGAATGAAGACATGATTAAAAATCAACCAATGATTTCCAAAATTCAAGGTATTTTCCCCCCAACTTAATTCATACTACAAAAGCATGGGGGCTTAGGATAAACCAAGGAATCAAGAAATACAATGATAGAATAACACTGTGTGTCAATGAATGGTCATCTTAAGACAATACAAAGAATCAAGAATAAGAAAGATATATATATATATATATATAGGCCTCCAAATATCTATAGGTTTGAGTATATAAAAATATAAATCTTATAGGCTTTGACCACATTTCTTGAATAAATAATGCATTTAATGCATCATTTATTATTGCATGATTAATTTCCACACACATGTTTATTAGTTCAATGATCAAAATATACTCAAATTGAAGTGCTTTGTTATATGTGTGAATATCCTTTAAATATTGCGATTTGCAATGTAAATAAAAACAATTAAGTTGAATATCGTTCAATTCATCATATTGTTCTTTTAATTCAGTTAAACCAAAATCACATTCTTTAGTTGCATTAGTGCATTTCAATTGAGATCCACCAATTTCAAGCACATTATTAGAATGTAAAGGAATTCTTGAAATTACATTATGACATGCAGTTTGAACCACCTTAGTATGTAATGTTTTATTAGGAATTGTAGTTGCCCTTGGTGGATATGTTAAAGTGGATGGTGGGTGATATGAATGGGATAATGAAAAGGTAAGATTTGTTTTGGATATAGAGTAGGTAGTAGTAGATAGGATGGATATTGTGGAGATGGTGATATATAAGATGGATATGGTGGTTGTTGTGAGCATTCATTATGAAATTTTTGGTAAGATGGAAATTGTTCCCATCCATCATAATCTTAGGAGAAGCATTTTGTGAAGAAACATATTTCCTTTCAAATTTGATAGAATTATAAGATGTTTTAAAACCATTAAGAATACCTTGATCTCCCTAATTTGACGTGTGTAGTTGTCCTTTAGTTACAAAGAAGGAATTCTCACTTCCACTATTGTTGTGTCGAGGATCACTTATAACATATATCTCCTTCAATACGTCCTCTCAAATAGTTTGATACGTGTAGTCAAATTCTTCCTTGCAACAACAACAAATGGTCAAACCATCATTTTAAAAAATCCATTGTCCTAAAAATTCATCAATTATTTGTTCATATTCAGTTATAGGAATAATACGTGTAGATGTTTGTGATAATGGTATTGGAAGATTGATATTATCTAAGTTGCATACATTAGGTAGAGGGGCTATAAAAACATAACTTTGTTTCAGCATGGTTCCCACCCAGCTTCTTCTTTTGTTTTTAAATTTAAAAATGGGGGTATGGGGGTGCCAACCCCCAGCGGGGTCAAGGGGCAACACCCCTTGCGGGGTCCCAGGGTAGCACCCTGGGCACACTCCCTGTAGCGATACAGGGTGGGGTCAAGGGGTGGAGCCCCCGCTGCGAAGCACATTTTTCTTCTTGCGTGACCTAAACAAATTCTTCATTTTTGAAGCATTTTTCCTTGAAAAGTGATGTGTTTGAATTTCCTTGAAAATGCAACATTTTTTATTATTTTTATGTTGTTTATTCAAATTTACTTCTCTATATCAATTGAATTAGAACAATGGGTGCGTATCTGTAAATGATTTTACCTTCTAAGATCTACGTACAAACTCAAACCGTGCAATCTATATGACATAAGCAATGCAAATTAGGAGTAATCATCCGAGCACGACCGACAGGTGCACGATTTTTCATCCTAACACATTGTTCCTAACTCATCTCACTAAACTAAATGGCCTTTGACACCTTTCCCTGATAATGACGCCAAAATGATAGGCCAAAACTGGCCATTGATGTCAACACCACCAGACAAGCTCATACTTGAAACAATCTCCCCCTTTATCATTGATGGCAACACATGATGTGAAAAACCATCAAAGACAATAGCCTTCATGATTCTAGGAGAACACCTTCTCTTCTTTTGTAACTGATTTTCACATGACTTTTCTAATTATTGCAAGTATGAGCTTGTCTGGTGGTGTTGTCATTAATGTTGTCATTGATGTCAACATAGTTCAGTATGTTGCATATTGTACATGTATAGATGAGATGCTTCTAAGATGTTGTGAGTACATGGACCTATCTTTATGGTGTTGCAGATGTGTTGGTTTGATGAGTTTCCAAGTGCTTTTGAGAAAATTAATAAAGAGAAGTCAGAGTAATGAATGTGCTTTGGTATTTGCTCCATGTTTCTCTTGTGTTGATCCTATGCCTGTGCAGATCTAAAGATTTATTAATGGTGATCTCATGGTGATATATCTTAAGTTTCAACTTTTGGTGTGATGGTATGTGAAAGTTACATTCACTGGTATATGAATTGTTCTATAAGATTTGGTCTTCTATGGATTGGGTGAAATAGTTTTTCTCCATAGTTTTCTACTATTTTTTTTAGATCTTGTGGATCTAGGATATATCTTGTGAAGGTATTTTTTGTACTCTGGCAAAGAGGTTTTAAGTTTGGTGATCTGGAAGTCATGTTTCAGTGTTCTAGTGTGAGTTTGTACAGTCCAGTTGGACTGGTGAAAGGTATTCTATGTTTGAAGATTATTGCATTTGCTGCAGATGTATCTAGAGAATTCTGAGATGTATTCTTGTGCCTGATGAAGCATGTTGTGGCATCTGCATGTCATCTTCTAATTGGGAAGCGTGCACATCAATGATCATTTGTGTTTTAAGCAAGTCTATTTGTGAAGAGTTGTATAATAGTGTGATGCAAAGTGACATAAGTGAGCCAATAATCATAAGAGAAGAAGTTTTGTGAGTGAGTTGTGACAATAGTTCTTCATTGTGTGGAAGGTAGTGAGATAAATATTTCTACAATTTTGTGAATGTGCATTAATTATTGTGGTGGATCTTTTTGTTCTCTTTTGTATCTGGAGGCAATGAGCCTCCTTGTTGGATAGTGAGTCCTTTCTGTAGGTAGTAAGCCTTTGTACTTGGACAATGAGTCCTCTTCTGGGAAGTGATCCCTTAGCAGTGAGCCTTTGTTTTATAATCTTTATATTGTGAGTTAATCCTCACTATGGTTTTTCCCTCATTGGGTTTTCCACGTGAAAATCTGGTGTTCATTGTGTTGATTTACTTTCTGTTATTTGTGTTGCATGATTTCACTTAATAACAAAACAATGTGGTTGTGGAATTAATAAGAGTTGAAGTTTTCAAGTTTTGAATTCTATGACAACTGATTCACCCCCCCTCTCAGTTGTTTTGTACCTATTTAACAATTGGTATCAGAGCTTTGGCTCCTTGGTAGAGAGATTAACTTCTTAAGGAAGATCTGATGGCGCATAAGTTGGAAATCCCTATGTTTGATGGAATTGTCTACAATTATTGGAAGGGACAGATGAAAGGATATATTATCTCTCTTGGTTTTAAGACCTTGAAGGCTATTGAGACACCATATACATATCTGTCTGGTGGTCTTAGTACTACAGATGAGATCTCTGCTTATGAAGAAAATGAGAAGGCGAAGTATGCTATTTGCAGTGGGTTATCTAAAAATGAGTGAGCGAAGGTTCTTTCTTTGGATACTGCATATGAGGTCTGGAAGAAGTTGGAAGACATGTATGAAGGTAATGAAAGAGTGAAATTGACAAAGAAAATGGTGAAAAAGCACAAATTTGTGAATCTGAAGATGGATGAAGGTGAATAATTTACAAGTTTCTTTTAGAGAGTTGAACTGACTGCAAATGAAGTTAGAAATCAAGGAGGAAAGCTACTAGATGAAGATATAATTGAGAATATCTTGATTACCTTACTAGATTTTTATAGGGATAAGATCTCAGTGATTGAAGAAGTGTATGATCCTAAGAAGTACACATTGGAATAGTTATTCGGCACCTTGCAAGCATTCGAGATGAGAAAGTTCTGGAAATAAGACAAGATAGAAGAAAAGACAGAAACAACATTTAAGGCATTGAATATTGAAGAGGAACTCGATAGTGATGGTGTTGATGAGTTAGAAGCAAACTTCACCAAGAAGCTGAAGAAAGGAACTAGAAAGTATAAAGGTATGTTGCCCTTTAAATGTTTCAGCTGTGGTAATATTGGTCATTATGCTTCAAGATGTCTGAATAGAGTTGTGCATAAGAAGAACAAGGATTATAAGGACAAGCATAGGAAGGATAAGAAATATAAGTTTTTGTATTGTGTTAAATAAGAAGTAGGAATTTCTGATGATGAATCTGAGAATGAGGCTAATGATAGTGAATGCTTACTCTTAGCTTTGGAAAGTAAATCTATATCCAATAACCCTAGAAAATGTGTAAGCAAGAAGGCTTCAGAGAATAAGAGGAATAGGATGGAAGGTACTTTGGTTACCACTTTTCATGCAAGACAGGATGAAGACTACTGGGTGATTGATAGTGGATGTTCTAATCACATGACCGGAGATAAGAGTAAGTTAACTAAACTAGAAATATGATGGTGTTTTAGTTATGTTTGCAGATGATTCAGGAGATAAGATTTGTGGAAAAGGTTCAATTAGTTTTGATGGAGTGCATAGTACTGATGATGTATATTATGTGAAGGGTTTGAGGCATAAGCTTTTCAGTGTTGGTTAGATGTGTAGAAATGGTTTTAAACTTGTGTTTTAGAATAATACCTATGAAATCATAAAAGGATCTAGAAATGGAGATATGGTTGTTGCTAGAAGAAGAACACATGGAAACATCTATTAGTTGAAAGGAGTTGATGGTAATTTCCTTGTATCTCAAATCTATGAAAGTTGGTTATGGCACTGGAGAATGGGACATGTGAATTTTGATAACTTGGTTAGAATTAGTACAAAAGAGATTATTCAAGGGCTTCCTAGAATTACAAGACCTGGTAATGCTATTTCTGAAAGTTTTCAATTGGGGAAATAGATAAGATGCAACTTTAAGGGAAAAGAGTACTCTAATATTGGAATGCTAGAGTTGATCCATACTAATCTATGTGGTCTAACTAGGAGTGGAAGCCTAAATGGTGATAGGTATTTCATGTTTCTTATTGATGATTATACTCGAATTACATGGGTTTCTTTTCTTAGAGAAAAGACTCAGGCTCTGGATAGGTTTAAAGTATTCAAGGCATGAGTGGAAAATGAAGTAAATTTGAAAATCAAGTGTTTGAGATCTGATAGAGGTGGAGAATGTTGGAAAATCAAGGGTTGACAACTAAGAGGGGGGGTGAATCAGTTGTCTGCAAATTTCAAACTTATTCAACTTATTAACCTTATTCTTATATCTGATCATTAATGATGAAAGAATAAATGAATAACACATTAGAGCACACACAACACCAATATTTTTATGTGGAAACCCTATTAGGGGAAAAACCATGGTGGAGGTCAGTCCACAAGATTATACCCTATTAAAAGTATAAGAAAATATGAATGGGGAATGCACATGCATTCAAGTACACTACCTAGAGCTCACTACTCAATTGAAAAGGAAGACACACTATCTTACAGAAAGGTTCTAATTAAATCCGTCAGACTTTGAACTAAGAAAATAACATCTGCTAATGCCTGGTTATAGTTTTGGTTAAGCTCATGAACACTTCTTCACTCTTCTTCTCTTCCTTCGAATGATCTGAACAATATTCACACAAAGGACTTATACACTTCACATACTCACGCTGATTCCCTCTTCCAAATGATAAAAAAATCACTCATATATATCCACAACAAGAGATTACATTGCTATAAGTCGGCTTCAACAAAATAGAAAGAAAGAATATAAGCAGTTAGCTTAGATCAATATAAATTTTTCATGTGAATCAACCAAGATCAGCCACAACATAGGAAAGACCAAAAAAAACATCCTTGAACATGAACCACTTCATTTAATTACTATTCGAAGATCCACAACACACTTCAATACCTTGTCAACCAAGAACATGAAAAACATGAACACACAAGAGAAAATCTTGGATCACGAGCACAACAATCAATGCAGACATGCAACACAGATATAGCACAAACTAGAAACATCCAAAAACATCATGAAACACCAGAGTGGTATCCACAACAACTAAACTAACTGAAATCACACGATCTTCATTCAGGAACACAAACTGAAGTAACATAAAAACTATCAAAATACAAATCTTCATAACTTGATCAAATCTTCACGTGGATCTTTGAAGCTTGACGTGGATAAACTAGATATACTCAGCAAGAAACCCATTATTCCGCAACCTCAGAGCAGCAACGTACTCAACACATTGACAAAAAGAACTTTTCTTCACCATTGACAACCTCGGCTAGCACTTCTTATTACAATTTTCTCAATATCCTTGAGATATACAACTTATAATGCAACAATGCTAATAGTGTTGACATCGATGACAACCACATATCAGCAACACACCACAACATCCAACAATATCCCCCTTTGGAATTGATGGAAACACATGATGTGAAAATACCATCAACACAACTACACTTACTCCTTAGGTTTTGACTCTTCCTTGATCAATTCTTCTCCATGATCTTCTCCCCACAAGGCTCTCTCCCTAGATAATCACCAATTTTTCACATTGCTCTTCTCCCCATTTGACATCAATGGAAAAGATCTCTTCTATGCAAGCTTTGAACCACATATCCAAACACTTGAACATATGAATACTCCCCCTGAGTAGCGCCCACCACAACATCAATCTGGATCAAAATATGATCATGAAATGCATGGATTGATGCAAATTAATGCATCCTAGTTCTGATTAAGAGGTGTAATTACCCATAACTTCCCTCTGAGATACCCAAAAGTATCCTTAGGAAACGACTTTGCAAATATGTCTACAATCTTCTTCTTAATAGGCACATACTCCAATCTGACTTCCTTTTCACTAATTTTCTCTCTCAAAAAGTGAAACTTGATAGATATATGCTTTGTCTTGGAATGCAGAACTAGATTCTTAGAAATGTTAATAGCACTTGAGTTATCACAGAATATAACAATAGGCTCATCATACACAACTCTGATATCCTTCAACATCTATTTCATCCATAGTACTTGAGTACAATTATTAGCAACAACAACGTATTCTACCTCTGTAGTAGATAAAGAAATAGCATTATGCTTTTTGCTTAACCATGAAATCAACTTCTTTCCCAAGAAAAATGCTCCACCACTAGTACTCTTCCTGTCATTCACATCTCTTTCCCAATCAACATCAGTAAAGGCATTCAAAGTAAGATCATCATCTTTAGGATACCATAGACCAAAATCAACTGTCCCCTTCAAGTATTTGAAAATCCTCTTCACGACAGTCACATGAGATTCTTTAGGATCAGCTTGAAATCTTGCAACAATACATACAAAATTCATTATATCAGGCCTTGTTTGAGGCAAATAAAGTAATCCACCAATCATTGATCTGTATCTAGTCTAATTTCCCTTCAGAGAATCATCATCAGTTGTCAACTTGCATCCAGTCACCATGGGTGTACCAACTGGCTTTGAATCTACCATACCAAATTTCTTCAGCAATTCCTTCACATACTTGGATTGAGATATAAAGATCCCTTTATCTAACTAAGTAATTTGCAATCCCAAGAAAAATTTCATATCTCCAATCATTGACATCTCAAATTCATTATGCATCTCATTAGAAAATTTCATGTACAAGCTATCATCTCCTCCAATTATGATATCATCAACAAAAACTTCCACGATCAAATCTTTATCATCATTCTTGAAATAAAAATTACTATCAACAATACCTTTGTTAAATCCAAGCTTCATCAAGTGCTTATCCAATCTGGCATACCATGCTCTAGGGGCTTATTTGAGTCCATACAATACTTTCTTCAACTGACAAACCATGTCTCCCTGATCAATCAACTAGAATCCATTTGGTTGCTCAACATACACCTCTTCTTCCAACTCACCATTTAGAAAAGAAAACTTTACATCCATTTGATAAACTTTGTAGTCTTTGTAAGCAGCATAAGCAAGAAACAATCTCACAACTTCGATTCTAGCAACAGGGGCAAATGTTTCTTCAAAATCATTACCTTCCATCTATGAATATCCCTTACATACTAGTCTTGATTTGTTTCTAATCACTTCACCTTGTTCATTCAGTTTGTTTATAAAGACCCATTTACTTCCAATTACATTCTTATCCTTAGTTCTAGGAACAAGAATCCATGTATCATTCTTTTCAATTTGTTGTAGTTCCTCTTTCATTGCTTCAACCCAATGTTCATCTTTACATGGTTCATTCACATTAGTAGGCTTAGTATTTGAAATCAAACAATATTCTTTGGCAATATTTCTCCTAGTCTAGACACCTTTGTTCTTATCACCTATGATTTGATTCTCTGAATGATTCAATCTTTCATACCTCCTAGTCTTCTTAGAATTTTCTTCAACTTTAGGCTCTTATGATCTCTCTTTTGTTCTTCCATTAGTTTCTCCTTCTTCTTGATCTCCTTGATTTACCAGAATGATTTTCACTTGACTTGAAGTCTAACCTTTATTTGTACTGACATTCTGATCATCATAATCATATCCATAGGTTCTCGATAGTGCAACTATGTCTTCACCAACCTTAACATTTGCACTTTCAACCATTTTTTTCAGTCTCTTATTGTAACACCGGTAGGCCTTGCTATTAGTAGCATAACCCAAAAAAAATTCTTCATCACTCATAGCATCAAACTTTCCAATATCTTCATCTCTTCTCATATAACACTTGCTTCGAAAAATCTTGAAATATCTAATAGTAGGTTTTTGACCAGTCCATAGCTCAAAAGGAGTCTTACCAGTATCACCTTTAATTTGTATCTAGTTAAGTGTGTACACAACAATACTCACAACTTCTCTCTAGTAGATATGAGGTACATTTCCTTCCAACATCATGGTTGTAGAAGCATCTAGAATTGTTCTATTCTTCCTTTCCACAACTTGATTTTGTTGAGGGGTCCACAGTGCAGATAACTATCTCTTTATTTCATGCTCTTCACAAAAAGAATTAAACTCACCGGAAGTGAATTCACCACTTTTGTCTAATCTTAGACACTTAATCTTCAAACCTGTCTCTATCTCAACTCTAGCCTTAAAGATCTTGAACTTTTCCAGAGCTTTAAATTTCTCCCTTAAGAAAGTATCCCACATCATTCTTGAATAATCATCAATTAGCAACATGAAATACCTGTAACCTTGTAAACTTCTAGTTCTAGCAGGACCACACAAATCATTATGCACAAGATCCAACAATCCATTTGAATTTTTATGTTTCCTCCAAAATGAAATTCTTGTTTTCTTTCCTAACTGACATTCTTTGCATATTGCATTAGTAGGCTTCATTAGCTTAGGAAGATCTCTCACAGCCTTAGTGTAACTTATCTTGACAATATTATCAAAGTTAACATGACACATTCTCCTATACCACAACCAACGTTCATCAATTTGAGCAATCAAACAACTTTTACTAGCAACACTTAGGTGGAAAATATTACCTTTTTTTTTGTACTTGATGCAATCATATTTCCAAAATTTCCCAATATTTTGCATTTACCATCCATGAACTAAAGATTGTATCCCTTATCAACCATTTGTGCAACACTCAAAATATTATGCTTCAAACCTTCAACATACAAGACATCATCAGTATTATGCTTACCATCAAGAGAAATGCATCCTCTTCCATAGATCACACTAGTTGTACTATCACCAAATCTTACAACACCATCATACTTTTCCAAATTCAAAAACTTACTTTTATCTCCTGTCATATGATGAGAACAACCACTGTCAATTACCCATTCATCTTTCTCTTCAAATCGAGCAGCTAGGATTTTCTCCACATTTGCACAACTAGTAAATTCAGTAGACATGGGATTATTTTCCTTGATAGCAATAAACACAAATTCATCTACACTTGCATTTCCTTTATCAGTTTCATCATCTATCACACCTCCATCAATTACATAGTAACAGTTCTTTTTGAATTTAGGCTTGTTAAATCTTGGCTTGGAAACTCTCTCAGTACACCTTGATGCAAAATGACCTATCTTATTGCAAAAGAAATATTTAATAGGAAACTCCCCCTTATTCTTACCTTGTCCTCTACCTTCTATTTTCACAATCAATGCTTCAAGCTCTTCAAGATCTCTTTCTTCTTCATCAAGTTGTTTAATTTCATCCTCATACTTGAATGTCTTTCTTTATGAACTTTCACCTAGATCATATCTCTGTCTATCTCTTATAGAATTAGTGGCCTTGAATACAAATTCAACCTTTGGAAGGGCATCACCAAATTCACTCAACTCAAAAGTAGTAAGCTTACCAATCAACATATCTCTGGTAGCATTTTTCATAGTTCAGAGCTCTTCAATAGCACTAGCCTTAAATTTGTAATAATTAGGAAAGGATATAATCACTTTAGCAAAAATCTCTGATTCATCTATCTATCCACTAGTACATCTGATACCACACAAAATTTCATTCACTCTTTGCATGGAAGTAGTAATATTTTCATCATCACCCATTTTCAACTTTTCATATTTCCCTTTTAGACTTTGTAGCTTAGCAATCTTCACATTAGCATCACCTTCATACAAGGTCTCCAAATTTTTCCAGATCTCATAAGTAGTCTTCAGATCCATCACATTTGTCATCTCAGTATTAGTCAAAGCACTCAAAAAAGCTTCTTTAGCCCATATATTATACTCAACATCCCCAATCTTAGCAGAAGTAGTAGGACCATTCTGTGGAATAACATATATTTTTTTTGTAATGCTCCAGTAGGGTTCACCAATGCACATCTCAGATGGAACTCCATTCGAGTCTTCCACAAGAAATAATTTGTTCCATCAAATCTAGGACTCTATCTTATAAGTCGCCATCTTGAATGATGTTAAGCTACCAAACTTCTTCTAAGGAACTAGAAGCTCCAAAACCAATTGTTGGAAACTCAAGGGCATACAACTGAGAGGGGGGATGAATCAATTGTCTTTGAATTTTAAACTTATTCAACTTATTAACCATATTCTTAAATCTGATCATTAATCATGAAAGCATAAATGAACAACACATTAGAAGCACACATAACACCAAGAATTTTACGTGGAAACCCTATTAGGGGAAAAACCACAGTGGAGGTCAATCCACAAGATTATACCCTATTAAAAGTATAATAAAATATGAATGGGGAATCCACATGCATTTAGGCACACTATCTTGTAGAAATGTTTTGATTAAATCCATTTGACTTTGAGCTGAGAAAATAGCATCTACTAATGCCTGGTTATAGTTCCGATTAATCTCATGAACACTTCTTCAATCTTCTTCACTCTTCTTCACTCTTCTATTCTACCTTCAAATGATCTAAACAATATTTTCACATAAGAATTATAAAATTCACATACTCACACTAATTCCCTCTTCCAAATGATAAAAAAATCGCTCTTATATATCTGCAACAAGAGATTACATCACTATAAGTCACCTTCAACGAAATAGCAAGAAAGATTATAAACAGTCGGCTCAAATCAATATAAATTATTCATGCAAATCAACCAAGGTCGGCCACAACATAGTAAAGACCGAAAAAAACATCATCAAACATGAACCACTTCATTTCATTACTCCTCGAATATCCACAACATGCTTCAACACCTTGTTGGCCAAGAACATGAAAAACATGAACATTCAAGAGAAAATCTCGGATCACGAGCACAACGATCAATGTGGATGTGCAACATAGATAAAGAATGAACTAGAAACATCCAAAAACATCATGAAACACCAGAGAGGCATCCAAAAAAATTGAACTAACTGAAATCACATGATCTTCATTCAGGAACATAAACTGAAGTAACAAAAAAACTATCAGAATACAAATCTTCATAACTTGATCAAATCTTCACGTGGATCTTTGAAACTTGATGTGGATAAACTAGATATAATTAGAAAGAAACCCATTAGTCCACAACCTCAGAGTAGTAATTTATTGAACACACTGATAGAAAGAACTTCGCTTCACCATTGACAACTTGCAACACTTCTTATTACAATTTTCTCAATATCCTCAACATATACATCTTATAATGCAACAATGCTAATAGTTTTGACATCAATGATAACCAGATATCAACAACGCACCACAAAATCCAACAAATAATTCACTTCTGGTGAATTCAATGCATTCTATGAACAACATGGCATAAAAAGACAATTTTCTGCTCTGAGAACCCCTCAACAAAATGTAGTTGAAAGGAAAAACTGGATTGTTCAAAAAGCTGCTAGAACCATGATGAAAGAATAAAATGTATTAGATGTGTACTAGAGAGGGGTGATACACAGTGATGTTTATGTTCTTAATAGAGTTTAGATTAGACGCAACATCACAAACACTTCTTTTGAGTTATGGACTAGTAAGACTTCTATAGTGAAGTATTTTAAGGTATTTGGAAGCAAATGCTATATTAAAAGAGATGATGAAAATCTTGGAAAGTTTGATGCTAGATGTGATGAAGGAATTTTTCTTGGATATTCTACTACTAGCAAACCATACAGATGCTTAATAAAATACTGAGAAAGATTGTTGAAAGTGCTAATGTGAAAGTTGATGAAGTCATACGCAAACCTATTGAGATATGTGAAGTTGAACTTGATGATCCCATTCGTGGAAATGCACTTGAGGAAAATAAGAAGGATGAAGAGGAAGAGAATGAAGAGCATTTGGAATAAGAATAAGAAGAAGAAGAGAATGAGCCAAAATCTTTTGTTAAGACTCCTAAGTATGTACAAAGGAATCATCTAGAGGAATGGATAATTGGAGATAAATGTGAAGGTGTGAAGAATAGAAGCAAAGTTGCAACTGAGGTAAATATGTGTTTTCTTTCTAAAGTTGAACCTAAGTCTGTGAGTGAAGCATGTGAAGATGAGAGTTGGATGAAGGCTATGAAAGAAGAATTGTAGAAGATAAAAAAGAATTAGACATGGGAACTAGTCCCTAAGCCTATGAATAAAAGTGTGATTAGCTCGAAATGGGTGTTCCAGAATAAGCTAAATAAAAGTGGAGAAGTTGTATGGAATAAGGAAAGACTAGTATGCAAAGGATATTCACAAGTTGAAGGTATAGATTTTGAAGATACATTTTCCCTTGTGGTCAGAATGGAAGCTATTAGGATGTTTTCGGCTTTTTCTGCTCACAAGAACTTCAAAGTGTATCAGATGGATGTGAAATCATCTTTTCTAAATGGTGAGTTGGAGGAAGAAGTGTATATGGAACAACCTGAAGGATTTCGATTATCCAATAAACCAGACATGGTTTGTAAGTTGAAGAAAGCATTATATGGACTGAAGCAAGCTCCCAAAGCTTGGTATGCAAGATTGGAAAGATACATGACAAACTAAGGATTTGACAAGGGTTCTGCTGACAACAATCTTACTTCAAAATGCAAGGTAAAAAAATGTTGATAGTACTTGTATATGTTGATGATATCATTTTTGGTGGAAAAAAAGGTAGGTGTAAAAAGTTTGCTATGGAGATGCAGAAAGAATTTGAGATGTCTATGATTGGTGAATTGAATTTCTTCCTTGGTCTACAAGTGAATCAAACTGATAAAGGGATATTCATTTCACAATCTATGTAAAAGAGTTGTTGAAGAAGTTTGGGATGGCTGATTCCAAAGCTATTTGTACCCCTATGATAACTGGATGTAAACTAAGCAAATATGATGAATCTACTAAGACTGATCAAAGAAAATACAAATCTATGATTGGAAGAGTGTTGTATCTTACTGCTACTAGACCATACATTATGCTTGCAATATGTTTAGTTGCCAGATTCCAAGCAGATCCTAAAGAGGAACATGTTGTAGCTGTAAAGAGTATATTTAGATATCTTAAAGGTACACTAGATTATAGACTATGGTATCCTAAGAGTGATGATTTCACCCTGAGTGCTTATACTAATGCTAATTGGGATGGATGTGTGGATGACTAGAAGAGTACTAGTGGTGATGCTTTCTTTCTTGGCGAAAGATTGGTTTCACGGTTGAGTAAAAAATAAAACTCTATTTCTTTATCCACCACAGAGGTGGAATATATTACTACAACATCCTACTGCACAAAAGTTTTGTGGATGAAGCAAAATCTGAAGGACATTGGAGTGACATGTGATGAGCCTATTTATATTTTTGTGACAAAACAAGTGCAATAAACATTTCAAAGAACCTGGTAATGCATTCAAGAACAAAGCACATATCTATCAAATATCATTCTTGAGAGAAAAAGTGTTGGAGAATGAAGTCAGATTAGATTATGTGACCACAAAGGAACAAATTGTAGATATATTTACCAAGGCTCTTCCGTAGGATACTTTTGAGCATCTTAGGGAGATGTTGGGGGCCATTGGCCCTCTGAACTAAGTGCACATGGAGGTGCATCAGTCTAGTGAATTCATAGATTCTTCATTTATTTGGACTGATAAATGGGTCTACTCCACATGGGGAGTAGATATGGTTTCATTGTTGATGTACGAGTGTGCTCCTAAGGGGGAGTAATCAGTATTGTTGATCTTTGCCATTGATGTCAAAGGGGGAGAGAAAATTCATGTGAAAATCAATTATAGAAGAAGAGAAGGTGTTCTCTTGGAATTGTGAAGGATATTGTCTTTGATGGTTTTTCACATCATGTGTTTCCATCAATGAAAAAGGGGGAGATTGTTGCAAGTATGAGATTTTCTAGTGGTGTTGTATTTAATGTTGTCCTTGATGTCAACACAGTTAAGTATGTTGTAGATTGTACATGTATAGCTAAGATGCTTCTGAGATGTTGTGAGTACATGGAGCTATCTTTACGGTGTTGTAAATGTGTTGGTTTGATGAGTTTCCAAGTGATTTTGAGAAAATTAATAAAGAAGAGAATTCAAAGTGATGAATGTGCTCCGGTATGTGCTCCATATTTCTCCTTTGTTGATCCTATGCTTGTGCGGATTTGAATATTTGTTAATGGTGATCTTGTGCTGATATATCTTAAGTTCCAGCTTCTAGTGTGATGATATGTGAAAGTTATGTTCATTGGTATATAAACTATTCTAGAATATTTGGTCTCCTATGGATTGGGAGAAATAATTTTGCTCCGCAGTTCTCTATTTTTTTTTTTAGATCTTGCAGATTTGGGCTATGTCTTGTGAAGGTCTTTTGTCTACTTTGGCAAAGAGGTTTGAATTTTTGTGATCTGGAAGTCATGTTTCATTATTTTAGTGTGAGTTTGTACAGTCTGGTTGGACAAGTAAAAGGTATTTTGTATTTGAAGATTATTGCATTTGTTGTGGATGCATCTAGAAAATTCTAAGATATATTCTTGTGCCTGATGAAGCGTGTTGTGGAATTTGCATGTCATCTTCTAATTGGGAAGTGTGTACATCAATGATCATTTGTTTTTTCATTAGGTTTGGGCGACCTGGTGTTTACACTTCATTCGAAGAACAAATTTAATTTGAGGAAGCGTGTGTTTGATCTGAGACATTATTTTTGGTCTTGGTTAAATGTTTTATTGGTCCACTCTTATTCTTTTCCACCACGAGAATTTTGAGTAGCAGACCTAATTTAAATTTATGAAATGAGGTATTTGTGGGTGACCTTGGAGAATGTTTCTAAGGTTCAGGATAGTATAAAAGAAAGTTGATTTGTGAAGAGTTGTATGAAAATGTGATGCAAAGTGACGAAAGTGAGCCGCAAATCATAAGAGCAGAAGTGTGTGTGTGTGAGCGAGTTGTGACAACAGTTCTTCATTGTGTTGAAGGCAGTGAGATAAATATTTCTGTAATCCTGTGAATGTGCATTAATTGTTGTGGTGGATCTTTTTTTTCTCTTTTGTATATGTAGGCAGTGAGCCTCCTTGTTGGAAAATGAGTCCTTTATGTAGGTAGTGAGCATTTATACTTGGACAGTGAGTACTCTTTTGGGTAGTGAGCCTTTGTTTTATAATCTTTCTATTGTGAGTTAATCCTTACCATGGTTTTTCCCTCATTGGGTTTTCCATGTAAAATTCTGGTGTTCATTGTTTTGATTTACTTTCTATTATTTGTGTTACACACTTTTACTTAATAACAGAATAGTGTGGTTGTGGAATTAATAAGAGTTGAAGTTTTCAAGTTTTGAATTTTGTGACAACTAATTCACCCCCCTCTTAGTTGTCCTATGCTTGTTTAATAGTAATCACCCAAGCACAACCAATAGGTGTGCGAGCTTTCATCCTAATGCATTGTTCCTAACTCATCTCACTACACTAACTAGCCTTTGACACCTTTCCCTGACAATGACGGCAATATGATAGGCCAAAACTGGGGCAAAGAGTGAAATGGGTTTGATGTTTAATAATGAATTTTAGTTTTGTCTATACATATCAATTTGAGGATCATAAGCTTGTGAAAGGTATTGTGGAAATATGGACAAGGGCTGAAAGTCGTGAGATGAGTGGTTATGAATGCAACTATGAAAATAAACATTTAGAAAATCAAAATAATTCTGGCGACATGAACTGTCAATTCCTAGTGATAGGAGTTGCTTTATTCTATTCAGGCAACAAAAACTATTGACTACAATAGAAACTGAATAGCTTTGAAAATAATCTACAATAAATAAACTGCAAAAATATTTGAATTTCAACTAACAGGTACATTCAACATTGAATTGATCACACCAGCAATATGATTGTATTAATAATGAATCAATCACATTAACTAAATATCAAAGCTTTTAGAATTTAAAAGGAGATTGAATCAAGAACTGGTTACACTCTACAAATTAATCTACTTAACATGAAACACACCACACAACATACAAATTTTAACTAATTCAAATATAAAACAATCTCATCGAGTGTTCCAAGAGTGGGGCCTTCCTCTAGTTCGCAAGGTGAGCTGAAAGAAAAAAAAATCTACACTAGATCGATTAGCAGAATGAAGCTTTTATTTCTAAGAAGTAATACAAAAGGAAAAATTTTCCTTTAAAAATGTTTCTTACACTGCTTATATATGAAACTTGTAGAAATTACATATAAGAATGGATAGTTTGTTGTGGCTTGTAGCCAACAAACTATAATGCAACATTTTCCATAAAATAAATTAAAGCGGTTCTATTATGTTGGTGAGTAAAAATAGAAGATAGGAATAACTATGATTTTGTCTAGCTAGCAATCTTCTCATCCATCGTTGGATTCCATATACCAAATACCGCGGGCTACAATATTGTAGTGCTGAAGTGGTTGTAATGATGTGGTGACATGAAAATATGTTGTTGCATAAACGACAGTGGTGATGATGTGAATACCTTAGCATGGAGTAGTTAAAACATGAAATGAATTCACACAGTTGAAGAATTCATGTAGGAAGTTCCATGTAGAGAGAACCAAATAAAATCCACCATTAAATAAAATATGCACAATCAACATCAAGATGAACTTGGTTACCATTTAAATTCGAGCTAGCCACAACAGTAAGCATAAGTTGTTTTCTTGTGAGGAAAGTGACAAGAAGGTGTTGGAATATGGCTTTGAGAGATCATTTTTGGCTACTTGTGTTGTCATTGATGGCAACTAGAGTCAACAGTATGGTCCACAGTGTTAGTATTTCTCCTACTAGCAAGGGAAGTAAGATTCGACATTTTTCCGGTAGAAAGAATGAAGAACAGGACGTCTGGTTGACAAGATGATTTGATCACTTTACCAAACAGTTATTCTGTGGTGTCGATCTCTAGGGAGGTCTTCCTAGCATGTGTACTATCCTATTGGTGAGTTTTTGTGGTGTTGCATTAATTGGAGTTTGAGTTAAGAGGTTCGATAGTATGGTTCATGATTTATTCTCTCATTGTGGCCGACATGTTTTATATAGTGTATCGTGGATGTATGTGGAGTATGCATTTAGTTATTTATTATGTTTTGAACCCTGTTTGGGGTCCCTACTATAGTCTAGTTGACTTGTGAGGGCACACATTAACTCTAATTAATGATTTGAACCAGCATAAGCAAGAATATTATATTTTGATGTGAAGACAACATACATTGAATTCCTAATTAGTGAATATATAAAGGAGATCAAAGAATCATTTTGGTGTTTGTGTGAAGTAGTTTTGAAAAAGATAGAAGTGTATGTGTAGAAGAGAGTGAAAAATGGATAGATCAGTTATTTGAGGGTAGAAAAGGTTTTGTATGCTGAGCAGAGCAGAGCAGGGAAAAAGTGTGAACTGGATAGAAAGATTTGGAATCTGATTGTGCACTTAATTGGAACTGAATCCAAGCATTTGTAGATGCTACTCTCTCTCATTTCAAGATTTTTTTTTAATTTCAGTTATACTTTGTAAGGAAGTGAGTTTTTCTCTCTTTTCAGTAGTGAGCTCTAGGCAATGTGCCTGAATGCAAGTGCATTTCCCTTTCATCATACTTTTAACAGAGTATACTTTATGGATTAATCTCCACCATGGTTTTTCCCCTAATAGGGTTTCCATGTAAAAATCCTAGTGTTATGGTGTTCTTTAATGTGATTGCATGTTTCCTTATGTTTATGTGTTGTGAATGTTATTGAAGGTTTAATTATTGTTGTTGATGGTTTAAAATATGATTTGAAAATTAAATATTGTGTAACACTAATTCAACCCCCCTCTTAGTGTTCTAGTGTCTAAAAATTGGCATCAGAGTTGGTTCCTCTTTTGAAATTTAACAGCTTTAGGTGGATCTTGAACTACAATGGACATTGGTGGTCTTCAACAATAGCTTATGGTGGCACTTGATGATCTTGATCAGTCCAAAGTAGAGGTCATGGAACTAAAATAAAATCTTATGGATGCTGAAAGATTCATTCAAAAATTGAAGGATAAGATAAATGGGTCAAGAGAAAAGAGCGATTAATTGAAGCAGAAAGAAAGCAAAGGTCCAGATGATGTCCATCTGAATCAAACCCTAAGGGAAATAACATAAGAATGTGAAAAGCATGCTAAGGATAATACAACTTTAAAGCTTGAAATGAAATTTGTGGCAATGAAGTTCACCAAAGAGATTGAAGAAGGAAAGAAGAATGAGGAAAATCTGGCCTAGTCCCTGAAAGAAAGATTTGAAGAATGCATCAAAATTAACAGTGGATTCATTTAGTTGGAAATTGAACTGTAACAATCTAGAAACAATGAGAAAGAACTTGAGAGACATGTAGTTATCCTCGTAAATGATCTTGCTATTGCCACTGGTACATTTTGACCCAAATTTTGATGAACACTCGTCAAAATTTTGACGACCGTTCATTGGTATTATTTTGTCAGAATTTTGACAAAATTTGAAATGTTGAAATTTTAATGAGTGTTCGTCAAAATTTGGGACAAATGTACCAGTGTGCAAATGAATTCAAGGATAAATTCAGGATAAGCTCTGTTAGGCTTGATGAGATAACCAAAGGACAAAAGGATACAAATGACAAGTGAGGTCTTGGCTATGAGAAGGGTGAGAGCTTTGGATTTGAACAAAAGAACCTTGAAAAGAAGAAAAAAGGCAGAAGACATCCAGTAAGGAAACCCAATGGTCAAAAATTTAATGGATATTGCTTTCATTGTAATAAATTTGGAGATATGACTTCTTAATTTAGAAGAAAGATAAATCCTAGTGATCCATCATTTTTTGGTTAGTGTTTTAAATGCAAAAATTTTGGTCATAAGGTATTAGAATGCAAAAATATGTATGTCAATGCAAATAACATTAAATGTTATACCTGTGGAAGATTTCGACATGTTGCTAATCAATGTAGATCAGGAGGAGATCAATGGAATGGATGGTATAGATAGAAGAATCCGGTATGCTATAATTGCAACAATTTTGGGCACATTGCAAAATTCTATAGGATCAGAAACATGAACAAAAGAGGTCCAGTTTATCAAGGAAGAAATTCACAAAAAAACAACAAAGGAAAATAAAAAGCATCTGTGGAAGAGATAAGAGATCACATGAAGAAAAAATGGGTAAAGAAAAATGAACTTGATGAAGGAAACAAGGTTGTACTAGAAGTTCCCTCTGGTAATTCTTTCGGCAATTGATTTCAGGCCAGAGGCCTAGGGGGTGTTTCTCATGAAAAATTCTTTTCCCCCTATGTATAATTGGCTTTGAATCACTAGATGCCATCAGAAGTTGTGTTATTCTTTGAAAAATGTATATGTAATCATTTTTTGTGTTAGATGAAATGTTGGAAGTCTGAAGTTGGATTCTTCACTTGCTTTCTAAGTTTTCAGTGTAACTGAAAACTTCTAGGGAAACACATTTAATGTGACAAAAAGTTAAGTATGTGAATTTATAAAAGGGAATTTGAAATCCTAATTCGTAATTGTGTAGTAAAACAAAATAGTTGGAGAGCACTTTCAGCAAAATTCCAAAGGTGTGAAAGGTCACTCTAGTAGTGAATTCTTTAGGTATCTCTGTTGCTTATCAATTTCATATCTATTTGGCAATTGATAGAACCTTACTCATCACAAAAATGAAACAAACCAAAGGAACAATAATATTGGATGAGAATAGTAGTCAAAAATCTAGGAATGAAAGAAATTTGTTGTCTCCCATTGAATTGAGGAGGCTTGTAGGATTGAAGCATAAGAATTTGGATATATAAAATGAATTTCCTCATTTTTTCAATACGGAAGTGATTCGGTTTATCTTAAATAGATTGGACGGTGATAACCTCACTTTGGATAAACCCTATAAAATATTAGAGGATGTAATCAAGAATCTAACAGGTCTATGCAATGTTGGTAATATTTCGAAGAAGAAATCAATTTGAAATGTAGAGGTCAAAGCCCTAACTAGAATAAGGGGAGATTAGAGGGCTCTAATAATTTCATCGATTAAAGATCTATTGACAAGGTATGTTGCACATGGAATCTAATATAATATCTTCTTCAGAAATCGAGAAGGATCAACCTCGGCAGGTGCTGTATATATCGCTCATAAAATGATAATAGAAAATGAAGACTTTGACCTATGTAGTCTGATGAAGGATCAAATGATGGAGAATGTACAATTAACGAAGGATATTGACTACTCCTTTAGGTTTGGCACTCTTGAAATATGTATTATGATGTATTTTCTTAATTGCTTGCCTTTGAATGATAATGTGGTTTGGAAAGAAAATGTACCGGACTGCAAGAAAATCTTTGTGCATTACAACTCTTTTGAAAATTGGGAACATGTCTATGAAAATTTATTTAGAAAGGTGCTAGAAAAGTTTGGTGTAAATGTTATTCCTCTTCAGATAAAAATAATTAAAGTTGGATCATCCTCTAAAAAGGTAGAGAAAAAGCAGAAGAGAGGAAGAGATTTGGCTGGTGTCATTCCTCCGACACCCAAGTCAGCAAGAGTTTGGGAAAAAGGAAAAGAAAAGTTTGTTGTGGATGTAGAGGATGAAGAATCTAAGGAATATACTCCAAGAGAAGAACCAAAACTAGTTGAACCAGTTGTGGAAATTGTATAAGAGAGTGATGATGAAGGTGCGAGCTGTTTAAAGAAAAGATATTACATATTATTCAGGATGAGGATGGAATGCAAAAGATAACTAATATATGGTTGAATGGACCATCCTATGAGTAGGATATCATTGAGGACAATTTCAGAAGATACTTTGCTAATAACAATACTGAATTGGAGAGTTTGTAGGATGTTCTCCCAGAAGAATTGATTGAGTGTGTTAAGGAGGCTATGGAATCTTTTCCTTTGGATAGGAAAGAGGAGGAAATTATTTCCCATTTGAAGATGCAATTTAGGCTATCTCTTGCTAAACAGAAGAAAAAAATGAATGTGCTAAGACAGTGCATTGATTTGGCCAATAAAGTCTTCAATTACTGTCTATGTTGGCCTCATGTGGTTGGAAAGTACAAGGATAGGTTGGAGGAAATTGAAAAAGAGCTTGTTAGAATTGGATAGGACTACAGTATGTTTTTGGATAAGGATGGAAAGGTTAAGAAAAAGGTTCATGATCTACAGGCTGAGCATGCAAAGGTTCACTTTGCTATAAATACTCTCATGGACACCTTATGGAGAGTAAAAGACCCGACTGAAGGCAAACTAGAGCAAATGATTGAAGTGCTAAAGATAGGAGAAAAGCTAGAAGAAGCAATCACCATTCTTGAATCCCTTATCTAGATTATCAATAGAACATCAGATAATAACAACTTGATTATAGCTATTGGGATTGCAGTGGAATCTTGGAAGAAATTCCTTCCAGAAATTAAAGCTAAGTATAAAATAATCTTCTGATTATTGCAACAGTTTCTCAAATTTTGATCCAACTCTCAATTTTGCAAAAGGGAAAGAATAGGAAGATAAGTATAGTAAAATATTACAAGGAGATTAGAAGAGGTAGAAGCTTTGTCATTGATGTCAAAGGGGGAGAGAATGTAGTGAAAATTTTCTTTGACATCCAAGGGGGAGCAACAATTTTGGTTTTGTTGAGTTTTTTGGTTTTGACACTTAGTCAATTTTTCACTAAGTGTTGCCATCAATACCAAAGGGGGAGATTGTTGGCATATGGATTTGAGAGATTATTTTTTGCTACTTGTGTTGTCATTGATGGCAACTGGAATCAGCAGTATGGTCCACAGTGTTAGTATTGCTCCTAGTGACAAGGAAAGAATGAAAAATAGGACATCCAGTTGACAAGGTGATATGATCACTTTACCAGATAATTATTCTATGATGTGGATCTCTAGGGAAGTCTTCCTAGCATGTGTACTATCCTATTGGTGATTTTTTGTGGTGTTGCATTAGTCAGAGTTTGAGTTAAGAGGTTAGGTAGTATGGTTCATGATTTATTCTCTCATCATGGCCGACATGTTTTATATGGCATATCATGGATGTATGTGGAGTATGTATTTAGTTATTTCTTATGTTTTGATCCTTTTTTTGGGTCCCTACTAAATTCTATCTGACTTGTGAGGGAACACATCAACTCTAATTAATGATTTGATCCAACATAAGCAAGAATATTATATTTTGATGTGAAGTCGACATACAATGAATTCCTGATTAGCATATATATAAAGGAGATCGAAGAATCATTTTGGTGTGTGTGTGAAGTAGTTGTGAAAAAGATAGAAGTGTATGTGTAGAAGAGAACGAAAATGGAAAGATCAGTTATTTGAGGGTAAAAAAGGTTTTGTATGCTGAGCAGAGCAGAGCAGAGTAGGGCAGAAGTGTGAACTGGATAGAAAGATATGGAATATGATTGTGTGCTTAATTGGAACCGAATACATGAATTTTTAGATGCTACTCTCTCTTAGTTCAATATTTTGTTGTAATTTCAATTATAATTTATAAGGCAGTGAGCCTTTCTCTCTTTTGAGCAGTGAGCTCTAGGAAGTGTTCATGAATGCAAGTGCATTCCCCTTTCATCATACTTTTAACAGAGTATACTTTGTGGATTAGTCTCCATCGTGGTTTTTCCCCTAACAAGGTTTCCACGTAAAAATCCTAGTGTTATGGTGTTCTTTAATGTGATTGCATGTTTCTTTTTCTTTATGTGTTGTGAATGCCATTGAAGGTTTAATTATTGTTGTTGATTGTTTAAGATCTGATTTGAAAATTAAATATTGTGGAACATTGATTCACCCCCCCTCGTAGTGTTCCTAGTGTCAAACAAAAGGTTCCCATGAGGAAGGCGATGGGAAGATCAGGAAGTTCCTATAATCTTTATGCTGCAAGCTTGATTTTCCCAAGGATTGAAATCATAATACTTATTATTAAAGACAATCAATAATTAATTTCCATATTTTTTCTAGAAACTATATTAAAAACCACTTATATATATTCAATCATATGCAACATAAAATGGTAAAATGGTATGATATAGAACATAAATGTAATGTTGGAATGGGTTTAGAGGTGCATGAAATAGGCTAGAATATGGAATAAAATGGGACATAATTGGCTCTCATCAAGTATTCTATGATTCTACAACTATTACATGGCAAAGAGCAAAGTGCATGCTTTAAGGGATTATCTTTATGAGTCCATATTCATCAAGAATCTTATTTAAAGCACGAAACTCATGAGTAAGATGCTTGAGAGTTCTATGATATGCAAAACAATTCATGTTCTTAGGCTTGTTGCTTCTACTAGGAGGTGGTAGTTTAATCCATTCTAGATGAATAATTTCCTCCATTTGTTGTTCAATTTCTGTTGTAGTATGTAGAAATGGAAACTTTGAGACTTTATAAGGTTTGAATTTTTTACTTGTTTGAGGATCTTGTTGAGGTGAATTCAAAGGAGGAGGACCTAAAGTGATCATATCATGCTTGCAATCATTATGAGGGAGTACACTTGTTCCTTTAGGAGATATGAAGGGAAAAGGATCCTAATATCCTAAACCTTTAGTATCTTCAATTGGGATTTTTTCTAACAACTTATGAATATCATGCTCATTTATTGTGTCACATCCTTGGTTATCTAAGATCTTACAGCCTTGGCCATAAGTCTCTTCTAGGTTGATTGGTGTGTTGGTGAATTTGTTAATGTAGGGTGGATTAGTAGACATGTGGTTAGAGGAACTAGGTTCACTCATTGTTGGAAGTGTAGGATTGGTTTGTGATTCAATCTCAGGGTGTAAAAGACAAAACATCTCTAATGGTGGAATGGTAGGATGTGTTGGTTGTTGCATGGAAGGGTAAAATGATGTATTGTTCTCAAGGTTGTTAAGGAAATTATGTATGAAATTATGCATGCTTTCATCATCTTCACCTAAGATTTCAACTTCACGAGGACATTAATTAGGGGTAGGTTGAGCATGATTAGTTTCTATTGTATTAGGATCATTACCAAAAAAACAACTTGAGAAATCAACTAAAGATGTTAAATACTTCCATATATTACCAATGCACATGTTCATTATGAAAGAATGAGTTGAAATACAAAGAGATTACAAATTTTCAGATTTGAGGAAAGATAATTTTCTAATTAGGCTATACAAAAACCTGAAAATAATGTCTTTTGAATACAATTTTGAAGTCCAACAATGCATTGATTTTGACAAATTATGTTTAATATGATTAATTTGAGATAACATAAATTCTGTAAACAGTAACAACAAACTAGAAACAACAAAATATAATGTAGAAACATATATTTTAATGCCCAAAAATGCAGAAGAAATCCTTAATCATGGACTTATTTTCCCATGGGTGAATGTGTCCTATCTTAGGGTTTTGAAAAATGAATTTATAGATTTTTGAGTTGATTCTTATGGTTTTTGATATTTTGGACTGAGAAAGTGATTACAATTCCAATTTTCTATAATATTAAGTTTAAATGCAAATGCAAAATAGTGCTAAATGAAAAACTAGGATACCTAATTTGAAATATACTTTTATTTCATTTTTCAAATGTAAATGAATGATGATGCAATGATATGCAAACACTATTGCAAGATGACTAATTTTTTTGAGTTTTCCATATTTTAAAGAATGCAAAAATACAAACCTAAAACCCTAAATGAGATGCAAACTAATGCAAGTTGAGAGGCCTAAATAAGATGCAAATCAATGCAATCCAATGCAAATAAATGAAAAACCTAGATCTAAGGCTAAAAATGGATTCCAAATCAACAAAGGTATGATGCTCGAAAGTTGGGTTCACTAAAATAAAGCAAAGAAAAATAGGGTAAATGGGGTGGATCAAAGGTTGATGTGATAAGAGACATATTTTCCTTTATTTCATTATAAAATGAGATCCACACAATGAATTTATTATCAACCCTTAGGTGAATCAAGTCAAAGTGTGAATCTTTAGATTTCCTTATGATTGAATGAATGGAGTCAAGGTCAAACAACACTTGGGGGAGAAAAACTAAAAAATAGAAAATCAACACCAAAATGCAATCTAACACTTGGAACAATAATATTAAGCTCAATACTGACAAAACAAAAAATAAAATTGTAGATCAGAGAAGGGTAGAATGAGGTTTACCAATCACCAAAAGTGTTTTTCTAAAGTAGATCTGGGACTTCACCCATGGGTGAATGGGTCCACTGTCAGGGCTTTTTTGTAGCTTTTCGGAGCCTCTGATATGGATCTAAATCTTCCACTTTGTCTAGGTTTCATAGTCAGAATGTCAGAAATGACTTTGGGAGCTTAGTTTTCATGAGAAGACAACAATTTTGACAACTTTAACAACTTTGTAGATTTTTCTCTTCAAAAGGTCTTTAAGCTTTCTTCCACCTAGACCTGTAATCACACATGCAAGAGAAAAAATGTTTGTTTGGGTGAATAGGGGTTTTCCTTGGTCAAACCCCATTTTGGTAATCAAACCTTGAATTGAAATAATGCATGAAAGAGGGAATGCAGAATGAACAAAGATATGTTACCACTCAACAAACCCTTGAATGAAACCTTGATAAATGGAGCTATTAGGAAGTTGACAACTTATATGAAATGGTTGAATTGGATGTGGATCTTGGCACCTAAATCTTGCTTGAAATGATGCCCTAAATGCTTGACTTCATCATGAAACCTACATCACAATATTAGCTCCAAAAAATGCATGATGCAAGAAGACTTTGATATGATGGATGGATCTTGAATGCTAGAATAAATCTTTGATATATCTACTCTTGAATTCCTTTGAACACAAATTTAGGTCTTGTAAAATTGCATGAAAAAATCTAGTTGAAACAATATGAAAGAACCTTGTATTTATAGGTATGTATCCTTAATTTCAAAAAATTCAAATATCACAAGCTAACATTGAATTATAGATTTGAAATCATTAAAATACCACCAAAAACATAATTTAAATTTAGGTCCTAAGGTTTAGGGAGGACCCATTTGCCCATGGGTGAATAGATCCTAGGTCCATAAACCTAGGACACACATTGCTCATTGCGATGTTTTATGTTTAGGCATTGATAAATGTTGAGTTTCCCCTTCATAAAATATAATTAAATAGGCTTGTAAAATGAATTAATGGTCCAATTAAGGAATAATTAAGCTCAATTAATTAAAATTTCCTAAATAAGTGTGTAATTGTAATAAGGTACATTTAACAACACTAAATTAAGGAATTATTAAGTCCAATTTAAATAGGAGGGCCCAAAAAAGAGAAAATGTAAAGGGTTACATTTTTCTATAGTACAATACCCTTCAAGCCTTAGTTATACAACTTCTTGAGATGAGTGCTATTGATAGGCTTCTACAAGGGTTCTCTTTTAGGTATTGACAATTGATAGGCTCCAAAACCATAACTAGCTATGACAAAAAATGGTTCTAACTAGTTAGGTTCAAACTTAGCTTTACTATTTGGATCCAACATATTCTTTGTTGGAAAAAAGAGTAGGTCATCTATTTGTTGTCATTGATGTCACCATGTTAGTAGTTTCAATTTCACCATGTTGGTAGTTTTTTCTGGTACTCTAAACCGGTGCATATGATTGTCTTATCTTCTTAAGTGGTTGATTTGGTATTTTTGGTTGTCCCTCTAGTATTCTACTCTGCATTTCTCTATGGTTGAAAATTGTTGATTGTGGTTTTTGGGAAACTACTTATGGATGTTAAAGGCATGCATGCTTAGAATATTATGTGCTTTGGTGCTCATACGACATTGTGGAATCCATCAAAATGGTTAATTTTTGCATTGAAGTCTATTCCTAGCTGACTTGTTAAGATAATTTTGATATGATATAAAAATATTAAGTGTGATCTATTATGTGACCCAAGCTGACATATTGTATCGTGCTAACAATAAAATTACATTTTGAAAACATTTTTTTGGAGCCGACAGTTGATATATTTTATAATAATTTGCATCTAATTAGGCCAACCTAATTGATGTTTATGATGGTGATTAGATATATATATATATATATGCATGTATGGAGAATAGTTTATGCGAGAGTGTGAATGCAATGGATGAATGTATGTAAGTTGTGTGAAGAAGTTGTGATCATAAAGGGAGTAGTTGGTGAAAAAATATTAAAGGGTGTAAAGTATGAATACTGAGCATCACCAGAACTATATCAAAACATGATAGGTGCATATTTTCAGTTCATTTTTGGGATGTAAAGCCTTAGTTTTGTATAATATTTTGTAGGCAATGAGCCTCCCTGTTTGATAGTGAGTCCTTTTTGTATGTAGTGAGCCTTTGTACTTGGACAATGAATCCTTCTTTTGGTAGTGAGCCTCTTTTTATATACTATATGGTGTGAGTTAACCCTCACCATGGTTTTTCCCTTATTGGGTTTTCCATGTAAAAATATGGTGTTCATTGTGTTGATTTTCTTTTATTTATGTTTCATGCTCATATTTAATAACATAATAGTGTGGTTGAAGATTTGATAAGTGATTAAGTCTTAAGTTTTACTTTGTGTGACAACTAATTCACCCCCTTCTCAGTTGTCCTGCGCCTATTTAACAATTGGTATCAGAGCTTGTGGTTCCTTGGTGAAGAGCTTAACTGCTTAAGGAGGATCCTGAAGGTTGATTAAATGGATGATAAAGGAGAGCTATGGACTGCTCTTAAAGATCTTGATAAAGTGGAAAGAGAGAATATGGATTTGAAAGAGAACCTTGATGAAGCAAATGAATGTGTTCAGAAATTGAAAGAACAATTGAAGAGATTTAAGGAAAGAAACAGAGAAGTAAGTGAGTAGCTGAAACAAGAGATAATTGGATTGAAGGTGTCAGTAGAAGAGAAGAAGAGGATTGAAGAATGTCTGAATACATTGGTACAGAATAAAGATGATGAATGCACTAGACTTGAATAGGAAGTGGTGAATCTAAGGATTGAACTCGAGAAGGCAAAGCTTTGTGAGAACAAATTTAGATCTAGCTCTAACAAACTTGAAGAATTTCTTGCAAGAAAAAAACCATGTAAAGATAAAGGTGGCTTAGGAGTTGATAATGGTGAAAGTTCTAAAGATGTGAAGAAGAATCAAGGAAAGAGGAAGCAGAGAAATAATTTTACAAGAAGACATCCTGTGAGATAACCTAATACATAAAGGTATCCCTCTTTTGATGGTGTTTTCTTTTCTTGTAACAAATATGGTCATAGAGAAACTGAATGCAGGAGCAAGATGAACTGATTTTCTAGTTCTCTTTCTAGAAAATGTTTTGAATGTGGAAAATTTGGACACAAGGCTACAAAATGTAGATCTCAAGTAAGGATGGTCAGCAAGATGATGATGAAAAAATTTCATGAAAGCAGGATGAATCAATTCTTTAATGGATACTTCTGTGTTTGTAACAAATTTGGACACAGGGAAAATTAGTGTAGACTAATAAATAATGGAGGACAATCTAATCATAAAGGTGTTGTCTACTATAATTGTAATAATCCTAGACATATCTCAAAAAATTTCATAAATAAGAATGGAAAGCAGTCTGCTCTGGTAGAAAAGAATGATCCGGTAAAGAAGATTGAAAAAGAAGAGATGAAGCAAGAAATGGATAAGGTATGGAAGAAGAAACAAGAAGAAAAAAAATAAAAGACTCTTGATGTGTTTGTACCCTCATTTGGTACATATTACTTATTTGAAATTTAGACCCAACATGGTCTAAGGGGGAGAATTATCAGATCATAAAAACTCCCTAGAAGAATGGCGTGTCAGAGGTTGGTACGTGGTTGGAATAAGAAGAATGATTATTCAGAGGATTTGGAAAAGGATCTAAAGAAAAATATGTTGGCATAAAGATTTGTGGATTGAATTAGTTTTTTTTGTGCTAAGTGAAGTTTAGCAGCTTTTTGTGTTTATCTCATTTAATGCGATTAGGGAAAGCTTGATAGAGGTTAAATAAAATTTTGTGATGCTTTTTGGTTAATTGTGCATCCAAAGTATTTGGAAGGTTCTTTGAATAAATCTTGAGGCATGCTCGAAGTCATTCTGAAGTGAATTCGAAGTTTGATTCAAGTAATTTGGAACCCTTTCTCTCTGATTGCTAAATAAAAGAAAATCAAAAAGGTTTCATTGAATTTCAAGAGAAGCATAGAAATGGATAGTGGTGTGTGTGGTGTTGCCTCTTTGAAGCTGAAAAGGGTCGAAGTAGAATAATATGATCATAGGAAAATGAAAGGAATTGAACTAGGGTTGAGTGAAGTCAAATTGTAGAATATACAAACCCTAGGGATGCATTTATGGAGTGAATTTATGTGGATTACAGATGAAGAGGTTATTTTTTTCTTGTTGAATCATGTCAAGGATGAAAGCATTGTTTTGGAAAAACCCTATTTGATCTCAAAGGAAGTTATCGAAGCAATCACTGGTTTATGTGGCATTGGAGAACTCCCTGGAAAGAAAATTGTGAAGTATAAAGATGTGGAAGAGCTGACTGAAATTGAGAGAGATCTTAGAGCATTGTTGATTGATACACTTGTTGAATTGACTATTAGGTATGTTGCATATGGTATCTCATACAAAATTTATTTCAAAAATCATAAAAGCTCAACTTCGACTATTGTCGTACATATTGCCCACATGATGGTTAAGGAGAACAAATAGTTTGATTTATGTAGCCTTCTACTTGAGAATTTTCTTGAAAATGTTCGAATGTCATTGGTTGAGAATTATCCCTTTCGATTCAGATATTTGCTAGTATGCCTAGTGTTTTATTTTCTGAATTCTCTACCTGGGAAAGATAATGTGGTGTGGGAATCTGGTATCCCTATTGGAAAACAAATTTACAGGTATCTAGAGTCTTTGGAAGATAATAAAAATATGTGCAGATCATATTTCTCATCTTTGTGAGCAAACCCTTTCTCTGGTATATCTAAATCTAGTCAATTTGAAGTGGGTTCTTCCTTCGAAAAAAGAGAAATGGAGGTTGTTATCAGTGATTCCCCTCCAGAATTGAAAAGGAGAAAAGAGATAACTAAATACATCATTGACATTTCTGATGAGAAGGAGAAAGAGTCATAGACTGGCACTGAATCCCCTGATCCTAATGACATCTAGTCTATGACAATTAAAGGAAAAATGAAGAAAATTGGTGAACTGTGGAGTCCTTCCTCACCTATTGACAAACTAAAAAATTGAT
Source organism: Sequoia sempervirens (assembly GCA_007258455.2). Taxonomy (NCBI): domain Eukaryota; kingdom Viridiplantae; phylum Streptophyta; class Pinopsida; order Cupressales; family Cupressaceae; genus Sequoia; species Sequoia sempervirens. The sequence continues at coordinate 429,709,582 of VDFB02075321.1, read as the reverse complement.
GATGCCCTGGTAGATTATCTACTTCAAAAAGAAATTAAAGTATCCAATGTTTCTGATTTCTTGCCAGAAAAACTGACTGAGATTGTTGAAGGATGTTGCTTGAAGGTCCAAAAGGACATAATATGGGAATCTTGGTTGAAAGGAGATGTATGAAGACTATGCAAATATTGTCTGGATTGATTGTGGAAACAAAGAAGCGTGTTAAAGAAATTTAAGATGTTTACAAGTATTGTCTTCGGTGGCCTGCAACTATAGATAATTTCAAAAGAATAATTGAAGCAATTGAAGAAGAGGTGAACAATATTGGAAAGAGTTTCGATATATTTGAAGATGAAGAAGGGAAGAAAAGGATAAGAGTTGGTGAAAAAAAGGCTGAACTAATCGTTACACAAAGACAAAGAGATGATGTGGCAAAGACCTTCTGGCTCTTTAAAGAATTTGCTAAAGTCTAGATAGAACATCTTTCCATAATTTTTATTGATGCTAAAGATGTTGAGAAAAAATGTTCTATTAAAGATTGATCATCCTCCTTTACTCTATTTGGATTATTGTAAAGTACATGCATAAAGATGGAGTTTGTTGTTTTTAACTAGAAGAAGTTGTATCCAATTCTCAAAGAAAGGTATAAGAAAGTGTTCCAGGTGAAGAATGTCATATTCATTTAATTTTTGTTTTCTTAAATTTTGAAGTTTTTGGAAATATTTTGAAAGTTTGATGTCATCATGTCTACACTCGTTTTTGGTGCCCTTTTCCATTGATGCCAAAAGGGGAGAGAGTGAAGTTAGGAGAAGAGATTGGGGTTGGAGAATTTTTTTCACATGTTTCCATCAATGACAAAGGGGGAGATTGTTCGAAAATTGAGCAGGTTATCTATTTGTTGTCATTGATGTCACCATGTTGGTAGCTTCGATGTCACCATGTTGGTAGTTTGGTCTAGTACTCTAAACTGGTGCTTCGATGTCTAGTATTCTTCATCTGTAATGAGATTTAATGACACTCAATAATGGGATCTCAACCTCGATAGGCAGGATAGCTTTGGTTTCATAAACTAGGGAATAAGGTGTGACACTTGTAGGCATGTAGATATTGGTTCTATAGGCCCACTATTAGAAAAATAAACAAGAACATCTAATTTTATTATTTTTTTGTCATTGATGTCATCATGAGTTGCATTTACAAGATCAAGCTTGAAGTTGTTCTAGTATTCTAGTCTGGTATCTGAACCGATATTTTGCTTATATCCTCTAGTATTTTGGTATGCATCTGTTTGTTGGTGATTACTACTGCTTGTGGTTTTGGGAATGGTTTGTAGTCATTGGAGAGCATGTACATTCAAGATCTCATGTATCTAGATGCTTGTATGGTGCAGTGGCATTTCACTAGTATTTGCAAATATGTTATTAGTTCTATTGTTGACCAACCTAATGGATGTATTGTATAATAGTGAATTAATTTTTTTTATGTGGATATATGTGCAACCTATCTTAGGTCCATGCTGACTTGATGTAGTGTGTTGCATGCATGAATTGTTTTTTTAGAAGATTTTATGAAAGCTTGAAGCTGAATCTTGATATTCTTGGTGAATGAGAAGTACATCTAATTAGGCCGACCTAATTGATGCTTGCAAAGAGATCAGATATATATACCAGACATTGTTTGAAGTTTAAGAAATAGTTTTTGATTTGATGATGTGAATGAAAATGTGAAGAAGAGAGAATATGATGAAGTGTGTCAAGTCAGTTTACTGAGCTTCATTGGAACTGAATTTGCACTCACTAGGTCTACTCTATTAGTTCATTTTCTAGAAGAAAGCCATTTTGTCATTGTAATTCTGTAGGCAGTGGGCCTTTGTTTTTGGACAGTGAGTCCTGGTAGTGAGCCACCCATTTTGTAATATCTTATAACTAGTTATACTATATGTGAGCTAACACTCACCATGGTTTTTCCCACTTCAAAAATCCTGATGTTCATGTGTTCTGTGATTTCATGTTTTGTTAATGCTTTTACTTATCTTTTCTATTTTATGTATTTGAATAATTGGATGGTATCTAATCAAAAAATTTAAGATACTAATTCACCCACTCCCTCTTAGTATCTTGGACATTCAAAAATTGGTATCAAAGCTTGGTTCCTCCAAAAAAGCCTAACAGCTTGAGGGAGATCTTGAAGATGGAAGAAATTAACTATAAAGGAGAACTCCATACTGCTCTTGAGGATCTTGATAAAGCTGAAAGAGAAAACAAAGATCTGAAAGAGAATATTGAAGATGCAAATGAAGGTGTCCAAAAATTAAAGGAGAAATTGAAGAAGTTCAAAGATAGACACAAGGAAGTAACTGATTAGTTGAAGAAGGCTAATGAAGATATTTCCAATTTGAAAGTGCAAGTAGAGGCGAAGAAAATAATAGAAGAATGTCTGAACAAGTTGATAAAAAGCAAGTCTGAAGATTGCACCAAGCTTGAACAAGAAGTTGTGAACCTAAAAGTGGATCTGGAGAAGGAAAAACTCTGTGAGAACAATTTCAAATCTAGCTTAGACGGGCTCGATAAATTGATTGCAGGAAAAAAACCTAGTAAAGACAAAGGTGGTTTGGGAAATGATACCAGTGAAAGTTCTAAAGTTGTGGACAATCAGAAGACTCAAAACAAGGGAAAGCAGAAAGGAAATTCAAGGAAATTTGCTAGAAGACCTCCGGTGAGACAACCTAATGCTCAAAGATATCCTTCTTTTAATGGAACTTGTTTTTGATGCAAAAAGTTTGGTCACAAGACAACAAAATGTAGGAGTAGGATGAACAAGTTCCCTGGTCCTTTTACTAGTCAATGTTTCACATGCAAAAGAATTGGAGATAGAGCAAGTGAATGTAGAACATTGATGATGAATTAGTTTAATGGAGGAAGAATGAATCAATCATTTAATGGCTATTGATATACCTATAACAAGTATGGGCATAAAGCTAATCAATGTAGGAAAAGAAATAGTGGAAATCAATCAAATCAGAGAAATATTGTCTGCTATAACTGCAATAAACCAGGACATGTTTCAAGAGTCTACAGAAGGAAGAAGAGTAAGGAAAATAATCCAGTAGAAAAGAATGAATCTATGAAGAAAGTTGACAAAGATGAGATTAAGCAAGAGATTGATCCGTAAAATTTAGCGAGCACTTACTCAACTAAGTTCACTTAATTAGATTTGAAAAAAAACTTACTGAAGTCCAAATCTAAACTAGGATCTTTAATCAATGATTCAAACCCAATATGAAAATTTAAATCATTAATCTATTGAGCTCATTTTAATTAACTAGTTCCAACTAGTTCAATGTGGAATAAAGAGCTATAACAATTAAGTAAAAACACATAAGTACATTAAAGTACAAGACAAGAGAAATTTGGTAATGGAGTTCACCAGACTTTGGCTACATCTTTAGATTCACTTGAAAATGAAACAATTTATTCCTTCTCCTAAAAGACGTGGGGACCTTCTCACAGGTTACAAAAGAATTGCCTTCTCCTTAAAAAAGGATTCAAGAAAACAACTCACACTTATGACCCTACTCCCGTCGTCAGAAGGATGATCTCTTTACAACATAAGCTTTAAAAGCTTTTACAAATCTACAATTCTTCTCCAAGTTAAAAATCCTCTCAATAGGATACTTGGTTGAAAAGAAGAATGAGATATCTTTTACACTCTCCTCACTGAAGGAGAAAATTCTTCAAGTTCAGTGATGATTTCAAAAGCCTCCTAGCTCCTCCTTTTATACATGAGGTTTTCCTATTTGGGATAAAAATCAGAAGATTTGAAAAAACACCCTTATCTCCCATTTTTACATATAAAACAATATTATCCCCTCAAAATTATTTAAATTTGTTTTGGAGCCCTTAATTATTTACACATTCGGGCTTGGTTGTTTTGTTTTTATTTGATTTGCATCCTAACTAAATAACCTTTTGGTTATTAGTTTAGAAAATTTGGCCTCAAATAGTGGTTAAAAATAACCAAATACCGATAATAGTTAAGCACCATATGTGGTGCATCGATGGGCCACTATTTTTACCAATGGGTGGTTAGGGGTTCAAAACCCCCTGCTGCTATTTTTAAAAGTGGTTTTCAAATATTTAATTAAAAAAACCAACCACTATCTTGTTATAATTAAATGCCAACCATGTAGCGCAATGGTGGGGCCAGTGGCATGTATTACAGAGGTTGGGGGTTCAACCCTCGACCACTATTTTTAGTATAGGGAACAGATTCCGCCGGACGAGACAGGTTGGAGGAGATAGAATGAAGGGGCACATGGCGCATCCTTGTTGTACCACATATCAATCATTGTTTGGCTAATGTCATCTAGTCAGCCCACATCATCTTCCAACTCACTGTGTATGTTAGCATACACATCATCGTCGACTCAGTTTCCACGTCATCTGTGGGTCACATCTGGAGGACACATGTCAACACCTAATTTTTTGACCATGTTGACATCATCTGATGACTACACTACCATGTCACTATACAAATGACATGCGTCAAGACCTGATTAGTCCACATCAGCATCTGTATGATGACTCATCCACTTTGTCAGTTGCTGACGTCATCATCGTACCATCCAGTCACCCTAGTCAACCCTAAAGTTTGACTGACCATTCTTCACTGTTTGAGCTCCAATTTTTACGAAACAAACATTTTTGGGATCGTGATGACAAGCTCTTCAATTCGATACCACTTCTACTAAATTCTGGATCGATCATTTTTTTTCCTTTTTGAATGGTCTCAGGTACCTTTTTTGACCAATATTTGACCAGCCATAACTTAGGCATACATACTCCTTTTGAGCCTATTCAAGCTGCGTTGGAATCAAGATCATGAGCTCTACGCCATGGTGCCAACTTCTAGAGCATTGGAGACCATTTATTTTTTAAGCTTCTTAGATACTCCTGGATCAGAGGTGAATAAGATTTGGAGGAAGAAAGAAGAACTAGAGAATACATATGAGTTTGTGCCCTCATCTGGTATAGACGATTTGTTTGGAAATTAGACCTAGCAAGGTTGTAGGGGGAGCATTATCAGAAAATTGTGAGAAACCCTTAGGTAAAAGGAATGTAGAGGATGACAAAAGGATGAAATGTGAAGATTGAATATGCAGAGGTTCTCAAAAGGAACTAGAAGAAAATATCAAGATATGATCTTTTGCTGATCAAATTAGGGTTTTTTTCTGTGCAAAAGAGAAGATTTTTTAACAGCTTTTTGAAATCTACCGCATTTAATTGAATTAAGGAAAATAATTATTTTATAAAGGAAAATTTTGAGGCATTTTGATCATTTGTGCGTTTGAAGTTGAAGCGCTTTGGAGCATTCTTGAGAAGATTTGGAGTTCGAGCTGTGCAAACCCTAGCTGCGGTTCGCCATGAAGTAAAAAGTACTTTAATCTTCTGTGCAGTTGTGTTTTGTGCTGGTTGAGTAGTTTGAATTCAAAAGTTGGAAGAATGGCTACCCGTGTAGTTGTTAAAGTGTCGAAAAGGCCGAGACCCTCTTATAGAAAATATTCCTTGAAAGTTTTTGAAGATGACCCCATGGGCGCATTTTTGTCAATCCCTCATGGAGTTATGCTGACAAAGGATACAAGGATGTATATTTGTGTAAAGAATGAGGAATTCAACCATACAAAATTGTTTGACATATGGCAGAAAGAGCTTAATGGTGATAATTTCCTGATAAAATCTGAATATTCAAACCTGGCCACGAAGAAGCTTGACAGGTGGAACAATTTTCCTAACTTCAGCCTTGATGAAAAATTTGTGAAATTAGTCCTAAGTAGAATTCATGATAAATTTCTATGGACTGACGGACCGCACTTGATAAATAAGGAAGTGATTAGGGTTGTTACTAGGCTCTGAGATAAAGGTACAATACTTGTGTTGAGTCCTCTAAGAATGAGATTGTAACAAAAATTATAGGATCCACTTATGATAAGATAAATTTAATGAAGAAAATCATCACGAATTTGGTTGTGAAGTATGCAGCTATCATGATCAGTCACAAGATATACTTCACAAACAGAGAGAATTTTGTTTCAGCTACAACAATCTATACTGTCTTTGATATGGTTGAAAATGGTGTTGATTATGATATATGTGAGCTACTTCAGATTCAGCTACTTGAGAACTTGAAGTCGTCAAAGGAAAATAGATATGCCTTCAAATTTGGTTCATTGATTGTATGTTTGTTATTTTATTTCATGAAGAGGCTTCCGGGAAGGAATGGTGAAGTAAATTGGGACTCATCCAGACCTGTGGCACATCAAATTTTTTATTATATGCATAGTCTAGGTAATATGAGTGCTCAAGAAGATTCCCTAATAACATTCTTTGTTGTATTCAAAAGGAACATGAATGAAAGGGAAAGGATTTCGAGAAAAAATGTTGAGAAGTATAAAAATGACATCATATTCCATGTTTCCTTTGATGAATGTATGATTGAGGTTGTGGAACCTTGAACCATATGGATTCATCCTTTGGGTTATGAAGTTATAGAAGAAGTTGAAGGTTATGTGCAAATGTTGCTAAAGAATTCAAAGGAACCCAACAAACCTAAAATTGGGACATATGCTGAAAAGTCTCTGGAGATTCATCTAGAGCAGCAAAATCCTAAAATTAAAAAGAAGGTGGAGAGAACGCTTAAAGATATTGGCTTCACTGATGAGGAAATTTCCCTTGGAAGGGCTAGGGGAGAGCAATTGGAGGAAAAATCATCTGGCCTGAGGAGATCCGGAAGGACTAGCTTTGTAAAATCATCTACAACCCCTGTTGTGAAGTCTAAACCCAATATTGTTGATAAAGGAAAAGGTCTTGTTTCCACTAGACCAACTACTAGATCTGGGAAGAGGAAAGAGACTCCTCTAGTAGTCCCTGCAAAGAGAGGATGAGAAGAAAAAGAAACAAGGGAAAAGAACCTCAGTGTTACAGATGATCAAGATGAAGAAGAAGATCTTGATGCAAAGTTGGTGAGGAGAAAAAGAGGAAGTTTATCCTCTGGTGAAGGTGTTTCTATAGAGGCTATTGGTTCCAAGAGAGTACATGTGGTATCATCTTCTGATGATGAGGAAGATTTTTTTTTGGTTTCCATGTGCACACAAAACAAGAATCAAAGAAGGCCAAGGTATCTAGTGAAGGCTCTACAGACCAAAAAGGAGAACAGGCTGATCTATTAAGTTTCGGTCCCCACTTTAAATTAGAGCCAACTCTAAATTTCATGCTAAATTTTGATAACATGCTTCAACCTACAACAAAATATTGTGATGATGCTGGAGAAGAAGATAAGAAAACTTTGTTTTTAGCAGTTATTCAATATGTTACCATCTTAGAAGTTAAGTGGGAAAATCTGATGAAAAGGAGATTAGAAGTTGTTGATCTTGAAAAGAAAATAAAAAAATGATGCATACAATAAGATTGGGTCTTCCCTGACCCTAGATGATCTAGAAAATTTGAAGAAGATCTGTGCAAACATGTTTCAAATGAAGAGAAGAGTGAACATGTTGATGACAAGGAATAAAACAATGACAAAGAAGGTTAGGAAGGAAACACCAAGAGTGATCCGAGATACAACAAGAAAATATTGGATGCCTAAAGCTAATGAAGATGTTGAAAATGTTGAGGAAAATATTCCTCCTAATACATGTAATGCATATATTTTTGAAAATTTTGATGTAGAAGTTGATGTCAGCTATGAAAATGATCCTCTGGAAAGTGAAAAGTAGAATGAAGGTGAGGTTGAGCTTGAAAAGCACAATGATTCTCCTACGGAACACACTGAAGAAGAATGAGGCAATAATGAATGAGGCAATGCAGAAGAAGGAAAAGACAGTGAAGAAGAAGAAAAAGGTAATCCTGAGGAAGAGCAAAATAAAGATGAAAAGGATGAAAATGATGAAGAAGATAACAATGATAAAGACAAAGATGAAGAGAAAAAGGAAGAAATGAAAGAAGAAGAAGAAGAAGAAGAAGAGGAAATGGAAGAAGAAAAGGAGGAAGATGAGAAGGAAAAGGGAGAGGAAGAAAAGGGAAACAAAGAATCTTCTGTGAAAAATGAAGAAGGGGGAAAACATATTGTAAAATATTTAAAGAACCCTAAAGAATCATCCTCTGGTAATAATGTTTTAAAAGGCTTTCTTTCCAAGAAAATTAGATTTTAGCCAATAATTCCCCAGGAGCTTTTATAAATTCCTATGATTGAAGGGTTGGTGGATATGGAGAAGATGTCTCCAGTGCATAAAGTAATGTTGGGAGATGCTATGCAAGCATCTGGTAGGAAGGAAATTCTGGAAGCACATCGAAGAGGAACAAAACTTGTAGAAGATGCCCTCAAGGTATTGCAGGAAGTCATACCTGGCGCATCCATTGATACATCTCTCGACCCTATTGAAAATATAAGATTGTTGCTAGACTCTTTTAAGGAGTATACCTCTAGGCTTAATGAAAAATACAAACAAGAGATTGAGGAGAGGTTGGTGAAGAGAAGGTTATTGGAACTACATGACAAGTGTGCACTTGCACACTCTAGAGTTGAAAAGAATCTAGAAGCCATGAAGGTTTGTGAATCAGAAGCTAATGTTGCTCTTGCCTATTGCTTGAAGTGGTCGGATACCACTCAAAATATTAAGGTTGTTATGGACTCCATTGAGTCTTAGCTAGCTATCATCTCTAGTACCTACAACCTATCCAAAGATAGAGACAGATCAACCTGAAATGCCATTACTGTGCATGAAGAAAATTTATTTGTCTTGCAGCAGAAAAAGGAAGAAATTATCAAAAAAAATTATCAGTTGAGAAATATTGTAAGAGTGGAATACACTCTGATTGGAAAGGCTCTGGCATGTGCAAAAAAGCTTGAGAAGATAAATTTGACTCCTGATACTTCAAATGGTGTATAAGAAACTCTAATAGTGTTGGAATGTCTGAAAAAGATGCTAATTGCTGCAAAGGATAGTTGGGAGAATGGAAAATATGTTTGGGAAGGTATTCTAAAGGAGCTTCAAGGATTTCCATCCATTGGTTGATACATGTTTCTTTGTTTTTTATTTGTTTTCATGTTTTTAGGTTATTTTTGGGACACCCTTTGTCCTTGATGTCAAAGGGGGAGTGAAGAATGGTGGACTGTTAGCGTTAGGGGGAGAAGTGTTGTAAATAAGAAGTTTTTGTAAATATTTCTTTTAGCACATGTTGCCATCAATGATAAAAGGGGAGATTGTTAGAAAAATGAAGAACATCTCATTTTGTTATTTTGTTGTCATTGATGTCATCATGAGTTGCATTTACAAGATCAAGCTTGAAGTTTTTCTAGTATTTTGGTCTGGTATCTGAACATGTATTTTGCTTATATCCTCCAGTATTTTGGTCCACATCTATTTGTTGGTGATTACTATTGCTTGCAGTTTTGGGAATGGTTTGTAGTCGTCGGAGATCTTGTACATTCAAGATCTCACGTATCTAGATGATCGTATGGTGTAGCGGCATTTCACTAATATTTGTAAATATGCTATTAGGTCTATTCTTGTACAACCTAATGGATGTATTCTATAATAGTGAATTGATTTTTGTTATGTGGATATATGTGCGACCTATCTTAGGTCCATGCCAACTTGATGTGGCGTGTTGCATGTATGTATTGTTTTTGTTTTAGAAGATTTTGTGAAAGCTTGAAGCTGACTATTGATATTTTTGGTGAATGAGAAGTGCATCTAATTAGGTTGACCTAATTGATGCTTGCGAAGGGATCAGATATATATATCGGACTATTTTTGAAGTTTAAAAAATAGTTTTTGATGTGATGATGTGAATGTGAATGTGAAGAAGAGAAAATATGATGAAGTGTGTCAATTCAGTTTATTGAGCTTCATTGGAACTGAATATGCACTCACTAGGTATACTCTATCAGTTCATTTTTTGGCAGTAAGTCATTTTTTCATTGTAACTATGTAAGAAGTGAGCCTTTGTTTTTAGATAGTGAGTCCTGGCAGTGAGCCACCCATTTTGTAATATCTTATAACCGGTTATACTATATTGTGAGCTAACACTCACCATGGTTTTTCCCACTTTGGGTTTTCCATGTAAAAATCTTGGTGCTCATGTGTTCTGTGATTTCATGTTCTATTAATTATTTTACTTATCTTTTCTATTGTATGTATTGGAATGATTGGATGGTATCTGATAAAAAAATTTAAGAAGATATTGATTCACCCCCCCTTTCAGTATCTTGGACATTTAACACCCACAAGGTGGGGTTCAACTGGAGATTCCAATCATGACCAACTTCATTTATTGTCTTTTTGAGAATTTTTATGATGGTTTTTTTTGAAGCCTTGGCTTGACCATTTCCCTGGGGATAGCATGAGGTGGAAAAATAGTGTTGGATATTAAAATTCTAGCATAGCTCATTAACATCTTGGTTTTTAAAGGGTGTTCCTTTATCTATGATAAGGTCTTGGGGAATACCGTAATATAAAATGAGATAATTCAAGATGAATTTAGATATTTTATTTCCCATGATATATGTCATAGGTATTGCTTCAATCCACTTTGTGAAGTACTTAGTGGCTATAATGATGAATTTATGACCATTGATCAAGGTGGGGGTGATTTTTCTTATGAGGTCAAGTCCTCACTACAAGAAATGACAAGGTGTAACAATAGATTTGAGCTCTTGAGCTAGCGCATGGGTGAGGTCCCCATGCTATTGACATTGCATGAATCTCTTGACATATTGATGAGCTTCCTATTCCATGGTAGGCCAGTAATTTCCTATCCTCAATAATTTCTTAGCCAAGGTCATAAAACTTGAATTTGATCCACAGATGTGTTTGTGTACTTATTTTAATGTATTCAAAGCTTCTTGTTGGTTAAGACAACATAAAAATTTCCCCTCAAATAAAGGGTATCACTTAAGAGAACAAATCGGGATGCTCTTCTAACAAAGGTTTTTATAAGGTTCAAAGTAAGGTCATATGGGAGGATATATCTATGTAGGTATGTAAACCTATCATGGTACCAGGGAGAATTGAGACCAATGATTTCATAAATGAATTTAAATTTTGGTACCTCAAATGTTGGGATGAGAAGTTTCTCAATGAGGAATTCACATTTTAAAATGTTGTGAGGCATATCTAGCAAGGACCCAATAACTGCCATAGCATTAGCTACTTGGTTGTTGATCTGAGGTATTTTCTCAAATATGATGTCAATGAAGAAATATTTAAGACTTTCTACCATATTTTTATAAGGCATGATATTTTCATCCTTGGTCTGGTAGTCATCATTAACCTGGTTTACAATCAATTGAGAGTCTCCATAAACTTTCAATTCTTGGATTTTCCATTGTATTGCAATCTCAATCCTGTGATAAGAGCCTCATACTTGGTGATGTTATTGGTACATGGGAAATATAGCCGATATGACTTAGAGATACAATCACCTTGTGGGGTGATGAAGAGAATGCTCACTCAAGATCCATGTTGTGTATGTGAACCGTTGAAATACAACTTCCATTGCTCCACTATGCCAAGGGAAAATACTGAATTATCAAGAAATTCAGACAACAATCAATTTTCTGCGTAGATAGGTGCCTCTACCAGTTGATCTATGATAACCTACCCCTTAATAGATTTTTGATCCACATACTATATGTCAAATTATGTGAAGATCATCACCCACTTTTCCATTCATCTTATGAGAGTAGCTTTGGATAAAAAATACTTCAATGGATCTATCGTAGAGATAAGCTTCACTTGGTGTGAAAGCATGCAATGCCTCAACTTATGAGAACCGAGCACCATTTCTAGGAAATATTTTTAAAAGGATGAGTAATTTAGCTCGTATCCCACCAATTTCCTACTCATGTAGTAAATAGCTCTCTCCTTCCCGATTTCATCATGCTAAGCAAGAAGAGCACCTAAGGCTGCTAATGTAGCCAAAATATAAAGAATCAAAGGATTATCCACTATTGGTGGCATGTGGATTAGGGGTGTTAGTAGGTAATCTTTGAGTTGCTACAATGTTTTGTCACATTTCTCATCCCATTTGTAGGCTATCCCCTTTGTGAAGAAGGTGAGAAAAGGGATGAATTTTATTTTCCAACTATGCTATAAATCTTCTGATAGATTACAATCTTCCTTGTAAACCTCATAGTTGCTTCAATGTCTGTGGCAGTTTTATATCCAGGATTTCTTTGACCTTAGCTAGATCTACTTCAATTGCTCTCTATGACATAATGTATCCTAATATTTTTCTTGATGTTACACCAAAGACACACTTTTTTGGATTCAACCATACCTTGTATTCTTCGAGTCGATCAATGATTGGCCCTAACACCTCTAGATGTTCCTTCCTTGTTCTTGAATTAGCCAAAATGTCATCCACATACTGTTCTAAATTCTTATGAATCATATCATGAAAGATCAAATTCATTTCTCTCTGATAGTTGGCTCCAAAATTCTTTAGACCAAATGGCATCACGTTTCAACAATACATTCCCCATGGACATGTAAATGCTATCTTATGTTGCTATTCTTTGGCAATCATGATCTAATTGTACCCTGAGAACCCGTCCATGAGTGAAAGCATCTCATGTCCAATAATTAGATCTAGAATGATGTTAATGTCAGGTAAAGGAAATTCATCATTGGGACATGCTTTGTTTAAATCTCTAAAGTCAATACATATTTTGATGCCCCTAGAGGATTTTGAGATTTGTACGAGGTTCAAAACCCACTTAGGATAACCTATTAGTCTAATGAAACCCACATCAAGAAGCTTTTTTATTCTAGTTTAACAAATAATGCAATCTACAAATGCATCTTCCTTAGCTTTTGCTTTACTAGTTTAGCATGAGCATTGAAATAAAGAAAAATAGGTGGGTTACAAAAATGGGATTGATGAACCACTTAAGGACCTATTTCCCACTCTATTTCATTAAGAAATGAGATTGCCACCTCAAATTGACTAAAAAACCTCAGGTGAATCAAATTAAGGTGATAATCTACATATTTCCTTTTTGTGCAAGGATGGGAGTCTTGGTCAAACAACACTTTGGGGACAAAAAATAAAAATAGTAAATCAACACCAAAATTCAATCTATAACTTGGAATAGTTAGATGAAACTTAAAATAATCAGAACCATAAATTAGATCACAGATCATAGAAGGGAAGAATGATGTGTACTAGTCACCAAAAGTTATTTTCTAAAGATAATATGGGACTCATTCACCCAGGGGAAAATGGGCCCTGAGTTAGGGTTTGTCTGCAACTTTTAGGAGCCTCTACTATAGGTCTAAATCTTCCAATTTTCCTAGGTTTTAGGTTTAGAAAGCTGGAAATAAATTATGTAAATGAGTTTCTATGAGATGACAAATTTTATGATTTTTTTTTCAACTTTGACAAATTCTTCAATTATTCTCTTTAAGAGATCTTCAATATTTATTTCACCTAAATCTACAAAAACAAATTAAGAGGGTTTTTTTTTTTTGTTCTTGGTGAATGGGGGTTTTCCTTGGTCAAACACTGTTTTGGTAATCAGACCTTGAAATGAAATAAAACATAATGAAATGAATGATGAATGCACAACTAAATGTAAGAACTCACCAAAACCTTGAATAAACCTTAGAATATAAATATGTAACTTACATGAAATGGCTTCAGTGGATGTGGATCTTGAACCTTTGATCTTGACTTGAAATAATGCTTTGAATGCTTGAATGGATCATGAAACCTACATCATCATATTAGCTCCAAAACATTCATGATGCAAGAATACTTTGATATGGAAATTGGATCTTGATTGTTGCAATAAATATACTCTTGAATTCCTTGAACTACTCTTGAAATTCTCTCTTAGATCTTGAAAAATGCTAGGTTCTTGAATTATTTTCTAGGATTTGAAATAATGAAATAACCTTATGTTTATAGATATGATAAAATATTACCAAAACATGATTTAAAATGGGTTCAAGATCTTAGGGAGGACCCATTCTCCCATGAAAAAATGGGTCCTAGGCCCTAATTCTTGGAACATGCATTGCTCAATGTGAAGTTAATATATTAGCATTAATTGTTGTCAAGTTTCCCCTTCAAAAAATGTAATTTATTAGGCTTGTAAATGAATTAAAGGGGCCAATTAAGGAAAATTAAGCTCAATTAATTAAAGGAGACCTAAATAAGTGTGGAAGTGTAAAGGGGTACACTTTACAACACTAAATATAAGGCACAATTAAGTCCAAATTAACATTAATTCCAAATTAAGTGTGAAAATGTAAAGGGATACATTTTTCTACACTACATTTAGCCCCCACTTTAGTGAGAGGATGAGCACAAGAAAAAACTCACACTAAAGTAGACATTCAACACTTATGTATGCAAAAACAACAAGATTACTCAATCATACAACATCAAAGACTAAAATGGAAAGGAAAAAGGAAAAAAGGCGGATCAAGCCTCGACTTTCCAATGTGATGTGGAACACGCCTTACCCGTTTGTCCAAAAGAAAAAGGCAAATGAAGCCTTAACTTTCCAACATGATGTGGAACACGTCTCAGCTATTTTTCCAAAAATGTTCACAAGTGGAACTTTATGTCCACTATACAAACCACAACACGTGCTCACTTTGAGCTAATGGAACCTCAGGATGTGCACTAGGTGAGTCCCCAAAAAGTGGCTTAGTGAGAAATTCATGCTAGGTCTACATGATCTCACTATACTGAACATACCAAAGCTATCTCTCTAGTAACTTTGATAGGGTGCCACAAAACAAAACAAAACTTTGAGATTCACAAAGTTAAAAAGTTGTATTATGCTAAACAATTATGAACAAAATACAAATAAAGGTTTGTTCAAAAGGATCTTGCTTAGTTCATGTAATTTATCTTCTTAGGGAACATCATGCCTAATGTCTCAGAGAGAGGACAAGTCAAGGGTAAAAAATTGTGCAATCTTAGGGAATGCAACATGTAGCATCACTTCTACGAGGAAAGTCATATGCCAAGAAATATCAAGCTTTGAGAGGACATCAAACCCAATGAAACCACCAAGAAAAAGACACATCACAAGAAGAAATAAAATCACACAATGAAACATAAGGAATGTCAAAAATTTCAACATAATAATGCCAATGTATGCCCCCACTTTAAAGAAATTGCTAGCACCATTGCTATGCGTAATTTTCTTTAAAGTAGAAAATAATCAATGCTAATCAATAAAAAGACATGATAGATTATTCAGAAAGCCCTATGCCAATTCATATGTTTCCAAATGAAGCTAGATCATGAAAAAGAGAGGAAGGGGTTTCCCCCAAAATGAAATCCCAAAAAACATAAGGGATCCATGGATTTGAGGTCATTATGACTTTGCTAAAATGATATTATAGAGATTTGAAATGTCATCATTCCCCAAATACTCACAGAACAGGAAGAGTGACACCTAGAGAGTGAAAACAAGGAAAAATATTTTGGGGCAATATGGAAGAGACCTAAATGTCTTGAGGCCTTGCATCATCCCATAAAGGAAAACACAAGAAAAAGAAAAGATAAATGTTTATGACATATAGAAGAATGTAGATACAAATAGAGGAATGCACATGAAGATAGATACATAAAAAAAAAAACAATATGGGGGATCACATTACACACATGCGTTCAAACAAAGAAACATGAAAAAGAAAAAAAAGAAAAAGAAAAAGACTAGTAAGGAACATGCAAGTCAACCTATAGTAGGTCATCTGCATCCCAATCTTGTTCAATATGTACAGAAGGAAGATAACTAGACAAAGGGACAACATCAAGTGAAAAAATAGGACAAGGCTATACAACACCTTGTCCCCAATAAGTGCAGAACAAGGATGAGCTGAGATGATTGACGAGAATGAGCTCCTTGTAATAAAGAAAATGATTTTCAATGAATGTTAAGCATGTAATAGTGATTATGCTATAACCCTACAACTATCACATGACAAGGAGACAAATGCATGATTTTAGTCAAGATGGATCCCTAGGGGATCTAAATTTCATTAATAATTCTTGTAAACCATGACAATTATTGGTGTGATGTCCAAAGAATCTATGATAGGCATAATATGGCTCATTTTTATTAGTTTTATTTTTAGTTAGATTTTCATGTTTAGGTGGTAATTTGATTAATCCCCAACATAAAAGAGTGTAAAAGGAATTCTCAATCTTGGACATTTTAAATAAGTCATGGAAAGATTCAGGAGGCTCATACATCTCTTGTAGCTGAAGTTTTTGATGTCCATACAATTTTGGATTCTTCTTCTTTGGTTTGATAATTATTTGGTCATCACTTTCATCTTCTATGTAAAATCCATGGCCATTTCCATAAATTTTGCCTCCCGATCCTTTGAGTTTCCTCCATTTTGTTTGATTAGGGTTCAAAAATTGCATGTAGGGCTTAAGCCCTTATATCATAAAACCCTAAACCCTTGGCATGCAATTTTGTTCTAAATTTGACCCTTTAAGTTATGAATTTATGTCATTTTTTCTCGTTTTCCTAGACACAACCCCTTCAAATATTTTTTCATTTTCCTGAGTCACGGGTTTCCTTGTTTTTCTAACCTATGTCACAAGGCTCTAAAGTTTCGTAACTTACCAACTTGGTGATCTCTTTGTTATCTACAAGTCATGGGTTTTCCTAACTTCACAACATATGACATGTGGTTTTGAAGTTTGGGTTTTTGGCGACTTGGTGATCTTTGTGTCATCGGCAAGACTGGATGACATCGCTGAGACCATTGGCTGTGTCTCTCTGATGGAGCGATGAGAAGGTGGAACTACTTGATTGCGCAATTGGATGACTCACATTGTTGTTGTGAGTCATGTTGGTGACGCGTGTATATGGTGGAACCCATTAGAGGTGGCAATGAGTGGTGTCGGCAGAACAATGTCCTATCGTTGGGATGAAGTTGGTGTTCTGGTGATGGTTTGATGGCTTTCTCATCGATGTGACTTTGGTCCATCGGTGAGACTATAATGGGTGTCCCTTTGATAGAGCGATATGATAGATCGATGGTGGATATTTGAATAACTAGTAATCTAATGGCCAGCTTTTAAAGTATGGACAATGAGTGATGGATCATTAGATCTTGGCATAGGTTAGACAAATCAGCAACCACAATCCAAAATGTGATTTTCCTAATGGTTAGCTGCTCCTATTTGCGGTAGTGACTGTGCAGTATTGGTGCATCTGTTACTCAGCTACCAAATCATTTATAGATGGATTTTGATCACATTCTTGTGCTTCTTCCAAGATTGAAGTGATTGCTGAGCGGTGCCATTTATGTCTTAATGTGTTGCAAAGATTGATATCAATGTCAGGGTATGTTCTTCCTAAATATGATCATGGATTTCCTAGGAGTGCCATGCCTTTTTCAAAATGCCATCAATGCTAGAGTGTGCTCGAGGTGTTAGAGGCCTTTATGGCTAGTTTTTGCTTCAGTTTTAGGGGGAATTCTTGTTGTTTTTAATCTAATTGGATTTAATCCTTTATGTAACTTTGATTGAGTTAGGGTTAGGGTTTGAATTTGAAATTTGAGTTATTCTTGCACTATAAAGGCAAGTTTTGTTGTTTTATCTTGGGTTCGGATTTCTACTCTCCAACCTGAGTGGTCTGGTGTAGTGTTTCCCTACTATATTTTGTTTCTATGCCTTTTGTAATTCTTTTATTTGAGTCAAGTTGAGTAGGGTAAGTCCTTTGGGCATAGATAGGGAATGTAATGATCTATGCTCTATAATAACAACAGATGATTTCCATACAACATTTGTATTTTTTCTTCGTTATATATGTCAATCTGTATGTTCTTCAAATATTGTATGTATTATCTTTTGAATCAATATAATCAAGGGTTGTGTTGATTCTTCAAACACATTTGTTGTTTGAGTTATGTTTATGCTTTCCTATCATTTAAGGAGTGGTGTAATTTCTTGCATAGAGGTAACAAAGGTAATGTAGTGTAGTGTGGATAACTAAGTAACACATTGATTGTCCTTTTATTGGTTTCCTATTGCAAGGTAATAGGGTTATGAGAAGCCAAGACTAGTTTGTTGTAGGAGTTAATATCATTTCTGACTCCATATGGATTAGGCACTGGTGAAGGAGATTCACAAAGCATGAGGCTAGGGAAGAATCAAAACTTTTAATTTAAGGAAATTTCTTGCTTTCTTAGTTTAGATTTCCTTTCATGTTACCCTTTCCACACTACGACAAGCCATTTACAATAGTGAAGGTTGTGTAGATGATTTATCCCATTGAAGGCCTTTGACCATTGTAATGTGATGATCTGCATTAATGTATAGGGATACTGACCTTGGTCCTGCAAAGCCTAAAGTGTAGAGAGTCTTGCTAATTAGTGATCTCTTGTTCATTGGCCACTAACCTAGGGTCTCTGAGTATAAGGAGTAGCTACCCTTTAGGATATGTTAGACCATTACCTAGAACCTCCAATAGATTGGTGAATCTGTTGGGGATGAACTCAAAATCTTGGTTGTAGGCAGTCTTATCAAAATAGTCATCTGAGCCAACAGGACTAGTGACACTAGGGAGAAATAGAAGAAATATTTGGGTGAGCAAATGAATATATGATCTACCTCTTTGTGAACTATGTGCTCTGAGGAAGATAAAGATAGGTATGAGAATCTCTGGGTGAGAAATTGCAAATATGCTCTGCCTCTTTGAGGAAGATAGAGATTTGCAAAGGGACATGCATACTTGAAGAAGGAGGTTGCTACAATGTTTCTAGTGTGTTATTGAAATATGGTGCTCTGCTGGTAGAGAGAACTCAAAATCTATTGATCTTGGAAGGAGCTCTATACTTCTTGAAAATATTTTCCTCTTTCAAAGAGGTGGCGACTCTACAAGATATTCCATATCATCATAAGAGTTCGTTGCAACATTTTTCAGGTATATTCTATTGCAATATTTTGTATGAAGTTCAACAACACGTTTTGGTAAATATGGTCCCTTACTCAGTGCTTTAAGGCACTAGCTCAAAATGGAAAAGAGAAGTTGGATATTCTGTATCTAGTTGTAGAGGGTTAAGACTCAAAATGTATCATCAAATGGATTCCCCCTTTACTAGCTATTTTGTCATGTGTGAGCCATAGTCATATCCTCAAAGAAAACCTTTTTATTTGGAAATATATAACCATCTAGATTACAATAAAATCCATGGTTATCCACACTCTATTCCATGGGAAATAAAGAAATATTTTCCTAAGTTGATAGGCGGTTTATAAGAATCAACATCAAAACATTGCCAAGATTTCACTGACTTGTTAGTGGAAAGTCAGGTAGAAGAAGAGGATGTTGTCATGAAGTTATTTGTAAGAACTTTAGAAGATGATGATAAGGAATGGTTTGTTAATTTTACTTTGCATTCTATTTGTTAATAGTGTAAGTTCAAAAAAATTCACAGATCAGTTTGGTGAGGTGAAGGACAATCATATGTCTGATGGTTATTCTCTACATAGTCAGGAAGTTGAAGAAGAATATGAATTTGAGGTTGAAAATTTCTCACCTCTAGATGCATTATGGAACATAGAAATATATGAGGATGAATCCCCATCTAATTTTCATGACAATTTAATGGAATGTTGGTTTTCTATTCCATAATTGGAGAGACCATATGAATTAGCATGTGTTGATTTATTTTGTGAGAGACTTGAGTGAGGTTTGAGTACAATGCCACAATGATGGAAGCCTTCAGGAGTTGGAGACATTGATGGTTGGCTTTCAATGATTGACAAGTTGATAGGGAGGCATGGAGACTACTTCTTATCTAGACTATGTGATGGTACTTATTCTAGGTGTCTAGACGGTATAGAAAAGAACAATGATGCATCTTGTAGTGGTGAAGATTCTACTTTTGAGCAGCCCACAGAAGAATTTTGTGCAAAGTTACCTCTTGCTAATGTTGAAACAATGGAGACAGATAGCTTTCTTTCTATTTCAAATGAGTGTGACAATTTTTGTTGTGAATTTCAAATGGAAGAAAGCAGCAATGATGAGTCTAATGATGATTTCTAGTTTGACAGTGTGGGATGACTCTGCTAGTTTTTATAGTAGCAGGGATGAAGAATATGTGTCTAATATGGGTGATGAACAAGAGGTTGTTCCCTTGTTTTATTTCTCACCTTCTTTTATCCCTGGTTTTGGTTTTGAAGCTTCCACTAAGTTTGTGCATGGGGATAGCATAGGAATAGCTATATCTGAAGAAGAAAAGGAAGAAGTAAATATTGCTACAACTGATGATGTTATTTATGATGAGTCTACACTTGAGGAGTATGATTGTATGGATCATATGGATACATATGAAGATTTTTTTTTAGGATTTTCAACCCATAGTATTTCTCATGAGTAGTGGGCTTCAAATCTATCATGGTAGACTGATGTTGCTGAGGTGAGTTCTATTGATGTGTGTCATAGCTCAGACTTTTGTGACACATTTAATTCAACACATTGTAAAGAAGATGAAAAAGAGAGGAAATCTGAAGAGTATAACTCTTCACATAAAATGTCTCATGATTTGGATGGATGTGTTGATGAGGTCTACGTCAACATTGAGGACTCCAAGCATGCTACTTGCAATTTTGACGGGCAGCAACATGGTAATTTTTTGGCTACTCATGTCCCTTGTGTGCCTGAGTTTTAGAGTTTTCAATTTGATTTGTTTGAGGGTGAATTTCCCTCTACATTTCAGTATGATGAGATGGCACATTTTTCTATTCCATCTGAGTTTGAGGCTTTGTCTTTTGGCCTTGATTCATGTGAAGTGATCAACAGTGTGAAGAGACAAAGGTTTTCTATGATGCTGATCAACGTTCTTACTTTTTTTCACCAAATAAAGAATTAGAAAATGCAATGGGTGGCAGTGTGGTGGCCTACATGATGTGGTTACCATGTAACAATAAAGAAAAACATGGAGAAAGTTCTCACTTGTCCAAGGGTAATCACATATTTGTTTTAATAGGAAAGAGGCTACTTGTGCTGCTATGGTGTGACAAAAACTATTATTGGTTGAAGAATATCAACTCCTTTAACTGGCTGGTGTGTGAAAGGGGTAAATGTTAACTCTCCTTTTTCATTTGGCTGCATGGGGCTATCAAATGAGGTGTTATGTATTGGGTTGACTCTGTTGCCCAATGGTTGGCTTGGTCTACTTCTCCAGAGACCTGAATTTTCGCTCTGCTTTGTCAAGTAGACATTCCCAACAAGAGCCACTGGTGGTGCTTGTAAAATCTGTGGCCATTTCCATAAATTTTTCCCCTTGATCCTTTGAGTTTCCTTCATTTTGTCTAATTAGGGTTCAAAAAATTGCATGTAGGGATTAAGCCCTTATATAATAAAACCCTAAACCATTGGCATGCACTTTTGATCTAAATTCGTGTTGGAATCTTGCACCGGCTTAGGCTTGACCCTTTAAGTTATGAATTTGTCTCATTTTCTCATTTACCTAGTCGCAACCCCTTCAAATATTTTTTCATTTTCCTAAGTTGCAGGTTTTCATGTTTTTCTAACCTATGTCATGGGGTTATGAAGTTTTGTAACTTACTGACTTGGCAAACTCTTTGTTATTGGCAGGTTGCGGGTTTTCCTAACTTTGCAACCTTTGACATTTGGTTCTGAAGTTTAGGTTTTTGGCGACTTGGGAATCTCTATGTCATTGAAAATACTAGATGACATTGATGACACCTTTGGTTATGTCTCTTCGATGGATCAATGAGAAGGTGGCGCTACCCGATTGCATGATTGAATTACTTACATCATTGTTGTGAGTCATGCTAGTGATGTGTGTATCTATGGGACCCATCAGATGCAGGAATGAGTGGTGTTGGTGGGATGATTCCCTATCATTGGGAGTGAAGTTGGTGTCCTGACAATGGTTCAATGGCTTTCTCATCGATGTGACTTTGGTCCATATGTGAGACTATAATGGGTGTCCCTACGATAGAGCGATATGATAAATTGATGGTGGAGATTTGAATGGACAGTGAGCGATGGATCATTGGATCTTGGCGTGGGCCAGACAAATTGACAACTATAATTCAAAATGTGATTTCCCTAAAGGTTAGCTACTCATGTTCATGGTATTGACTGTGCAATATTGGTGCATCCATTTCTCAGCTACTAGATCATTTCTAAACATCTTTTTCTCACATTATTGTGCTTCTTCCAATGATGAAGTGATTGTTGAGCGGCACCATTTATGTCCTGATGTGTTGCAAAGATTGAGATTGATGTCAGGGTATGTTCTTCCTGACTGTGATCATGGATTTCCTAGGAGTGTCATGCCTATTTCAGAATGCCATCAATGTTGGAGTGTGCTCAAGGTGTCAAAGGAATTTATGGCCAATTGTTGCTTCAGTTTTGGGGGGAATTATTGTTATTTGTAATCTGATCAAATTTAATCCTTTTGTAACTCTGATTAAGTTAGGGCTAGGGTTTGAATTTGAAATCTAAGTTATGCTTGCACTATAAAGGAATTTTTTGTTGTTTTATCTTGGGTTCAGACTTCTACTCTCCAACCTGAGTGGTCTAATGTAGTGTTTCGCTATCAGATTTTGTTTATATGCTTTCTATAATTATTTTATTTGAGTCAAGTTGAGTAGGGTAAGTCCTTTGGACATAGATAGGGAATGTAATGAGCTATGCTCTGTAATAACAATAGACGACCTTCATACAAAATTTTTATTTTGCTTCATTATATATGTCAATCTGTATGTTCTCCAAATATTGTATGCATTATCTTTTGGATCAATATAATCAAGGGTTGTGTTAATTCTTCAAACACATTTTCTATTTGAGTTATTTTTATGTTTTCCTATCTTCAAGGAGTGGTGTAATTGCTTGCATAGAGGTAACAAATGTAATGTAGTGCAGAGTGGATAACTAAGTAACATGTTGATTTTCCTTTTGTTGGTTTCCTTATACAAGGTAGTAGGGTTATGACAAGCCATGGTTGGTCTATTGTAGGAGTTTATTTCATTCCTAACTTTGTGTGGATTAGGAACTGGTCAAGGAGATTCACAAAGTATAAGGCTAGGGAAAAATCAAAACTTTCAATTTAAGGATATTTCCTGCTTTCTTAGTTTATATTTTATTTCATGTTACCCTTTCCACACTACCACAAGCCATTACCAGTAGTGAAGGTTGTGCAGATGATTTATCCCATTGAATACCTTCCATTATTGTAGTGTGATGAACTGCATTAATGTATAGGGATACCCACCTTGGTCCTGTAGAGCCTAAAGTGAAAAGGAGAGGCTTGCTAATTAGTTATCTCCTATTCATTGGCCACTGACCTAGGGTGTTTGAGTATAAGGAGTATCTACCCTTTAGGGGATTCTAGACCATCAGCTGGAACCTCCAACATTCTAACATTATGGCCTCTCCTTTGTCAAAAAAAGATGTGTTAGGAGTGGTAATGTCATCAAAAGTTGTGTTTTCTTTTCTCTTATGTGTAAGAAATGTATTGGAAGCTCTAGTTAAGGAGAAGGAAATTTTTTGTTAATGAGATGAACAAGGGTGTATATAAACTCTATTCATTGTTCATCCTTAAGCATCTTTTGTATGTTTGCTATGAGAGGAATGGTATTTGGAACAATAGGTTCAGTTCTCACAAAGTCTTACAAAAATGTTAATTCTTCCTTTATCTTTCTTGCATTTTGAGAGACTTTAGAAGCTGTTGTTTCAACATCATACACATTATTTTTGGGTAGGAAAGTAATTGGAAATGAAGTATGAATACTATGATCCATAGAGGGTTGATTAATATCAACACTATGAGTGAAAGAGTTGGAGAACCCAATATCCACAACCAATGGTGTATCATGGGATGAAATGAGTCTTGAACTACGTCTTACAATAGTATTTCCAATAGTACACCAAGTTGTGAAGCTCATACAAGCTTCAAAAACTCAATGTATACCCAAAATGGAAAATAGGCAAGATGCAATCAAATATCCTAAGATGCAAAGTGCAATGTAAATATGTAAATACAATTTTCATATTTCAAACAAGATAATTTTTTTTTATGCTATGTAAAAACCTGAAAATGGTGTCTTGTAAATGCAATTTTGAATTCACACAATGTACTAATTTATCAAATGAAGCTTAATATGATCAATTCTAAATAACAAAAGTTCTGCAAAATGAAATAAAAAACAACAAAACAACAAAACATAATATAGAAATAGAGGTTTTAATGCTCAAAAATTCAGGAAAGAGCCTTGATCAAGGACTCATTCACCCTAGGGAAAATATGTCCTAGCTTAGCATTTTAATTTTTTTTTTACATATTTCTCAGTTGATTCTCGTGGTTTTTAGATTCTGGTTTTAGACAGTGAGGTACAGTTTCATTTTTTTGTGAAATTAAGCTTGAATTCAAATGCAAAATATGACTAAATGAAAACTTAAGAGAACTAATTTGATGTGCAATTTTGATTCAATTTTCAAATGTAAATGAATGACGATGCAATGTTATGTAAATGGTTTGCAAAATGACTAATTTTTTTGTATTTTTTAGATTTTAAGAGATGCAAAAATGTAATCCTAAAACTCTAAATGAAATGAAAAGTTAATGCAAGTTACACAACCCTAAATGAGATTTAACTCAATGTAATGTAATGTAGAAAATGAATGAAATATCTAGATATAGGGTGAAAATGAACTCCAAAATCCAAAAATTACAATGCTCAAAAGGTTGGGTTCACCAAAATGAAATAAAAAAATAGGTGGGTTACCAAAATGGGATTGATGAACCACTTAAGGACTTATTTCTCACTATTTAATTTGGAAATGAGATCCCCACCTCAAATTGACTAGCAACCCTTGGGTGAATCAGATTAAGGTGAGAATCTATAGATTTCCTTTTTGTGCAAGGATAGGGTTCTTGGTCAAACAACACTTTGGGGAGAAAAACTAAAAATAGTAAATCAACACCAAAATGCAATCTATAACTTGGAATAGCTAGATGAAACTCAAAATAAGTAAAACCAAAAAATATATCACATATCAAAGAAGGGTAGAATGATGTGTACTAGTCACCAAAAGTCATGTTATGAAGCTGATCTATGACTCATTTTCCCAGGGGTGAATGGGTGTTGAGTTAGGGTTTGTCTGCAGCTTTCAGGAGCCTTTTCTACAAATCTAAATCTTCTAATTTTCCCAGGTTTTAGGTTCATAAAGCCAAAAAAAAAAAAATTAAATGAGTTTTCA
This sequence comes from Sequoia sempervirens, assembly GCA_007258455.2. Classification (NCBI taxonomy): domain Eukaryota; kingdom Viridiplantae; phylum Streptophyta; class Pinopsida; order Cupressales; family Cupressaceae; genus Sequoia; species Sequoia sempervirens. Next base: position 429,684,322 of record VDFB02075321.1, on the reverse strand, counting down.
TGAGATGACAACTTTTATGACAACTTTTTTCAACTTTAACAACTTCTTCAAATTTTCTCTTCAAGAGAGCTTCAAGATTCCTTCCACCTAAATATGCAAACACAAATTAAGAGGGAAAAATGTTCTATTTTTGGTGAATGGGGGTTTTCCTTAGTCAAACCTTGTTTTGGTAATCAAACCTTGAAATGGAAAAAAATAGCATGAAAGGAATGATGAATGAACAACTCAATGTCACAACTCACCAAACCATTGAATAAACCTTGGAATGTAAATTTGCAACTTGCATTAAATCGCTTCAATGGATGTGGATCTTGACTTGAAATAATGCTTTGAATGCTTGAATGGATCATGAAACTTACATCATCATATTAGCTCCAAAAACATGCATAATGCAGGAAGAGTTTGACATGACAATTGGATCAAGTGATTGTTGCAATAAACCTTCAATAAATCTACCCTTGGATGCCTTGAATTTTTCTTGAAATTCTCTCTTAGATCTTAAAAATGCTAGGTTCTTGAATTACTTTTCTAGGATTTGAAATGATGAAATTACCTTATATTTATAGATATGTATCCTTAATTTCCTAGAATTAAAACATTACAAGCCGACCTTTGAAATTTGAATTTAGGGTGATAAAAATATCACCAAAACATGATTTAAAAATGGGTTCAAGATCTTTGGGAGGACCCATTTCCCCATGGGTGAATGGGTCCTAGGTCCTAATTCTTAGAACACACATTGCTCGATGTGAAGTGTTATGCATTGGCATTAATTTTTGTTAGGTTTCCCCTTCAGAAAATGTAATTTATTAGGCTTGTGAATGAATTAAAGGGGCCAATTAAGTAAAATTAAGCTCAATTAATCAAAGGAGTCCTAACTAAGCATGAAAGTGTAAAGGGATACACTTTACAACACTAAAAGTAAGGCACAATTAAGTCCAAATTAAAATTATTTCCAAATTAAGTGTGAAAATGTAAAGGAATACATTTTTATACACTAGAAGGATAAACTAAAAGATGGTGAACAAATACCTCAGGATCAAGGCACAAAAATGTTTGCATAAGACCACAAAAAATTTACCTTTCTCTCTTTCTAGAATGCTGCCATGTTCTTTTTCTCTTCAACAAGGAGCGATTTTGCATAGAAGGTGATTTGTAGTGATTTATTTGTCTGTACATTGATTGGATTAGATTTTTTGGCAAGCATTGCTGACTTTTCTTGATGTATCACACTAAGGGGAAGATTGAATCCCTTATCCTTGGGTTCCTTAGAGATGTTTTCACCATCAGATGCGTCCTTTTATGTTGGAAGTGTATCTATGGGTTGATTTTAAGTTAGATTTATCAAATGAATCGAAAGCATAAACCCAAAGAAATAATGAAGTGCAAAGGAATAATAAACGAAAACGCATAAAATGGAACAATCTCACCCAATGTTTTCATTCTCCATGGCTGATCTCCATTACACCTTCTAACTTTCTGATTTGTTGCCCTCAGATCAAACATGGGAGCAATCCTTGATGAAGTCCTACATAAGATTTAAAGGATTTTCTTCTAAAATGCCTATGCCTATGACAATATGATTAAAATCCCTATGCCTAAAACATGCCAAGACTAAGTGGAATAAAAGTGGCAATTCTTGTGAAATATCTAAGTATGTTAGTGCATCCATGTGTAATCTAAAAATGAGAGCAAAATAGCATTTTATAGAAAATTCCATTTTGAATGGACAAATGAGATTAACTTTCAGCAGTGACCTAAAATCAGAGGACGAGATTAAATTTGATAATCCCTAATTAGGTTAGGGAAAAATCATTAAGTGAGTGGTCAAGATGTCACCTAAGAAGATCGAATCGATGATGGAGAATAAATGAGATAATTAATTTAGAAAATAAAGATTTTTGAAAATCAAGAAGATAAAGACTGCCTGATTTGTGAGATTCAAAAAATCAAGAAGATAAGAGTTGTACTGAAGATCGGATTTGGAAAATCAAGAATCTGCCCGATTACTTGATTTTAGAAGATTAGTTACCATTTTGAATTAAATTAATTCAAAATATAGATTTTGTGAAATAATAAATAATCAATTTTCAGATTATTTACCCAAAATGGACTGTTAGTTAAGAATGTGATGACATTTTAAATAATTTTATTTATTTAAAATGAAAAGAATATTAATTTTGACAATTAAATAATTAGATATAATTATTAAATTTAGCAGATATGATCCATAATTAAATAAATTAATCAATTCATTTAATTATGACAATTAATGACATATAAAATAAATAAATAAAACTTATTTATTTAATAATCAGGAAGAAATAAGCAAAGAAGGGTGATTAAATAAATTAAGAAATTTATTTAATTAAGAGAAGACTTAGACATTTAATGACCTATTTAATAATCATGAAGAATAAAAGGACATGAATTAATTAAATAATTATGAATTATTTAATCAATAGTCAAATGTGGACCAATGACATAATTAAATTTCATAATTATGCTAGGACGAAAGTGGTTAAAATAGAGTTTGTAGGCCTAGGTCATTTTTATGTGTCTACATTTTTCCCCTCTTTGTCATAATGTAGCATGTCACATTGTGACAAAGAAGATAAGTGAAAGATATGCCCCAGTGCAAAATAAGATGAGGAAGAATGACAAGGAGGGTTACGGTATGCCCCCTCGAGAGGAAAGGTGGGTTCCAAGAACATGGGTGTGCTCTCGAAATGGACAAGAAGACTAGGATATGAAGAGACAAAAAAAATGTTAGTGCAAAAGATATGGATGATGAAGATGCAAACTAGATGAAAGAATCCTTCAAAACTTGTCAAAGAACTAATAGACATTGCTTGAATCATCATTCAATGGTAAAAATGACACAAATGGACAACAAACACCATGATATGATGTAGACCAAGGTGTGCAAGGTCATCCACTTGAAAAATAGACAATCACAGACAAGGAATGACCTAACTCATACTAAGGGAAAAGTTGCCCCAGTCTTTTTGTCAAGACAATCCACAGACAATATTCAAAGAAAATAAAATAGGCCAGGAGACGTCATCGCACCTCTAAATCCTTCATGGGACATCCTTGAGGTAGCTAGTAACATGACCAAAAAGACAAGATAGTAAAAATATAAGACAAAATAGCCAAGATAGTCAAAAGATAAGACAAGATAGACCAGAAAGATTAACAACCATTTTATTTTGTTTGCCAATGTTTGTTTGCCAAAGATTGATTTCTTGTTGGTTTGACAGTTTTGATAGTTTAAGAGTTTTGCCAATTTGACGGTGTTGATAGTTTGACGGGGCCTATTGTCAAGAAGGACACATCCTGAAAAAGGCAAAGGACATTTTGACGAGGTCTAAATCCGAGGACACATCTTGAAGAGGACCAAAGAGTGACGAGACCGACATTATTTTGACTAATATGTTTTGGCAAGTTGATTGATGTTGACTGTATGATTGATTGGACTGTGATGTTTGATTTTGACCAATTTTGACATTGACGTTTCGAATGACTATCTTGTGTCTGAGTTTGACGATGTCTAACTTATTTGACCGATGTGACGATTGTGAAAAATGCCATGATTTTATTTGGACCAACCTAAAAGGACTGACCTAATGCCTTGGGGACTCGTCGACTGATGGCCTTGCCTACGTAGCAAATGCGCAGAGACAACGTAGTTTGATAATGACATGGGCTGAATGACATGACTGACTTTGACTCCATTTTTAGGATTTTGACATTGATTTGGATGTTTTTGTGTTTTTCTTCAGGACGTTTTATGATTTTTAGGTCTTTCTTCAGGACATTTTATGATGTTTTTTGTCTCTCTTTAGGACATTTTATGATTTTTTGCATTTTGACGTTTAAGAGGATCATGAAAAATGCATATGACTAATGCCGACACATGAGAATCCAAGGACAAACATGATTGTGCCCCTAGTCAAGCTGAATACCAATTGACAGGTGATGACAATATTGTTTGACGTGGGAAGGACGCATCCCAAAACAATGTGAGGACGATGACGATAATGTGACAAAAGTATGGAGGTCTACAACTAGGTTAGGAATGCAGTCAAGTAAAATTTTGGATAATGTGCTTGTATGGATTAGACTCATTGCATTTGGAATGACTTGGTTAGGACTAGATGGGATGATGATTATCCTTAGACTGTTTGATAAGGGAAAGCCAAGATAGGTGACAGGCATGAAAGGACTATGTCATATAAGGACAATAAGACTATGATGGTCAATGACATGATGTTTCGTGAATTGTGTATGACTGAAGGATAGACATGTCAAGAGTTTTCCCAAAGCATGATTTATGTGTGCCAGTTTTATGCCAAGACTGAGGTAAGTGGGAAAAAAATAGGGCTTAGATGGACGTCAATGTCATGAGGAAGGCATGGGAAAATGAGATGACTTACCCCCAAGTATAAAATTCCACATAGACGATTTACTTTACACATGATGCCTGTTTTCCAGGTTTTCATCATGGTACTTATCCAGGGCACCTATTTGCCAGGTTTTCACCATTGGATGAAATTTTTCTCTTTACTATTTTCTTGACTTTTTGATTTTTTTGGTGTCACCAAGATGCCTGTTTGCCAGGTTTTCATCAGGGTGATGATGTTTTACATTTTTCATTTTTTTTTTTGTATTTTTGATTTTGTGGATAGCCTGGATGCTTTAGATGACCACTGATTGTTTTGAATCCACTAACGGTGTCGATACATAGACTGTTGTTGATGATAATATATGTTAAAATAGCTCTTAGAAAAATGCATGACAAGTTTTTTTAGATTGGAAGACCTCATCTAATAACTAAGGAAGTGATTAAGGTTGTCATCAGACTTTGTGATACCAGACTCATACCGGTGTTGAATTATGTGAAGAATGAAGTGGTGATGGAACTCACCTATGCTACATTTGATAGAAGGGCTCTTGTTACAAATCCTATCACCAATCTTGTTGTGAAGTATGTGGCTATAATGACCAATCACAAGATCTACTTCACTAATAGAGAAAATTTAGTGTTTGCTACAACAATTTACACTAGATATGACATGACAACTAATGGTGTAGACTATGATTTGTGTGAATTTCTCCAGAAGCAATTGTTTGAGAATCTAAAGATGACAAGAGAGAAGAAATATTATTTTAAATTTGGCTCCTTGATTGTTTGTTTACTATTCTACTTCCTTAGGAGACTTACCGGAAGAGATGATGTGGTGATTTGGGATACATCCAGACTAGTTGCACATCAAATTTTTGACTATATGCATAGTTTTGGTGATTTGAAGAATAGAGACAATGCTCTAACAACATTCTTTGTTGTATTCAAGAGAAACATGAATAAATGAGAAAGGATTCTAAAGAAAGTTATTGAGAAGTATAAGAATGATATTACATTTCATGTCTCCTCTAATGAGTGCATGATTGATGCTATTGAACCCTGCACTATTTGGATTCAACCATTGGGTTATGAGGTTACAGAGGATGAAGACAAAGGCTATCTACAAGTTTTTTTGAAAAGTCCTAAGGATGCCAGTGTACCTAGAATGGGAACTTATGTAGAAAAATCTATGGAAGTACACTTGGAGCATAGGAAGCTTGTGATAAGAAAGAATGTGGATGAAATGCTTAGAAATTTTGGCTTCACTGATGAACATATTGCACAAGGAAGATCCATGGGAGAGTAGATGGTTGGAGAATCATCAGGACTAAGGAGATCCAATAGGACTACTCCTTCAAATCCATCTGCAACTCCTGCAGTGAATGTAGAACCTAGTGTTCCTAGTAATGGAAAAGGCCTAGCTCCTTCTAGACCCAATACAAGATCTGCTAAAAGAAAAGAGACTCCTCTAGTGGCACCAGTCAAGAGAGGAAACAAGGAAAAGGCTACAAGGGAAAAGAACCTTAGCATCATTGGAGAACAAGAGGAAGAGGAGGAAGACCTTGCAAAAAAATTGGTAAAAAAGAAGAGAGGAAGCATGTCCTCTGGTGAAGGTGCTTCACAAGAAGCAAGTGTTGGTAATAAAATATTTCATTATGTGTCATCCTCCGAAGATGAAGAATAGGGTTTCGGTATTCATGTGCACACCAAACTGGACTCAAAGAAGGAAAAAGTGTTAGAAGAATCTTCTCTAGACCAGGAAGAACAAAAGGCCTCTTTGGTAAGACCTGCTTCTCTTATAATAGAGGCTCTGGTAAATAGCTTGATACCTTTTGAAGATATGTTGTAGCCTAGCAAAAAAATTTATGATCAAGTAGGGAGAGAGGACAAAAAAACATTAATTTTGGCTATTATTCAACATCTTATTACTTTGGAAGTTAGTTGGGATTATGTTAAGAACAATGTGCCTGAGAAATTGTGGGAAGCTTTGATGAAAAGGAGATCAAAGGTTGTTGAATTGGAAGAACAGATCAGAAATGATGCATTTGAGAAGATTGGGTCCTCTTTGACCCCAAATGATTTGGAAACCCTGAATAAGGTATGTTCAAAGATGTTCTAGATGAAAAAAAGAGTAAACACCTTGATGAAAAAGGACAAGAAGCAAATAAAGAAAATAAGGAAAGAAACTGTAGAACCATCAGGTTTATGGCTAAAAAAATATGGCATGTTTGGTGCACTCCCATGTAGTTCTATACCTAAATTAGGAGAAGTTTCTGTAGAGGTAAAGGAAGA
>VDFB02075321.1:429471987-429677522 GCA_007258455.2 Sequoia sempervirens | reverse complement strand
AAGAAATGGAGACATTATCTCTTACCAAAGGAGTTTGTTTTGTTTACAGATAACCATGCATTAAGTTACTTGAATACCCAACAAAAATTGAATCATAGGCACATGAAGTGGATGGCGTACTTGCAGGCCTATACATTTTCAATCAAGCATAAGAGAGGACAAGAAAACATGGTTGTTGATGCCTTGATCAGGAGATCTATGATGGTGCAAGAGATACAACTCCAAAGCATGGGGATAGATTCATTAAAAGGTATGTATGAGCATGATGATGACTTTAAGGATGCATATGTTGTTTGTAGTCAGTTTCAAGATAGTTTTCACAATGAGTATGCAGATTTTGTGTTGCAACATGGTTTTTTATTCAAGGATGATCAGGTGTGTGTGCCTACGTGTTCCATGAGGGAAACTTTGATAAGGGAGAAGAACTATGGTAGTTTGAGTGGGAAATTTGGGTTTGAAAAAACTTTGGAGCAGGTTAAGAGGTTTTATCATTGGCTAGGGATGCATAGATGTCAAGAGGTTTGTGGAGGGTTGTGGGATATGTCAAAGAGCCAAAGGATCAAGCTCTAATGTAGGTTTATAACAAACTTTACCTATTCCTAACTATCCATGGGTGTCAATAAGCATGGACTTTGTTTTGGGTTTTCCTAAGACACAAAGAGGGTATGAAAATGTTTATGTTGTTGTAGATAGGTTTAGTAAGATGGTCCATTTTATTGCATGTAGAAGCACTAATGATGCCTCTCACATTGCTAGTTTTTTTTTCAAAGAGATTGTGAGGATTCATGGACTTCCTTTAAGTATAGTGTATGATAGAGACTCCAAATTCATAAGACACTTTTGGAGGACCTTGTGGAAAATTTTGGGTACCAATCTATAATTCAGTTCAGCCTACCATCCACAAATGGATGGCCAAACTGAGGTTGTAAATAGGTCTTTGGGAAACTTGTTAAGGTGTCTAACTAAAGAGCATGCGCATACAATGACTCTATTAATCGAAGCATATGAAGGAGTACATTTGAGGCTATTTATGGGATGAATCCCAAAGGCATATATGAACTTAGAGATCAGAGAGACATGGAGAAAAGGAGTACAGTCAGAGAAGACTTTTCCATAGCTATGAAAGACATTCATGAATAGGTTAAGGATAATTTGAAGAAGAGTGTGGAGAAGTATAAGGAGAAATAAAATTTGAGAAGAAAGGATGTTCAGTTCAAAGTTGGTGATTTGGTTCTTGCACATCTTAGGAAAGAGAGGCTTCCTAAAGGAAAATACACAAAGTTGATGATGAAGAAGATTGGCCCTTGCAGGATAGTGCACAAATTTGGATAAAATGCCTATGAGATAGAATTCCCTCCTAGAGTTGCTATCTCACCTATTTTCAATATTGCTGATTTGTATCCTTTTAAAGGTACTATGGATGCAAGTGATGTTGAAATTACTATAGGTGTTGAATATGATGAATGGGTTAAGGATCTACCTTCTATCCAACCAATGAAGCTTCAAAGTATAGTGGATACAAGGGAGATCAAGAGAACTAGGAAGAAGGTTTATAATGAATACTTGGTCAAATGGAAAGATCTACCAATTGAAGATGCTCAATGGAAGGAAAAAGATGATATCAAATAGAATGGAGCTTTAGTTCAAGAGCTCATTTCATCATTAGGATGAAATCTTTCCACCTCGGTTGAATGGTGTAGGAGCACCTTTAACAATTTTGGTTTGATTGTGCATTTTGGAGTCTAGTGTTAGGTTGAGTCATTTCATGATGATAATAAGGACTAATAGACCAATTTTGATGTAATTAAATGTCATATAGGGTCTTAGTGGTGTCATGTTAAAGGTTTTCAATAATGTTGCAAAATTGTGAAAAGATGCATTAACAAATATTGTCATTTTGTAGGGTAATGGAAGTTCAAAGGTCACCCCATTCAAAATTTAGTTGGGGACCATTGGTTTTTGATGTAAACATGTTTAAAAGGGCTCAAGAATTTTCGAGGCAAGTTTTTTGGTAAAAAAATTGGTGAATAAGAAGCTATTACTCTGTTTTGGTGAGATTTTTTTGTGTTTCCTTGTAATTCCAGATTCTATATGGCCCCGTACAACAAATTAATGGTGTAAAATCAATGTGTAGTGTTGGTCCTTGATGTTAGCTTTCATTTGAAACAATTTTTGGCATTTTTCATTTAGTTTTGAGGGAGAACTAACCTATTTTCTATAGGTTGCTCTGTTTGCTATGGTTTCTAGGGTTTGGTGAATAAAACATGACAAAATAGGCCATTCCACTGTAGAAAAATTCTATAGTTTGGTGGAATAGACCTCTTAGGAGTGCTCTTTTAGATTTTTGTAGTAGTAGAGTAGGGTGATAGTGTTAGGAGGGATTATGCATGTTCCCTAGTCTAGCAATTCCATGTGCTAGGCTTGAATTTGATTGATATTGTTTAGGACAGCATATTTTTGGAGAGTTTTAATGAAACCAATTATGGAAATAGGCCTTATGTGATTGGTAAAACATGTTGGTGAATATTTTTAGTGTTTGTGAGGTGTATTTCAAGTAATTTCTTTGAAAAAGAGGCCTAATTTGGCCTAGTTTTAGCGTTGTAGGGAATATTTGCATAAAATGTTTCAAAACAACTCATGGGTTCAGTCTGATATATTAAAGGATAGGAAAATGGGTGCTTGAATGTGTATGGGTTAAGTCTCTAAGTGACCTTATTTAAGATTTACAAGCAGATAAGTGAGTTTGTTGACCTACAAGCAAGTAAGCCAATCATTGAAGGAACTAACCCTTGAAGGGTTTTGTAGACCTTAAGACCAATTGAACCTGATTTGTTTAGGCCTATATTACCTTTCTCTACATCACATCTAACACTAAGAACTAGTCGCATAGCATGGGTACCTTATCTAACATCATAGGTAATGAGCTCCCCATGAATAGGAATATAGAGAATCCTCTAGACATCCTCCAATGTGATAGTCACCTCACTAGTTGGAAAATCAAATGACGATGACTTGGAGTGCCATCTCTCTATAAGGGTAGTCATCGTTGCCCTACGACATCAAATATCTAGCATGTAACAAATGTATCATAGACCCATAATGTCCAAAAAATCTCTCTCAACCTCAAGGAAACTAGTAAGCAGGTCAAACAACTATTGCAGTTGTTGCTCTCTAGAATAAAGCGGTTTGAGAACCGCCTACAAACATTCAACCCATGACATTAAGAATTTTCTACAAAAACACATCACAAACCTAAGACTGTGAAAAAACTGGCTAAAATTTTCAAAATTGAAAATAGTGGTCGCTTTTTTGATAATAGTGGTCAAGAAATGCAATAGCGACCATGTTTTTGGTAATAGCGGTCAGGAAAGGCAATAGTGTTCAAAAATGACAAAAGTGGCCAATTTTTTCAATAGCGCATAAAATTAATAGAAGCGGTCATTTCACAATTCAAAAGATAATAACGATCATTTTAAGCAACCACAATCATCAAAAGAGAATACTTAACACAATAGTGAACAAGAAACATAAAAGTAGTAGAGAAAATAAAAAGCGACACAAACAAAAAGAACAATAGTGGTCAAATTGAGGCAGAAGAAAAAAATTCATGAAATTACTATTATTTCTAAAAAAGTTTTCTAGCATTAATTACTCAAAAATGACAAGATGAAAATAAGAATGGAGGAGGTACATACCGTGACACCTGTGCCAGCAAGCCTCCCAAAGTCACGGACCACCTCTGCATGATGTGGGGCACCTATGATCCTCATCATCATGAATCAATAATCATCAAAGTAGGATCTCCAAAGACAAGAATTCACTAAGGGCTAAGAGTGCAAATGAGGTAAAATGAACACTAATTCCCTATTTTAACCCCCAAAACCCTAAATTTTTACCTAGGAAACCCTCCTAGGTTGAAATTATGAGCACCTGGGAACATATGAACTATAAAAAGGGGTCCAATAAGCTTAATTTTTTGCTCTCTATGCATCTGAACTAGAATTGAACCTTGTCGTGAGCTTGACCCGAAAAAATGATTTTTCCAACTAACCTCTCAAGGGGGTAGTCTAACGTCATACTATCTTTCCATTGACAGCCGGGCATGGTGGGGCATATAAATTTTTTGAAATCTTGATCTTAACATCAAATTCTGTGAAAGAAAGCAACTAGTAATTTATTTCAAAGAGGGGCAACATGTAGACATGTAAAAATTATCTAATCACATATCACACATCCTGAATGACATTTTTCCATCATCAACATCATTATAATTTAATATTGAATTGCATTTCACATCATGTACATCAAAAACCCTATTTTCCTCTATTAATTGAATAACATTTAATTATTTAATTATGTCACTAATATACCCTATTGTCCTAAATCAATTAAATTGTTATTACTTAATAATTTAATTAAATTTGTTTCCCCTTTCTAAACGTGAATAATTAAATTAATTATTCAAACATAGTCAACAAACAAATATAACTTTAATTTTTAAAGTCAAACATGATTTGCACGTTCAACTAAAAATACTAATTAATTAATTATCTTTACCCATTTTTTGATTGAGCAAATCACGACCATTGATTTCTCACTCCAGACAGTTGACTAACTCATCTATTCTTCAATCTCACTAACATCTCAATCTATTTTCTCAATTCCCCTAAATACTCAACTTGATTTCATCAATCACACAGATTATGTGATCTAAATCCACTAATATTTCCAATCTAATTCCTCTCAATGGTTTTGAATTGTTGATCAAGATCTTCTATTATGAAATCTTGATCGTTCATCTTGAAATGTGAAATCTATAAAACACTCTTCTACCCTCTCACAAATCATCTAGAATTTACATAGTGAAGTTCCGCACAATTACCTCGTGAGCATGTTATGAGTTATCATCACATTCTAGTTCACCATTTTACACAAATTGAATCTTTTGCAACATCAACAATGGAGGCTTTGTATTGAATCAAGCAATCTGACATCCAAACATCTATGCAAACACAACTCAAACATGGGATGGTATATGTTTTGAAGTTTTGAATTTGATTTGTGTTATCTTAGGATTTCATTATTTGATTTCATAATTTTAGAGCTTAATTTCATGAGTAATAGGTTTAGGGATCTTAATCTTGTTTGAATTAGATTAGTTTGATTCATATTTTCTTTGCTTTTTGTGTGCTTTATTCCCCCTTACAACAGTGTGAATATGTATGAATTGTGAATGGATATCTATGCTTATTCATGGTTGTTAGTATTGTGTCCATGTTTTGTGAACTAACCCCGTTGTAGTGAAAGGAGGCACTGTAGCTTGAAAAAATTGTAGACCATAGCCTACAATTGAAGGAGTTCTTAGACAACAAAATAGGGGATGTTCCAAAATAAACTGAGCATAGTAACTACAACATGGAGGCACTCAAGGAAGGTGATCGTGTATCATTATGATGTTCAATAAATACATTGGAGAAGGAAGAACCATGTTACCATTGGGATTCTAGCATAATTGATTTTGAGTGTTTCACATTCTAGTTTTGTTACAATAGAGTAACAATCCAACTTGGTCTCTTTTTCTTTTCTAGTCGTAGTTTAGATTTAATTGAATCTTTGTCACACTCTAAAATCCAGTGAGTGGTAATTAATGGTTTCAGTTTAGAGTCTTGTTTTGAATAAGCTCCCTTGTGCCTATATGTATAGCTCAATGGTTGAGTCTTAAGTTTGCTAGTTATCCAAATTTTGGCTAGTTAGTTAGTTTATCATTTGATAGTGAATATAGTTACCAGATACTTTTAGTTTTTATTTGTTATGTAGACCATGTTTATTTTGAAATTATGATTTCATGATATATTTTTCAATAGAATCTTATGTGATATTTTGGAGTTGTGCAATGAATTATTTTAAGTTATTATGATTTTGTTGGATCTAAGGAGTTAGATTTGATTTTAGATTATTGAAGGTAGTGACTTTAGAAATGGCCACTCAAGGTAACTATAATTCACTCCTTTCTTTTCAGTTATTTCATTTATGTTTAAGTAATTACTGTGAATATTGAATTCCTCGAGCTCCCTCCAAGTGGATTTTGTTTTTGTTAAGTATCAGCCCATGCCTCATCTATTTTAACTTCAATTGGGCCCCTTTTTGTAAAACTTCATCCACTGTCACCACATGTCCGACAGGCACTCCTCATAGAGAATCCTTCCTTCACTCTCCTACTGGCTTCCATCATGCTTCCACATGTTATCACCATAAGCACTTCAAGGTTGCTTCCCTTCACTTTTCAATTGTGCCGCATATGTGTGCCACATAGCTTCCATCTGTGTACAATTTTTGGCGGACCCCACAGTCAGTGCTGATGGTAAGGAATTCCTCCATGTGCCTCCTTTGCAAGGATTCTTTCAAAGGGAATGTAGGAGCATACAACTAACTCTACCATACTATTGCGTGTCTTAATTGATTGCATGATTTTATGACACATGTCTACATAAGAGTTTATTGGGACCACTACCATCATTCGAAGGGAATGCATCTATTTCAGGAACGACTACATTTCATGGCTTGAATCTTGTTGCAATGGTCAATGGAAATCATTGTTGTAGGCATCATTGCTCATGACACATGATCTTTTCTATTTTTGGCCAGCTAGACAGAGGGATTTTTATCTATATATACTGCTTCTTCCTTCAGAAAACGAGTTTAGAAGACAAAAAAATTAGGAAAAAGAAACTAGGTCTTTTGTATTTCTTTTAGATTATTGTATAAGACTCTTAGACTATGCCATTATTCGACCTTTCTATTTTCTTAAGCTATTTGATAAAACATTATACTATGCCATTATTGTCCTAGATTGTTTATTTGTAGAACTTCTATGATTTCAATATAAGCTTGATGATTTAGACCGTGTCTTTTGACTCTTCTTTTCAGTAAATGTATATGGGAATTATTTTATGTCATTAGATAAATTATGTAGGTTTTCATCTTTAATTTTTGTTATTCTAGGACATAGCAGATTGCTAAACAGGCCCTTAAATCACATCCAAAATATAGATTTATCATGCCTTACATATAAATCTTGGCACATCGCCTTAGTTAGACCTTTATTTTTTATATTTGCTTCATTTTTTTTTTTTTGCAGGTCGCTCCAAAAATAAAAAATAAAGACTCTCAGATAACAATCAAATAAAAATCAAACCTTTTAATTTTTAATTTCCTTTGGGAAATATTAAAAATCAAATAAATCAAAATTCTTGTTAGATTTCATTGTATTGTTTGCAGATTTTATTTGGTCAACACTTTTTTTCATAGGGCATACTCTATCACCGTCAACCCTGTCATATATGACTGGGCCCTCCACTGGTGTACTTGTTGGCCATTCACCGCTGGTTCCCTCTTGTCTGTCGGCTCATTCACTCTCCCTGTCGGCCATCCAATCAACTCCCGTTGAGCCGATTTCTCTTTGACTACCAATGACTACATTATGTTCTTGAATCATGTCTAGTGGAAGCTCCAATCATGCCCCAGCTGACAATTTCATTAAAGACCAAGGGGTTTCTAAGGAGGTTGCACCACTTCATCAAAATTTTCTCCGCTCAAGTGGCTTAGCCCCGCTGCCACTCCGAGGAGGGGAAGTTTTTTTTTTTTTTCCAATATAAGCTACGTGGTCACATCAGCAACCATGGTTTAGTCCGAGGGAGCTAATATTTTGCTCTTGTTTAGCCTGCAAAGTGCCTAATCTAGGCCTTTTTTTGTTTTATCATAACTTTTCACTAGGGTGTCAAAAATTAGAAAATGAGATACTGTCGGAAAGGGAATTTTGAGTACTTTCTAGTGGTGACATTAGTTCTATGAAATTTTTCTCACAAAAAATTCTACAGCCAACTTAAGACAAACCCCTAATTTAGACATAAGGCTTGTATCTTCGCAACCATTCATCATATTTCAGTGATTCCAGCGGCATCAAGAAGGTTTTTCAGAGCTTTTTTCATCAGTCCAGACCCCTTGATCAATTTCAGCTCTAGGTACTCTTGCATTGATTTTTTCAAGTTTGGTGCAATTGATCAATAACTTGGATATCCTGAAGCTTGGGATTTTTTTTTTTATTCGGGTAGCATCACTTCAATTGCACATCATCCTTGGAAGTCTTTATTTGCTATTGAAGGTCATTTGTCTTTGTACTTTTTGGAGAAAGTTCATTATGGGGCTTGCATATACTCCTTCTTTGGTTATGTTGCATAAGGGTAACTATCAACAATGGTTGTATGGGATCTGCCACCATCTCGAATCACTTGATTTATTGTCACATTTGTATGGTATAGTTCCCCATCCGAGTGAAGGTATTCATGAACTTTCTTGGAGTTGCAGCAGATACAATGTTTTGGAGATCATTGAGATGCAAGTTGATTGTGATGTTTTGAAAGCTATTGATCATTGTGACTGTCCTCACATCTTCTGGGCTAAGCTTTGGGAGATACATGGAGATTCAAACACTCCACCCTTCCCTGATGGTCAAGATTCAGAATATCATTCTTCATATCAAGTACCCCATGATGATATTGTTGTGTAGGAAGTTGATTGCCTTGAATCTTCCGAAGAGGTTGACAAGGTTGCTTTAGGTGCCTCTTCTCCATCAGAGACTATTGGTATCCATTCACATTCAGTGATTCCTTGTCTAGATTCATTGATTGAGGCTTCCACTATCATCACTCATTAGGACACCTTCAGTTTTCCAGACTTGGCATCACAGGATGGCTTCGTTTCAAGTATCACTGACTTGGATACTTCTACAAGTTTGGAGAACATTCTTGAGGGGATATCACTCCTCTATTCAAATCCCACTTTGGAGAGTTTTCTTGAGTCTCCTCATCCCTTTGTCTTGACCTTGATTAGGAATCCAGAGACTATCTTGGAGGCACTTGGTTTCTCTTCTGAGATTTCATGTATGAGACTTCTTTCATGTCATTCCATTTAGGATTTGAGGTTTCTTCAGCATCCACCATTGGATTTTCTTCTTCCTAGTAGGAGACTTGTGGTTTGGACACATTTGTTGCTTCATACTTCTTTTAGTGGTTTTGAGGACACTTCATTTAGGGGGCTATCAAGTCTCCATCACATTCATCATATCCATCATATTCATTCCATCACTGTCTTTGGATATTGTTCAGCATCAGTTTTTGCATCGTCCTAGTTTGTCACATTCTTCATTCTTTGGGTCGATTGTGGCATCTTCATCTTCAGGCAAGGAGACATTTGAGTAGAGTTCAAAGATACCATCATCATCAGCATACATCCTTCCTTCCTTCAATTCCTATCTAGAATGGGAAGCATCCCTACACTTGCAGTTGGTTTTGTTTCTTCTGAAGGGGAGACAAGTTGTTTGTCAACATTGGATCTTGTTTTTTCTTTAGACACTTACCATCTTTGAAAATGATCACATCTTCTAGGGGGGATATATATTCTCTCTCTTTCCCTCCTATGGAGGAGCTATTGTATTGTATCCTTGTGACGAATGGTGTACTTGGGGGGTATTTGGGAGTCCTCCATCCTTCCCATCCTATCTCGCATTTTTTCATTTTCATCTCCTTTTTGGAGAAGGGTTTTATTCCTAGTGGGTTTTCCCCTTTTCTCTGGTTGTGGGATATTTTTTGCATCTTCATGTAAATGGGTACCTAACATGGCCTCGTAGCCAGGACCCATCATCATCATCTCTGCATAATCATTGCATTTTCCTCCCTATGTTGAACTTATGGGGGGTGTTAGTGTAAGTAATTAATTATTACACTAGCATAAGTTAACTTAGGTCATATATCATTTAGTCCTAGGTTGCACTTTTAATAAATCATTTAATAATGGGGTAATTTCCCATTCCTTTTTTATAGGGATAATATTCCTTCTAGAAGATGAGTTGTCCTTCTAGAACTTATCTCAACATTTAATAATTTCCTAGTTAGTTAGGGTTCATGTTATCACATGTTGTTAGATCAAGACACATGGCAACATCATATTGCATCTTGCATCTCATTCATACCTATATATTCAGGGCATTTGTACATTTGATATCATCTCATAGTGTAGATCAATAGAATCTCTATTGTGCATGCCTAGTTGCAACACTTTTTGTGTGGTTGATTATATTTCCTAGCAAAGGTCCTCCATTGAAGATTGCAGCTTTAGGGACCCTGTGCATCCATAATCTCAATAGAGCCATCAACCTATTACTAGGTTCCAATCAACAAATAACACTAGTTTGTTAGTACTACCACTTGGAACAGTACAAGCTAGAACCCATATAGTGAACGTTTCACTCCCTCCACCCCTTCCGCTAGTCATGTTTCCAATTGGTAATAGAAATTATGTGGCATGGGATGTCGAAAGTCCTCTTGTAGCACCAGTAGCACCCACTATTTGGGCCCCTATCCCAATTTCTACTTTAAAAGATATACCTAAATTTACCAGAGATCACTCAAGAACACCATCCGAACATCTGCAAGATGTGGCAGATGTATGTTTGGTGCATGGAGTTACAGACCAAAATATAGTGCTAATGTTGCTCACAACCTCTTTTAGAGGTAAAGCGCTAGATTGGTACCGCAACTTGCAAGATAATACTATAGCTACCTAGGATCAACTTGGAGACCCTTTCTATGAAATATTCTCAAATGTTGGAGATAGGTCCTCACAATATCATCAGCTGGAAATCATAAAGTGGGCCCCATATGAAGCCATGACTAACTTCAACACTCAGTTCCATATAACTTCATAGATAATTTAGGCTACTATCTTCCCGCCAGCCGATTTGGAATTCATGTTCTACTTGAAATCCATTAATGTCGACATCTCGATGATGATCCAGTCCCTTGGTGGAACCACTCTACCAAGTGCATACAACGTTGTAGTCAAAGTGGAGAACAATCTGATAGACGTTGGAAAGTTGCCAGCTCGGCCCATCATGCCTATGTTTCCTGAGATATCAGTTCCCACCAAAGAGATGCCATCTACCAGTGTGCCTGCTCCTCCCCAGTCTATTTACATGTATCCAGGCGCACCTCATAATGTTGCTTCTACATCCGGATCTTCAAAGGATGAGATGAGAGATGTTAAGGATATGTTGTAGACCATTTCCAATGAAATAACTGTCATCAAATAGAACCATTCTATGCCTCTGAAGCTAACCTATCAAAATTATCAAGGTGGAAGACCTTCTTACTATTAAAACTAGTTCCAAGGAGGCTCGTGCAGAAATCCACAGGCGTAAACAACTAATCAAATAGTACTAATGCCTTCTTCATTATAGAGTGCTAACCCAAGCTCGAGAAGATAGCTAATAGTGGGGAAAAGAAATTTAGTTGATGAAATCAACCCCTGGTGCTTCCCCTGCAGTGATGCACATATGCCCTAAAACTACCCGCATGATAATGTACAACAAAAGGTGGAAAAACAATGCAATCAAGGCTTGACGTCATACCATGGAGGCTATGTATATGCCTCTCCACAAATGGAAAATGTGTTACTCACCATGCAAATGCAAGGATGTCCTTGGAACAAGAAACAAATATCACTCCTGATCACGTGCTCTTCTCATGGATGGAAGAAGAAGAGGCAATTTTTTCCAACAATGCATCCCTATCAAAATCCCCACAAGTACAATCGAATTACAACACTCTCTCAAAAAGGAGATTCACGAGTGAACCATTCATCCCACAACCGATCAGTTCATAGCCTAAAAGTGCATCCGACCAGACACCTAGTACCTCTGTAGTGGTACATCAATGTCCACTGTGAAGGGAAATTGTAATAACCATAGCTAAGGAGCAGAAGCCTCCAAATTTTCCACCATTTAATGTGGTAGAACAATTAAAAAAATCATCTACTAATGTGTCTCTTTGGGATATCTTAGCCATTCTAAAGAAAAAAAACCTTGTTGTAGAAGGCTCTCCAGGAAGATCCAATCATTGATTCAATGGAGCAATTGCTCAAGGGAAAGTCCATTGATCCATCACCTTCTACTAAAGTTCTTACAAACAGCATAGAGGAGGCCTCTACCGAAGTGAGAGATAAGCCAAAACCCAAGCCCTTTTTCCTAACCCTTATTGTGGGAGAGAAATTATTGCACAATGCCATGATTTACTCTGGTGCTAGCACTACAATCATGCCCAAGCAGATAGCTGAAGCCTTGGGACTTAGCTATGAACCTTTAAAGAGGGGGGTTATGCAGCTTGATGGGAACAAATTCAAAATTGTAGGTGTCATCAAAGACCTTCCCTTAACTTTATTCTCTTGCCCTAGCATCACGATCCTGCAAGATATTGTGATCATAGATGTTCCCCCCATGTTTGGCCTCTGCCTATCCCAGGAATTCACTTCAAAAATAGATGGATATCTATTTTTGGACTAGTCGCACTTGATCCCCAGGACCAAGCATGGAGCTAAAATGAAAACAATGTTTGAAGCTCTGCATTCAGAACATGTGGCCGATGAAGCCATGATCAACTTTGAGGTTGTACATACCTTCCTTACCAAAGAAGAAATATATTGCATTGAGCTACTGGAGGATGAAAAGGTGATTGAAGACCAGACACATTTAGAGGAAGTTCTCTTGAGTGAATACATAGATGTTGATCCTTTCAAGAACTATCATGCTACCAATTTGGGGACCTATGTCATCTATGATGAAGATCAAGAGCTTTCGAAGGTCATGAAGGAACCCGAGAATGGTCAAGCATTAGAGCTATGGACATTGCACTTTGACAGAGCAAGATGCAAAGTGGGTGCAGGAGTTGGGATATGTTTAACATCCCCATGTAATGAAAATACATTGAGGTCTTTCCACTTCCAGTTCACTTGTTCAAATGATGAAGCTAAATATGAAGGTCTAGTGTAAGGTCTAAGCCTTGTAGAGCGGATGGGTATCAAGAAATTAATGGTGTTCAGAGATTATGAACTAGTGGTTAATCAAGTTTGAGGGCTCTCAACAACCAATAATGTCCACATGAGATCCTATAGACATAGAGTCTGGGACCTGATTGAGGGTTTCAAAGCCTTCAACATCTAGACAATTCCCCAAGAACAAAATGGTGAGGCAGATTGCATGGCCACAATCAGATCTCAGTTTGACCTTGCCTCTGACCTAATTCGTAACAAACACTTTGTACGAGTGATATTCTGACCAAAATTCTAGATAATGATCAAAGCTAGCAAGTGTTCGAAAGTGATGAACACATTGCCTCATTCATCCTGCAGTCGAGAGAATTTGCTGACCAACTCCAACCAAAGATTGTGGAGGCATACGATGGACAAATCATCCAGTTGAAGTCCAATAAAATTCCAAAGGGGTTGGTCACTCGAAAACTTTTTCAATTGTGATGATGCAAGAAATGATAAAATGAAGTTTGTAGTAGACAAAAGCGACTATGCAGACCTTCAAGTCGGAGATGGAAGAAAGCTCAAAGTTGGGAAAGACGTTTTTCATCATGATAAGGAGAGGCTCATCAACTTTTGTGAGAAGTATCAAGGAGTAGTAGCCTAGTCATACGATGACCTCAAGGGATACAATCTTGAAATCATTCAGCATACAATAGAGCTGACGAAAGGTGCAAAACTAGTCTGCCAAAATAGAGGTTAGTGAATCCAAAGATCAAAGCCTTGATGGTGCAAGAGCTAACAAAGCTAATTCAGTCTCAGATCATCTTCTCGATCAAGCATAGCACATGGGTATCCAACCTGGTTCCAGTCCAAAAGAATAATGGAGATATCCACTTATGTGTTGATTTTCGGGATATGAATAGAGCATCCCTAAAAGACCACTACCCATTACCTTCCATGGAGTCTATCTTGTAAATAGAGGTAGGATAAAAAAAAATTTCTCTGCTAGATGGATTCTCTAGAAATAATCAGATCTAGGTCAAAGAAGAGGACCGACACAAAACAACATTCACTACCAAGTGGGGAACATTCACATATGCTAAAATTCCTTTTAGTCTCTCAAATGCGGGAGCCATTTTCTAATGGGCAATGGATATCGCATTCAAAAAATTGATCAATTAGATTATCTTAATCTATTTAGATTATCTGACTGTATTCTCCAAGCATAAAGATGATCACCTTGAGATGGTCTTAAAAAAATGCCAGGAGTTCGAGGTATCCCTGAACCCAAAAAATGTGTCTTCAAAGTACCGCAAGGCAAGCTATTGAGACATGTAGTGTCCAAAGAAGGAATTGCAATTGATCCTTAGTGGGTGAAGGAAATCAGAGAGCTTCCCCTACCAGTCAACAAGAAAGGAGTCTAGTCTTTCCTAGGGAAGGTAAATTTTGTGAGCAAATTCATTTCAGATTTTGTAGGAATAATTAGACCAATCACCTTGGTGCTCAAAAGGGATCAATTATTCAAATGGACTAAAGAAGCTAGAGAGGCTTTCAAGAAGGTTAAGGATGCTATTTATTCAACTCTTGTGTTGGTCAATCTAGACTTGTTGAAGGACTTCATAATGTATGTGTTCAGTAGCAAGTCAAGCATCGCTACTGTCTTAACTCAAAAAGATGATGAAGGAAAGGGAGAACATCTGATAGGATTTCACTCTCGAAACCTAAAGGACTATGAGACAAACTACAACTTCATTAAGAGGCAAGCATTTGTGATTGTTAAGGGGCTCAAGAAGTTCTAACACCTCATACCTTGCAATAAGGTGATTTTCTATGTCGCACATTCCAGTGTGTGCGAGTACATCATGGAAGGAGAGATCACCAAAAAAGGGCCAATTGGATCACTAAATCCTTGAATACGATATTGAGGTCAAACCTACAAAGATTGTATGAGGAAGAGGAATGTGAGAATATTTGGGACACGATGAGGAAATGATAGTTGAAGAAGAGAAATTGGAGCTGGTTCTAACAAATGAGTCTAAGTCTGAAGGCTGCTAACTGGTGGACAGAGTAAGGTTCATGCACACAAGAAAATACTTGTCGGGCCTTCCTTCTTAAAAGAGAATATTTTACAAACTATAGAAAAATGGATATGCACTCATTGAAGGGATCCTTTTCAAAAGAAAATTCAATGACATTCTATTGCAGTGTGTCACTACAAAGCAAGTGAAAATAATTCTTGACACTTTCCATAGTAGTCCCATAGGCAGACACTTCTTTGCAAAGACCACCACCATCAAAATCATGTGTGTTGGGTACTTCTGGCCTACACTATTCAAAAACTCATACTCGGTAAAATATTGCAAGGAATGCCAATTCTTCACAGGAAGAAGAAAAAACTCCACAATGCCTCTCAATCCAATAATGGTTGATGAGCCATTCAAACAATGGGGCCTTGATTTTATCGAAATGATCAATTCCACCTCTAGCACCGGAAATAAATGGATTCTAATGGCAATGGACTATTTCACCAAATGTACTAAGGCCATGCCCCTAAAGAATGCAATGGAGGTGGAGATTGTGGAATTCCTCAAAGAACTAGTGACGAGATTCGGCATGCCAAAGACCATCATCTCCAACTATGCCAAGGCTTTCCTAGGTGCCAAGTTATGTCAATTTACACTCGTGCATGGAATATTCTTGAAAATTTCATCAAATTACTACTTGTAGGGGAATGGCCTGGCTGAGTCAACTAACAAAAATTTAGTCTAACTCATCAAAATAATTAGGTCAGAACACCAAAGAGAATGGTACAAAAACCTTCAGGCAGTGCTCTGGGCTGATTGCATAACTCCCAAGAAAGTCCTTGAGATTTTGTTGTATGAGCTAGTGTATGTGAAAGAAGTGCTATTTCCTATCTCTATGGAGATTATGGTACTGCAACTACTCAAATCTCTTGAGGTAGAACAAAATGGAATCATGGAGGTGCGGTTGGCTGAGTTACTAGAAGTATAGGAAAAAAGGGAAAAGGAACTAATAGTCATGTCCAACTGCTAGCAGGTGGTTAAGAGATGGTTTCACAAGAAAGCCTTGGACCAAGGTCTAAAGTGTGGGGACCTAGTGTTAAAATTCAACGAAAGGGCTACAAAGCCAGGAAAACATGAAAAGTTTGATAGTCTATTGGAAGGCCCTTTAAAAATAATTCTATGCAAGTAACACATTGCATTTGAATTAGAAAATATGGAGCAGGAAGCATTGGGTATTTCAGTTAACAAACTTCACCTAAAATTGTTTAATTAAGCTTTACTATTATGCTGCCAGTGTAAATATGTAAGTAGTGTAATTATTTTCCTTCATTTTTTTTGTCGGCCGATCTTTCAATTAAATTCCACAGTGCAAGGAAGTAGGAAAATAGATATAACCCACTATTGCATGAAGCATGAAAATAAAAACAACCCATGAAGTGGAAAATTTAAATGACACCCATATGCAAAATTGAAAGGAACACATATGCGCAGAAGAAGAAAGGAGAACCCATATTGCAAAATCAAAAAGCAAAGGAGACAAAAAGTTGGTATAAGTTGTATATTCATTATATACAAAAATATATACTTCGGTAATACATTTCAAAATGGATCTAAGGCCATGCTTTTAGAGTATATCTATATGTTTTGCAGTTTCTTCATATATATGTGTGGTAAGGCCTTTTTTAAGTGTATATACAAAAAATGGATTAGAAAAATGATGATTTCTTAAAACATAAAAGTTTTTTTTAGTCTCGAGTAGGGGAAATGGAGGCATCAACAACATCGTCTAGAATACCGCCATCAATAGGAATGGTAGCAATACTAGTAGTAGTAACATCCATAGGAGCAATAGCTAGTGGTGGAGGGAACACCAAGTTCTTGAAGTCGGTGTACCAATCAACATCATAGAAGGGCACCACATTGTAGTAGCGAGACTAGAAGTGGTAGGCACAGGTCACCCTTTGAAGATGATCTTCACATGACTGGATGCAGAACCCACTCAAGAACAATACACATGGCCCTACTACATCTTCCTCAATATACTTTCTAAGGTCACTCATCATTGGCAGGCCTAGACCAAATGTATCATTTGTCACCACCTCTTAGAGGCCACCTAGGTACTTCTTCAGAAATACTTCAAGCACTAGGCAAAGAATAAATGGCTTGGGAACATAGATGTCAAACAGAGATGTGATGAAGTTAGAATATACATTAGTATTGACCCTGTATTTATCTTCATACTCAAGGCATTCCCTCCCCAGAACCCACTTCATGGCTATGATAGCTAGTGAATGCTTATTCTTGGTCATTCTTTTCAGTGGCCTATTCAATATTTCACCTAGGAATGTTGTATGGGATTTGTTGTAAACTAGCCTAATAAGGGTATTCATGGTAGCAAGCTCTATGCAACTATCTAATACTAATCTCTATGCTACTACCTAAGTCTAGCTCTACGCAACTGCTAATGCTAAATTCTACCTAACTCCCTATTACCAATTCTACTCAAATTGCTAAGTTTGATTTTTCTATTGCCTAAGTGCCTATTTATAGAAATAGCCAGGATATGCATGGTAATTTGCATGCCATAAGCATGATGCTAATCGAGTACTAACTTAAAAATCCCACCAGAGCTTGCTTGAATTTCTCACCAGTTGCGTCTGCTAGGTATGAATTGCTACATTCAAAATTAATAAGAGGTAATTATCGCCAATTGATGGCATTCCCAATAGATCATCTATATAGCCAGATGTTGAGGTGTCATTCTACAGGCACTTCTCAAACTCCAAAGAGGAACACAAATCTTTTCAAGTAATTATTGCATCTTTGGCCTAATTATTTTCTTTGGGATATTAATTGCCCAGGCATGCGAAAGCCTAAACCACCTTCAAATTGCCAACTCAAGTTCCAAGGAAATCACACCATACAATATGATTACCAAATCGTCATTATGAATTATGGTCATTTCAAAATGGTAAGTAATTCATTTTGCACAAGAAAAAGAGTAGGTGGTACATACCGAATTTAATGCTAAAAGGCGAGCGTTGTTGGCTACCCCAAGAAAAGAAATAGCTAAGTATTGCATGCAAGAAATTAATATTGTGAGAAATTTTTGAGCACGCTACCAAGAGAAAAGGATTTTTGGGCACAAAAATAGCCAAAGTGAATTACAGAGAATTTTAACGCAGCCAAAATTTACAATACCCTAAAATGGCTGGAAGTTCTTAGATGCAGGTACATGATGAGGCAACCCAAGGCTTGTACGACTACATGATAGTAACACCAGTTGCCAATATTTTTGATGAAACCTCTTACACATCACCTGGGATGCTGGAAAAACTAGAATGGGTTCACACATGGGCCCTGGACAAGTCCAAAAATTACAAGGACCAAAGCCAAATAAAGGAGGAATGGGATAATATCCATGACCCCATCCTCATGAAGAACCCTAAGAATCTCAAGGAAGGAGCTTGCAAAAGAATGAAAAGGGTTGATAGCGCACAAAAAATGACATATAAGCTATGGTTCAGTGGTCTTCCACAATATATGGTCCCCTTTGTGCATTACTGCCTAAAGCTCATTCACGAGTCCATTGAACATTTCAACCCAGATACCAGCACCATCAAAGGTTGGATGCTAAGAGCCAACATCATCAAAGGTGTTATCTGGAGCATGTTGTGTATCCCAGTGAGCCACTCTAAAGTGGACAAAATGGAGAAATTTACTTTAGAAATTGGGTGTACCTTTTGGAAAGGCAGAGAAAAAGCTTTAGATTTTTATAATGTGGAAACACAGAGGCCTCAGGAATTTTGTAACGAGCCACCAAAAAATTTAGTTGCACACAACACCTTCAAAAAAGATATGCAGGATGCACTCTCTATGATGGTGTTTATGTACGTCTTGGATGAAGACAAATGGGTGTGGGAATTCCAGCTGGGTTTGGGTTTTTAGCTACATAGGAAAAAGTCCTTGTTCTGGTATGACTTCACAAGAGTCATTTACCAAGAAATGATGAGCCAAATATAGGAGTACAAGATGTAGGACAAGTTTAGGTTTCCTTCTTTACTTTCTCACATGTTCTTATACTAGAACCCTGACTTCTTCAGTAGAAAGATGTTATCCATTTTTACCAATAAGGGAGCCAAAAAGCCAGTTTTTGTATGGACTCCCCTCCTTTTCATAACACATGATTATTATGCATTTTTAGATTTTTTCTGAACTTCAATTATGCGAGACTTCGATAAGGATGGCTATCTCTATCAACTTTCCATCAACCAAATAGAGTGGATGTAGAGCTTCACTCCTAAATGTGACTGGTTCCTCAGGAGGTATTTTACATTCATCCACATGCGTGGCTTTACCGAGGAGCCATTATAGTTTCCCAGAGTGTGTCACACATAGGGTATTAGCCCTTGAGATGTTCCGATAGATCATTATTGATTATAAATTTTGTGGAGGAAAGGGAAAGAGAGGATTTTTCAAATGTACGCTAACCTTCAAATGGGTGGTAATGGCAAAAAAGCGATCACATAAGCTACTGGAAGTAAAGCTAGCTCATCTAGGGTTAGTCATGATCTACGACAAGTGGCAGTAGAACCCCTTTGATGACTTAGGTAACAAATTCATCAAGGTAAACCACAACCCCCAAGCGTATTGGGAAAAGTGGTGAAGTTCGATGGAGGAGCATGATGATCTATTGGCGGACCTAGCCTATATTCCTACCGATGATAGTAGGTCACCATGGCTTCAATTCTACCTTTGGTTAGCAAAGTATAATGAGAAGTTCCAAATAAGGGCCGCCCTCCATAGTGAGTTGTCAAGGAAAGAAAATTAGAGTGAGGAAAGAATTAGAGATTTCTGGATCTACCAACAAGAAATCCAATGCCTTGATGCTCTCTACTAGAGCATAGAGATGAATGAAAGATTTGATAAATTGCGGGATGATGTGCATACTGATTTTGATGCAAGTAATGATGAAGATGTCAACTCGAAGGATTCCAAAACACATACAAAGAAGGGAAAGGAGAAGGAAAGTGAAGTATAGATGGCCCTAGTGTAGCAAAAAGAAAAAGCGATGAAGTAGCCCAACAAAGTCTCTTCAAATGTGTGGTTCAATATATCACGGTCGAGAGCCTTGCATACACGCATCTGGACCGCAAAAGGGTAAAATAAAACCCAACAACAATAGTCAAAGACTGTACAGGTGGAAGACTCGCATACACAGCCCTAGTGCAGTAAGGACTCACAACAGTCTAAAACACATACATAGAAGGGAAAGGAGAAGGAAAGTGAACCACAGATGGTCCCAGTGCAGTAAAAAGAAAAGGTGATGAAGTAGCCTAGCAAAGTCTCTTCAAATGTGTGGTTCAATATATCGTGGTCAAGAGCCTCGCATACACACACCTGGACTACAAAAAGGTAAAAAAAAACCTAACAACAACAGTCGAAGACTGTAAAGGTAGAAGAATCGCCACCCAACAAGAGGCAGCGCATGGATGCAGCTGAAGAAGAGGGTTCGCAGGAGCCCGTAAGAAGCCTGGGTCCCGCATTGAGTGAGGAGCCAATGATGAGCCAAGGATTGCAATCATCTACATCATAGGTAATTTTTGTTCCTTCTCTTGCTTCACAATCTTTAATCCCTCCTGCTGTGTCCGCGGTGCCCCTCACTTCAAGTGTTGGCACTTATTTTTCCACTTTTTCCGCAATAGTTGCAGGAGGTTTCTCCCAGTTCTCCTAGGTGAGACCATTTTCCTTTACTCCTCCATGGACCTTTCCACCTTTCACTGCTTCCCAATCTACATCTTCTATCACTTCTTTTTCTGCATCTACAACCACCATTGATACCCCTCTTGCTACTACTATATCGGGCCCAACTCAGTTTTCCTAGTAGATGGAGTCCACCATGACCTTGCTACCACCGCAACACCTAATGAGTCCGCCCACTGGTTCACAAACTAGGTTTTGGAATATTGCTCCTTTCTCCCCACAAATAGTTAATCTTCTGAAGAAGAAAACATTTGGAACCACTACCCTCTTGTTCCCTTTTGCCCTACCTCCTAGTGCACCTTTCACAGGGGGCTAGTTAGGTCACTAGCACAATTTATGGAGGAGGTAAATAAAAAAGAAGCATGGGCTATCAGGGTATAGAAGTAAAGAGCTAAGGATGCTAAGAGGCTAGCTGAGCCAAAGGTAAAAAATGTTTTCAATGAGGCTCAACAATCACTACATTTCACAACAATGTATCTGATCATCATCAAACCACAAGGGGAAATGCAACCTAATGATTACAACATGTATGCCATGGGACTTGATCTAAGAATAGCCCACCCACAAGACAAAGTTGAGCTCATGAAGGAGACATAGTAGGTGGTGACCACTGACTTCCTTAATTCTAGTCGCCAGCTAAAGAAGCGAGAAGAAGAGCTGAAAGTTGTCAAGGAGAGAGTCGAGGTCCTTTTAGCAAGGGAAAAGGAAAAGGATGCAGAGATTATGCGCTTAGTAGAGAAAGCATGGGTAGAGTAAGCTAAAATCCGAGAGGAACTTGCAAAGTTCCAATCCTATAATTCCAACCTAGTCGCTGACCTTCAGTAGAAAAAATGAAGAACTACAAGACCAGTTAGTTTGGGAAGAGCAAGAGGTGCAATAAAAAAGTGAAGAGTTTGACAATCAACACACTCAATTAAAGCAAAGGTTGAAGTAGAAGGACACAAAATTTGAGGACCGAAAGGCCCAATTGGAGAAGGAACTCCAAGAGATGAAGCTTTCCCTTGAGAAAAAATAAACAAACAAAAACTGGGCAGAAGAAAAATGGCTCACCAAATGGAAGACTTTTTCAGAGCAACTTTCGGCCACAAACAAAAGGGTTGTGGAATTGACACAAGATGTCAAATCAAGAGATGTAGAGATTAGTCTTTTGAAGAGTCTTCCCCAACCCCCTGCTGCCTAGTCAAACCTCCTTCTAGTGGCTCAGAAATTATACATTTCATACTGGGAAAAGGTTAAGGGCTTCTGCCTAACCCTTCAGCCGACCTTCCAATTTATGGTAGAGGTGACAAGTTTAGGTAGGGAAGTTTGTGGGGCGATTAAGTAGTTCCCGAGTCAAAAAAACTACTAGATAAGCTATACATGGTCTCAAATGTGGACTTAGCAAATGTAGGGATCGAGGATAGGAAGACCACTACCAAAACAACGAACAGGTTCATCCACTTCCACGCGGCCATCCTCCATGCTAGCAAGTGCACTGCCACACTAGACTAGACCATGAATAGCATGAAGGCTAGGTTCTCTGAGCTAACTTAGATGGGTTTACCCTCCCCATTTTTTTTCAATGACTCAGTGGTGATTGCAGAGTAGATTGCAGTAAAGATAGAAGAGAAGCAGTAGGACACATCCACTTTCTAGAGCTTCAGACAACCCCCTACTACAAAAGATATTGAGGGAATCACTCACCCGATAGCATGACTACTCTTCTAGCTCAAGTCTGGGGTTGGTATATCCGCGACACTACCTTACAAAGAAATGACCGATCTAAGTAGAGCATAAGAGAATCTACACAACATATTGACACCATTTGAGGATGACTAGCTACCTCTGCAAGCTACTCTCTCTAAGCTTTGATTGCATCATCTAATGGATAGGACTTTAGTCTACAAGCCAAAAAAAATTGGGTTCCTCATTTCGTAGGTGAAATGCCCCTAATAGTCACCAAAAGCTGTGAATATTAAATCCCTCAAGCTCCCTCTGGGTGGTTTTTGTTTTTGCTAAGTACCAGCCCATGCCTCATATTTTTAAACTTCAATTGGGCCCCTATTTGTAGAAATTCATCCGCTACCACCACATGTCTGACAGGCGCTCCTCATAGGGAATCCTTCCTTCACTCTCCTACTAGCTTCGGCCATGCTTCCACATGTCGTCAATGTGAGAAATTCAAGTTTGCTTCCCTTCACTTTTCAATGGGGCTCTGTCCACATGCCACATAGCTTCCATCCACATACACTTTTTGGCAGACCCAATAGTCAGTGCCAATGGTAAAGAATGCCTCCACATGTCTCCTTTGTGGGGATTCTTTCAAAGGGAATGCAAAAGTGTGCAACCAGCTCCGCCAGGCTACCGTGTGTCTTAACTAACTGCATGATTTTATGACACATGTCTGCATAAGAGTTTGTTGGGACCATTGCCATCATTCGAAGGGAATGCATCTATTTCAAGAATGACTATGTTCCATGGCCCAAATCTTTTATGTTGCAATGGCCGATGGGAATCATTTCTGCAAGCATCATTGCTCGTGATACGAGATCTTTCCTATTTTTGGCCCACTAGGCGGAGGGATTTTTATCTATATATACTACTTCTTCCTTCAAAAAACAAGTTTGGAAGACACATAAAAATTAGGAAAAAGACACTAGATGTTTTGTATTGCTTTTAGATTATTGTATAAGACTCTCAAACTGTGCCATTGTTCGACCTTTCTTTTTTCTTAAGCTATTTGATAAAACATTATACCGTATCATTATTGTCCTGGATTGTTTATTTGTAGAACTTCTACGATTTCAATATAAGCTTGTTGATTTAGACCGTGTCTTTTGACTCTTCTTTTCAATAAATGCATATGGGAATTATTTTATGTCATTAGATAAATTATTTAGGTTTTCATCTTTGATTTATGTTATTCTAGGACACAACAAATTGTTGAATGGGCCCTTAAATCACGTCCAAAAGATAGATTTATTGTGCCTTACATCTAAATCTTGGTGCATCGCCTTAGTTAGACCTTTATTTTTTATATCTGCTTCCTTTTCCCATTCTAAAACCCCAAATATAGAAGAAGTTGACTTCTTTAAAAACCTAGAGGTTGCTAAGTTTAGTGCAAATGGTCCCCCCATTAATTGAGTTTCCCATAAAGGTTGATACCTTGCCAATTTTTGGCATCAACAGTTGCCTCATAATTGCATGATTGTTAGATAGATTCTTCATGTTACAGTTGTGAATAATTTTTGCTTCATAATTTTGTAATCAATTGAGTTTGTTATACTCTAGAGTGTAGTATAGGTTTAATTAACAGTTTAGTTAATCTCTAGCATTCATTTCTGAATAGTAGTTAGCTACAGTCTTATACTATAAGTACTCTTAGCCATAGAGACAACTTTACTTTCTTTACTATTTTGCAGTCTTATAATTTTCCAACAAGTGTAACACCTTTACTAGAATGATTTAGGTAGTTCCAAGTCTTTGAAAGAAAATACAGTGTCAGTGCCATCACAAGCCTACTAGACTTGGTTGATAATTGAATGAAGGTCTTTCCAAATATTAAGTGGACTATTTAGTTAGGTTTTCCCTCTGAATTGTGTGATTGCCACCAAGTTTACTAGACACTAGTAGGGACTCTACAAATATATTTTATAAGTCTTGTTGATTGTTATCTAAATATACAATATTAAGCTTTCTTCATATTAATCTATCAGTAATCTATAATAAGGGTCAAAATACCTAAGAAATATCACCAACCTATCTAATCCATAGTATTGGAAGTTTTGCTTAATTTAAATCCACTCTACATATATCTCTATATTTATCTTCTTAACCATCTATTCCAAATATAATAATTCTAATCTATATATTTTCTTATAATATTCTCTTTATTCTATAATCAAAATCATTCTATTTTTCTTCCTTTATATCTTCTATGCCATCACTCTAATGACATTCTCATGAGTTTGAATCTTACTACAAATTCTCCAAACATTGTGTATTATCACTCTTGCTTCTATATCCTAATGTTGTATCATATAATTTCCATAACAACATTTCAATCAAAACTCCATTAAACATTCTTTTTTCTATTGTGGCTTCTATATTACCTCTCCTACTTTTATGTTGTTGATAATTTAAAAGTATTTTGTATCTTCTTTTCTCACTCTTATTATAAATTGTAGACACCTAAAAATGACTTACACATTATGTCTAACTTATCATCATTTCTCATCAATTTCTCCCATCAAAATTAAAATTAAATAATCTTTTATTATTTAATTAATTCATCAAAAAAAATTATCAACATTAATTAAGTATTTTTTAATTATTCAATTAATTTATCATTTTCCATCACCAACATTAATTAATTAATTTTTAATTCTTTAGTTAATCCCTCAATATTTTCTCTTCACATTAATCGAATGATTTTCAATTATTGAATTTATCCATTAATTTTCATCTCCACATTAATTAATTAAACTCTTAATTATTTAATTATTTAATTTATTAATTTCCTTCATCCACATTAATTAAGTATTTTTTAATTATTTAGTTAATTCATGCATTAGTTCTTTTATCCATTATAATTTAATTAGCTAATATTTCCTCTATAATTAAGTAAAATAATTTATTTTACTTAATTATTTTTTTCATCTTTAATTCTTCTAAAAATAAAATAAATTAATATTTTACTTATTTCCTAAATATATCTTTCCCTTGTGTACATGAAATTAAAGAATTTTATTCTATTAATATCTTCTAAACTAAGTGATTCTACTAAAAAAGCACATTAATTCACTCACACTCACTTTCACTTCACTCATCCATGTAGTCAGTCAACCCATTCATACAACCAATTAACTCATTCATCAAGTCCTCTCAATCAATCCCATTCGTAGATCCTTTTGATCATCCTCCACTATTGATCAATATCAGGGAAAAGCTATAAATCCATGTTCATTCCTAGCTATCAATCAATCCACAAACTTTGAGAAACCTAACTTATCATTACATTCATTTTACTACTACAAGTTATGCTTGAACTTGAAGA
Organism: Sequoia sempervirens; assembly: GCA_007258455.2. Lineage (NCBI taxonomy): Eukaryota > Viridiplantae > Streptophyta > Pinopsida > Cupressales > Cupressaceae > Sequoia > Sequoia sempervirens. The sequence goes on along the minus strand of VDFB02075321.1, from coordinate 429,651,839 downwards.
GAAATCCACATACCATGCAACATTATCACATACAATGCAGTAAGGTTTAGGCATTTTATGGAGATATAATTTGATTGATTTTTCATTTGGTCTACTTTTTCTATGCACATGCTCTATTGAAGTAGTTGTTAAATTATTGAATTAGATATTTGCATTCCTTTATTATTATTTTTAGACTCATCATTTCAATACACTCACATTTTGGAATGCTTGGTGGGACCCACATCCCTAAATTTAACTATTTTCTTTGAGAATTTGTGATTTTGAAAGGTGCAAATATATAATGATGTATTTGATAGTGGATCAACGTATACAATCTATTATTTGGCACTTTTGAGTTTCTAAATGATGTATTTGACTTGAGAAATGATGCATCTAATCTAGGAAATAACATATTTGGTGTTTTGAAAGGTCTTAAGGTAGATTGGCGCTATTGAAGAGGAGATGGTGATATTGATGCATAGAATGACACTTTTGATGTTTAAAATGGAACTTTTGATTTTTTAGGGTTTTTACCTTTCATTTCCAGGTCCTAGGTGATGCAAACAAAAACCACCCCAATTCACAACTCACAAAACATTAGAGATTAAACAAAGAGAGAAACCATTTCAAATCAAATCTAAAACTTCTTTCATTCAAATTTATACAAGTACAAATTTCTCAATACATTTTTGAAATCAATTTCCATAAGTGTTCTCCCTGTAGCTTCTTCTTGCTGGCCCAAAGCTCTCTTTGCTACTGTTCAAATCTTCATACAACCCCTCCAAAATCTCTACACTTCTCACACTGGTGCCTTGTCTTTCCTTCATCAGTGTTGCTCAAACCTACAATCAAAACTCCCCAATGAATACCTCTATAGAGGTATATTTCTCCTTCCCATTCCTCATAAACTCCTTTCCATGTTTTTCTTCAAAACCCCCCAAAAAATGCATTGAAAATCATCAATTATTGCCTTGGAATGGATGCCCAACTCCCCCAAGAATAGCTATACATATTCTAAGTTTTAGCAACATTAAATGAGATGTTTTAAGCCTCCATTAACTCCTCCAGGCACTGTCTTTACTCCCAGGGGCATTTTTTTCTATTATGAGCATTTTAAAAACTCTATAATCTTGATTTTCTGCCTCTTTTAAGCTCCAAACACCCCCCATATTATTTATTCATTAGATAAATAGTTAATCAAGGAATAAAAATTGATATTTAATTTTTATGACCCTCATAATACACTTCCACAATAAAATTAATCAAATTGGTACTCTGCAATTGTCAAATCGGGTGTTGACAAGTGAAAAAAATGAAAGTTCTTGATTCGCACAAAAATTGGCATGCAAGCTTGGAATGGTACTCCATGGACTCCTGCAAAAGGATTTTACTCCAGCCTTCCAAAATCATGGGATATTAAACTTTTTGTAATTTTCTAACAATTTTTAACAAACTTTTAGCATTAAAATCTCCTAAACTGAAAAATTGTATGACTTTGATTCTTTTTGTATATTTCACATGCCACCTCCATGAATGCCCCTACCAAATTATTATACTCCAATCCTTACGAGCTTTCTAGAAATAATTTTTGAAAATTGTCCACGAAGCCTTAAAACAATGATTTGACAAAAAATGTCTTTATTCAAATTTGAATACACCAAGAGATTTCCAAATCTAAGAGATGTCAAATGAACCCCAAAATTCACCAAAAATAAAATTCAAATCTAAAGTTTTTTTTTGGTTGATGCCGCTTGCTAGTCCGTCTGGATGCTCTTGCATAGGACATACCGGGTAGGAAAAAAATTATAAGTAGAACTCACAAAATGGAGTTGGGTAATCAAACTACCCTTTCAGTTTGTAAACCACCTACAAAAAATTCCATCACTGGTTTAAATATAAAGAATTTATTCCTTCGCCTCTTCCAACACTTAGCTAGGACACCATCCTCCTCCACCAAGTGTGCACTTTCTTTTTTTGCTCTTGTGGACTCATGCTCACCATAAACCATCCTCCTTTGCCACATCTCTTCTTCCCTCTTTTCCTTCTTTATGGGTTTTATCCCATCACAAACTGACCACCGCCACCAAATCTCACTTGTGGCATCTTTTATAGCTTCTACATATAAATATGCTACATCCAAACACCAATTTGCAACTACACAATCTCTCTTTCTCTCTGCTTGCACTAACTCCTTATGCAAATTCACATCAACTATTTCATCACCCAATGTAGAAAAATCAAATTTACCTCTTCATCAACCTGATGCTTCATGTCCACCAACATGTCTTCATTATACTCTTCCTCTATTGCTGCAACTTCTACTTCATCATCATCTACTACAATTTCTCTATGTTCTTTATCCTTTGTATCCATCCTCGTCTCCTCAAGATTTAAATCTCCTCTTAACCACCTATCTATTATTTCCATCTCCTTTATCAATAGGAGATTCTCTTAATTTTTGCCAAGTTCTTCATCAAATTTTGGTCCTTTAGCATGCAAATATCCTTCTTCATTATCACTCTATTGTAGTCTTGTTGTGCTCTTCAACCTCTACCACCATCTCATGCTTGTTCTCCTTTTTGTCTTCCAAAAGACATGTTTTTTCTACTACAATCTCACTATCTTCTTCATCATTTATAGGGGTTACTCTCGCTTCTTTTTCCTTCTCTCTTTGGCTGCAACACTCATTTTATCTACTCTTCTTCTTGCTTTCCTCAAAACATACTTCTACAATATTCTCTCCCTCATGTTCATCTACATACACAACTATGACTTTTTTTTTATCTTTCTTCTTTGACATTTCATCAAACACTTGCTAAACACTCCCAATATTCAACCTATTAGGTATAGACTTGCTCACACTCGATGATCTGTCTACACACAAATCACACACATTCTATCCCCAGGTCCTAGTGCAAACTATCTCATGTTCGGCACTTTTTCTGCACACATAGGAACTCCTTCTCTAATACCACTGATGCGAACAAAAACCACTCCAATTCACAACACAAAACAATAGAGATTAAACAAAGAGAGAAACCATTTCAAATCAAATATAAAACTTCTTTCATTCAAATTTATACAAGTACAAATTTCTCAATACATTTTTAAAATAAAATCTCCATAAGTGTTCTCCTTGTAGCTTCTTCTTGATGTCCCAAAGCTCTCTTTGTTGTTGTTCAGAACTTCACACAACCCCTCCAAAATCTCTACACCTCTCACACACTGGTGCCTTGTCTTTCCTTCACTAGTGTTGCTCAAACTTGCAACTAAAACCCCCAATGAATACCTTTATAGAGGTATCTTTCTCCTTCCCATTCCTCACAAACTCCTTCCCACGTTTTTCTTCAAAACCCCCTCAAAAATGCATTGAAAATCATCAGTTATTGCCCCAAAATGGATGCCCAACTCCCCCCAAGAATAGCTATACATATTCTAAGTTTTTACAACATTAAATGAGATGTTTTAAGCCTCCATTAACTCCTCTAGGTACTTTCTTTACTCCCAGGGGCATTTTTCTCTATTATGAGCATTTTAAAAACTCTAAAATCTTGATTTTCTGCCTCTTTTATGCTCCAAATGCCCCTTATATTATTTATGCATTAGATAAATAGTTAATGAAGGAATACAAATTTAATTTAATTTTCATGACCCTCATAATACACTTCCACAATAAAATTGATCAAATTGGTACTATGGAACTATCGAATCAGGTGTTGACAAGCAAAAAAATGAAAGTTCTCTTATTCACACAAAAATTGGCGTGCAAGCTTGGAATGGTACCCCATGGACTCCCACAAAAGGATTTTACTCCAGCCTTCCAAAATCATGGGATATTAAATTTTTTGTAATTTATTAACAATTTTTAACAAACTTTTAGCATTAAATCTTCCAAATTGAAAAATGTTTGACTTTAATTCTTTTTGCATATTTCACATGCCACCTCCACGAATGCCCCTACCAAAGTATTATAATCCAATCCTTACGAGCTTTCAAAAAATAATTTTTAAAAACTGTCTGCAAAGCTTTAAAACAATGATTTGATAAAAATTGACTTTATTCAAATTTGAACACACCAAGACCTTTCCAAATCTGAGAGATGTAAAATGAACCCCAAAATACACCAAGACTGAAATTCAAACCGAAAGCTTAGTTTTTTTTCATGTCAATTGCTAGTCTACTTGGATGCTCCTACATCACTAGGATAACACTTATGATGCTTAATTTGGCACATATGATGCTTATATTGGCACTTTTGATGAGTTATGTGGCAATTTTGATGAATTGAAACTTACCGTAGTATTTCATCTTTTGTTTGAAAATGTTTTCAACTCATGAATAGATTAGTGCTTCTAAAAGGTATCTTGGTGCATTTGATACATATAATGGTGTGTTTAATATATTCCATTTCACTTTCGATAATTATTAATACACTATTGATCTCTAGTTCTACATTTTTTATCTTTGTTTCTACATGTTTAATCTCTATTTTTGGACTTTTGACTTGTATTGGAGATTATGTTTTGACTAACCTTTTATGATCTTAGAGATGAACTCTATCAGTAAAAATTGGTAATCGCTAGGAGAAAGAACATAAATTTAAGATTACTATATTAATTTTTTGTAGGACATTGGTCAAAGTTTCCTCATTTTAGTACTAAATTAGTTGCACACTTTAATTTATTAAGGGACATTGAACATTGTTTTCTGTGATTGTGTAAACTAGTTGGTGTGTATGCTATCTCCTTGCACTACATGCAATCCTAAAGATTAAAAACATCTTCTAGTTTACTTATTTGTTATGTGTTCATCCAAGGTTGAGCTAGTTTGTGTATGCTCTCCCCTTGCACTTCATGCAAGCCTGGTGATCAAAAACACTAGTTTCAATATTTCCCTTTAGGGGGCCTTATTGGTGATTTCATCACCTCAAGGATGACCTCAACCAAAAAAATTGGCGAGATATATAAAGGGGGGAGAGAAATTTTTTTACCTCAAGAGTGAGCCATCGTCATGTCTGGATAAGGCACGAGAGTCTTGGTATGCCCAAGACTCATTTGGTGAAGAGGATAGGAGAGACCCTCCTAGACTCAAGAATTTGTATATGGGACCTTAGTTCATGGATACCACCAAGAACCTTGTTTTTAGCAATCCTAAAAACATCTATCATCAATCTAGTGTAACGCAATGCTTAGTATCAAGTGTGAAGTTACTCAACATGTATCGCTCTAAGTAGAGATAAAAATGCTTTGGTCTAAAGGTGTCAAAATCTCCAAAGGGGAAAGGTGAACCCTTACACCACTATACCCTTACATATTATCTCCTTGAGGTATTTTATTGCTTGGTCCTATGCTAGTACAACACACCTACTTGGTTAACTCTGGGGTTGTTAATGTGCTTGGCATGTATTCTTATGAAAACCAGTAAAAGCCATTCAACTTTAATACCTTGAAGTCATCATCCATTTTTTTTTTCTCTTTCCAAATAGAATTAATTGTCCAAAAAAATGTTGAGATGATGGATTGCATAGCCCCTGAAGCTCCAGAATCTTCAATGAAAGACTTTAGCCATGAAAGATAATCAACCACAAAGAGAAGTGTTGCAACAATGGAATGCTGATTAAAGATTCTATTGATAATATGATTGATATGATATTGATATGATATGTTACAAATGAACAAGATGCCTGATTATATAGGCAAGAGGTAAAACCTAATATGCATGAGATGTTTCCAAGTGTTATAATCTAACAACATGTGACAACATGTGAACCCTATCTAGATGATCATTAAATGATGAGATAAGTTCTAGAAGGAATCTTATCCCACAAACTAGGAAAGGGAATATTATCCCATTTATTAAATGATTGCAACCTAGGACTAAATGATTAAATGCAAGACCTAAGTTAACTTATGCTAGTGTAATAATTGATTAATTAATTACACCAACACCCCCCCATAAGTGCAACTTAGGGAGGAAAATGCAATGATTATGCAAGATGATGATGATGGGTCCCAGCTACGAGGCCATGTTAGGTATCCATGTACATGATAGATGCAGAAAAATCTCCCACAACCGGAGAAAAGGGGAAAACCCAATGGGAACAAAACCCCTCTCCAAAAGGGAGATGAAAATGCAAAAGGACGTGAGATAGGATGGGAAGGAAGGATGGAGGACTCCCAAATACCCCCCAAGTACACCATCCGTCACATGGATACAATAGAGAGACTATATAGCCCCCCCAAAAGATAAGATCACTTGCAAGAAAGGTAAGAGTCTGAAGACAAAACAAGATCCAATGCCAACAAACAACTTGTCTCCCTTTCGAAAGAAACAAAACCAAATGCAAGTGCAGAGATGCTTCCCATTCTGGATAGGAATTGAAGGAAGGAAGAATGAACATGGATGATGATGTCTCTGAACTCTGCTCAAGTGTCTCCATGCCTGATGAAGATGCCACAATCAATGAAGAGGGTGACAAACCAAGACGATGCAAAAACTGATGTCGAACAATATCCAAAGACAAAGATAGAATGGATATGATGGATGTGATGGAGACTTGATAGCCCCCCTTGAATGAAGTGTCCTCAAAACCACTGAAAGAAGTCTGAATCAAATCCAATGGTGGATGCTGAAGAAACCTCAAATCCTGAATGGAATAACAAGGAAGAAGTCTCGGATATGAAATCTCTGAAGAGAAACTAAGCACCTCCAAGATAGTCTCTAGATTCCCAATCAAGGTTTAGACAAAGGAATGTGGATACTCAAGAAAACTCTCCAAAGCCAAATCTAAATAGAGGAGTGATATCCCCTCAAGAATGTCCTCCAAACTTGTAGAAGTAGCCAAGTCAGTGATACCTGAAACAAAGCCATCCTATGAAGCCAAGTCTGAAAAGCAGAATGTGTCCTGATGAATAGAGATGATGGTGGCAGCCTCAATCAATGAGTCTGGACAAGGAATCATTGAACATGAAGGGATACCAACTGTCTCTGATGAAGAAGAAGCACAGAAAGGGACCTTGTCAACCTCTTCAGAAAGATCAAGGTAATCAACTTCCTGCACAACAATAGCATCATGGGGTACTTGAACGGAAGAATGATATTTTGAATCATGATCATCGGGGAATGGTGGAGTATTTGAATCTCTGTATAGTTCCCAAAGCTTAGTCCAAAGAATGTGAGGACAGTCACAATGATCAATAGATCTCAAAACATCGCAATCAACTTGCATTTCAAGGATCTCCAAAACAGTGTACCTGCTACAACTCCAAGCAAGTTCATGAATACCTTCACTTGGGTGGGGAACTATACCATATAGATGAGGCAATAGATCAAGTGACTGAAGATGGTGGCAGATCCCATCTCGCCATTATGAATAGTTACCCTTGTGCAACATGACCAAAGGAGAATAATATGCAAGCCCCATAACGAAATTTCTCCACAAAAATCAAAGACATTGACCTTCAATAGAAAATAAAGACTTCCAAATAGATATGCAACTGAGAATATGCCTCTAAGATCAAGAAATTCTTCTTCAATCTTCAGGATGTCTCAAGAATCTAAATACCAAAAAAAAGGATACCTAGAGCTGAAACCAAAGAAGGTGACTGGACTGATAAAAAAAACACTGAAATATCTCCTGAATGCCACTAGAATGACCGAAATCTAACAATCTGATGCGAAGATGTGTGTAGGTGAGTCCAAAAATGGAGGGTTGACTTCAATTGACTTGAATTTTTGATGATAGAAAAATCTTGAAAAATAGAGCACACCACTAGAAAGTTGACAGAAATACCTTTCCAACGATATATCGTTTGCAAATTTTCGATATCGTATGCAGAGGATATGGCTTCTAGAAGAATTCTGCCTGATTGATGTGATGTTGGCTAACCAGGTGCAAAAATGAAGCTCCTAGGGGCAAAAAAAGATAAGCCCCCGGTCGCTGATATGACCGCGGGGCAAAGCACTTGGCAAAAAAAAATGCGCCGCTTGATGGGCGGTGGCAGAGTGGCAGCAGGGTGGCAGGGTCTCGTGGCACGGTCGGCGAATGGTGGCACCACTCAGGATTGGCGGAGCACTTGAATCTCCAGGTGACTGGGGGTTATGCGCGGTGGGGGCTCCAGTCGTCAGCAGGGGCCGGTGGAAGCCGGTGGTCAGTGATCATTGTCGAAGGAGAACGGGCGGTGGTCGGCGATGATGATCGGTGGGAGAATGGGCCGACAACTATTAACGCATAGATGACTCAAGCCGGTCGGAGTCCACAGACCGATGACGGGTCTTTTAATTTTTGAATATTGCAAGGTATTTTGCAATTCAAAAATTAAAAAAAATGTCGATAAAAATGAATACCGACGGAGGAAAGAACTAAAGCCACAAAATTAAATTTTTCTGCCTACTATACAATTTAAATACCAGGTCGCCCTACGCAGAATTTGATTTTTTTGCCAACATTAGAAAAAATAGCCCAGAAAATAGCCAATATTTTTTTTGATTTTTCTAAAAAAAAATTTGCCTTGATGGAGGACTGAAAGGGGGAATTTTTTTCTGCAAAATTGTACGGATAGTACAAAAATTGCAAACCCTAGATAATACCTTGATTGGCTCCCGGTTGAATCTACTCCGATTTTGACAAATGAACAGGCGATCTATGGGTTTTGAGGCCTTCTGGACGCAATGGAGAGGTCAGAGAGAGCCTGGTCTGCACCAGAAATCAGCTTGGCTCCCAGGTAGAGCCAACTAGCCTGCAACATAAAACTCCAAGCCTGCTTGAATCTTGCACTCCAAACTTCCTAGATCTAGGGTTGATGTTTCAATGGACTAGCTCTGATACCATGTTGAGATGATGGATTGCACAGCCCCTGAAGCTCTGGAATCTTCAATGCAGGACTTTAGCCATGAAAGATAATCAACCACAAAGAGAAGTGTTGCAACAATGGAATGTTGATTAAAGATTCTATTGATAATATGATTGATATGATATTGATATGATATGTTACAAATGAAAAAGATGCCTGATTATATAGGCAAGAGGTAAAACCTAATATGCATGAGATGTTGCCAAGTGTTATAATCTAACAACATGTGACAACATGTGAACCCTATCTAGATGATCATTAAATGATGAGATAAGTTCTAGAAGGAATCTTATCCCACAAACTAGGAAAGGGAATATTATCCCATTTATTAAATGATTGCAACCTAGGACTAAATGATTAAATGCAAGACCTAAGTTAACTTATGCTAGTGTAATAATTAATTAATTAATTACACCAACAAAAAAAATCATCCACTTATAAACACACCTTTTTACACATAGTTGTGCCTTTGAGTCATAGATCTATGGTTTTGAGCCATAAAACTACACTTTTGAGTCATAAAATTATGCTTCTATCTTGTGTAACTTTTAATATATATTCCTACACTTTTGATAAATTTTGTGGTACTTTTGATCTACCATCCTACACTTTTACTTGATAGAATTGTGCTTCTGATCTATTTTCTTACACTTTTAGTACTTTGGTGCTTTTGATTAGTACTTTGGTGCTTTTGATCAATACTTTAGCACTTTTAATTAATCCCTAAGATTCCAAACCATTACAAAATTAGACTTTTATATTTTTGTCCAAGCAGACCTAAAATAGAATTAAAGCATCCTAGATGATTCCATCACCTAGTCCATTATCAAAACCATGATTCAAAACCTATATCCCATCCATCAAACATCTCATTTCATATTTTGGAATTTATAGCTATTATCCTAGACTTGGGAAACAAATATTTTTCAGCATATCCCTAATCATCCATTTGATCTCACATCCAACAACCAAAATAGTTAAGATTTTGATCTAGATCTTCTATCATTAGTAACTAGCTTTAATTTTTTCTTGAGAATTGCCTATTTCAAGTATAGAGTTAAGTTATCCCATAGCATTGATGAATAAACTATATTAGGATATTTGGCTACTCATGAATTAGTAAACTCCATTCCTCATCCTTTTGTATGGGATCACAAGTCTAGCTCAAGTAAAATCATCCACATCCTAACACTTATCATCACTAGAAGATCTAGATTAACTTTGGTCTATTTTGGTTCTATCCAAACATCATTTGTTATCAATAAAAACATCAACAATCCAAATCATCATATCCTTGTCCAATTCCAATCAGTGTATTAAAAATTTCAAAAACTACACATCCATACCAAACATCCGCCTTTCATCTCACACTTTACTAAGGTCTTGAAATTGATATATGAATCACAAGGTCTCAATATAAGAATCTTGTGGAGTCTAATTGTAGACACTAAAAATTGTCCTAGGCCTGCGAACTCTAATTCTCTATCATTTCCTCATTTTATCCTTGATAATTAAATAATCTTAATTATTTAATTATGTCCTAATGTCACAAGTCCTCTATTAATTAAATAATGTTAATTATTTAATTAATTCATTTATAGCTTTATTTTTTCTGTGATTAATTAAATAAATTTTATTTTTTTTTTTGGTAAAAGGATAATAGCCTATATATATTATTTATATAAATAGTTACAATATGTCTTTACATTTCAAAATTTGATTAAGCCCTGATCAAAATATGATGCTAATTTTAAACTACAATGTTCTCTGCCCTTTCACTGATTACAACTAGAAATAGTCACATCTCCATATATTGGGAGTACTTGAAGAGAACCAAAAACAACTACCATTGAACCATAATTTACTATTGAAACACTTTGTATTGAACACCCCTTAAATGTATCACCAATTCAAGAACCTACTACCCCATTGTAGAACCAACTGCACCAATTGATAGTTTTACTAGAATTACTACCATTTCCTCTACATATTATATACGTTCACTAAAACCAAAAAGAACTCATGACCATAGGCTTACCATTGCCATTATTCTTCCATCTACATCATTTCCACATAATTCTCTTGTTGCATTTCATTCCCAGTTTCAATATTCTATGAATTTTTTGTGATGTTCATGTCAAGAATAACACGACGAGGTACAGGGTTGAGTGCCCCAACAACCTGATGAGGTGGAGAATTATTGATAGGTACCAATTGAACTTGATTAGGGATTTCTCTCACCAATTGACGAGGGATATTAGGGTCAACAACTTGAAGGAAATTATGTTGTAGAAGGAATGACACATAATGATACTTCTCCCTAAAGCATTATGATATTCCCCTTCCTAATTGATTACCATACCTTGACAGAGCCCTATTCAGATAAATTGGGTCACTAAGCTCAATTGAAAGATTTAAAGCATCATACACAAAGACAAAATCCCTATTATGTGGTAAGAAGTGTGGTGGAAAAATTCCACCAATATAACCTTCTCCCTTCCCAAACTCATACTCCTAGGTATGCATCAACAAAGCATCATTTTGAAGAAAAAATTCATTCACAAGATTTTTTGCTATTGCATTCATAAAATCCAAGCTTTGTAGCATGTCCATGAGATTGGAAATGAAAATAGAGAGAAAGTTAGAGGGGAATATTAGCCTTCTTGTTTTTGGATGGAGAATTTCTGAATTGATAACATATTTAAGGCACTATACACACTTGGGAAGTGGAATTTGAAAATTGTTTGCAAATGATTTTCACCCAAGCATCCTGAAAAAGGTTGTTCCCACCATTGAACAGGGAAATGAACTCAGTAGTTCCTCAGCTAATATTCCATCTATGCTACAATGTGTAAAAACCAGAAGTAGCACAAAGCCCACATAAGAATTTAGTAGACCCAGAACCCTTAAACAACTTCTCACCAATCTAGGAAACCAACTACTATAGAGACTCTTCCCCATAAAAGAGTAGAACGCCAAAACACTAGAAAACCATACCACCAATGATGGGCAAGAGCAAAGATGGACTGCAACAACAATTTTGAAAAGAGATTACAATTAAAAGCAAGATGCAATATCCAAAACCTTAGTTGACTTACCACCAAGCTTGGAAAACATAAACTCATAGTAGTAGCACAACACTCGTAGACTCAACACCTTCACATAGACCCGTAACAACACTAAACCCGTAGCACCAATCACATAATGAAAACAGTTTGCTTGTATCCACGAACTTTGGATGAGTTAAATAGAAAGCTCTTTAGACTAAACTCAATCTTTAATAATGACCTAATAATCATCGACACATATTTTTGTGCTTTACATGAGGTGGCTTTTCCAAAACATCATATATAAGATCTATACACATGATTTTGGATTAGTTCGCACATAAACATAGAAAAAATGACATGTTAAAAATTAATACACATGTTTTTAGTTCTACCAACCCAGAGACATGATAAAAAATGATTATATGGGATGTGCTTGCAACCAAAAATAAACATTGTTAATTATTGAAAAGATGGCATGTGTGTTACTCTCAATCTTGTGACATCTAAGCAACATCATGAAACATTTGGGAACATCCTATTAAGTATAGAATCCTTTGATTTACACATACATCTAAGCGATGCAAGTGACATCATTAAACATTTGGTAATCATCCTGTACAGTACAAAAGTCTTTGATTCACACATACAACTGGGCTCTCCACTACGTGTTATCAATATGCACATTTAAACCTCCCTTGAACACTAACGAGGGCACTAACCCAAGACACAAAATAACACACACAAAATAGAGAATAATATTTTATTTAGAAATATGGAATTCTTACATGCAGAGGATTTCAAATCCTTGAGCTCTGCAATAAATGCAAATTACAAAAATTATAGAAATTCTCTTTTCACAGCATGCAAACTCTTTTCCCCAAAAAGCTACCCAAAAATTAGAAACTAGCTCATAAATATCCCCTTTTCGGTTTGGAGCAAAAAACAACATTCTAGTTATGAGTTTTGGCTGTTTGGCACCAAAATTACAATTTGAAATTCAAAAATTGACAATTTTCCAAAAATTGGCCAGCTTTCAGAAGCCATAACTTTTGATCCGGGACTCCATTTTTCAAACTGTTTGAACCGTTGGAAAGGTCTCAGAGTGAAGAACGCGCTAAGAACCAAATTTTCTAGTTTTGAAAATTTATGTGCTCGTACAGGACCATTTAGTGCCTCAAACTAGACTTGGAAGGTTTTTCAGGGCAAAAAGCAGAAACTGAAACTTGAATAACTTTCAAACCGTGAATGATCTTGACCTGATTATTTTGCCAAAGTGCTTATTTTTCCATCCTGAACTTTCCCATAATTTTTTTCTTCTGATGCCTTCAAATTCACACCTGCTAAAAATAACAGTTGAGTAGAAAAAGTAGAAAAGAAGTTTTGAAAGTTCAGAACTCTTATTCGACGAAAAAGGTATCCAGAAATGAATAAACATCTACAAAAAGCAAACAAAAGGAACATAAATGGAAAACATATTTTCAAGTGATGCAATATTTCCCTCACCACTGGATGCTCCTACATCAGACACCCAGGTAATTTGAGAAGTGACCCCATCATGTCTCAGATGGTTGAGAAAAATCCAAATGGTCAACCTCTGCCTTAGACAACCATGATGAATCTTCCAAAGGCCTTGCTCTCCACTTCACCAAATATTCTTCATATTGCCTATTTTTGGTACTCCTTCCCACATGGCTATCCAGGATTTCTTCAATCTCCTCCTTCTCTGAAGTAGGTGCTAGAATGCCACACTATTCCATTGTTGGTACTTCCTCTATGCCACCTTCATAATACTCTGTCAAATCTAAAATATTGAACACATGGGAAATGTTGACTCCATCCGGAAACTCTACCTCATATGCATTCCCTGAATCATGCCTCTTCAAAAATTTACAAGGACTGAACTTCTTCATCTTCAATTTGTTATAGGTTCCCACTGGAAACCTTTCTTTCCTCAAGTGGACCATCACTTCATCACCAATCTGAAACTCTTTATATCTTCTCTTCTAATTTTCCTTAGCTTTATACTGCATATTCATCTTGTTAATATGTTCTCTTACCTTCTCATGTATATTCTTGATGTGCTCTGCAAATTCTTTAGCTTCAACACTTGTCTTTTTCTCTTGGTCCATCTTCCTCAATTTTGGAGCAATCCTGGGACTGCCTCCATACACAATCTAGAATGGTGATCTACTAGTGCTTCTATTGACAAAATTTCTATAAGAAAATTATTCCTAGGGTAAGATCAAGTCCCATCCCTTGGGTTTATCTCCTACCAAGCATCTTAGTAGGTTACCCAGACTTCTGTTCATAACCTCAGTCTGCCCATTAGTTTGTGGATGGTGTGTAGAACTGAACTTCAACTCTATTTTCAACTTCTTCCACAAGGTCCTCCAAAAGTATCTGACAAATTTTGTGTCATGATCTGAGACTATAGTCTTTGGAAAACCTTGAAGCCTCACCACCTCTCTGAAGAACAATTCATCAATGTGGACTGCATCATGGGTCTTTTGGCATGGGATCAAATGTGCCATCTTCAAAAACTTGTCGACTACCACAAATATTGAATCATTCCCTCTTTGTGTCCTTGGAAAACCAAGAACAAATTCCATACTTATATCCTCCCATGACCTCTCTACTACAAGTAAGGGCTAATACAACTCAATATTTTGGCTCACTCCTTTAGCCATCTGACATACCTTGCAACTCTGCACAAACTACTTCGCATCCTATGATAACTAAGGCCAATAATAATGCTCACTGATAATGGAAATGGTCTTATCTCGACCAAAATGTCTTGCCATTCCTTCACTGTGCTTCTCCTTTATCAAGTTCTCCCTCATAGAACTCCTCAGAATACGCAATTGGATTCCCTTAAACAACATGCCATCCTGGATTATGAAATCTAGCCACTTCGTCCTATCAACTGTAATAGGCTCCTTGCAAGCCTTCCAAGCCTCTGCAAATTCAGGATCTTCAGGGTACAATGTCTTGAGTTCATTGAACCCAACCACTTTAATCTGCATCTCTATCAACAATGTTTTCCTCCTACTTAAGGCATATGCAACCCTATTCAACTTCCCACTCCTATGTTTTAAAACAAAGGTATAACTTTGCAAAAATTCTACCCATTTTATATGCCTCTGATTTAATTTTCCTTGACTATTTAGATATTGTAATGCTTGATGATCAGTAAATAGAAAAAATTCCTTTGGCAAAAAATAATGTCTCCATTTATTTAATTCTTGAACTATTGCATAAAATTCTTGATCATATAGATAGTACTTTCTCTTTGCATCATTTAACTTTTCACTGAAATAGGCAATGGGCTTACCTTCTTGGCTTAACACTACTCCAATGGCATAACCACTGACATCACAATCCACCTGAAACACCTTATTGAAATCTGGGAGGGATAAAACTGGTTTCTCTATCACCTTCTGCTTCAATAGATCAAAACTCTTCGCTGCTCCAGTGCTCCATTTGAACTCTTTTCTATCCCCTCTCATTGTTTCATTTAGGGGTGCACATATACTACTAAAGTTTCTAATGAAATTTCTATAAAAATTGGCCAAACCATGGGAAAATCTCACCTCAATAGCAGTTCTTAGGGTAGGCCATTCTAGAATAGCCTTCACCTTCTCTGGGTCCATCTTGAGACCTTCTGCCGAGACAACAAACCCCAAGTACACTAAGTCCTTCTTCACAAAACTACACTTCTTCAGATTAATCAACAATTTCTCTTCTCTCAACTTCTCAAAAGCTCTACGAATATGCATTAAATTCTCATCCAAAGTCTTACTAAAAATCAAAATATCATCTAGATATACAATAACAAAACTTCCTAGAAACTCTTTCAATACCTCGTTCATGAGCCACATGAATGTGCTCGGTGCATTGGTTAGCCCAAAAGGCATGACTAACCACTCGTATAGAACCTCTTTGGTCTCGAAGATGGTCTTCCATTCATCTCCCTCACGAATCCGGATATGGTGATATATGCTCTTCAAATCAATCTTTGTGAAGTATCGCGCTCCACTCAAATAGTCCATCAGGTCATCCATCCTTGGTAGGGGAAATTTATACTTGATCATTATCTTGTTGATGTCTTGGGAGTCTATACACATCCTCCACTCCCCATCCTTCTTTGGTGCTAGTACTGTCGATACAACACATGAACTTAGACTCTCTTGAATCAAACCCTTTCTCAACAACTCCTAAACTTGTCTATTTAACTCCTCATTTTCTGCAGGAGTCATTCTATGAGCTACCTTATTTGGAAAGCTAGCTCTAGGGATCAAGTCAATCTGATGACTGATCTTCCTCACTGGTGGTAAACCCTCAGGTACATTATTAGAAACAATATCTTGAAACTCATTCAATAATCCATAAACTTCTACTGGCACATTCTCACTATCCTCCTTATCCATTCTAGGAATCAATGCATAACACATACTCTCATGCTTCATGCCTTCTAAAAATTTCCTTCCATCAACATAACAAACTCTAGCACTACTGCATACCTTTTCTTTAGCCTCCTTCAGGGGTTTCAACTTATGTCGGATTCCATCCTTCATCAAGGAATAAGTGTTTGCATGGCCATCATGTATAGCTCGCTTGTCGAACTGCCATAGCCTCCCCAACAACATGTGACATGCATCCATGGGAATGATATCAAAGAGTACCTCATCCTGATAGCTCCCGATCTTGAATTTCACTAGGCACTTCTCATTGACCAGAACTTTGTGGTCTTTCTACAACCAAGCAATCCGATATGGATGTGGATTTCTTTCCCTCTTCAACTTCAATTTCATAACCATCTCTTATGACACTAGATTATTAGTGCTCCCACTATCAATAATGACCTCACAACATTTTCCTTCACATTTGCACCTTGTGCAAAATAGGTTCTTCCTCTATTCTGGCTCCTTCTCTTGAGTCACTAGAGCTCTTCTAACCACTAGGGCTTCTCCCCTTTTATCATCATCTAAATGCTCAAATTGAGCCTCCTCATCTGCATGCGCAACCCTTGCACACCCTTCTGGTCTTTTGTCTATCCTTCCTTGGTGCTATGGACATTCATAGGCTCGATGCCCTTCTTCACCACACTGGAAACAAGTGCCTCT
This sequence comes from Sequoia sempervirens, assembly GCA_007258455.2. Classification (NCBI taxonomy): domain Eukaryota; kingdom Viridiplantae; phylum Streptophyta; class Pinopsida; order Cupressales; family Cupressaceae; genus Sequoia; species Sequoia sempervirens. Next base: position 429,634,832 of record VDFB02075321.1, on the reverse strand, counting down.
GAAACCACCTCTTCCAGGCCCTTGCCCAAATCTTCCTCATCCTCTACCTCTTTGATTGCCACTATTTTGATCATGAGGATAGTAGAAGTTATCATTCCTCTGGTCTCGGTTGGTACCCACATCTCCATTTTTCTTCTCATCCTCATTTTGGCTTCCAGAAAATCTTCCACTACTCCTTCCGCTTTGACCTCCTCGTCCTTTTTGCTTGTCAAATATTTTTTTCAACTTCTCTTCAAATTTTAGAGCGAACTGGTACACATCCTCAATGGTAGTCATTCTGACCAGTCTTAGCTCCTCTTGAATGCTCGACCATAACCCATTAAGATAATAGGCTACCTTCTCCTTGTTAGCCATTACATGTCCTGTTCTGATGATCATCTTGTGAAAATATTTTGTGTATTCTTTCACAGATCTACTTCCTTGCCTTAACCCTTGCAATTTCTTCAACAGACCTAACTTGTAGTCCACTGGTATGAACTACTTCTTCAGTTTCTCCACCATGTGATCCCAACTGCTGATCTTTCCCTTTCCTCTTCGATTTCTCTCCAACTAGATCTCTTTCCACCAAATATTGGCATGGCCCTTAAACTTCATTTTTGTAAACTTAACCTGATCTAGGTCCTCTACTTCTTTATACTCAAAATACTCTTCTAGCTCATTGATCCATTCAATCAACTCTTCTGGGTCCAGACTTCCAGAATAACTAGGAACTTCTATTCTAGGTCTTTTTCTGATCTTCAAAATGGCCCTTATCATATGCATTTGATCTTGATCAATTAATTCTTCTTCCTCTTCTACATCTGTATCTTCCACCTCTTCTTCATCTTCTCTTTCTCCTCTCCTTCCTGGGTTTAACCCTCTTCTCATTTGTTCCTACAATGCATCAATTTTCCTCTGGAGGGCTCTGAAACCCTCAGCCGCCAATGGATCTCTTCCACTAGCATTTATGCCTCCTCTGCCACCACCATGACTACTAGGCATCACTCTTGGAGGTATCTTGAATATCTCAAACCCATAACCACGGTCCTGGTGCAAACTACCCCATGATCGATGATCTATCCACACGCTCAAGAAAACCCGCTCTGATACCACCTAATGAGGGCGCTAACCCAAAACACAAAATAACACACAAAAAATAGAGAATAATATTTTATTTAGAAATATGGAATTCTTAGATGCAGAGGATCTCAAATCCTCGAGCTCTGCAATACATGCAAATTACAGAAATTCCTCTTTCGCAGCATGCAAACTCTTTTCCTCAAAAAGCTACCCAAAAATAAAAAACTAGCCCATAAATAGCCCCTTTTTAGTTTGGAGCCAAAAACAACATTCTATTTATGAGTTTTGGTGGTTTGGTGCCAAAATTACAATTTGAAATTCAAAAATTGAGTCCTAATTCGAAAATTGGCAATTTTCCAAAAATCGGCCAACTTCCAGAAGCCATAACTTTTGATTTGGGACTCTGTTTTTCGAACCGTTTGAACTGTTGGAAAGGTCTCAGAGTGAAGAAAGTGTTAAGAACTAGCTCCATCAGTTCTCACAATTTTTGGACCTATATGGGACCATTTAGTGACTCAAACTGGACTTAGAAGGTTTTTTAGGGCAAAAAGCAAAAACTGAAACTTGAATAAATTTCAAACCGTGAATGATCTTGACCTAATTATTTCATCAAAGTGCTTATTCTTCCATCCTAAACCTTCCCATAAATTTTTTTCTTCCCACGCCTTCAAATTAACACTTGCTAAAAATAACAGTTGAGCATAAAAAGTAGAAAATTAGTTCTAAAAGTTGGAAACTCTTATTCGATGAAAAGGGTATCCAGAAATGCAAAAAAATCTACAAAAAGAAAACAAAAGGAACATAAATGGAAAGCATATTTTTGGGTGATGCAAGATTTCCCTCACACCACTAGATTCTCCTACATCAAACACTAAGATTTCTAGCACTGTTGGTTATGTATCCTCCATGTTGGCATAATTTGAAACTCAATTGTCACATTTTGATTTATAAACCACAAATTCTCTTATTTGCTAAGATGAAAATTGAATTTTATTTCAACCATTTCATTTTTTCAATTTTCTATTAAATCACCTTTATACCCCCTTCACATTCCAAAATAGATACCGGATTCATATGAAGATTTTTTCAACTAACTATATGAGTGATTACCTCTACATTTTGATCACAACCTAAATTTTCCAAACAATTAGCCAAATTTTTAGCTTCCCTATAATTGTACAAAATATGATAGGAACCAAACTTGTCCAACATTGACCAAATTTGATTTAACACATACCCCAGTTTACAATTTTCAATTTTTTATTTCGACATGCATTTAAAAATATCAACGAATCTCCTTCAATTTGGATTTTTGTTAGATGAATATTTAAAGCTAATTTTATACCTTCTAGCATTGCTTGCACCTTCGCTGCATTGTTTGTTCCAATTTATAACTTGAATGACCTAGCACACAATACCATACCCTTATCGTCTCTACTAACAACCCCTTCCCTAGATAGGCCAGGATTTCCCCTAGCAGCTCCATCAAAATTACGTTTAAAGAATCCCATAGGAGGAGGCTTCCAAATTATCTTTGACCTATTTACTTTTTGATTTGGTTGTTGATACATACTACCTTTAAAAGGAAAAGTGAGTTGTGGCCAATAAATCATAAGCTTGGAATCCTAATCAAAGAATATAGAATCAATACACTTTGCTTTGTAAACATATCCATTGATTGCTTCAAAAATTATTTTCTCAATATTATTTAACAGCTGATCAAGATTAAACTTTTCATTTCTAATATACATTTCTTTCTTTCCCACCAAATTTCCCACACAATTGAAGCTAGAATTATAGACCAAATGCTAAAAAAGAATGAATTTTTATAAAGAAGAGGCCAGCTTGAAAAAAAATTCCAAAGAGTGTTAGGAAGTGGAGAGTTCCAATTAATTTTGTTTATTGTAAACATCCAACATGCTTGTGCTACTATACATGACAGGAAAACATGGTTTACATCTTCAAATTCATTTTCACAAATTACACACTTAAATGGCTCTACAATCCTTAATTTTGACAATCTGTCACTTGTAAAGATTTTATTTCTAATAGCTAGCCATGAAAAACACCCTGATTTAGGCAAAAATCATTGAATTCCAACAAAAGCTATATGCTCTTTGAACAACAAATTATGAATCAGAATGAAATATTTCTTTGTAACCTTCTCTAACTATATAACAACCTGAATTTGACTTTGTCCAAATTAACTTATCTATAGTTATTGATTGTAAAACAATTATTTTGTGAAGGATTTTGTTTAGAACATTTTTATGCTCATTATTGATAGGATAATCTAAAAAATCCTTCCAGGTTACCTTGCCCCTCACAGAATTTGCATGATGTATGTAATTTTTGACTTTTGTACCCCAAATCTCAAACAAGAAAAGTTCAGTACTTTCAAACATGTGTAATGAGTTTATATTGGATTCCCATTCCAGGAATCCTTCCAAAAAAGTGCTTCATTACCATTTTATACTTCCCATGTTAAATAAGGAACAATCATATTTCTACAAGAAAGTAAGTAGTTCCACATTATAGAACCTATTGAAGGATTGAGAACTTAAAAAATCCTTGCATGACTTGCATTATCAAGATATTTATGTTGCATGAGCTTAAACCACTTCAGATTAGGCTTAGTATACATATGCCACACCATTTTAGCACCAATTCCAGATTTCTTTCCGCCAACTTGTGAAGTCATGCACCACCTTTTAATTTATCCAAACACATAGTTTCTAGGGAAATTAAAGGTATTTTCTTTTTGCTATCCATATTACTAGACCATAAAAAAACTCGGTCAGCTTTTGAATTTTTCCTATAATGGATTTAGGTGCTTTCTGCACTGACATATAATAATTTGGGATTGTGGACAATACTTTTTTAACCAATAGAATCCTACCTAAAAGGTACAACCATCACCCTTTCCATGACATAATTCTTGCTTGTATACTTTGGATAATTTTATGCCAATATGATAGTTTGTTTTGTCCTGCAAAGAAGGGCATACCAAGGTATTTGTAAGGGAGGTCAGCTTAGTGGAATGTTAATATTTTTACTACCCACTTCACAACTGCATGTTTTGTAATGGAAACATACACTTTGGATTTCCCTTCATTTATTTTTTGACCATAAGCTAAACAATATTTATGTTGGATTTCAGTTGTTTATTGTGGTTGTTTGTCCTTGATGTCAAAAAAGATTTTGGTGGTGTACACAGTTGGTTTGGTACATATTGATTGACTTGGGTATTACATCATTTTTGATCATTCATGTCTTGATACTTGATGTCAAAATTGTTGGCTTGGTTTTGTATTGGTTACATGGCATATTCAGATGGTTTCACTTGGTATTGGTATTCAATTAGTTTAGTGGACAACATTTTGCTTACATTCAGATTTGATGTATTTGTGTTACTGGTCATATTTTGCTTCATGTGCAGATTGTCTTGCATATACAGGTGTTGAGTTATGGAATTGGATTTCAGGTGATATCATTGATATGGTTGATCCTGAAACAGTTGGTTTCATTTTAACAAGTTGGCCCTTCTTTATTTAATTATTTCTTCATGGCATTCTATTGATGATCTTCATGGCTGTCACATAATTCTTTGGTGTCAACAGTTATGATACATTATTTGATACAAGGCACATTGGATTGGAATTATATTAATGCTCTCTTTGTCACTTGAGTTTGATATTTCATTTGGCATCATTGGTATATGAGGTTATTATGTTTTCTTTAGATGGTTTTATCATTTCATATCTTCATGGTTCTTTCACATTATCTTGGTGTCACTGGCTAGGACACAGTGATTGGTATATATGAAGTCTTCATCTGGTTCATATGTTTCAGATTGGCTTGATTTCATAATCAGCTTCTAAAGGTGATCATTGTTTACCATAGTGTTGATTTCATGTGACTTTGTAAAATTCACCTCCATGGCTCGAAGGTAATATTTATGGCAATATTATAATATTGTTTTGGGCATTATTTTGGCTAACTTGCTTTGGTAAATGAATTTGAATAAAGTCATATTTGAATTAGACTCTTCAATTTCTAAAAGAATATGTCTTTGACCATGTTGATAAAAGGCTTTCAACCTTGTGAAAAGGGAAATTTAAAATGACATGGATGTCATTATACTTCATTATTTTTGTCAGTTATACTATGCACTTTATTGATATTAAAACTCAACCTTATATGCAAGGTGACATCAACTTATTTTAGCGATTTGATATGTTTATTGGCACTTTGATTCATAATCAGGTTCATTAACTTTGCATGGCAACATTTAATTGTTCTCAAAGTGCATTTCATATAGCACTTAAGTCGACTATAGCATATTGCATCGGGCTTGGTTTATTTATTTGGTATTGACTTGGATGGTCGGTTCTTATGGACTGTCGACATTTACATCATTGTTTATATTAGGTTCACTTGATTGATTGGCATCACATTGGAAAGTCACTTGGGATTTAATAGTGTTTCAATGCTACTGCTGGCACGTGGACAGTATCTGCAGTATGACATGGCATTCAATGTTACTATCATAGTGTTGATTGTATTTGTTAATCACATGGTTTTATCTTGCTGGACTTGAAAAGTTGTTATATTTTGAAAAGGAAAATAAGGTAGAGTTATTGCTCAAACGAAACCCTAGCCGCCATTGTTCACTCTACGTTGAAGCTTGTGAAAATAAGGACAAGATAATACAACAGCTGTTGACTCGGTCAAGCTGAAACAAGAGGTCTCAAACAAGTTCGAGATAGTTTGTTGTTGAGATTTTGATGGATTACAAAGAGGTAGAATATTTACATGATGAAAACAGTTTTCATTCTTTTCTTCTTTAGTTGGAAAAGATAGGTCAAAAGAAAAAGAAAAATTAAAAAACTCTACATATAGCTAACAAGAAGGAAGATGAAAAATAGTTAAGGGTTTCGTCATTATTGGTTATTCGACATACAGTTTTTTGTTTCTTAACTGTATTCATTTGTTGTATAAATTCATGGCTTTAAGCCATTGTTTGGATTGGAGTAGAGAGAATTTGTATGGCTGAGAATTAGAGTTCTTGAGCACAAAACATATTTTTATTATAGTGATATCATTTTTATTTGAAATGGGTAAAGAGAGAGTTTAAAAGGTTTACATCTCTAATTTGATTACATAGATTTTAGTGGGAATTATTGAAAATCATGTATTATTTTTGAAACTTTGAAAACAAAGGAGTTGGTGCTCCTGTGAAGTTGGTGCTTCTAACTTGAAGTGGGTGCTTCAGTTTGTACATGGAGTTGGTGCTCCACATTACTATTGAGTTGGTGCTCTAAAAGTATTATAAAATTTTTGGGATTAAGCTTGCAGGGAATTTTGGAATGGTTTTTCTTCCCTGAAAGGGTTTTCCACTCAGAAAAATTCCATGTCTCTTTTATGTGATTTGTGCTTATCATTTTCATTCTGTCATTTGTCAAATTTAGTTTGTCAATGCTCTGATTCTTAAAATGTTCAAGTTGGTCATTTAAATAAAGTTGTGAAAATATGATGCAATAGACATATGCATTTTATGTTCAATTCTTAAATGGTTCAAAGTCTGTTAATTGAAATCTACAAATTTTGAATGTTCATAAATTGCTAAAACAAAGTTGCATATAGTTCATTCAAACCTGCCATTGTATCAAAATTCTAAAGTTAAAATTTGTGCATTCAAGTTTTAAAATTACTTCACTCTGATTCACCCCCCTCTCAGAGTGAATCCACTTCCAACAAGTGGTATCAAAGCGTAGGGTCCTGCATTAGGTTTAACCACCTAGGATTGATTCTAGTATTGGAAGTCTTTTTGTTTGAAGAATTTTTTGGTGTTGTAGTGTTGTGTCTGATATGGAAAAAGGTAGAAGAAATAAGGGAAAAAGAATGTCACAACAAAACACTTATAACCAAGCTTTGTCTGAACCTAGTGTAAGAAGTGATGAAGACGTGATCATCAACAACAACTCAAAAATGATACAACATTCTATGCATAGAATACCTTAGTTTGAAGGTACCAACTTTAATTTTTGGAAGCGTCAGATGGAAACTTATTTTTCCTCCTTAGGTGTTGTAATGGATTAATTTTTGTGTTGTTGGTATATGTATGGCCTATCTTTGGTCCATGACAACATATTGTAGCGTGCTACACACTTGAATTTTTTTTGGAAACATTTGTACAAGCTTGAAGCTGACAGTTATCTTTTTGGTGAATAAGGGTTGCATCTAATTAGGCTGACCTAATTGATGCTGGTGGATGAATTAGATATATATATTGGACAGTTTTGAGATTTTTGGGGCATATGGAGTGTGCAAAAGTGTGGAGATAGGAAAGTATATGAAGATGATGAAGTGTGTAAAGTTGGTTTACTGAGCATCAAAGGAACTGAATCAACACTTGTTAGGTGTAACTTTATCAGTTCATATTTTGGCTATAAGCCATTTTGCATTGTATCTTTGTAGGTAGTGATCCTCCCATTTTGGACAATGAGTCATAGCAATAAGCCACCCTTTGTAATATCTTATAACTGGTTATACTATATTGTGAGCTAATCCTCACCATGGTTTTTCCCATTTTGGGTTTTCCACATAAAAATCTTAGTGTTCATGTGTTATGTGATTTTATGTTCTATTAATGCTCTTGCTCATTTTTACTATTATATGCATTGGAGTAATTGGATGGTATTTGTTTAATAAGTTTAAGAAGATACTGATTCACCCCCCCTCTCAGTATCTTGGGTATTCAACACTTTATTTTTACTTTTTTATTGGTTGTGTTTTAAAGTTGGATCATATGAAGGAGTATCAATGGATCGTGGTGTTAAGAAAATAAATCAATGATAAAAATTTAAAGTTGAAGACGTCCAATGGCTATGAAAGTGTGAATGGGCATTTCAACTATAAGCAGAAAGAGTAAATGGATTTAATTGGTTCAACTACTCTAGTGACCAATTTCATAGGCGATTTGATATGTAGAGTGGCAACACATAATGCAAAGGAGATCAAGATTAGAAATAGATCGATTATGTAAGGAATACACTAAACACATATATAGATTAGGGTTTTGTAGGTTGACAAGTTTAGTAACTTCATTAGATCTGTATAGGAAGCTAGTTGGAGAAGAAAGCATGTAGAAAACCCTAGTAGAAGTTTCTAGATAAAAAATTTGAATTATGAAATTAATCTAGGAGGTGGTGTGTGGCTCAAGGTAGGAAGGCTAGTTGATGAAAGATTCTAGAAGATAGAAAAGTAGATAACTAACCAAGTATTGGGTATCCATGTAGCAAATAAGAGATAGTGAGAAATGGAGTAGGAATGGAATGTACATGCTAAGATAGAGTGAAACCCAAAAAAAATAAAAATATCATCATCAAGGGTTTGAATTCAAGGTGCATAATAGTGAGAGTTGCAACATTGAACAAGATTCAATAAAATAAAATTATAATAGCTTTCATTGTAAATCTAATTGGTGGGTGCCATTAGATAACTGGATAGGTGCTCAGTGTAGGGAGCGGGTGCTTCCTTGGACTGGGTGCTCCTAAAATTAGGGGATTTGTATCTCCTTAGGGTTGGTTCCCTTAAACATTGTAATCATAAATTTTCATTGTGAGGGTAGATTATGATAGTAGATCCTAGCATCTTTTCTCATTGTGGTTTTTCCCGTCTTGGGTTTTCCATTTATATGTTGTGTTATAGGTAGTTGTGTGTGAATGTTTATTTCTATGCATGTTTAGTTTTAATCTGCTTTAAGTGTTAAAGGGATAAATTTTAATTAATCTATTGATCTACCCTCCATCTGAGTATATTGTTGTGTTTCAACAATTGGTATAAGATCCTTGGTTCCATTGGAGAATCTTAATTAGCTTGGGTAGATCTTGGACAAGTGAACACAATGACCAGTCAAGAGGGTTCATTGGAAAATAGGCCACCTCTATTTGATGGATCATATTATGCTTTTTGGAGCATCAAGATGGAGATATATATTGCATCATTAGGGTTTGATGTGTGGATGTTTGTTAAAAATGAATATAAACCTCCTACTATTGCTCCTACTGATGCTGTAAGAAAGAAAGACTATGAGAACAATGCAAAGGAAAAGCATGCTATTCTTTGTGTATTGTCTAGTTTAGTGTTTTTCAAAGTGATGTATATAGTCAAACTGCACATAATGTTTGGAGTAAGCTGAAAAATCATCTATGAAGGAGATGGTAAAGTGAAGCTGGAAAAGCCACAAACTCTTAGAGCCAAGTTTGAAAGCCTATTGATGAGAGAAGAAGAAAATATTGTAGATTATCTTCTTAGGGTTCATAAAATTATGAACTCAATCAAAGGGTTTGGAGAAGAGATAAAAATACTCAATAATTGTGTGATTCCATCCAAGTATGACTCCAAGATATCTACAATAGAGGAAGCAAGAGAAATATAAAAACTCACTGTTGTTGAACTGCATGGCATATTCACTACTTATGAAATGAGGATGGGAAATATAGATTCATCGAAAAGAGAAGAAAAATTGAAGGCTACCAACAAGGAGAAGGTTGAGGTGTCCAAGAAAGACAAGGAAGAAGCCTCTACATCCAAATAGGAAGAGACTGATGATGAAGAAGCGAACATCATGAAGACAATAAGGAGAGGGTCTAGAAAATATAGAGGTAAGTTATCCTTCAAGTGTTTTAACTGTGGTAAAATAGGATATTTTTCTACTACATTCCCTTAAAATAAGAAGGATAACTCTAAACAAGAAGCAGATGATAGAAAGAAGAAACCCTGCTTTCCTAAGAAGAAAAAATTTCAAAAGAAGAAGAAAAGTCTGTACATTTAAGAGGAAAGTGATTCATCTAATGATAGTAATAGTTTAGATGATGAAAAATATTGCGCCTTTATGATGGAAGAAAATGAATTTCTTTTCATGGAAAAGATTTTGTAGAACAAAAAGCTAGAAAGATTAAGGGTCTTGGTGAAGAAGGTGAAGAAGAAGAAGAATTTGAGCTTGAAGGTGAACTCATTTGTTTTGTCGAAGAGATTGATCAATTAAGAGAGGAGATTGACAATTTGAAAAAGGAGAATAAGCATCAAAAAAATATTGCACAAAAGGAGATTGAAAAACTAACTAAAAATATTGAAAAATCTAATTAGATGGTAGTAATCTTGAAGATACAAGTGGAAGAAGCCAAAATAATTGAAGATGTAGTCAAATCTAAACTATATTTCATGGTTGACAAATGTATGTAGCTAGAGGCATAAATAGTTGCCCTAAGAAAATATTTGTAAAAGGATAGAGAAAAAATATTGAAGCTTCAAAGGTAGGCTCAAAGATTCTTGATGGATTATTAAACACACAAAATCCATAACAAAGAGAAATTTGGTTTGGGTCTTGAGAAAGGAAAGAGTACTTTTACTAGTGCATCTGCAAAACTATATGAAATATTTAGAGAACAAGAAAATTATGGTATAGATGGTGAGAAATATTGTAAGGAGAACACATCTGAATAGGAAAAGAAGAATATTAAGATAAAGAAAGTTGAAGAAGAAAAGAAGCTTGTTGTAGAGAAGAAGAACATTCAATCAATTCCTGATCATTTGAAGTAGAAGCAGAACATAAGAAGAACTTATGTTGATGGATTCACAAGGGTGAGAGATCTAAAGAATCCAAACCAAAGAAGATCCCCTCATCCTGCTTTAGGAAATGCTATGACCAGGTATCCTTAATACTTCTATGGGTATTGTTATACTTGTAATCAATTTGGTCATAGGGATAAAGATTGTAGAATTGTTCCTAAAAGGAGTAGAAACTTTGTATGTAAAAATCCATTTGCTCCCTTAGTTGACATGAATGCAGTTTTCTATAATTGTAATAATTTTTGTCATATAGTAAAGAACTATAGAAAAAAATTTATAAGACCAAATGTACAAAGTGAGAAAAAGAAAAACACACCTCCTAAAGTGAACATAGTCTAAAGTCCTTGAAAAGAAGAAAGAGAAGGCACAAAAGAAACCAAAAAAGGTTTGGAAAGAAAAAGATAAGATGCCCACACAATCAATGATTGCACAAGCAACACTTCATGCTAGGAAGCAAAATCTATGGGTGGTAGATAGTGGTTGCTCTAAACATATGACTGGTGACAAGGGAAAATTCATCCAACTAAAGAAATGCAAGGATGGATTAGTCAGTTTAGATGAAAAAATTGCTATAAAAATTTGTGGTAAAGGAAAAATAAGAATAGATGGTAAATTATCTACCAAAATGTCCTTTATATTGAAGGTTTGAAGCAAAACTTGGTAAGCATTAGTCAACTGTGTGAAAATGGTTACAAAGTAACATTCAATTCAAAAGGATGCAAAATAAGAAAAAATGGAAAAAAAATTGTACAAGGAGTTAGAGCTAAAAGTAACCTTTATAATCTCAGTAAATTAAAGGGTTAAAATTGTCTGATAAGTCAAGTTGATGGGAGTTGGTTGTGGCATAGTTGAATGGGGCGTGTAAATTTTGACAATTTGGTGAAGGTGAGTTTGAAAGGACTAGTAAGACAAATGCCTAGAAGATAAATAGCCTTGCAAACACCATTTGCAAATAATGTCAAATAGGAAAGCAAACAAGGGTCAAATTTTAGATAAAAGAATACTCAACTACAAAGCCCTTGGAACTAGTTCATACTAATTTGTGTGGTCCTACAAGGACAAGAGGGCTAAAAGGTGAAAGATACTTCATGTTGCTAATTGATGGCTATTCAAGGATGAAATGGGTAACCTTTCCAAAGGATAATTTACAAGCATTTGAGAGATTCAAGATATTTAGAGGTATGGTTGAGAAGGGGATTGGTAGAAGGATCAAATGATTAATGTCAGATAGAGGTGGAGAATTCACATCAAGTGAATTCATTGAATACTGTGAGAGACATGGAATTAAACGATAATATTTTACACCAAGAACTCAACAACAAAATGGAGTAGTTGAGAGAAGGAATAGGAAAGTTAAGGAGATGGCTAGAATAATGCTTAATAAGGCCAAGTTACTAGATGTGTATTGGAGAGAAGTAGTTCATACTATAGTATATATTTTGAATAGAGTTCAAATAAGAGTAAATAGTGATAAGACCACATATGAACTATGGTATGGTAAGCCAACATCTGCCAAACATTTCAAGGTGTTTTGTAAGAAATGCTACATCAAAAGATAAAAAGATAATTTGGGAACCTTTGATTTTAGATGTGAAGAAGGAATATTTTTGGGATATTGCACCCAAAGAAAAGCTTATAATTGCTACAACAAAAAGTTGCAAAAGATTGTAGAAATAATTCATGTCAATATTGATGAAGATTTGCAACATAGTAAATCTAATAGAGATAACTTTGAAGATGAATAAGAATGTGAAGAAGAGATTGCAGATGAAGAGCTAGAGGAAGAGAATGAAAAGGAACCTTCAAAATATGTTCAAAAGGATCATCCTGTAGATAAGAATAATTGGAAACAAAAATGAAGATGTCAAGACAAGAAGAAGAGTTGCAAAGAACAAGGAACAAGTAAAATTTTCTCTCTTTTCATAGATTGAAACTAAAATCTATGTGGAGGTTAGCTTGAGAATGAGAGCTGGATAAAAGAAATGGAAGAAGAGTTGAATCAAATTGAGAAAAATAAAACATGGGAATTGGTTCCTCTTAAACATGCACAAGACAAAATGAGAGGGAGAGTGAATCAATTGTCATAGAATTCAAAACTTGAAACTTCAACACTTATCAATTCCACAACCAAACAATGTTGTTATTAAGTAAGAGCATGAAACACAAATAACAGAAATTAAATCAACATACTGAACACCAAATTTTTATGTGGAAAACCTAATGAAGGAAAAACCATGATGAGGGTTAACTCACAATATAAAAGATTATAAAACAAAGGCTCACTTCCAAGGGCTCACTGCCCAGAATAGGACTCATTTTCCAAGTACAAAGGCTCACTACCTACAAAAAGGACTCACTATCCAACAGGGAGGCTCATTGCCTATAAATACAAAAGAGAACAAATAGATCCACCACAACAATTAACACACATTCACAACTTGAATAAGGATTACATAAACCTTTAGCTCATTTCCTTGAGGAATCCAACATAATGAAGTATTGTTGTCTCAACTCACTCGCACACACATTTCTACTCTTATGATTTGAGGTTCACTTTAATCATTTTACATCACACTATCATACAATTCTTTACAATTCGACTTGCTTTTATATCATCCTCAATGTTAGAAAATTTCTCCAAGGTTGGCCACAAATACCTCATTTCATAAATTCAAATTAAGTCAGCAACTCAAAATTCCTGGTTTGGAAATGAATAAGAGCGGACCAATAAACATTTAACCAAGACCAAAAATAATATCTTGGATCAATCACATGCTTCCTCAATTTAATTTTATTCTTCTAATGAAGTGTAAACACCAAGTCAGCCAAACCTAATGAAAACAAAAATGAATATTGATGTACATGCTTCCCAACAAGAAGATGACACATGGAATCCACAATATCCATCCTTATGCACAAGAAAAAATCTCTAAATTCTGTAGATACATCCGTGACAAATACAACAAACTATACAAACTCACACTAAAACATTGAAACATGACTTCCGGATCACCAAACTTCAAACCTCTTTTCGAAAGCACATAAAAGACCTTCACAAGACATATCCCAAATCCATAGGATCTAAAACGAAACCGCGGAGGACTACAAAGCAAAACTATTTCTCCCAGTCCAAAGAAGATGAACTCTACCAAAATAGTTCATGTACAGATGAACATAACTTTCACATACCATCACACCATAAGCTAAAACTTAGGATATATCACCACAAGATCACCATTATCAAATCTTTAGATATGCACAGGCATAGGATCAATAAAGAAAAAATGTGGAGCACATACAAGAGCACATTCTAAACACATTCATAACTATGAATTCTCTTCTTTATTAATTTTCTCAAAAGCACTTGGAAACTCATCAACACAACACATCTGAAATGACGTAAAGATAGCTCCATGTACTCAACATCTTAGCTATACATGTACAATCTATAATATACTAAATTGTGTTGACATCAATGACAACAATAATGACAACACCACCAGACTAGCTCACACTTGCAACAATCTCCCCCTTTGTCATTGATGGAAACACATAATGTGAAAAACCATCAAAGACAACATCCTTTACAATATCAAAGGAGAACACCTTCTCTTCCTCTACAACTATTTTTCACATGACTTTTCTCTCCCCCTTTGACATCAATGGCAAAGATCAACAACTTTGATTACTCCCCCTTAGGAGTACACTCATACTACAACAATCAAACCGCTTCTACTCCCTCTACGGAGTAGACACATTTATCAGTCCAGATAAATAAAGAATATGTGAATTCAATGGATTGATGTACCTTCATGTGCACTTAGTTCAAAGGGCCAATGACGCCCAAAATCTCCCTAAGATGCTCAAAAGTATCCTTCAAAAGAGCCTTAGTAAATTTTTCTACAATTTGTTCCTTTGTGGTCACATACTCCAATCTGACTTCATTCTCCAACACTTTTTCTCTCAGGAAATGGTATTTGATAGATATGTGTTTTTTTCTTGAATACATAACCAAGTTCTTTGAAATGTTTATTGCACTTTTGTTGTGACAAAAAATAGAAATAGGCTCATCACATATCACTCCAATGTATTTCAGAGTTTTCTTCATCCACAAAAATTTTGTGCAATAGAATGTTGCAACAATACATTTTTCCTCTACAGTGGATAAAGAAACCAAGTCTTAGTTTTTACTATACCATGAAACCAATATTCCACCAAGAAAGAAATCACCACCACTGGTACTCTTCTGGTCATCTACACATCTGACCCAATCAACGTCAGCATAAGCACTCAGGGTGAAATTATCACTCTTCGGATACAATAATCCATAATACGATGTACCTTTAAGATATCTAAATATCCTCTTTACAGCTATAATAGGGGCTTCTTTAGGATCTTCTTGGAATCTGGCAACTAAATATACTGCATGCATAATATCCAGTCTAGTAGCAATAAGATACAACAATCCACCAATCATAAATCTGTATTTTCTCTAATCAGTCTTTGCAGATTCATCATCTTTGCTTAGTTTACATCCGGTAATCATATGAGTACAAATAGGTTTGGAATCATCTACCCCAAACTTCTTCAACAACTTATTTACAAACTTAGATTGTGAAATGAATATCCCTTTATCAGTTTGATTCACTTGTAGACCAAGGAAGAAATTCAATTCACCGATCATAGACATCTCAAATTCTTTTTGCATCTCCATAGGAAACTTTCTACACATTTCTTCATTTCCACCAAAAATGATATCATCAAAATATACAACTACTATCAACATTTTGTTACCTTGCACTTTGAAGATTGTTGTCAACAGAACCTTTGTTGAATCCTTGCTTTGTCAAGTATCTTTCGAATCTTGCATACCAAGCTTTGGGAGCTTGCTTCAGTGCATACAACGCCCTCTTCAACTTACAAACCATGTCCAATTTTTTAGATAATTGAAATCCTTCATGTTGTTCCATATACACTTCTTCCTCTAATTCACCAATTAGAAAAGCTGACTTAATATCCATCTGATACAATTTGAAGTCCTTGTGGGAAGAAAAATCCAAAAACATCCCAATAGCTTCCATTCTAGCCATAGGGGCAAATGTCTCTTCAAAATCTATACCTTCAACTTTTGAATATCCCTTGCATACAAGTCATGCCTTATTCCTTACAACTTCTCCATTTTTATTTAGCTTATTTCAGAACACCCATTTTGGCCCAATCACATTTTTATTCACAAACCTAGGGACTAGTTCCTATGTTTGATTCTTTTCTATCTGCTGCAACTCTTCTTTCATAGCTTTCATCCAACTCTCATCATCACATGCTTTACTCACAGACTTAGGTTCAACTTTAGAAAGAAAACTCAGATTTTCCTTAGCTACAGCTTTGCTTCTAGTCTTCAGAGCTTCACTTTTATCTCCAATCATATGTTCCTCTAAATGATTCTTCTATACATACTTAGGAGTCTTAACAACAAATTATGGCTCATTCTCTTCTTCTTCATCCTCTCCTTATTCTCCTCAGATACATTTCCACATATGGGATCATCAAGTTCAATCTCACTTATCTCAATAGGTCTTCTTATGTCTTCATCAACTTTCACATTAACACTTTCAACAATATTTCTCAATCTTTTATTAAACCATTTGTATGCTTTGCTAGTGTTAGTGCCATTTCTAGTTCTCTCATTGTCTAACTATGTACCCTTGTTTTTCGTGATAAAACTTTGGCTATGGGGTGTTTTTCATTTTGGCACGTGGGGTAAATGGGCTCCCACCAGGGTTGAGCTCAGTGTGCTAAGTGTTCATGTATCAGATGGCTAGATCTTTCTTTTCTTCCTTGACTTGTGTTTTTCTTTGCTTGGTGGAGGCAAGACTAGAATGGAATCAGGTTTTGGAACCTTTCTCATGCTTATGGTTTCAGGTTTTGCTCCGACCCCAGCTCCGCTCGCTTTGTTTTCCTTTTGCTTTTGGCGGGGGTGGAACTGGGTCGGGGGTTTGTCTTGGAACTTTTTGCGATGTTCCTGTTTCCATTTTTCCTCCGACTCCGCGGCTTCTTTGTTCTCCTTTTGTCCTATCTCTGACTCTGTGTCTTTCCTATCTCCGGCTTTGACTTGGTCTGGTTCCCATTCCATTGGTCTTTTTATTCATTGACCTACCTGGCCGATGCACTTGCCACTTGGTCATTTTTATGCCCCATTTTTCTGTTCATTACTGGCCCCGCTTCTACTTTGGTGTGACTTTTGGCTCTCAGGGTGACGTCTCGGCAACCCCTGCTTGTCTCCTCAAGACCTTATCTTCTTGGCCTGTGTTGGTTGTGTCGGGGAGATGTCTCTGTGACCCTCGTTTGTCTGGCCGACTATGGTGGCCCCTTTTTACTCTTCGATGTGACTTCTCTTCAACCGTGGTGACTTTGCCATGATGTCTGGCCAACTTGGCCATCTCTCCCTGACTCTATGGTGCACATGGTATCCTTTGTGGACTTTGCTATGGTGTCTCACTGACTTGTTAACCTCTTGCCAAATGTGATCAATGTTCGATATGGCATGTTTTCTTCGCCTTGATGTCTTCCCGATCCAATTTGAAATGTCTGAGTTGCCTATTGGAAAGACATTTTAGATGTCTTAGCAATCTATTATGAGCTTGGGATGTTTCAGCAAAGTAGAGGACAGTCTATATAGTGTCTCCCTGAAGGTTGAAGGCTACAGCGACACGGGATGAAAGGATGTCTTTCAGTATAATGAAGCATCATCTACGAAGTGTCTTCCCGAGTCTGTCTTCTCTTGCCGATGGTGTGTTTGTTCAGGTGTCGCCATGACCTCTTGTCGAGTGAGCTCTCTCTCATCGATGGGGTGTTATTCTAAGTTGAAATCTCATGCCAATGTGCACTCGGTCTCGTCGACTCAGCTGCTCGATGAAACACACAGATTCTCACTATGGTGTCTGGCCGACTGGGCTATGTCTGGCTGACTGGTCTGCTAGGGAGGTGACTGATGTGGATCGATTTCATGAATGTATTCAATGTGGTTGGTCACCTATTTGGGCTCGAGAATGACAATGAGAATCTCACTTGGGATCAACGTGATGGCCCCGATTTGGTCCTGAGCCTCGAATGCTGATGTGGGTTGGCACGACAGAGGTGGAATTTATTGTAGAATTAGGGAAATGGACTATTTGAGATGGAGAGGTGGTTGAAATGGCTGAATTCTGCATTTGTGACCTTTGGATATGTGATGATCACACCTGTAGACTTCCTGGATGACATGGTCGATGTACCTTCTTGGTTTGACTGTCATGGTTTCCTATTCCTGTACTTGCTCGTTTTAGCTTGGTTGTGTGACATTCTCCCTATTCCACCTGATAGGAGCTTTTAAGATGATTCAGATTGGTTGGTGGAGGTTCATAGCTGAGCTACAAGATATGCTTCCAGGTCAGCTAGGGCTTTCTCAATTAATGTCTACGTAAACTTAGGCTGACTGGTAACCTTGGCTGTATAAATGTGATTTCTTTCCACTTTGTAGGGGTTCGATGGCAATTTGAAAAAATTGTAAAGGGAACTAGTTATCTCTAGTTGGGTAGCTAGGGCTTGATCTGAAGCAAGAACACTTAAGTCAAATCAAATTATTGTCAATCTTTGGGATCTAGGGCATACTTCACTAAATGTAAGGTTTCTGGATGTAAATGAAATTATGAATATGATTGATTGGATTTAAAAAATCTCTCCTTGTAATGGTGTGTATAAAATTATAATGAAACTAAATGATCAAGGATCATTTCATTTTTTGGTTCTAGTTGATGCTCTTGTTTAAGGTATGAGTTAAATTACATTAATCAATCTAGAGTTTTCAATGCATTATTAAGGGATCTAATAAGAAGTTTGATAGATTCAATCATTGGTTTATGGGTTAATAAGGTTAACTTCATAAAGACTTAGATTTCTAGAATTAAATACCCCTTCTGTTGCACATTTTCATGACTCTTTGCCCAAGGATATTGGCACTGATCTAGTGATAGTTGTTATATCTTCACTAGCCTGGTTACTCAATCAAATAACAAGCATTTTAATAAATCAATTCTATTTCATGTTATTCTATATGTGTTTTATCATTCTTAGTGTGATACACATTGCATGTTCAAAGGTTGCCAACTTTTAATGAAATTTGTTCTATCACCTATAAGGAGATTGTATCTACTTTGTTCAAGGGATACTCCCCCTAGGTTTCATAGAGCCCGAAGTGTAGGAGGTGTTTCTAACCCTCGTCAGTTGGTCCAAGTCCTCTGAACTGCCTTTGATTGGAGTTGGCTACTCCATAGGTAGAATAGGAGACAAACCTAGTTTGCAAGGAAAAAACCACCAACAGCTAGTAGTAGAGTATCCAAGAAAAATTCCTTCATCATATCTAGCATCAAACTTTCCAAGATTTTCATCATCTCTTTTAATATAACATTTTCTTCCAAATACCTTAAAATAATTCACAGTAGGAGTCTTACTAGTCCATAACTCAAAAGGAGTCTTTGTGTTTTTGTATCTGATCTGAACTCTATTAAGAACATAAACAACAATGTGTATTAGCTCTCTCTAGTAAACATCTAGTACATTTGATTATTTCATCATGGTTCTAGTAGCTTCCTGTACTATCTAGTTTTTCCTTCCAACTACTCCATTCTGGTGAGGGGTTCTCAGAGAAAAAAACTATCTTTTTATGCCATGTTGTTCACAGAATGCATTAAATTCACCAAAAGTGAATTCTCCACCTCTATCAGATCTCAAACACTTGATCCTCATATTCACTTCAGTTTCCACTCTTTCTTTGAATACTCTAAACCTATCCAGAGCCTGAGTCTTTTCTCTAAGAAAAGCAACCCATTTCACTCGAGTATAATCATCAATAAGTAGCATGAAATACCTATCACCATTCAGACTTCTAGTCCTAGTTGGACCACAAAGATCAGTATGAATTAACTCCAACATTCCGGTGGTAGAGCGGTCTTTTCCCTTAAAGTTGCACCTTGTCTATTTCCCCAATTGACAACTTCTACCAATAGCATTACCAGGTCTTGAGAAATTATACGTTCTACTGGGACATTCACGGAAGAAGCAGAAGATCTGTTAAAAGAAGCTATTGAAGAAAATATCCAACTTTTTCTTCTAGCATAGAAAAGCTTTGCAACATTTACAAATACAACGAATTATTACGTCCAATAGGATTTGAACCTATACCTAAGGTTTAGAAGACCTCTGTCCTATCCATTAGACGATGGACGCTTTATTTTCATTATTCCTTGAAATACTTTATCGTTAACAAAAGTCATTTTTATAGTAATATTGCCAAAGTAAATATATATATATATATTTACTGTTGGAAATATTACTATAAAAAAGTTTCTATATTGTATAATACAAAAAGAATAAAAAAAAAAAACAAAAAGTCTTTTTTTCTTACTAATAAACTTATTTTCTTGCTTAATATATTCTAAATAAAAGGAAAAGGAGATGAAAAAAAGTATGATGAAGATATTCAAAATCCTTGGGATTTTTGCAATATTTTCCTTTTTTATTAATACTATTTTTGCAAAGAGTGGGCAAAATGGATCTTTTGTCTTATAGAAGCTATAATTGTAGTAGCTTTTTTCTACTGGCTCTTTTTTTAAGGTAATAAAAACCATTCTAATTGGATCGATCCAATTAGATCGATCCAATTTTCTGAATCTTTCTTAAAAAAAAAAGAATATTTATAGGATTTGTATCAATTATTATCCTATCATTAATCATACAGTTTACAAGAAATAATAAGTAAAGATAAGACCTTACCTTCCTTTGTGTTCAAAGAAAGATAAGATCTTATCTTTCTTTTTCAGTTTTTACTTTCATATGTACAGTATCTCTTATAGATACGCGATACATCTGTTTTCTATAAAGATGATCCTAATCCGGAATAAGAACCGTAGAAAAAAATACCTATTAAACCAATAATGAGAATACCAGTTAAAGTACCTATCAACCAAAGAGGGATCCTTCCGGTGGTATCGGCCATTTCTATTACTTCCTTTCACATTTTCTTAAGTAGTCATGCTCAAGACATAAACAATAATACATAGAAGTATTCGATCTCACCAAATTCAATTAGGTAAGAAAAGAAAGTCTTCTCACTGTTCCTAATTGAAAAAGTAATTAGAGAATAGAACAGCAAGTACAAAAATAAGTAACAACCCCCAATAGAGGCTGGTACGATTCAATTCAACATTTTGTTCATTCGGGTTTGATTGTGTCATAAATAGCTCCGTGATTTAGTTTATATAAAGTTTATCGCTGTATGAATTGCATTGCTGATATTGATCCCAAGAAAAAAACCGTAGGTACAGCTAGCCCGTGAACGGCCAACCATCTAACTGTAAAAATCGGATAGGTTCTATCTATAGTCATTAATACCTCCTAAAAAGATCTAGATCTAGTAAATTCATCGAGTTGCTCTAATGAATCGAAACGGCCAGTTACTAATGGAACCTCTTGTCGGCTTTCTGTGAAATACTCATTTGGTCGAGGGCTCCCGAATACATCATAAGCTAAACCTGTACTGACAAATAACCAACCTGCAATGAATAGAGAAGGTATAGTAATGCTATGGATAACCCAGTATCGAATACTAGTAATAATGTCAGCAAAAGCGCGTTCTCCCGTATTCCCGGACATGCTAAGCTCCCTATATTATTGTAAAATCAAGGGTAAATTGATCCCATGAAAGAAAGAGATCAGGAAATGGAAAACTACTGATATCTTCTACAATCCTTGTTTGATTGTCAATATGATACCAAGGGTATATTTGAAGTATACTAAGTATAGCTAGCCTTCTTCTAACATAGCAATATAATTTTGCTTAATATGAAAAGGGAGTAGGATAGAACGATTCTGCTACTGCCAGTTACTCCAGCTCTGTTTGATCAACTTAATTCATTTTCTTTTTTTGCTTTCTTTTCACTGAACAGAAATGAAAGAATTTTGCATATTTCAATTTCATAATAGCTTCCGCAAGGAATCCTGTCTCTCTATTGCAACAATTGGATATACGGATCATGGGGAAGTTAATTTCATTTGAGCAAATAATTGTAATGGCTCTCGCTTCCACAGGTGACTTTATCGCTAGAATACATTCATGTCGTTTTAAGAAGAAGATCAAGGAGTATCATTCATTATAAATGCAACTTATCCAAAATATTATACTGTTTCTTTCTCTATTTTGTTTTAATATTATTTATATCGTGTATTTACAATAGTATAGCGAATATAAGTTATGCTATGAACTTAATGACTTCTATAGCACTTTGAATGTGAACGACCGAAGTGTTATTCCTCTTATGAATAAAAAGGAATCGATGAATAGTGGAATATTCTCTTGATCAAATAGTCACTATGTTACTATTCCTATTTTGTTTTACAAGAAAGAAAGGATAGCAAGCAGGGTTGACTTCAATTATTTTCCTTAAAATGAAAAAGGCATATGGAAAAAGTGAATCCATTTATTTATAGCGTACAGTTCTTTTTTACTATGCTTGGCTGTAGCAAAAGCTTTTTTCGTTCTAAAGACCGATAGAGATAATGTAAGGTTATCTAATCAGAATCATTGTGAAATTCATTCATCTCATACTTAGTAATAGACTATTACGAACGATAATTTATTTGTGAAATTACAATTGGTATTCATTTTATTTATGGCTTGTTCAATCAATTGGGGGGGATTGAATTTTCACTTTTTTTTTAGAAAATATAAAAAATATCTTTTTATCGTCTATTCCCTCCATGTTTTTTCACAACATTAACAATTGTTAGATATTCAATTATAAATTGGTATCTATTTATTGAAATGATTTTTTCTTTCTGTTCCTAGAGAAAAATTGAGGTAATTGCCTGACAAAAATACGTATCAATCATTGTTTTTTTTTTTCATTGATTCCTTCCATGCTTACTATAATTAGTTATTTTGGTTTTTTATTAGCTTTGCTTATTTTCACCTCAGTCCTATTCATTGGGTTAAGCAGTATACGACTTATTTGAAATAAAATAAAACCCTAAATAGGAATTGAGATTCCGAGTCAATTTGAGGTACTATATAGATTAGCTATGAATCCTTACCTATTCTTTTTTAATAAATAAAAATATGATTGAAGTTTTGTTATCCGGAATTGTGTTAGGTCTAATTCCTATAACTTTGGCTGGATTATTTGTAACTGCATATTTACAGTACCGACGCGGTGATCAATTGGATATTTGATTTAGGACCATATTATGGTATGAACGGGTCTCCTACTGATTCTGAGGGATCAGATCCCATTAGCTGTTTCAGTTTAAGTGACAAGAAGATCGGATAAAATAAAAAAAGAAGGATCTCGCTCTGTAGGATTTGAACCTACGACATCAGGTTTTGGAGACCTGCGTTCTACCAAACTGAACTAAGAGCAAAAAAGAAGGATCACGCTCTGTAGGATTTGAACCTACGACATCAGGTTTTGGAGACCTGCGTTCTACCAAACTGAACTAAGAGCGCTTTTTCTTTTTTTTTTTTTTTGAAAGAAAGTAAAGAAGGGCGCTTTTTTACTCTTAAAACATTTTTGCATGTGGTATGCTCCAATCACTGATTATTCATGTTTCATTGAATAAATATCACTCGACTTTTTTTTATAGGAGGAAGAGTACTAGGTAGGGATGACAGGATTCGAACCTGCGACATTTTGTACCCAAAACAAACGCGCTACCAAGCTGCGCTACATCCCTTTTAATCGTGAGTATTTTTATTCGATATTTTCATATTACAATAAAATTTATTTTGCTTTCCACATTTATCCGCTTTGATTCCCATTTGGTTTCGTGAATAGGCTGTATACACGTAAGATATCATCTATAAGATGTCTATTTATTGACAGTACTTGATTAATATCACATGTTCTGTTCCATCCATAAAAAAAGCTTGTACAAATATCTGTTTACAGTTTCTTAAGGGACTCATAAACTACAGTTGTAGTTGACCATATAATATATTCATCACGATTGAGAAGGAGAACTTACGAACAATGCAAGATATAAAAACATATCTTTCCACAGCGCCTGTGTTAGCTACTTTATGGTTGGGATTTTTAGCCGGTTTATTAATTGAGATAAATCGTTTTTTCCCAGATGCCCTGACTTTTCCCTTTTTTTCGTTTTAATTTTCCTCTCCTGCGAACCCGAAAGAAAAAAATGATGTTAGATTTATTTCCTTTTCTTCTTGGATAAAGAAAATAAATGAAATTCAATCTCTTTAGAATTCAAGGGAGGGTGAAGTTAGAATAAGACAAAATAGAAATCTAGATCCAAAAGTTGCTTCCACAAATAGTAAACTACTGAAAACTCTTAATTAAAGATTTTATTACTTAATTCATTCTCGTAATAAAATCTTTAATCATTCTTCGAAAACTTCTATCCCTTTCTCTTTCTTCTCTTTTTTCCAAATTGAAAAGAAAAGAAGTAGATACAATATCCAAAGTAAGTTATATGGCCAAGGGTGGAAATGTAAGAGTAACAATTACTTTAGAATGTACTAGTTGTACCCAAGATAGTGTTGATAAAAAATCGCCGGGTATTTCGAGATATACGACTCGAAAAAATCGCCGCAATACTCCTCTTCGATTGGAATTAAAGAAATTTTGTCCTTATTGTTACAAGCATACTATTCACGGAGAAATAAAAAAATAGATTGAATCTACAAAAATAGGAATTTACCATTCCTACCCAGATATATAAATATATCAAAGATATTTCTCTTTCTTTGTATTTTCAAAAAATATGTCACTGTCAATATTTCTTTTCGAAATATTTTGAAAAAATAGTATTTGAAAGGTTCATAAAACAAACTATGAATAAAATGAAACCATCTTTTCGAATACATCTAAATCACCTTTTCATAAAACA
The DNA here is from genome assembly GCA_007258455.2 of Sequoia sempervirens. Taxonomy (NCBI): domain Eukaryota; kingdom Viridiplantae; phylum Streptophyta; class Pinopsida; order Cupressales; family Cupressaceae; genus Sequoia; species Sequoia sempervirens. The sequence goes on along the minus strand of VDFB02075321.1, from coordinate 429,610,199 downwards.
TCTAAATCATCTTTTCATAAAACATCTAAGCCATCTTTTCGGAATACATCTAAGCCATCTTTTCGGAATACATCTAAGCCATCTTTTCGAAATACATCTAAGTCATCTTTTTGGAATGCATCCAAGCGATTTTCTCCAAATCAGCAGTCTTTTCGAAAACGTTTATCGCCAATTCAGCCTCGAGAGCAAATGGATTATAAAAATATTAGCTTAATCAGTCGATTTGTTAGCGAGCAAGGAAAAATACTATCTCTCCGAATGAATCGATTAGTGTTGAAACAACAACGTTTAATAGCTAAAGCTATTAAACAAGCTCGTATTCTATCTTTGATACCTTTTCTTTCTTTAAAATGAAAAGAAATTAAAGCCTAAGAAATAAACTTACTCCTACATTGAATCGGAGCTGGGATATTTGACAAAGATAGCGCAGATTTCTTTTCTTTCTTTTTTATAAATGAAAATAATTAGAATAAAAATAGAATTATCCAAGTGGATTTGTTCATCCCGAATTCATTTTCGTATTGTCTCTAGTTTCCCGAAGAATTTCTCTGAGAGATTGGGGTTTACTATTTCATAATACAAGAATATTTTCTAAGATCATAGAGAAGCAATTATGCCTCAAAGCCTTCACATAATATACATCATCAGTACTATGCACTCCATCAAAACTAATTGAACCTTTCCCACAAATCTTAGCTCTTGAATCATCACCAAACATAACTAAACAACCAACATATTTCTCAAGTTTAGTGAACTTACTCTTATCTCTGGTCATGTGATTAGAACATCCACTATTAATTACCCAGTAGTCTTCATCCTATCTTGCATGAAAAGTGGTAACCATAGTACCTTCCATCCTATTCCTCTTATTCTCCAAAGTCTTCTTGCTTACACATTTTCCAAGGTTAGTGGATATAGATTTACTTTCCAAAGCTAAGAATAATCATTCACTATCATCATCCTCATTCTCAGATTCATCATCAGAAATTCCCGCTTCTTCTTTAACATTGTATAGCTTCTTATATCTCTTATCCTTTGTATCCTTATCCCTATAATCCTTGTTCTTCTTATGCATATCTCTATTTGGGCATCTTGAAGCATAATGACTAATATTACCACAATTGAAAAATTTAAAGGGTAACATACCTTTATACTTTCTAGTGCCTTTCTTCAACTTCCTAGTGAATTTTTCTTCCAACTCATCATCACCATCGCTATCTGGTTCACATTCAATCTTTGTTGCCTTAAATCTTGTTTCAGTCTTTTCTTCCATCTTGTCTTATTTCCATAACTTTCTCATCGCAAATGCTTGCAATGGGCTCAACAATTGTTCTAAAGTGTACTTCTTAGGATCATATATTTCTTCAATAACTGAGATCTTATCATTGTAGCAATTCGGTAGGGTGATCAAGATCTTCTCAATTATATCTTCATCTGATAGTTTTCCTCCTTGATTTCTAACTGCATTTCTAGTTAGTTCAACCCTTTGAAAGAAACTTGTAAATTCCTCACCTTCTTCCATTTTTAGATTTACGAATTTGTGCTTTTCTGCTAGCTTCTTTGTCAATTTCACTCTTTCATTTCCTTCATACATTTCTTCCAACTTTTTCCAAACTTCATATGCAGTATCCAAAGAAAGAACCTTAGCTCGCTCATTTTTAGATAAGCCACTACAAATAGCATACTTTGCCTTCTCATTTTCTTCATAAGTAGAAATCTCATCTGTAGTAGTAAGACCACCAAATGGGTATGCATACTTTGTCTCAACAACCTTCCAAGTCTTGAAACAAAGAGAGATAATATATCCTTTCATTTGTCCCTTCTAATCATTTTAGTCAGTTCCATCGAACATAGGGATTTCCAACTTATGTGCCATCAGATCTTTCTTAAGTGGTTAAGCTCTATACCAAGGAACCAAGGCTCTAATACCAATTGTTAAACAGGCACAAGACAACTAAGAGGGGGGGTCAATTATTTGTCACATAATTCAAAACTTGAAGCTTCAACACTTATCAATTCCACCACACAATTCTTTTATTAAGAGTATGAAACACAAATAATAGAAATTAAATCAACACAATGAACACTATTTTTATGCGGAAAACCCAATGAGGGAAAAACCATGGTGAGGGTTAAATCACGATATAAAAGATTATAAAACAAAGGATCACTACCAAGGGCTCACTGCCCAGAAGAGGACTCACTATCCAAGTACAAAGGCTCACTTCCTACAGAAAGGACTCACTATCCAACAGGGAGGCTCACTGCCTACAGATACAAAAGAGAACAAAAAGATCCACCACAAAAATTAACACACATTCACAACTTGAATAAGGATTGTAGAAACCTTTAGCTCACTACCTTCAGGAATCTAACAGAATGAAGTACTACTATCTCAACTCACTCGCACACACACACTTCTACTCTTATGATTTGTGGCTCACTTTCATCACTTTGCATCACACTATCATACAATTCTTCACAATTTGACTTGATTTTATACCATCCTCAAACTTAGAAACTTTCTCCAAGGTCACCCACAAATACCTCATTTCATAAATTCAAATTAGGTTGGAAAATCAAAATTACCACAATGGAAAGGAATAAGATTGGACCAATAAACATTTAACCAAGACCAAAAATAATGTCTTGGATCAACCACACGCTTCCTCAATTTAATTTAATTTTTCAAATGAAGTGTAAACACCAAGTCGGCTAAACCTAATGAAAACACAAATGAACATTGATGTAAATGCTTCCTAACAATAAGATGACACGCATACTCCACAACAAACTTCCTTATGCATAAGAACACATCTCAGAATTCTCTAGATACATCCGCAGAAAATGGAACAAAATTCAAACATTGAACACCTTTCACTAGACCAAACAGACTATACAAACTCACACTGAAACTTTGAAACATGACTTCTAGATCACCAAAATTAAAACCTCCTTGCTAGAGCACAAAAAATACCTTCACAAGACATATCCTAGATCTACAGGATCTGAAATGAAACAACAGAGGACTGCAGAGCAAAACTATTTCTCCTAGTCCACAAAAGACCAACTCTGCCAAAACAATTCACATACCAGTGAACGTAACTTTCACATACCATCACACCAGAAGCTAAAACTTAGGATATATCACCACATGATCACCATTATCAAATCTTTAGATCCACACAGGCATAGGATCAACATAGGAGAAATGCACAACACATACCGAAGCACATTCTGAACACATTCATCACTTTGACATCTCTTCTTTATTAATTTTCTCAAAAGCACTTGGAAACTCATCAACACAACACATGTACAATGACATAAAGATAGATTCATGTACTCACAACATCTCAACAAAATCTCAACTATACATGTACAATCTACAACATATTGAATTGTGTTGACATTAATGACAACATTAATGAAAACACTAGTAGGCTAGCTCACACTTGCAATAGTTCCTAGGCCCCTAAGAAAAAATGTGATAGGTACTAAATGGTTGTTTAAAAACAAGCTCAATGAAGATGGAGTTGTAGCAAGGAACAAGGAAATTTTTGTGTGCAAGGGGTATGCACAAATTGAAGGCATAGACTTTGAAGAAACATTTGCACCAGTTGCAAGATTAGAAAAAATACAAATATTTCTTGCATTTTCAGTCTGTAAAGGATTTAAAATCTATCAAATGGATGTTAAATCTATCTTTCTAAATGCAAACCTTGAAGAAGATGTCTACATAGAACAAACACAAGGTTTTTAGCTATGAAAAGAAAAATATTATGTTTGAAGATTGAGGATATCATTATATGGTCTAAAACACACACCAATAGCATGGTATTCAAGATTATACCAACACCTACAACAACAAGGATTCAAGAAAGGATGTGCAGATAGAAATTTATACTTCAAATATGAATATGAGGACATGATTATTGTTGTATAATATGTGGATGACATCATATTTGGTGGCAACAAAGATAAAATCTGTAAAGAGTTTGGTAACCAAATGCAAACTAAAATTTAAGATTTCCTTGCTAGGAGAACTATCATTCTTCCTTAATTTACAGATAGCACAAAATGATGATGGGATATTTATATATCAAACTAATTATGCTAAGGAAATGCTTAAAATTTTTGGAATGGAAGATAGCAGATCAGTTAGAACCCCCATGATAACTAGATGTAAATTGAGAAAAATAGATGAATCCTCGAATGCAAATCAAATAGTGTGTAGGTCAATGATAGGAAGCTTGTTGTACCTAACTACATCAATGATAGATAAAATGAAAGTTGTGTGTATGTTTACAATATTTCAAGGTGCTCCTGAAGAGTCACATGTCAATGTAGTAAAATCAAAATTTAGATACATCAAAAGTACTGTTCACTATGGACTTTGGTATCTTAAGAGTAAGGATTTCCTTTAACTCCATATATAGATGCTAATTCGGTAGGAAGTGCAGATGACAAAAGAAGCACTAGTGGTGGTACATTTTTCTTGGGAGACAAACTTGTTTCTTGTATGAGAAAAAAATAAGAATTAGTCACCCTTTGTACAACAAAATAAGAATATGAAGTAGTTGCAACATGTTGTACTTAGGTTTTATGGATGAAGCAAACACTCAAAGACATCAAGGTTGAGTAAAAATAACCTATCTCTATTCTTTGTGATAATTCAAGTGAAATTAACATCTCAAAGAATCCAATGCTGCATTCTAAGACAAAGAAAATATCAATCAAGTATCACTTCATAAGAGAAAAGGTTGTAGGTCAGGAAGTCAACATGGAATATGTGTCCACTAAAGATTATATTGCTGACATTTTCTCCAAGCCTCTTCCCAAGGAACAATTTGAATATTTGAGGTAAAATTTGGGAGTAATTTCACCCACATCATATCACTAAATTTTAGTGGTAGGGCATGATTCTAGGGGGAGTTTCATTGAAATTTTATTCATCCCTAGATATGAAGGAGAAATCAAGTTAGGTAATGTTGGTTTTACAAATTTCTAACGAATTGATGGTTATCATTTTATGAACCTCTAATTTCTCTTTGAATGGTTTGTCTAAGGGGGAGCAAGGTCCCTTTTACATTGCTAAGGGGGAGAGTATACCTAGTTTCAGTATATGCATGAAGAGTTCCTTTTCCATTGATGTTAAAGGGGGAGAGAATACATGTACAAATGCTCACGTAGTTGAGCAGGGGGAGAATTTGAGAAAAATGCTTTATGCTAGCAAGAAGAGGAGATATTTCTAAGGGGGGATATTATGTATGTGCACTTATATGGTTTTGTTATAATTTTTATAGTGCATTTTAGTTGGTTGATATAGTGTTGGTTCAGATGGTACAAGAGCATGAATTAGAACATTTAGAATTGGTACAAATTATTTAGAGCATTTGGTTTTGTTATCAATGAAAAAGAGGGAGATTGTTGGTATAATGTGTTCATTGATGTCAAAGGGGATTTCATTGAGCTCAATGGAATATATTTTGGAAGAGTTGATGAAGGGTAATGGAGAGAAGAGCATGTTTTGAAAATGTTGCAAAGTTGCTCAAATGTTGTAATATTGTCATGCTATTATAGAGGTCACTTCCAAAAGATAGAGGAGGAAACTAAGGTCAGATTTGTTATGGGTTTTATGAGTGGATTCGATTGGTGTGTCCACATGATCAGAGGATGCATAGTGATCTCAAAATTGATTCATTAATTCTCTCTAATCAAATTAGGGTTTCACAGTTAAACCCTAAGGTGTTATTGTCATGGCATTGATCAGGTTTTATATTTTGGAGTTGACTATTTGTTGGTGGTAGTAGGTTACATAAGTTACAACTTAAGCCATTTGTGTCTTCAATATAACCTGCCCATTTAGCTAGTGAAACATTGAAAAAGAGGTTCACCAAAATGGATTAACAAAATGATGAACCTAGTTTCCCTTGTATTTCATTCAATTATGAGGGTTATAATACATAAATGCATATAAAAATTAAACCTAACTGATATACCAATAAAAGGCAGGTTTTAAGAGGGTCAAGTGCTTTGTACCTATTGTAAAAAGTGGTTTTTTAGACCTCACTTCAAGGACTCATTCATCCTATGGAAAATGGGTCTTTGCTAGGGCTCTGGAAAAATGGTTTTTTGGTTATGTTCCTCTCAGTCAGCACTTCTAAATTCTAGTCGAAGATTTTCAGAAACTCAGAAATAAATCTTGTAGTTCATTTTTTGTGATTTTGCAAGAACGGTGACAACTTTGATAAATTTTACAATTTTTCTCTCTAAATTATGTTCAACCTAAAACTTGCAATGACGCATAAAAGGAGAGAAAAATGTTGTTTGTTAGGGAATAGGGGTTTTCCTTGGTCAAACCCCATTTTGGTAATTAAACATTGAAATGAAACAATGCATAAAAGGAATTATGAATGAGAAAAATGAAATGTCACAACTCACCAATCCTTAATTGAATCTTGGATAAATCTGTGAAATTTCATTTTAGTGGCCTCAATGGATATAGATCTTGATCATGGAACTTGATTAGAAACAATGCTTCAATAGGATCTCCAATGCTACATCAACACATTAGCTCAACAACATGCATGATGCACTATGGATTTGACATGATGAAATGACTCTTGATTGTTGCAATATTCTTCAATAAATCTACCCTTGAATTCTCTATAATTCTCTTGTTAAAATTGCTTGATCTCATGAAAATCTTGGTTTTTGAAACATAGTGAATTAACCATGTATTTATACATATCTTATCCTTAATTCTCAAAATTTAAATATCACAAGTCGACATAAAATCTATGATTTGAAATCATTAAGATACTACCAAAAAAATATTCCAAGAGGGGGTCCTAGGTCTAAGTGAGGACGCATTCGCCATAGGATGAATGGGTCCTAGCACACTTAACTAGGACACACTCTAGTCGATGTTAAATGTTATGTGAAAATAGGGTTCTAGAACCTAATGAGGACCCATTCACTAGGTGGTGAATGGGTCCTAGGTCACTAACCTAGGACACACACCTTAAAAAATTAAGTCTTGTGTAATATCATTTATGAATGTTAGGTTTTATCCCTCGAAATATGCAATTAATTAATAAATCCCTATATTAGTGTGAAAGTGTAAAGATACACTTTACAACACCCTAAATAACACACAAATTAAGTCCATTAATTAAAAATGGGCCCTAGACTTAATGGGAATGTGTAAAACACATTACAACACTAAATCAAGGCATAATTAAGCTCATTTTAACATTAATTATTCCCAAACTATGTGAAAAAGGGATACCTTTTTTGAAACTACATTTTTCCACTACTTTAGTGAAAGTATGACCCCATGTCAAACTCACACTAAAGTATACATTCAAGATATTTATGTATGCAACAATGACAAAGATACACAATCATACAACATCAAAGACCAACAAGAAAAGGGAGGTGGATCAAGCCTCGACTGTCCAACGTGATGTGGAACACGTCTTAGCTATTTTCCCAAGGGGGAAGGTATCAAGCCTTGACTGTCTAATGCGATGTGGAACATGTGTCAGCTATTCTTCCAAAGAACGTTCACAAGAAAAAATCGATGTCTACTTGTATAGGAGCGAATTTACACCCCTCTTGCAAATTCCACTTTTACACCCTCCACCTTAGAAAAATCAAATATGACTAAGTAATTCCATGTCCTCATTCTATACCCAATCCACTTAGTGCTTTTTTTAGTGTCAGTGGGGAAATTTTTGTTGGGGACGTGCATGCGGCATGCAGATGTCTATGTGGTGCACTGTCACCCTGACAGGATTCCTGGCTCTCGAATCTGCATAGGTGTTACATTCTCCATTGATGACAAAACGTAATGCCCTTGTGCCTTCTTTTTGAAATTTGAACTGCTCTTTCCCTCCTAATTGGCCTTCAAATAGCTCTTTCATTCTCATTCCATATTCTTCATGTTTCTACATACTTTCTTGATCTTGCTTCATGTTCATAGAAATTCTCACTCCATAATTTTGCTACTTGTTGCTCTATTGGCATCACAAATCCAACAATTGTAACATCCTATACATCTACCACAAAAGCTACATCTTGGTGTCTTGTGAGATTGCTTTTGGTGTTGTTGCGGCTTTGTCAACTCTACCATAACTGTGGACTTGCATTCCTCTCTCATTGGCCTTGAGTACCTTTGGTCGAGGGTGGTAACACTTTCATATTACTTTGTTGTTAGATTTGAATAGCATAGTGTCTCTTGTAGCATTTGGTTTCATTTCCATTCCAACATTATTTTCTTTATCATATTTCTATCTCCCTATCTATCTAGCTATCAGTGGAGGTGAAAACACCAAAGTGACGGATTGAATGCGACAAACCCCTATATAGACCCAACATTTTTCCTCTCTTGGTTGTGTGTAGGTACATGTTCATGTGGAGCTTACTGGAAAATTGGACCCTTCATTAGTTCTCTTCCACCATCTTTCTAGGTATTTTGCTTACTTTGTTAGTTATCATTTTATTCAGCACTTCAAACCTCAACTGCTAGGCTATTAGTGAGTTTTTGACACTCTTTATTGTACCTTTGTACTTTTTATCTGTATGGATGCCAACACCCTTGTGAGATGCCAAGGCACTGCATTGTCATCCCTAACCTGCACTATTGTCCTTTGGTAGAGAGCTATCTGAGGTACAATTTGGGTTCCAAAATCCTGCTTGTTCAGCCCCATCAAGACTCTCGGGTTAGTAGAGTGACAAAAGCACTTGAGAGTGCTCTTCCTTCTCTATCCTTGAGTTAAAACACTTGTCCAACCTAAGGTAGACTAGGGCAGCCTTTCATTCTTGGTTCTTTGTGACTTAGAGTATTGGTGTGGTTGGTCCCCCTCTACATTTTGGTGAACTCAATGTGAACAACGTCTATCCATTTCTTCGTGTCTGATAATTTTTCCCTCGCACTTGGTGACTGTTGTAAAATCGGGTGTTGTGAGGTTTTATGAGCATCACAAACCAGTCTACGACCTCTGAGTATGTGGTTAGAAGAAGCATGTGACACTTACAAATGGAAAAGATGAAGGTCACTTCCAATTTTACTACTATATTTTCTATAGGCTTTATAGACGAGATGGGTTTCACTGACAAGACCACTCGTGCACCCACTCCACCAGTGTCCACTACAGCCTCACTTGTGGATGAGGATGATTTTGTGCATATTCCTAAAAAAACCTTTTGGCATTAGACAGGAGGTTGTTAGACCTTGTGAATCATTTGGAGAAAGCACCAAATATGACAAGAGTCGCTAGGCTTGTTAGCGAGGTGAGATACATGTTAGGAAAGGATCGTGTAGGGGTGGAGTTTTTATGTAGCCTCATTGATCTAATTGAAGCATACATCCCTTCGTATAACCCTAGATCAAGTACTACATGAGGAGAAGTGCTCGATGCAGATGAGAGACAAATAGGTGTCTCGATTCTTATCGCATTTGTATGCATGTCCAAAATAGGCCCCTTGATCAACATTTCCTCTGCTTCTTAGAAACCCCACACTATCAAGGAAAGTAGAATACCCCTTGGTTTTAACTTCACCACTCCTACTGCCCTTGGTGGTGGGGGATTTGGTGGAATGAGTGGTGGTGGCTTTGGTAGTGGTGGTGGCACTGGTGGTGGTGGCTTTGGCAGAGGCCATGGTGGTGGCTCCGACAGAGGCCACACTGGTGGTTTGAGTGTGGATCCAGAGGTGGTTCTAGTGGTGGTGGTTCTAGGGGAGGTTCTATTGGACCTTTTTCATCTTCAAACCTTGTTCTAAATGCTCTTCTTTAGAATATGGGCCAAATACAAAGCTAGTTGGTGAATTTGTCTCAAGACTCCTGTCAGCCTATCTTTTAGCCCTTTTATAGACATAATCCATTATCGGTAACAATTTTGAGCACTCCTTTCCCTTAGGGAATGGAGATTCCTAAGTTTGAAAAGTATGGTGGTAAAGTGGATATGTAGACACATGTATAAGCTTTTAACATCATGTGCATGGATTTCATTCACCATGATGCTCTAATGGTGAAATTTTTTTCCTCGATATCTCAAGGATACAACACTTCAGTGGTACTATTCCTTTCCTAACAATTCTATATTGTCATTTGAGTAGCTCATCAATCAGTTTCTCTATTAATTCTAGGCTATTCGTCTGAAGATGACCTTCTTGGATCTTATCCAATGTAAGTAGAGAGAACATGAGAAGATAATTGACTTCATTGTATGATACTAGGTGCTCTTTTCACAAATATCATACCTATTGCTCGACTCAGATGTGTAGAAGGTGTTCACAGGGAACTTACAACGAGCTTGGTAGGAGAAATTTTCCTTAATGAAATACCCTTCTTTTGCACATCTATGTGTTGCATTGTGGGAGTACCAACAAATGGTGGTTTAGTTCAGAGGATCCTCCTCATGCTCCTATTTTGAAGGAAAATCTATTATTTCCATTTCAAGAAAATGAAAGGTTGTTGCAAATGTATTTTCTGTGACTAATGATCGCAACCTCAGGTGCATTAAAAAGTTTACAAAATTATTTGAATCTTATTCTTCTATTCTACAAAAGTTATTGAAGGATAAGATTATAACATTAGAAAATCCTCAACCTTTGAAGGAGCTTTATCTTGATTGGTATGATGGGAATACCTTTTTCTAGAACCATCAGGTTCATGGGCATGATACTGAGCATTGTATGCACTTGTTTCATGAGATACAAGACCGCATTGATGACGGTACCATCCGTCTTGATGGGAAGAAGCAAAACATGAATAATTCAATAGCGAAGGAAAATAGCGAGTTGTAGATTTATATGAAACTATTTATGTCTCACTGTACAAAATTGGTTATTGATCCTTCTGATGTTTCTCCTAAAGCCTTGGAATATGTAAATATGGTTTTTTTTACTCTTACTTCTCCCTCCCAGCCTATGAGTGGTTCACCAGATGTGATTTTCACCTCGCAAGACTTGCCTCTTGTTAGTGTAGGTTTTTTATTTTCTGTATGTTTGAGGTATTTATTTTTTCCTACACATATTATTTAAGCTTTCTTAGGTTTATTAGATGTGGTAATATGAGGACATGTGGCAAAATAAAATAGCTACATGTGTCACTCTCTCCCCACTCATGGGTAGTTGAGTTACACATCCTCTTTTGGCTTGTTGTGCCACCTCTCATAACCACTATTTTGTTTTTACTTGAGTAGTTTATGGGGTAGTTTGGTTTCTCACCCTCTTTTGAATTTATGTGCCACCTCTCTCATGTCTTCACTTGAGGAGGCTATGCCACATGTCTTATCATTTACCAAGTAGGTGATAACCTCCCACCTTTTATGAGTAGTAGGAGTTAATGCACCTATTGGATGTAATTTCCCTTATTCTTCTGTATATTGAGCACTCTCCTCTCATCTTCATAAGCTTCACTAGTTCAGTGATCATTTTGTGAGAGTGACGAGAGTCTTCTGAAAATTCTCTTGTAGTGTTGTCTCTATTTTCTCTCTTTCTCTCTTTCAAATTTCTTCTACATTCTACTATTTCTATTTTCAATCATTTGATGAGTGGAGTGTATATGACCTACTACCGACAACATATCCTATCTTAGTTATTGCAGAATCCAACATGGTATCAGAGTGGGTTTGTCTGGTAAAGCTCTTTATTTTTTTTGAGTTTGTTTTGAGATATTTGAGACTAATATATTGTTGAATTTTTCCTCAAAAACCAAGTATGATCTTCTCCTGCATCCTTGAATGACATAGAGAATCATAATAGTTTAAGGGAAAAATATACATCTATTTAATCTGGTTTATATATGTATGTGTTCCTATAAGATCTGGGTGATTGCAACTTTTTGGTAATATTGGAGGCTTTTTTAGCATTTCCAGAGTGTCCAAAAGGCTTTAGAAAGTCAAGATTGAATTTTAAATCACAGATTGGAGGACATAGAAAAAATCATAGTAATTTTTTTTTCTAATATTTTACTAGAGCCATTCTCATTTTGACTTCAAAATTCCAGCTTTCACTCATTTGCAGAAAAAACAATTTCTGGGTTTTATTCCCAGGGTCGAAAAACCATATGGATAGTCATTAAATTTTGCAAAAAGTTGATAAATTGTGCATAAATCAAGTCAAAAATAGGTGTGAGTCGTTTATAATGGGAAGATTTTGCACTGTTCTTCAAAGTTGCATAACTTTTGCCTCGGGTGTCAGATTTTCGCAAACAAGTACTTGATGGAAAGCTGAAAAGGAGAAATTTCCATTCAAGAAGGTATTGATGAAAAAATTGCCTCTTTCTATCAGATATTATGGGTTGAATCTGCTACATTTTTTTTACCTTCAGTAAATCATATCTTTCACTTTTGTAATCTATTTTTCAAAAAGAAAAAGGTGCAAGAAAGATATTGAAGGGTAAATCACAAGTACAAGGATTTCTTTTTCATATTTTATTTCAAAATTAATTGTATCAAATATTGTAATTTTGGCTATAAAGAGCCTTATAAGCTTTGTAATCTTGAAAAACCTTGTAAAAGCACTAATCATAAAGTGCCAACATTGTAATATTTGGGGGGGGTGATTTTTGATACTAGTGGAAAGGGGGGCTTCATTGTGTTGACTCTTGTTCGCACATATTATCTTTTTCATACATGATTTTATGCATTATGGTTAAAACATTTTAATGGGGTTAATTGTAATCATGAAATGAGATAAAGTTCCACTATTGGGTTTTAATCATGGATATTAGTAATGAATTTCGCAAATCTTTTGTAAGGCTAAATTTAGAGAACTATTTTTCTTGGAAGAAAGGGATAAAGAATCAATGCCTTGAGTAGGATCTACTACCCTATCTCCTAGGAATCATTCCTAAGCCAAGCGACTATGATAGAAGAATGCATGGTTTAACAATAATGACATGGTCTATGGACTAATATGTCTTACTATATCTGAGAATATTTTACATCATACTGAGCACACCGAGTGCCCTTTCATGGCATGGATGATCATCCAACATGGTATCAGAGCTTCTAGAGGTGCGACAAGTGTTTACTTCAGGAGGAGCTTCTTAGTCCTTTCTACTCTCTCTATTTTGGGGGGGTATTTTCTCTCTCTATTTAGGGGGGGCTATTCCTCTTATGGGGGGATTCTTCTTTTGGGGGGGATCTATATGTACATGAGTACCTAACATGACCTCATTTGTTGGGACCCATCTTTTCACCCACCTAAGCTACGCTTAAGGGGGGGTGTTAGTGTAGGTTTTTTATTTTTCGTATGTTTGGGGTATTTTTTTTTCCTACACATATTATTTAAGCTTGCTTAGGTTTATTAGATGTGGTGATATGAGGACATGTGGAAAAATACAATAGCTACATATGTCACTCTCTCCCCACACATGGGTAGTTGAGTTACACAACGTCTTTTGGCTTGTTGTGCCACCTCTCATAACCACTATTTTGTTCTTACCTAAGTAGTTTATGGGGTAGTTGGGTATCTCACCCTCTTTTGGATTTATGTGCCACCTCTCTCCTATCTTCACTTGAGGAGGTTATGCCACATGTCTTGTCATTTACCAAGTAGGTGATAACCTCCCACCTTTTATGAGTAGTAGGAGTTAATGCACCTCTTGGATGTGTTTTCCCTTATTCTTCTATATATTGAGCACTCTCCTCTCACCTTCATAAGCTTCACTAGTTCAACTAGTTTAGCTAGTTCGGTGATCGTTCTATGTGAGTGATGAGAGTCTTCTCAAAATTTTCTTGTAGTGTTGTCTCTATTTTCTCTCTTTCTCTCTTTCAGATTTCTTCTCCATTCTACTATTTTGATTTTCAATCATTTTTTGAGTGGAGTGTATATGACCTACTACCGACAACAGATCCTATCTCAGTTATTGTAGAATCCAACACCTCTAAATAACAAACCTTCTCCCCTATACATTCCTTCTTTCCTCAATGGAAATATTATGACAGGAGTCCTAGTCGACTCTTCGAGTCGAGTGAATGGTATTATGAAGGAGACATTGTGGCTATATTCATTACAAAGGGAGGAATTTGAGAATATAAAATCTATTATATGTATGCATGATCATCTCTCTCTTGCACCGTATGGCTCTATAAATATTTCCATCCTAGTAGGACCTAGGGTTGTGGATACAATATTCAATTTCATTCCAAAATCCATTTTTTTTAGGGTGAAGTTGGGTAACCCATGGCCAGCTTCCATGAACAAAATTGCTTATGTTATTCATAAGTTTCTAAAGATCTCTCACAAAGGTGTCGTGCATGTTGTACATGACATTGTATATTAGCCATTATTATCCCATGGGGGTTACTCTTTGGATCATTTTTGGCCCACCCTAGTTAGTCTACTCCATCTTAGGATGGACCTGGTTTACCGAAATTGTCTAAAGTACAAAACTAGGGGAAAAGGACAATCGAAAGTGACTCACCTAGTAGCGCAACAACAAGCTACCTATTTCTCTCAAAAGGGGAATGGAAAGCATGCCTATGATTGGGGGCTTGTCTCTACCTCCCTCCCTGTGGAAGAGTTTTGGGTTACTACTCCTGGTTTTCGCATAAGGAGTCAAATGGTGCCCGCTTGGTGAAAGGCCAAGTGATAGGTATTTGACCTTCCTATCTTACCCACAGGACCTCAACCAGTTGTGTATGGTAAGGGGAAGGGTCCCCATGAGGAATCCTCTATGTCTCAACCTTTATGGCCTCCTACTGCTCCTACCTCTAAGGTAGTGAATTGGAAGAGGCCTATCATTGAGGCATTAGAGCCGTCTCCTCCCACTATTGTTCCATCATCCTCTCAACCTCTCCCTCTTATTCACATCTATGAGTCTCTCCCTTTGCCAAAAAAAACTATAATGGATACTTTGTTGGTTGAACAAGAGTCTATCATCCCATCTTAGCCTTCGACCTCTAGCTCCCAGAGTTTCAAAAACCACCTTGTACATGAGTGCAAGTATCAAAGAAAGGCTCTCGCCACTAAGCAGGCCACACCATGAAAGATGGAAGAGGAGACAAAATATTCTACTTCGGCACCTTCTACTATGTCCTCCTCTCTCATCCCATCTACTTTAGTTCCTTCAGCTTCGGTTTTGCTTCCAGCTCCTATTGCGAGCATAAGTGATCCTCACCTAGAGAGGGTGCAGGTATTTATTTCTCCTCAATTTGGCCTCCCCTTTTTATGTCCCTTCTAGACATCCCACCATTTTCAAAACCTGTGGACATGTCAAATACCTCAGTGGAGTCCACTACAATTTTCTCCTCTTCCTTCACACCTTCTACTTTGTCCATGGGGATCTCACATCCTCCAATGAAGTAGATGTAGGATGACCTCACTTGTAATGGGTGTCAAAAGAAGGTATCGCCTTCTTTAGAGGGTGGTTCTACATTAGATTGTGTTGTTCTAGTGACAGAAGAAGCCCCAACATCTCTAGAGCTTATCATTTCTCATGAGTCACTCGATGAGCCTAGTAGTGAATCTCTGGTGCTGCCTCTCTTTCCCATTGGGTTAACACATGGCACTCCCATGAAGTGCATGTTTAATTTTGTGGATGAGGTACCAACCCTATTAGGGATTTTCATGAAGTCGCTGAATTTCACCCCACAAGAACTGAGCAAAGAAGACTTCGAGGGGTCTTCTTCCTTGTCTCTTGTTGTGGGAGGGTTGGAGGGTTCCCCCCTTGATATTTTTCCCTTGTAGGTTCGTCTACCCTCCCCTTATGATGATCTAGACTAGGATAACAATGACCTCTTGGTTGATGAGGACTAGGGGAGCCTCTTCTTTAGCTATAGATTATATTGTGTGTGTGTATGTATTGTGTTCCCCCATTCTTGTGTTATGTGTTCCTGGATGACCCTTGTCATCCTTGTAGGTGCTTGGATACAGGAGTGTTTTTGTGTCATAAAACTTCCTCTATTTTTTACATCATTTTTCCTCTGTTGTGTATTGATTTTTGACAATTGGGAATGATGCAAAGTGTTAGGGGCATTTAGGCTTCCCTTCCATGCTGACCCATTTTTTTTGTTTTCTCGTACCTTTCTTCATATGGTCTGATATATTAGGGGGTTGATGACATATCATTTATATACTATTATATCTACTTGTCTATATTTATGAGTAGCTCTAGTCCTAAAATATTAGATCACCCCTATGTCCCTTGTTCGTGGTGTTATTATCTTTTCTCTCTTTGTGCTTATATTTCTTTCTTACTTTGTGATGTTGTGGTTCTCATGTGTTTTCCCTCACGTGTGTGACAACATTACCATGCTTACATCTCATTATGTTCCATGGGCCACAAAATCACTTTTTCATTCTTTCTTTTCTCTCCTTGGGATGTCATAGGCCTTTGTGTTAAGTACACACCATCCTAAGGGGGGGCTCTCACACTACTTCGATTTCAAAAAATGTATTCAGTGGCCAATGAATCTTTTCTGGAAAATACTGATGTAGGAGCATCCTTGGTTCTTCGAAATGCTGCATCAACCAAAAATATTTCATTTCAGTTTTATTCTTGTTCACTTTTTTTGTTCAGTTCCAGTTGGTAGATTTAGCGTATCACCATATTTTCTCACCAAACCTTGTGGATATATGTTTACATCATGGACATGTTCATTTTCCTAGTGCTAAGATTTAAGATCAATTGGATCTTTTTCCAGCAATTTATCACTTCCGGAATAAGTGGCAGTTTCAAGAACCAACACCAAAATAAGTTTTGAGCCTAACGGCTAGTTTGATCTATTGTGGATCTTTTTTGTACCTTGGGGATCTTGGTGATTTGATTCAAAAAAATTCAAGGAGTTTCCCCAACCTTAATTATGGGTCCACACTTCATCTTATGCACCCACCGAAGAGTAATTCAAATTTGAGGCTGACCTATTCATGCACACGTTACATTTTTCTTCATTGGAGATTGTAATAATCTTTGGCCGACGCTAATGATTCTAGATCTTTGGATATGATATAAATCATTGTAACTGATCATTAGGAAGAAGATAAGAATAGAATGAGATAGATTTTAGACTTGATATCTAAGATTTGAGCTAGCATATAGGAGCATATAGGAATGTTGTATTTCTGAGCATATTACATCAGGCCTGTGAGCTAGATCTGTAAGCCTAGATGTTGTTAGCCAATTGTAATTGAGATTTTTGTTAATGAGAATGTTTGAATCTTCATTTTCCTGCATATTTTGTGTTGCTTATGTTGTGTGACTCTTTCTGCATAGTCTAGACTATTCTCTTTGAGGACCCTCCTATCGTGACTGCACCAGATTGGTATCAAAGCGAGATTCATTCCTTGAGAGATCGCTAGATTTTGCGGAGTTCTGTTGAATATTTGTTGTAGGGTGGAAGATTGTAGATATGACCTACAACTATAAAGGACTTGTGTAAAGATGGCAGGAAGAATAAATGGTAGAGGAAATGGAGTGTGTGGAAATGTAGACCCAGCTATGATGGAGATGTTGAGAGGAATTGTTGCTAGATTATATGCAGTTGAAATGGCCTAGAGGAGAGGTCGACCAATTGATGATGTGAGTGATGAAGAGGTAGAAGTATAGGAAGAAATGGGAAGAGAAGATCAACCTAGCCTTGAACAGGGATAAGAGAGGTTCATAAGAGCCCTAACTAGAGTGAATACCAAACCACATTTCAATCCACTGAATTATAATAGTAAGTTGGATTCAGATGAATTGCTAGATTGGATAATAGAGATGGAAAATTATTTTGATTTTGAAGGTACCACTGAAGACAAGAAGGTGAAATTCACTTGTACAAAGTTTAGAGGACATGCGTCCCTTTGGTGGGAACATTTGTAGATAGATAGGAAAAGAATAGGAAAGGAGAAGATAAAATCATGGGATTGGATGGTGAATAGGTTGAAGACAAATTTTATGCTTGTAGACTATCATATTAGTTTGTTCAAGAAGTTGAAAAATCTGAAGCAAAAGGATTCAAGTGTGATAGGGTATACTGAGGAATTCTACAAGTTAACTATTAGATCCAAACATTTAGAGGATGAGATTGAGCAAGTAGCAAGATACGTGAATGGTTTGAGGTCATCCATACAAGATGAGATTAGTTTGATCAAGTTGGTGAGTGTGGAAGATGCATATCAATGTGCCCTAAATCAAAAAGAGAAGTTGAATTAAAGACATGAGCAAAGACAGAGAGGAAGAGGTGGAAGATTTCAAAGAGGAAGAACTTTTACTGGAGGAGGAAGAGGATCTTTTCCAGATCAGAACAAGGACAAGGAAGTCAATAAGAATGGGAATTCATACCATAGAGATGATGTAAACTCTTACCGAAGAGGAGGATATTGTGGTTACCAAAATGAAGGTTACAGAAGAGATGATAGAGGACATGAGATAAGAGTGTTCAAAGGAACCTATTTTAAATGTGGTGGAGGACATAGAGCATTTGAATGCAGTCAGGGAGAGACAAGCAGAAAGACTAAGAATAATAGAAGAACAACCTTTGTTGAGGAGGATAATGTTGGATCATCTAATCAACCAGAAGAAGAAGTGTTGGTGAATAGAAGATTATTGTGTCAAAGTGAGTTGGAGAAGGAGCCATTACAAAGAAAGAATTTGTTTCGGACCAGATCCAAGGTAGTTGGTAAATGTTGCAAAGTGATTGTTGATAGTGGAAGTTTTGAGAACCTAGTTTCTAAAGAAATGGTGAAAAAATTGAAGTTGGAAAGATTGAAACACCTGAAGCCCTATTAGATAGCATGGATTCTAGATGAGCACAAGATACTAGTAAGTGAACAATGTTTGGTTAAATTGAAGATAGGAAATTATCATGATGAAGTTTTGTGTGATATCATGTCTATGGATGTATGCCATGTTTTGTTGGGAAGGCCTTGTAAATATGATAGATAGGATATTCATGATGGAAAGAAGAACACATATACCATTGTTGCTAATGGGATGCAACAAACTTTGTTTCCATTGGAGGATGTGCCTAAAGTTAAGATTTGTATGAATGATAGAGTTTGTTTGGTTGATGGAAGGATATTTCTGGATGGACTGAAACATGAGAGCATGTGCTATACCTTGGTTCCTAAGAAGGCTGAAGACTTGAAGCATGTAGAAGAATAACCAAATGAGGTAAACGAGTTGTTGACAGAGTATGAAGATATCATTTTAGATAATGTACCTGATAGATTGCCACCTATGAGGAGTATTATTCATTGCATGGATTTGATTCTTGGAGCTAGTTTTCCTAACAAAGCAACACACCAGATGACACCATTAGAAAATGAAGAGTTGAATAGACAAGTGCAAGAGTTGTTGAGGAAGAATTTGATCAGAGAAAGCTTAAGTCCTTGTGTAGTACCTATTGTGCTAGCACCTAAGAAGGATGGAGAATGGAGGATGTGTACAGACTCTAGAGCCATAAACAAGATCATAGTGAAGTATAGATTTCCTTTTCCCCAGATGGATGACATTATGGATTGTTTGCGTGGAGCCAAATACTTTACAAAGATAGATTTAAAGAGTGGATATCATTAGATCAGAATTAGAGAAGGAGATGAGTGGAAGAAAATATTTAAGACAAATGAATGATTGTATGAGTGGTTGGTGATTCCTTTTAGATTAAAAAATGCACTAAGTACTTTCATGAGGTTGATGAATGAGGCATTGGAGAAATTCTTGGGTAAGTTTGTGATTGTATATTTGGATGACATCTTGATTTTCAGTAAGACTATAGAAGAACATTTGTTGCATATAAAACAAGTTTTGCAGAGGTTGAGAGAAGGGAAGTTGTTGATAAACATTAAGAAGTGTAGTTTCATGAAGGAAGAATTGGTATATCTAGGATTTGTGATATCTATGAATGGATTGGAGATGGATCCAGAAAAGGTAAGAGCAATTGTTGATTGGCCTACACTTGAAAGCATTGGAGAGGTAAGATCATTTCATGGATTGGCTAGTTTCTATTGAAATTTCATTGGGAATTTCAGTTCTATTTGTAGCCCTATGAAAAAAAATTGAGAGATAAGAAGGATTTTAGGTGAAAGTTTGGAGTAGACCAAAGTTTTGAGTTGTTGAAGCAAAAGGTGACTAAGCAACCTATGTTAACTTTACCATATTTTAATAAGGTATTTTAGGTAGACTATGATGCAAGTGGAAATGCAATTGGAGCAGTATTAAGTCAAGAAGGAAGACCAATAGCTTATTTCAGTGAGAATTTTAACGATGCTAGGAGAAGGGATTTAGTGTATGATCAGGAGTTTTATGCCATATTTCAAGCCTTGAAGAAGTGGAGACATTATTTTTTTCCTAAGGAGTTTGTGTTGTATACAGATCATCAAGCATTCCAATATTTGAACAGTCAAGCTAAGTTAAATCAAAGACACATGAGATGGGTAGATTTCTTGTAGAGTTATAATTTTTTTTTGAAACATAGGAGTGGAAAATCAAATAGAGTTGTTGATGCATTGAGTAGGAGAAATAATTTACTGGCAGAAATGAGAGTGGAGGTATTAGGGTTTGATGAATTAAAGAACTTGTATGAGGAAGACAAAGATTTTGCAAAACCTTGGAGATCTTGTAGAGAACTAGTCTTGGAGGATAGGATTCAATGGTTGGATTATTTCATTTAGGAGGATATGTTGTTCATAGGACATCAATTGTGTATACCCTAGAGTTCAATGACGGATAACTTGGTGAAAGAAAAACATAGTGGAGGATTGTCAAGACACTTTAGAATTGATAACACAATAGCATTGGTAAGTGAATTATTTTTGGCCATAGATTCATAAGGATGTTAGGAAATTTGTGTAGAGTTGCAGAATTTTTCAAGTTGCAAAAGGGAGTAGTCAGAATGTCAGATTGTATAAGCCTTTGACAGTTCCAGAGAGACCTTGGGAAGATATTAGCATGGATTTCATACTTGGTTTACCGAAGACACAAAGTAGTAATGATTCTATATTTGTGGTGGTGGATAGATTTTCTAAAATGGCACATTTCATACCTTGTAAGAAGACAACAAATGTAGTACATGTAGTAGACTTTTTTTTCAAAGAAGTGGTCAGATTGCATGGATTACCTAGGAGTATTGTTTCAGACAGAGATGTAAAGTTTGTTGGATACTTTTGGAGGACACTTTGGAAGAAGTTAAAGAAAAATTTGAAGTTCACTTCTACTTTCATCCATAGACTGATGCATAGACAAAGGTAGTAAACATGAGTTTGGGGAATTTGCTGTGATGTTTGGTTGGAGAGAAAACTAGAAGTTGGGTTTTAGTCCTTGCACAAGCAGAGTTTGCTTGCAACAATTCAATGAATAGGAGCACAGGGAAGACACCTTCTGAGATTGTTACTGGAGTTCATCCTAGAGGTATATCAAAGTTGAGAGACATCGGTATGGAAGATAAAAGGAGTGTAGAAGCTAAGGAATTTTAAAAACACATGAAGAAAGTGCATACTCAAGTGAAACAACAATTGGAAGATATGAACCAAAAGTATAAGGAGAGAGTATATGAAAAGAGGAGACATAATGAATTCAAAGTTGGAGACAAAGTGATGGTATATTTGAGGAAGGAAAGATTTCCAGTTGGCACATACAATAAGCTGAAGATGAGGAAGTTTAGACCTTGTAAGATTTTGAAGAAATTTGACTCAGGAAATGCAGGGGTATATCACCTATATTCAACATTGCAGATCTACATTAGTACCATGAAGTAGAATTCAATGAAGAAAGTATAGTTACCGGATGGCATGGGTATATCACCTATATTCAACATTGCAGATCTACATCAATACCATGAAGTAGAATTCAATGAAGAAAGGAAAGAAAAATTGGAGAACCAGTTTCCTAAACAAAAATTAGATGAGATTGAAAGGATTTTGGATATCAGAGATGGGAGGAAGACTCATGGAAGACAGTACCGAGAATATCTTGTGAAGTGGAAGGGAAAACCAGTGGAGGATTCTTCTTGGATTTCTCATGTTGAGGTAGATTTTTTTGGTTTTCCTTTAGCCCTAGAAAAGTGAGGGACTCACTTTTCATTAATCCCAGATGTCTAATGTAGGAGTATCCTTTGTTCTTGGTAATCTTGCATCAACCAAAAATATTTCATTTCAGTTTTGTTCTTGTTCATTTTTTTTGTTTAGTTCCAGTTGGTAGATTTAGCGTATCACCATATTTTCTCACTAGACCTTGTGGATCTATGTTTACTTTATGGACATGTTCATATTCCTTGTGCTAAAATTTTAGATCAATTGTATATTTTTCTAGCAAGTTATCACTTCTGGAATAAGTGGCAGTTTCAAGAACCGACACTGGAATATTTTTTGAGCCTAATGACTAGTTTGATCTATCGTGGATCTTTTCCATACCTTGCGGATCTTGGTGATCTAATTCAAATTGTTTCATGGAGTGTCACCGACCTTAATTATGGGTCCACACTTCATCTTATACACCCACTAAAGAGTAATTCAAATTTAAGGCTGACCTATTCATGCACACGTTACATTTTTCTTGATTAGAGATTGTAATGATATTTGGCCAACGCGAATGATTCTAGATCTTTGGATATGATATAAATCATTGTAACCGATCATTAAGAAGTAGATAAAAATAGAATGAGATAGATTTTAGACTTGATATCTAATATTTGAGCTTGCATATAGGAGCATATAGGAATATTTTATTTCTGAGCATGTTACATCAGGCCTATGAGCTAGATCTGTAAGACCAAATTTTTTTGACCGATTGTAATTGAGATTTATGTTAATGAGAATGTTTGAATCTACATTTTCGTCCATATTTTTTGTTGATTCTTTTGTGTGACTCTTGCTGCACGGCACAGACTGTTCTCTTTGAGGACCCTCCTACCGTGACTATGGCAAATCCCTTCAAAATATTTTTTCCAAAAATATCATTCCTCAACAAGGACCCCTTGCAAAATATTTTTCCTTCATCATGGGTTCGTAAAGAAAGAATTTGAAAAGATTTCCTTTGAGGAGGGAGCACCTTCTTTTGCAGGAAAAGTTATGACCTTCCCCTTGTGAGAGGACCTTCTTCCTTTCAAATTCCTTGATGAAGTGAACATCTTTCAAAAGGTTTCCTTGATGTTGAATTGATTTTTGAAAAACACTCTTGTACTTTCAAACTGAGTGTCCCGTGAGTGGACCTCTTCTCTTTTGAAGGGTTCCCTCAAAATAAAAAGTGAAAATATTTCAAAAAGATTCCTTGATGTTGAATTGATTTGTGAAAAACACTTTTGTACTTTCAAACTGAGTGTCCCTTGAGTGGACCCTTTTGAAAGATCTTCCTTCAATTTTTGACTATCTGCTTGTCTGCCTACATGGTTGCTTTGTGTTTTCTAACATGTTTTGTCAGCGGATTAACATGTTGCTTTGCAGGTGTGCTTGTGAAGTTGCTTTTCTATCTGACTCTGCAGAGTCCCTTACATTGGGATTCCTTTAGAAGAGCGTACCCGTGGGAACCATCTTTGTAGGTCCGAGGACCTATGAAGTTCTTGCATCCTATAGTATTTTTCCATCATTGGTTTGTGGGCCTTCAGTGCACTTTGTTTGAACCTTGTCAAGAGAGAGTACCTATGGAGTTATTTCCTGCCTTGCTCTTTTGAGTTCACCAGATTGTAGTCTGATTCCTCAATAGTTTAGGTATACATTTCTAATATATTTCAATCTACTTTACTGAACACTTATTGGCACTCATGTTTGCTAAAGTGGGGGAAAAATGTATAGAAGCGAATTTGTACCCCTCTTGCAAATTATCCTTTTAAACCCTCCACCTTAAAAAAATCAAATCCAACTAAGTAATTTGATGTCCTCATTTTGTACCCCATCCACTTGGTGCTTTTTTTAATCTCAGTGGGGGAATTTATATCAAGGACATGTGCGTGATGCATAGATGTTTGTGCAGTATGCTATTGTCCTGATAGGATTCCTACCTCTGGAATATATAGAGGCATTATATTCTCCATTAGCGATGAAACATAACACCCATGTGCCTTCCTTCTGACCTTTGAATGACTCTTTACCTCCTAATTGGCCTTTAAATGGCTATCTTTCATTCTCATTCCATCTTCTTCACGTTTCTACATACTTTCTTGATCTTGCTTCACATTCTTGGAAATTCTTTCTCCATACTTTTGCTACTTGTTGCACTATTGGCATCACAACTCCAACAATCTCAACATCCTACGTGTCTACCACAAAAGCTATAGCTTGGTGTCTTGTGAGACTTCTTTTCACATTCTTGTGGCTATGTCGACTCTGCCATAGCTGTGGACTTGCATTCCTCTCTATTGGCCTTGAGTGCCTTTGGTCGACGGTGGTAGCACTTCATATTACTTTGTTGTTGAATATGAGTAGCATAGTGTCTCTCATAGTATTTTCTTTCACTTTTATTCTAGCATCATTTACTCTATCATATTTCTATCTCTCTATCTATCTAGTTGTCCTTGGAGGTGGAAACACCAAAGCAGGGGTTTGACTGAAGCAAACCCCTATATAGCCCCAACATTTTTCCACTCTTGGTTGTGTGTAGGTACACATTCCTATGTGATGCAGTCAAGGTAGGAGGGTCCAATTAAGGACTTTCCAACCTTGCAGCCTAAATTACTAACTCCATGATCACAGTAGATATGCAACAAATATTAATATCTAATCAACAGAAAGATAAAGATATTTATGAACATTGGACACAACATATATCCTGGGAAAACCCTAATAGGGAAAAACCCAGCCTTCAAAGCTCATTCCTCATTATATTATAATTTCAAAACACATTACATAAGCCTCTTGGGCTTAACAGATTCTAGGTCAAAGCCCAGGGATTACAAATATCTCATATAATAACAATCTTCCATCAACTCCTTCTCCTGCTCCACACTCCCTCTGCTCTGTGATTATTCTAGATCAAAATACTTCATCACCATGCTTCATAATTCATACTATCAATCACCTTATTGACCTCCCTACCTTCTACCTTCTTGTAACAATCCTATGTCTTCAATTTATATCTTCCGTAAGCCTTCTAACTCTTAAGAAGCCAACCCAATTACAATGGTTAGTAAGGTAATGTGCAAACTCAAATAGGTCGGCCTCAAAAAATAAACAATTTACAATGCAAACCAACCAATGTCAGCCACAACAAAGTGAAGAACCAAAACAAAATCCTCAAACACAAAAGACCTTCAAAAATTATTCCTCGAAGATCCACAACATGCTACAAACACCCTATCATCCAAGAACATGAAAACATGAACTCACAAAAGAAAATCACCAATTGCAAGCACAAAGATCAATGTGGACCAAAAACATAGATAGAGCACAATCTAGAAACATCCACAAGAATCATGAATCACCACAAAAACATCCGCCACAACCCAAATTACTAGAATCACATCAACTCCTTTTAGGAACACCAACCAGAATAACAGAACAACTATCAAAATGCAAATACTCATAACTCAATCAAATCTTCATGCGGATCTCTAAAAATTCACATGAATAAAATAGATATACTCAAAAACAAACCCTTTAATCCATAACCTTTTATCATCAATATATTGAGCTAGCCAACATACTGAACTCCACTGCATCACTAACAACTTGCAACTTATTTTATCACAATTTTCTTAATATCCTTGACATATACAACCTTAAAGACATTAATGCTAATAGTGTCTAGTAACTAATTTCAGCTCCTCAGCCTCTAGCAATCAAATACAATAATCTAGTACTCTACAATTTCACTTTCAACTACCTCAATTGTTCTAAATGCTTTCGGATGCTCCTGCATCAGACTCTCAGGGTTATTTGAAAAGTGATCCTCTTCACTTTGGTCTCTACTATGTTGAATCCAATGTTGTCCCTTGAATTGGTTCTACAATCTATCCATAGGTACTTGCAACTACCTCAAGGCTAGCATTTTGTTCAAGTCCACCCTGCAAAACTACCTCAAGTTCTTCTAAGTTTTGCGTTCTACTTGCAAGCCTTGCACCGCCTCACTAGTCGGTGGTCTGAGCAAGGCCACGCTACAAGTTGCCTCAGGTTCTTCATCTTGTCATGGTCGAGGTTCGGTGGTCTACTTTCAAACCTTGCACTACCTCACTAGTCGATGGTTTGAGTAAGCCTTCTCCACAAGTTTCCTCAAGATCAGTATCTTTTTGTATTCCTTCATTCACATTTACTTCACTCTGGTACTTTAACCTTCTCCTTAAGATCAATACTTCACCTTCTTTTGGTTCCTCTATGAAATATGATACCTCCAAAGGTTCCCCTTCCTCTGCATAAACTAATTCTATATCAACAGGATTTTCTTCATCTGCACCAACTATCTTTGTATCCTTTATTGCTTCTCTTTCATTAGCTTCTCTGGTATTAGGTTCATGATGACATTTAGTGCATGATTCTTTATTCATCCAAACTTGAAAATAGGTTCCTCCTCTAGCAAATCCTCTTTCACTCCTCTAGTACCCTTTATTGCAATAAGTATTATAACTCTTGTCACCTCTCCCTCTTTAGTTTGAATAACTGTCCTTGTTCTACTCTGCATAAGGTCTTCTTTCTCTACATCTTGATCCCTCTTTTCCTCCAACATATGATTTCTTCCATCTATACAATCTTCTAGACATACAAGTAACATGTTTCCATTTTTCTCCATCAATTCATCCATAATTCATCTGCTTACAATCTTTCATAGGCTTTCTCTTTCTCATTTTATCCCAACATATCTTTTTAGAATGATTCCTTAATCCACATAACTTACAAGGATATAGGTCCCAACACAATTCTCTTTCATGTCCATGCCTATTACAATGTGAACAATACATACTTTTTCTTCCCTGATTCGAATTGTTTGAACTTATAACAACTTCCTTACCTCTATTATATCCAAGGCCTTTACTTTTGGGTCTCATTATTGGTTCAATATGTTATGTAATTCCTCGTTGATGCTTTCCTAATCCTTTTCCTTCATATTCTATTTTGTGCATGATTTTGAAACCAATACCATCACCAACAATTGTAGGCTTAATTACATTGTTATCTTCAACTTCACTTTCTAAAGAAACTTCTACAACATCACAAAATTCAGGCTTAGATTTCAGATTCTCATTCTCCTTCTAGTGTGCTATAAGTGATTGTTCCAACTGATTAACATGTTCCTTCAAGCCTAACATTTCTTTCTTTTGCAAACTGTTCTCCTTGTTCAACTCTCCCAAACTTTCCTCCAAATCTCTGTTCCTCTTTTCCACCTTTACAAACAACTTGAATCCTTCTATAAATTTCTTTTCAACATCCTCAAACATATCCAACTCTACTTCTAGTTCTTCATTTCTCCTTACATTTTTTAGTTCTTCTTCAAGAGCATCATACTTGTCTCCTCCTAGTTCTTTCATCCTCTCCATCAATTATGAATTACACTTCTTGATTTTGCACAATTCTTCCTCTAAAGTATCCCTTTCGTATATTAGGTTTTCATTTTCCTTCTTCATCCTTTGCCCAATCTTCCCCATTGAAACAAATTAGATAAACAATTAAATTCAAATGTGTACCCAAATCTTTCTTGCCTCGGTTTTTCTTCTATGATGGCACTTATTACTTCTAGGATTTTGCACTTCTTTCAACACTGTCTTTCTTCGCAACAGATTCACAACTAGCTAATAGACTTACAACCAACTCTGATACCAATAGATGTAGTTAAGGTAAGAGGGTCCAATTAAGGATTTTCTAGCCTTGTAGCCTAAATTACTAACTCCATGATCACAATAGATAAGCAATGGAAACTAATAGCTAATCAATAGAAAGATAAAGATATTTATGAGCACCGAACATAAGATATATCTTGGGAAAACCCTAATAGGGAAAAACCTAGCCTTTAGAGCTCATTCCTCATTATATTATATTCTCGAAACACATTACATATGCCTCTCAAGCTTAACAGATTCTAGGCCACAGCCCAAGGATTACAAATATCTCATATAATAACAATCTTCCATCAACTCCTCCTGCTCCATAGTCCCTCTACTCTGTGATTCTTCCAGATCAAAATAATTTGTCACCATGCTTCATACTTCATACTATCAATCACCTTATTGACCTCCCTACCTTCTACCTACTTGTAACAATCCTCTATCTTCCATTTATATCTTCCACAAGCCTTCTAACTCTTAACAAGTCATCCCAATTACAACAACTAGTAAGGTAACATGTAGACTCAAATAGGTCAGCCTCAAAAAATAAACAATTTACAATGTGAACCAACCAATGTCAGCCACAAAAAAGTGAGGACCCAAAACAACATCCTCAAACATGAAACACCTTAAAAAATTATTCCTCGAAGATCCACAACATGCTACAAACACCCTATTGGCCAAGAACATGAAAACATGAAATCACAAAAGAAAATAATCAATCAAAAGCACAATGATCAATGTGGACCAAAAACATAGATAAAGAATGATCTAGAAACATCCAAAAGCATCATGAATTACCACAAAAACATTTGTAACTCAAATTACTAGAATCACATTAACTCCTTTTAGGAACACCAAGTAGAATAACATAACAACTGTCAGAACATAGATACTCATAACTCAATCAAATCTTCATGTAGATCTCTGAAACTTCGCATGGATAAAATAGATATTCTCAAAAACAAACCCTTTAATCTACAACCTCTTATCATCAATATATTGAGTTGGCCAACATACTGAACTCCATTGCATCATTGACAACTTGCAACTTATGTTATCACAATTTTCTCAGTATCCTCAACATATATAGCCTTAAATATATTAATTCTAATAGTGTCTAGTAACTAATTTCAGCTCCTTAGCCTCTAGCAATCAAATATAGTTATCTGGTACTCTGCAACTTCATTGTCAACGCCTCAATTGTTCTGAATGCTTTGGGATGCTCCTACATCACTATGGAGCTTGTTGGTGAACTAGACCCCTCATGAGTTCACTTCCACCACCTTTTATTTTGTAACTTCTATACCATCTTTCTAGTTATTTTGCTTACTCTATTAATTATCATTTAGTTAGCACTTCAAACCTCAACCGCTAAGCTGTTAGTGGGTTTTTGACACTTTTTATTATACCTTTGTACTTTCTAGTTGTATGGATGCCAACACCCTTGTGAGACACGATCGTGTTGTGCTGTCATCCATGACATGCACTGTTTCCTCTAGCAGAGAGTTGTCCAAGGTACAATTTGGGTTCTAGAAGTCTACTTGTTTAGCCCCATCAAGAATCTCAAGTTAGTAGAGTGACATAAGCACTTGAGAGTGCTCTTCTTTTTCTATCCTTGAGTTGAAAAACTTTTCCAACCTAAGGTAGACTAGGGTAGCCTTTCGCTCTTGACTCTCCATGACTTGGAGCCTTGGTGTGGTTGGTCTCCCTCCTCTATACTACTATACAAATGACGTGCATGCTCACTTTGGGGTAGTGGAACATCAGGCCTTCCACTAGGTGAGTTTCCCTTAGGAAGGTGGCTTAGTGAGAAAGTCATTCTTTTGTGTTGGCTCTCACTATACTTACCATACCAAAACTATCCCTTTGATAATTCTGATAGGGCACCACTCACATTCATGTTTTGTGCTTAACAAGCTATGTTATGCTAAGCACCCATGTACATGGAAAGGCTCCACATGCAATCAAGGTGTGTTATGCAAGGTGGCCTTGAATTAAGGTTTTGAGCTTCACAAGGTCACCAAGTTGTATTATACCAAACACTTATGAACAAGAATGTAATTATAGGATTTTGTTCAAAGGGACTTTGCTTCATTTGTGTAAGGTCTTCTTCTTAGGGAACATCGTACCTAATGTATCCAACAGAGGTTAAATCAAGAGTAAAAGATTCATAGCTTACGGAATGCAGTGTGTCACATTACCACTAAGAGGAAAGTTTCACACTAAGAAATATCACTCTTGGAGGACATCAAACTCAATGACACCACCAAGAAATGGACACATCACAAGAAAAAATAAAATCACACCATGAAACATGTAAAATGTCGAAAGATATCATCGATGTATTCCCCCACTTTAAAGTAGTCTCTATGGCCATTGCTATGAGAAAGTGTTGTAAAGTAGCCAATGTTTACTCCTAAGACATGAGAGCTTCCTTAGAAAACCCTATGCTAAGTCATATGTTTCTAAAATAAAGCTATGCCATGAAAAAGGAGGGAGGCGTTGCCTCTATAAATACATAAGGGATCTATGGATTTGAGGTTAGTATATCTTTTCTACAATTTTTTTATAGAGATAGGACATCTCATCATCCCCCAAATACTCATAGAACTAGAAGAATGACACATAGAGAGAAAAAACAAAGAAAAATCCTTTTGGGTCAACATGGAGGAGCCTAAATGTCTTGACACCTTGCATTATCCCAAAAATGAAAACACAAGACAAGTGAAAAAATATAAAAAATTTATGACATAGAGAAGAATGTATAAACATATAGAGGAATGAAAAGAGAGAGAGAGAGATACATCAAACAAAACAACATGGGGGATCAAATTACGCACATGCAATCACATAAAAAAACATGAAAAGAAAATAATGCAAAAGAATAGTAAGGCACATGTGAGTCAACCTATAGTAGGTCATCTACATCCCAATCTTGGTCGGTATATATGGAAGGTGGATAACTAGCCAAAGGGACAATAGAAAGTGCTGAAGTAGGGGAAGTACAAAGTTCAACACTCTTTTTAGTAGAATTGTCATTTACACTCATAGAAGAGGAGAACAATAAATTCAACTCATTATTAAATTGTTCATCAATCTTTGCAATATCAATGTTCATCATCTAGATTAGTCACAATAGGAGATTAAATGATAATTTCCCTAGAAAGTTCTTTCTTATGTTGCGGCGAGGGTATGAAATTATGCATTGCTTCAAGAAAGTTAGGATTTTTATTTTCTATGTTTCTCTTTTCTACTTTAGCTTGCAACATACGAGCAATAGCATGATGTCTACACCTATGCTCTCTATAATTTTGATTTTGTTTGAATTTGTTGTCAATTTGGGTTTGTGTAGGAGTGGGTTTTTCAATCATAGGTTTTTTTCTTCCCTTATGGGAGGAATAGAAGGAACCATGGGAGGTTGGTCACCCACTTTCT
This sequence comes from Sequoia sempervirens, assembly GCA_007258455.2. Lineage (NCBI taxonomy): Eukaryota > Viridiplantae > Streptophyta > Pinopsida > Cupressales > Cupressaceae > Sequoia > Sequoia sempervirens. Next base: position 429,579,075 of record VDFB02075321.1, on the reverse strand, counting down.
CTTTGAATTTGTAAACTTGTTTTACTTTAGGAGGCACAACGAGATTTTTTTGATTATCTCGTGGTATCTTATAGGAAATGGTAGGAGGATTTGTCATAGGATGCTCTAGATATTTGGAAGGGATTTTTGTTCAACCATTGGTTCATCAAGGATAGGTGACTCAATCATAGGTTGAGGCATATTTCTAAGGGATAATTCTACTATGCAATTCACCTTAAACTTTTTATATGCTTTGAAAAATTAGTTCTCATGAGGTCTAATAGGTTCAATAGGATTGGGCCAAAATAAATCCAATGAAAAGTTCCCATGGGAAAACATAGGATTAATGCCACTATGATACAGAATAAAGATGTCATTTCTAAAGGGAAACTTCAAACATTTATGCACAACCGATGGGATGAAATTCATGGATCAAATCCATGGATAGCCTAACTTCATACAAAATTGGTTTGATGATGGGATGATGGTGAATGAGACACTTAATGTTTTTGGTCCAAATTTTAAAGGGAGATTTATCAAGCCCATCATAGGAAAAAGAAATACATAATGTGTTTTGATCCATGCTTTTGGTTTGTCATATGTATCTTGATAAAGTTCATGCACAAATATAAATTCTTTAGTGATCACGTTCACTACACATTTGGGATCAATTAATACCCCATTAGTAGGCTTTTCATTGATTCTTCTAGCTATGTAAAGAGGACCATCAAGTACATGTTTAAGTATGTCTTTTTTTGAGAAAGAAACATTAAGAGGAATTTTGATTGAGCCCTTATGAGGTTTAGCTTCAATAAATTACACCATTCTAACTGTTTCTTTTTTATTGTCATATTTTATGTTTTTATCATCTATGTCAACATTCATCACATCATTCTTTATTTCACTAGCTTTAACAAATGAAATAGTATGCTTCGACATGGGATTTATAAAGATTTGTAAGTTTTGGTTAGGAGGAGCTATGAACTTATTACCTTGATCATTCAGACCTCGAATTAGAAGTTTATTATTATCAATGATGTCTTGCACAAGATGTTTAAGATGCTTACAATATTTTGTATCATGTCTATTTTTTCGGTGATAATGGAAATAAGATTTTGGTCTATTATTTACGGGTAATGGTTTATTAGGATCAAGTGCCCAGACAGGAGGTAAGGAAAGCATATTTTTTTCTACGAGTTGCAACATGATATTATGAAGAGTATTGGGTAGAGGAGTCAATTTTCTATTCCTATCCACAAAGGAATATGAATTTGTCATCTTTATGGCAGCCACTTGGTTATCAAATTTTTGGTTGGGTTGAGGGGAATAAAGTTGTAAAAAATCCCCTATTTTATTTCTTGAAAAGTTTGTAGCTATTTTTAGTTTTAGATTTAGACTTGTGAGAACAACTAGGGGTATTTTTCATATCACAACCATAAGCCATATTCTGATAATCACGAAGGGTTGTACATAACTGTGTGAAGGATGGTAACTTCAACATATCAAGTTTGGTTTGGATTTTTCTAAATGTAAATTAGAAATAAACATTTGTTGAAGGTCAACATCAGGAATCTTAATGTTTATTTGTGAATAAAGCATTTGATAGCATGCTATAAAATTAGTAACCTTTTCATCATCCTTTTGCTTGCATGTCATTAAATCAACTAGTGTCATCTTGGGACCCATGTGAATGTGGAAGTGGTTGTAAAAGGCATCAGTAAGCTCATTGAATGATCCAATTGAGTTTTTTGATAAGGAGCAAAACCACTCTAAAGTAGTATCCTTCAATGACCTAGGGAATAGTTTACCCAAGAGCTTATCTTTAAAGATAAAGTCACTACACAGGGTTGTATAAGTGGAAACATGGCTAACAAGATCTCCTTTCCCATTGTATTTCTTAAATCTAGGAACTTCTATACCTTGTGTGATTTGTGTTCTCAATATCTCTAGGGATAATGGGTTGGTTTTGATGTATTGTGAAGGTTGACCATTGTTATTTTGATTTATGGTTGCAATTTGTTGTTGAAGGGCTGACATGTTTTGTAAAAGTGTGTTAAGTATGGCATCATTATTGTTATTGTAAAGTGGAGGGGAGTAAGGTGGAGTGGTGTATGAATGTGGAGGGAAAGTGAATTGTAAATTTGTGAGGGTTGATGGTTGAGGAGATTTATTTGAATGCACAAATCTAGAAGGATTCCTTGTGAAAATACCTAAGGAAGTGTTGACATTAGTAGTATGCTAAATGGTTGTTGTAACTTGAGTACTAGTGTATGTAGGGGTGGAAATGGGTATTGTATAAGGAGGAATTGAAGTTCCACCTTGGATTTGGGTATACCCTAAAGATTGAGTAAAATTAGTCATGGTAAGGATGGTTTTTTTAACATCATTCACATTGGTTGTAGGTATGGAAGTCATGGGAAATGAAGTATGCATGTTATCATACATAGGGGGTCAATTATCAAAACTATTAGAAAGAGAGTTAGAAAAACCAAAATCCACAATGAATGGTGTATCGTGGGATGACATGAGTCTCAAAATACATCTCACAATATTATTGATAATAGGACACCAAGTTATAAAGCTCATACAAGTTCCAAAAACTTAGTGTGTAAACCCAAAATGGAAAGAGGCTTAAAATGCAATGCAATGACCTAAAATATAATGCAATTTTTAGATTCTAAACAAGGTAATTTTCTAATTACACTATGAAAAAATCTAAAATCAAATCTTGTAAATGCAATTTTGAAATTAGACAATGCACTAAATGTACCAAATTAAAAGCTAGATCTAATTAAATTGATGAAACACAAAATCAACAAACTAAAACAGAAATCTAAAAGCAACAAACATAACACATAAATGAGCATTTTAATTTCTAGAAATGCAGATCAAGACTTGATCAAAGACTCATTTTCCCTATGGCGAATGTGTCCTGAATGAGGTTTTTGAAATTGTTTTTTACATATTTTCAAAAAAATTCTAGTGGTTTCCAAATTCAAGTTTGCTATAGTAAGTTTTAGTTTGATTTTTTGTAGAATGCAATATAAAATTTAATTGCAAAATGTGACAAAATGATGACCTAAAAGACCTAGTTTGATATGAAATTTTATTTCATTTTTCAAATGCAATTTTATATGATGTAAATGATATGCAAGATAGTTTTTTTTTTGTATTTTTTGGATTTAAGGAATGCAAAAATATGCAATCCTAAAACCTAGATGACATGCAAATTTGAATGCAAATTGGACACCCTAAATGAGATCTAATTCGTGATGCAAATGAATGCAAGATCTAAATCTAGGATGAAAAGGACTTCAAAATTAGAAAACTACAATGTTCAAAATGTTGGGTTCACCATAATGAATCATCGAAAAATAGGTTCACCAAAATGGATTAACAAAATGATGAACCTAATTTCCCTTATATTTCATTCAATTATGAGGGTTATAATGCATAAATGAATATAAAAAATTACACCTAACTGATATACCAATCAAAAGGTAGGTTTTAAGAGGGTCAACTATTTTGAGCCTATTGCAAAAAGTGCTTTTTTGAACCTCACTGAGGACTCATTCACCCTATGGTGAATGGTTCCTGGCTTGGGATCTGGAAAAAAGGTTTTTGGGTTATGTTCCTCTCAGTTTGCACTTCAAGATTCTAGTTGAAGACTATCAAAACCCAAAAATAAATCCCATAGCTAAGTTTCCATGAATTTGCAAGAAGGGTGATAACTTTTGCAATTTTTCTCTCCAAATGATCTTCAACCTAAAACCTACAATCACACATCAAAGGAGAGAAAAATATTTTTTGTTAGCGAATAGGGGTTTTCCTTGGTCAAACCTCATTTTGGTAATTAAACCTTGAAATGAAACAATGCATAAAAGGAATGATGAATGAAGAAAATGCAATGTTAGAACTCACCAATCCTTAATTGAACCTTTGATAAATCTACAAACTTGTATTTTAGTGGGCCTCAATTGATATAGATCTTGACCATGGAACTTGATTAGAAACAATGCTTGAATAGGATCTTCAATGCACATCAAGACATTAGTTCAACAATGCATGCATGATGCACTATTCCTTTGACATGATGAAATGACTCTTGATTATTGTAATATTCTTCAATAAATCTTCCCTTGAATTCCTTAGAAATAAAACATAGAAAAATGACCCTTGGAAATTTTCATGGTCTTTTAGGCCTTTCCTCTCGATGGTTGGTCCATTTTTCTTTGATTTAATGTTGTAATGTGGCTTAAACATTCACATTAGGTCCTTAAAATTAAAATTATGGCATCTTGTGAAGGTGTTGTAAAGAGTTGTAAGACATTTCTACACATTTCTAGACTCTATTCATTACAATTCACCTAAAAATCATCTTTTTATTCATCATCAAGTCCTATTTTGAAGTGTTATAAAGTCTTGTAACAATATTTCACACTTTTCTAGGCTTATCTTCACTATTTACACTTTTCTTATCCTTTATTGGACACCTTTATGCACTTATAAGGATTAATTAAGTGTGTTTTTGAATGTAAACCCAAAAAACAACATGTAATGCAAGATAATTCTAGACACCCACTTTCAAGTCCAAGGTGGGACCCATTCACCATGGGTGGTGAATGAGTCCCTCTTGGCTCAAAATTCAAAATATTTTAAATTTTCTTTCGGTTTTTTATTTAAAATCACCTTATGTCGGCCTGTGATGAGGTATCATTGGGTTAGTAAGGCACAAGTGTGTATAAATGTGGTTTTTCTCCTCATTTTACATCTCCTAACTAATTCAAGCAATCTCTTCATTCACTAAGCATTCAATTAGCATTTGGGCACTTTGCATCATCTAATCAAGTATCAAGAGTAGCCATTGATATATCTTCAGATTTTATTCAACAAGGGTTTGGTAAGTTGATAGCATTTTCATGCTATTTGTTTATCATTCTCTTCCATTTCATCATTTCATTAAGGATTTGATTACCAAGGTGGGATTTGACCAAGGAAAATCCCTAAGATCTAACCCTTAACCATTTTCCCCCTTTTGCATGTGTTATGTATGCAGATTTATCAAGCATTTAGGTGTTGAAAAGTGGACAAGAAGTCAAAAAAGTGTTTCAAATCAGCTACAACCTATCTCAACCTTGGAGAAGACATTCTGTCAGTTTTCTGCAGATTTGACTTCATTAACTCGACAAACAGAAAATCTCAGATCTGGTGCTACAAGATTGGTCACTGATTTCACATAATTTTGGGAGTGGAATGATTTTACATTAGTGGCAAAACATTCTCACCTTAAGGCTAGAAATCCATATTTTGTCAGATTCTGGATCCCGACACTCAGAAACCTATTCTTAGAAGTTTTCATATGAAGCGGGACTGATTCACCATCGGTGGCGAATGAGTCCCACTGGTGATTTTTAGTGATTTATTTCAGCATTTAGAACACTCCAGAATCTTCATCAAACTTCTAGGTGTACTCTAATTCAACCTTCTTGATTTTTGTTTTGCATTTGTTAATGTTTAGTTCATGTTTGCATATCACATTGTGTTTTCCAACATTGCATAATTCTTAGGTTTTGCATTCAAACTTAGTCAATTACTTACCTTAGTTGCATTTAGATCATCTCATTTATCCTAAATAACATCATACACATCTTAATTTGAATGAACCACCTAGATTTTGTGTGGGGTTTATCTCTCTACTTTTAGGTGAATATCTTAAGAGTGCAATATTAGCCTATAAGCCCCATACCCAAAAATATATGGTTCATTTTGGTGAACCTGAATAGTGAGCACTTTACATTTCTAATTTCCATTGTATCTTGCATCCTAGGTTTCATTTGCATCAACATTCAATTAGGGTTTTTTTTGTTTTTGTATCTTAGGGTTTCTTCAAATTGCATTAGTGAAAGACTCATTTAGACTTCTTTTTTGCATATCATATCATTGAAAAACTAAAAATATGCATTTGCATCATCAGTTTGCATCAAAAAAAGATTAAAATTACTTTTAATTTTCTGCAAAAATATATATATATATCATACTTGGACTCATTCGCCACCCTGGGCAAATTAGTTCACTTGCACATTTCATTTTGCATTTTCAGGCATTTTCCTAGGTAATTACTACATTTGTATTTTATGTTGTTATTTCTCTGTTTCAATTTGTAGAATTCCTATTATTTGCATTTTGCATTCCTAGATTACATTGAATTTACATTCACCCCATCTTTGGTGGTACTTGTATTAGTGTTGGGTGCCCCATTGATAATACTTTAGTGAGACGAAGTTTTTGACTCATGGATTCCAGCGATAGCACTTTCATTGTGGACCTTGGGATATCAAGAGCTCCTACTCCTAGTATGGAAAATGGTGTATTAGGCATGGATACTACCACTTCTATGCCTTCCCCTTTCCATCCAATGAATGTTGACACACAAAAAAATTCCATTCCACAAGAAAAATTCATTAGTATTCATGAAGATTTTGCACACTTACAACAAGACTTGTCTCTTGAAAACATTTCCACCACTTCTATGAAACGAATAGCCAAGATATACAATAAAAATTCTCCTTCCACATCCCAATCAACAAACATAGTTGCAATCCAAGGAGGATCTCACATTCCTCCCCCTTTAACCATAGCATCCTTACCAACTTATACCACTCCTCAAGTTACAACAACTACGCAATAGGTTAGTCATGTGGCTCCTTCTTTTGCAATTCGAACTAGCATTCCTACTTATTTTGTGGCATCACATTTTCCTTCTTCCACCTTCACCCCTCTTAGTGTTCCTTTCACTTCACATAACATTACGTACACTCCATCTCCCTTTTCTCTTCCACCTCATACCACTTACACTGATCCCATCATTACACAACTGTTTAACACAGTTTCATCCATGCAATAACAACTCTCCACCATTATGAAAATCCAAAATGCTCCATGAACATATCATGTTTGTAGTAGCCCATTATCCTTAGAAATCTTATGCACATAGATGTCACAAGGAATTGAAATGCCTAGGTTTGAGAAATACGGAGGTAAAGGTGACCCTAATAATCATGTGAATGCTTATACAACCTTGTGCAGTGATTTTATCCTCAATGATAAGCTATTAGCCAAACTTTTTCCTAGGACCTTGAAAGAAACTGCATTAGAGTGGTTTTCAAACTTACCCAATCATTACATTTGATCATTCAATGAACTTGTAGATGCCTTCATAAGTCATTTACAAGTCCAAATGACTCCTAAAAAGACAATGGTTGATTTAATGTGATGTAAAAAAAATGTAAATGAAAAATTCATTGACTTCATTTCACGTTACTAGTCATTGTATGCTCAAATTGATGTCAAGATTCTTGATTCACATCTATAGAAGATGTTTATCAAAAACTTGCACACTCACCTTCAAGATAAGTTAACTATGATGAAATTTCCTTCATTCCTGTTTATGCATGACCCTTTGTGATTATCACAACTTAGTTTATAGTCATGATTCAAAGTCCACTTCTAACTTCAAGCTGAGAATTCTAAGAAAAACAACCAAAACAACGCACAAAACTTTAGAAAACCAAACTGAGGCTTCTTACAATTCAATCTGCCTTCTCCGCAACCAACCCAACCTATTCCAAATAAAGTCATAGCTATCAAAGCAGTGGTACCATTTTCCTATGGGGACCCAAAGATACAATTTACTCCCTTACCTGATACCCTCCATAATACAATGAACCAATTGCTCCAACAACAAATGATCACTTTGCCTACTGTTAAACCGCTTGATACCACCAAGCCTTTACCACCCACCTTTAAACCAAATGCTTATTGTCATTTTCATCACCAAAATGGCCATGACACCAAACAATGTAAGCATCTAAAACACTTAGTTCAAGAACTCATTGATTCGGGTTGTTTGTCCATTGTGGGTGTCAATGATCAAAGCAATAAGTCTATTGTACCCCCTAACCAGAATTTACAAATCTTTACCAACCCAATGCCTAAACACAATATTTCATTTGTCAAGGCTAGTGAACCTTCAACCCTTCAAGTCATGAATATTGATACAATCAATGAACAACATGATATACCTCCAAATGTTACCCAAGTTATTTTTAAGGATGAACTTGTGAGTGTGATAGACGTTATCCCTTGTAAGGGCCCAACCAACACAACTCTTGATATCAATTTTTCTTCTAAATATATCCTAAAAAACCTTCCTAATGGTCCTCTTTACATAGCTAGCCAAATCTATGATAAGCCCGCCAATGGGATATTAATAGATCCCACCTGTGGCGATAATGTGATCATAGAAGAATTTTTAGTATTACATGAGTTGCATGAAGATTATTATAATAAACCAACTGCATGGATTGAGACACATATTGGTTTTGTGTGCCCTACGATCAGATTGATCGTACTCCCATTAAAAATAGGACCAAAAACTTTGGATGTAACATTTTCTATTATTCCACAATCAGATTAATTTTGTCTATGGCTATTCCATTCTTGGCTTCACTCGAAGAAAGTTGTCCCTTCGGTTGTTCACAAATGTTTGAAGTTTCCACATGGAAATGAAATATTTACCATCAACCATAGTGGCTTTAATCCATTGTCCTCTAAAGGTAATTTTTCCCTAGAAGCCTTTTGGCCTGAACCTATGGAGCCCATCACCTCTTTTAAGGATTTCTTTTTCATAGCCTATTAAAAGTTCAAAGCCAAATGCATTGCTAAATTGTCTCTTTGTAGCATGTCCCCATCCACTTCCACGCCTATCCTAGATGAAACCATGCTTTAGCCTATGTCTGACATTGAACAAACCACACAACCTCATGAACAACCACCCATAAACACTTCCCCTTCCTCATTTAAATGACAAAGAGAAAATGAAACCAATCCCATCATGCCTCCTCACATTAAACAAGTGTATAAAGCTAAAGAGAAAGTGATTGACCCGTCTTCTTCAATTTCTTTCATTCTTCTCCCTCCAGAAGAAAAGGAACCTATGATGGATCAAATTTCTCTTACCCCTCAACAACTCCAAAATAAAATAAAATGCAACCTCAATGCTAGGGAACATAGGAATTTTCATCGTCTCCTTGCTCATCAATCTTGAATGGAAGAAAATAAAGAAAACCAACCCCTGCCTTTGATAGAAGCAATAGATGATTACCCTCCTCTTCTTGACCCGCCACAAGATAACACAACCCAACCCTCACAACAAAATGAACCAATCCAACAACCACAACTTTTGATACATCCTTCCTTGAAAATAACCCTTCATCCTCCTATTGTAATCAATCTTGATGATGATGATGATGATGAAGAGATCACAAAAGTAGATGAAGAGCATAACAATATAAAATCACTATTTTCATCTACCATGAGCTTAAATGATAAATCTTCCATACCAAGTGAAGAACCTGGTACATCTCCTAGTTTGACACTTGCAATTCTTCCTTTGGACAACCAACCACCCTTGCAATACAATAAACATGATTGGGAGGTGGATGACTTGTTAGATAGTTGACTTACATTTTCCTTTCTCTTTTTCTTTGGTTTGATTTTATGTGTGTATCATGTTCCGTGTAACGCACGTTTGATGTTCTCTCTCTTTGTACACTTCTATTTGTATCTCTATTCTTCTCGATGTTGTGCATTTCCTTTTTCTTTTTTGTTTTGTGTTCTTGTGGGGATGACACAAAGTGTTGAGACGCCCTATGTCTCTTCCATGTTGACCCAAAAGGTCATTTTTCCTTTTTGTTTTGTTTTCTCCTTTTGGGGATGACACAAAGTGTTGAGACACCCTATGTCTCTTCCATGTTGACCCAAACGGTCCTTTTTCATTTTTATTTTGTGTTCTCCTTTTGGGGATGACACAAAGCATTGAGACACCCTATGTCTCTTCCATTTTGACCCAAAAGGTCCTTTTTCTTTTTTGTTTTGTGTTCTCCTTTTGGGGATGACCTTATGGGATGACATGTTGACCCAAATAGTCGTTTTGTGTTCTCCTCGCAAGGCATTGAGACCAAAATGTCTCCTTCATGTTGACCCAAAAGCTTTTCTTTTGTCTTTTCATTTTATTTTTGCTTGTGTTTTCCTTTTGGGGATGATGCAAGGCATTTAAGAGCGCAATGTCTCTTCCATGTTGACCCAAAAAAGACTTTGTTTTCCTTTTTTTTCACTCTCTTTGTATCATTATTCTAGTTCTACATGCTTTGGGGAATGATGACCATTCTTAGCTCTTTCATAGAAACATTACAGCAACGAACATACTGACCCTAAATCCATAGATCCCTTATGTGTTTGGTGTGTTCCTTTATGGGGGAAACTCCCTTTCTTTTGTCTTCTTTTTCATGTACATGTTGTAGCCTAACTCAGAAACATATGACTTGGCATAGGGGCTTTCCAAGTTGGCTCTCATGTCTTGTTTTTCATTTTCTATCCTTTGCTACTTTAAAGTAATTGCTCATAGAATAATGTGTGGTAATTCCTTTAAAGTCGGAGGCATACATTGGCATCATTTCATTTGCATTTTTGGTTCTTACTGTGGCATTTTCACTTCATATGATGTGTTTTTCACTTTGTGGATGACATTGGGTGTGATGTATTTCATAAGTGTGATATATCTTAGCATATTACATTCCTCTTTGTGGCTTGATACAACACACTACATCCCCTAAGTTGTGAATATTCTATTCTTTGATCAGTCCTCTCTTGGAGACACTAGACACAATGTTCCCTAAGTAATAGACCTTGCATGAACTTAACAAGAATCCTTTGAATACCTTTTTCATTTTACATTTTTTCATTTTTACATCTTTACCACCTTGCATAATGTAGCTTGCATGCTTGTTGTACCTTCCTCTTTGTTCAAGAGTATTAAGCATATGAAGCTTTGCTTGTATTATGAAGCACAAACCAACATTTTGTTGGCTTTCAATTGTTTATGTTAGTTTTTCCTTGATGTCAAAACTATTTTATGGGATTCATGGGAATTCATGATCTTGGTGGCACATGATGTTTACATTTGGTTCACATGGTACTTTAAGTTTTTTAGTTTTTACATGTACATGTTGCTATTGATGTTTGACATGTGTTCATTATGGTAGGGCATGGACATGCATTTGCTTTAGGGTAAATATATATTTTTGTTTCAAGTATATGGCATGGTTAAGCAAGTATATATGACTTGTCATCATTACAAATCTTAGGTATATTCAGGTTGGTCACTTTCAGATGTGACATATCTTATTAATGTTTGATGTCATAAAGCATGCAAAATACAAGGCTTTAGGCAATTTGTTTTGAAATCTTGTTTGATCATTCTTTTTAATAGATATGTGACTAGGTAAAAGTCACTTTGTGGCTTGAAAGCATTAAGAAATTAGTCACATTATATTTATGTGTCACTGAAATTATAGAAGCTTTAAAATTTGGCATTATAAAAGTCTTTGATTTGGAAATAATGTTTACAAGGTAATAATATTCGGGCATAATGAATATTAGGCACTTAAGAGACATGGGACTTCTATTAAGTAAAGAAAAAGATCCCTTATAGAGCATTCTATACATTGAGGAGTTAGGCATATTAAAGTTTAAAGTATTTTTTGAAAAAGCTTTGGTAAAGGAATTGTTGTGTTGGTTTTTATTTGTGTCACAATATACATGTGAATAAACTTCACCGACAACAGCTATTATATAAGTGTGATTATTTTTGTCGATAGGGATATTATGTGGCTTTAACAGTCTTTGAGAACTTATGATGTGTGTCAGAATTCAATGGTCTCTAAAGCATTTTAATAATTGATTAAATCATGTGATATGATGTTGTTTCCCACTAGACTTCCAAATGATTTTAAACATTGTTTATTCTATTAGATTTCAAATGATTATATTTGTTTGAAAATTCTTCGAAACACTTGGAAGAAATATAGGGTAGTTTTATTATTGTTTCATTGTATAGCATATGAAACCATAACCACCCCCATGGAGAGTTTATGGTTGCATATTTTTGATAAATTTCTTGAAATTGGAAGTTGAAAGTGAAGAGGCAAAGTTCATAGATGGAGGTCTTCAGCTAGATAGTTGTGAAACGGTTCTTTTGGTATTCGTTTATTTTCATTCCTCAATCAAGCATTAAGGTAAATACAATTTAACAATATTTGATCATGATTTTTGTTAAGGTATTAACAATGGAGGTTCAATGATTAGTTTGATTCAAAACCTCTGGTTATTTCTTTGCAAATAAATAAAGGGTTAAAAAGCAATCGGTTGAAGAAAACAATTATTGTAATCTTGAATTTCTGTTGAAGATTCATGAGATCATTTGTATATAGAAACAAAGATGAAACATGAGTTTTGCTGTTGGCAATATTGAGAAGGTTGTGCACACATTCTATAATTGAAATTATTGTAAAACATGATGCAAAAAACTTGACTAATATATCAGGCATTTTAGAGATTCAAACAATGAATCTGTAGGATATTTGGTGTATTGGTTTTGAAAGAAATATGTGAGTTAAATTGTAATAGAGAAACCCTCTAATATTTATCATTTTGTTTTGTAAAAGGGGTTGGTGCTCCTTGGAATGGGTGTTCCTAAATTAGTGAGGGGTTGGTGCTCCTAGAGTTGGTGCTCTAAATTAGTGAGGGGTTGGTGCTCCTTGGAGTGGGTGCTCCTGAATTGTGTAGAGTTGGTTCTCTATTTGAATAAAAAAATATTTTTTAAGTGGTTTTTATTCCCCTAAAGAGTTTTCTACTCAGGACAAAATTTTGTGTTATGTGGTGATTTTATGTGTGTGATCCTTTTCTTATTAGTTTGATTTTAATATGTTGTCAAACACATAATTATCAGTCTTTCATATTTGTCATTGTTGTGTCACATTTCATATCAATCTTTCATATCTATCAATGCACATGTTATGCATAAAAGGTTCTATTATTAATGTGAGCTCTGATACATGTGAAAGTGTTAAGTTCATCCTCTGATTAATGTTTCATGTTTGATTCATAGTTCATGCAAATGTAATACTATTCATGCACAAGTCAAATTGGTTCTTTGAACTATAATTTGGTGTTTTGATGTAAAATTCAAGTTCACTTCACATTTATGTCATTTGTTCTCTTGGTTTAAAAGCTACACAAAATCTTGTTTTTAAAAAATTGTGACTTTTATAAATCACTGATTCACCCCCCCTCTCAGTGATTTCAATCTTCCAACAATTGGTATCAGAATGTAGAGTCCTTTCATAGTTCTAATTCACCTAGGATTGATTTTGGTCTTTGGAAGTCAGTCAAAAATATCACAAGCTCAAGAAGGTACTTTTGTGACTAGAGCTCCAATGTTTGATGGTATAGATTATGTGTTCTAGAATGTCAGAATGGAAAAATATCTGATTTCAATTGATCTTGATGTTTGGAGCATTGTTTTAAATGGTATGTTGTTCCATCCACAATACCCATAGATTCTACTGAAAAAAAGAAGTATGAAACTAATGCTAGAGCCAAACATACTCTTTTGTGTGGCTTAACCAAAGATGTATTTGTTAAAGTCATGCATTGCAAATCTACTAAAGATATTTGGGAAAAAATTGAAAACATTTATCAAGGAAATGATAAATTCAAACAGTCAAAGATTCTTACTCTCAAAACTCAGTTTGAGGAAATGAAAATGAATGATGATGAAAAGGTTGCTGAATATTTTTTGAGATTAAGTGAAGTTGTTAATGAAATGAGAGGTTTATGAGAAGAAATAGAAGAGTTTGATCTATTCAAAAAGGTCATTAGAACCTTACATCCTAAATATGAAACTATGGTTTCAGCTCTTGAAGAAAAGAAACACTTTGATAAGCTTACCTTAGATGATCTACAAGGAACTCTTACTTCCTTTGAAATGAGAACAAGCAAAAACAATTTACCAGGAAAAGAAACTAAATTTAAAACTGAAAAAAGGAATTGTAGTTGAAAATGAATTAGAAGACTCTGATACACAGGAGTCTCACTTTGTTAGAAAACTGAAAAAGGAATTAGGTAAATACAAAGGGAAACTTCTCTTTAAATGTAATAACTATGGAAAAATTGGACATCTTGTAGCTAAATGCCCCTATATTGAACAAATCAGTGATGATGAAAAACCTAACAAGTAGTTTAAGAAGAAGATCTATAAACCTAAAATGAAATTCATTTTCAAGAAGAAAAAGAGTCTATTCATCAAAGATGAATTAGATAGTGAGACGAAAGATTCTTCAGATGAAGAAGAAGATACTCTATTTTTGGGTGAAGTTAAACAGCAAGAGGATATAAACAACAAGTTTGTTTTAGAAGATGATAAAATAGGTCTAGAAGGTGAGATTGTATTTATGACCACAATGAATGAAATGGAAAATAGACTTGTAGAGAATTCTACTTCTAATAAAGAATTGGGAGGTTTTAAGAATGAACTAAAAATTTCTCTTAGTAAAGTTCAAGATTTGAAAAAGGACTTAGTATATCAGAAAATTCAGATTGAGCAAGATACTGAGAATCTAGTAAGTAAGATTCTAATCACTGAAAAAGAAATTACTGACTTAAAACTTCAAGTTGAAATTCTTAAGATTACAAGGATGCAATTGGAATTCAAGGAAGAAAATTTTTGTATCTTAGAAATAAAATCAACAATCTTAGAAAGGAATTTGATAAATTTACAGATCTTTTGAATAAAAAAGTCTTATGAAGACAAGTCAGATTATCCAAGTGATTTTCTAGATGTAAAAGCTAAATGTGGCAGATCCAGACATGCTTCCTACAAGAAGAAAGAGATTAGTCTTTCTAAGACAACTATGCAAAACAAAGTTAAGTTGGTTTGGATTCCTAAAACGAGCAATGTAGAACTGGAAGGTATTTTTAATCAAATTGTATTACATGTTAAAGTTGAAAATTCATGGATCTTAGATAGTGGTTGTTCTCATCATATGATAGGGGACAAAAGTATTTTTTACTAAACTTGAATTTGATGATTTTGGTTTAGTATGGCTTGGTAATGATGATTACATACAACATAAGGAAAAAGGCATAGTGATTTTTGGTAATAAAATTTTCTTTCCAGATGTTTATTATGCAGTAGGTTTAAAACACAATCTGTTAAGTGTGACGCAAATATGTGACCAGGATTTTTGTATTCTTTTTGATGATTGTGGGTGTCCGATTAAAAAGAAATTAGGAGAAATAGTTATTTTTGGTTCACAGACACAAGGAAATATCTATGAAGTGACTAGTGTAAAATTTCTTGATCAGTTCAGGAGGAGTTTCTATGATCTTCCTCCTATTTCTTTTCACTAATCAATCCTTGTGATTGTAGGGTGTGCTTTAAATTTTTTTTCTTGTATCCTTGAAAGTATAAACTACAATCAAATATTTGCAATTTAATTGGTGTTTTGGAATAGTTTGCAATTTTCATTACATGAAGTATTGTGTGTTAGTGTGTCACTTTTATAATATTGTCTTGATTATTTCAACAGAGATATAGAAAAAATTTCTTGAGAATGAACAGAGAATTGGTAAACTCAATTCATCTTTTTGCCACTAACATCAGTTGTTTGGACATTCAACACTCAATTGTTCTATCTTCATAAAGATGAAGTCTCTATGATATGAGAAGAGAATTTTTAGAACTCTATGTCGTAGGAGATGGAGAAGAAAGATTATGATTTTTTTTCGAGTCATGCAATTTGTCTACTTCGTGAAGCAATGTGAAACTAGGAAGTATAGTGTAGTGAATATTGTTTTGAGGAGAATCTTATTCGTGAAATGACAGTGAAAGTTATAACATTTTTGGATTTGCAAGGTTTAGGTTTCAAGGCTTCTCGAAACAGTCTTGGCTGAATGCTTTTAAAAGTATGCATGGTATTAGGGGGAGACATTCTTATATATTTGCACCATTTGTTTCTTTAAGCATTGGTTCAACACATGGTTGCATTTGGTTCTTCTTAAGTTTTCATTTTTAACATGTTCAGTGATATTCTATTTGATACTCCATTGGGTGGTGTTACATACATTTTGGTATTGCATTGTGGTTTGGATTGCAAATTGAATGGTATAACAGTTGTTTAATGATTCAGATTGGAAAATTAAACTTTTTTTAGGTTTCATAAGATAGTTACTTAAAATGGAACAACATCAGTGGTAGCAACATTTGTTGCTTGGACACATGTCAGTAATAAGTAATGATAATTGTAAAACGGTGATTGAAAAGGGAGAGGTTTCTTGCATATTTCATGGTACAAAATATTTTTGGTGATTGGTTGTAGTGATTTGTACGTTCTCACCTTGTCATTGTTATATGGTAGTGGTATTTATTACATTCTCAATTCATTCTTAGGGTTCTTGACAATGACATTCCTTTGTGATTTTGACAGTAAGTTGCTATTTGCAGGTTATGCAATTGATGCATAAATTGATATTTTTGATCTCATAGTAATTGATTTTATGATATTTACATGCTGATATAAGGTAACAACTATTTGTAAGTGACTTGATCACTACTAGCTACATGTTGAAAGTGGTAGTGTGTTACAGGTTTTCCTTGGTGACGGTTACATAATGAGTTGTTTTTGTTTTAGTATGCCACTATTGAAAATGGTATTCTTGTCATTTTAGGTCTTTGTTCTCAAGGCTGATGATTCTTGATATTATATTATTAGAATAGTGTCCGCAAATAAAGTTAGCAAAAGCTTCTCAAGGCGGAAATCAAAAAACAGTGACAGTTGGTATGATAACAGAGATAGTATTATGGCTACAAAGATATTTTGTTTGCTCATGTGACTAACACAAGGGGGTATGTGACACAAAGTTATTTGATTATGACTAGAGTAATAATATGATTCTTGACTTCTATTTTTCAAATGGATATGTGTTGGTTGGCTTCAGTTGTTTTTCTTCATGGAATTTCACAATCTCCTCTATCATTTTTTTCATTGAGGCAAAAAGGGGGAGGGATGATATGTGTTTTTCCATCAAGGAAAAAGGGGGGGTTTTTGGCTTTCAGTTATTTATGTTAGTTTGTCCTTGATGTCAAAACTATTTTATGGAATTCATGGGGATTCATGATATTGGTGGCACATGATGTTTACATTTGGTTCACATGGTACTTTTAGTTTTTTAGTTTTTACATGTACATGTTGGTACTAATGTTTGACATGTGTTCATTATGGTAGGGCATGCTCATGCATTTTCTTCAGGGTAAATATATATTTTTGTTTTAGGTGTATGGCATGGTTAAGCAGGTATATATGACTTGTCATCATTACAAATCTCAGGTATATTCAGGTTGATCACTTTTAGATGTGACATATCTTATTAATGCTTGATGTCATAAAGCATGCAAAATACAAGGCTTTGGGCTGCTTGTTTTGAAATTTTGTTTGATCATTCCTTTTAATAGATATGTGACTAGGTAAAAACCACTTTGTGGCTCGAAAGCATTAAGAAATTAGTCACATTATATTTATGTGTCATTGACATTATAGAAGCTTTAAACTTCGACATTATAAAAGTATTTGATTTGGGAATAATTACAAGGCAATAATATTCGGGCATAATGAATATCGAGCACTTAATAGACATGGGAATTCTATTAAGCAAAGAAAAAAGAGCCCTTGTCGGGCATTCTAAACATTGAGGAGTCAGGCATATCAAAGTTTTAAGTTTTTTTTGAAAAAGCTTTGGTAAAGGAATTGTTGTATTGGTTTTTACTTGTGTCACAATATACATGTGACTAAACTTCACCAATAATAGCTATTATATGTGTGATTATTTTTGTTGATAGGGATATTATGTGGCTTCGATAGTCTTTGAGAACTTATGATGTGTGTCGGAATTCAATGGTCTCAAAAGCATTTTAATAATTGATTAAATCATGTGATGTGATGTTGTTTCCCACCAGAATTCAAAATTATTTAAATAATTGTGTATTCTATCAGATTTCAAATGATTATATTTGTTTAAAAATTCTTCAAAAGATTTGGAAGAAATATAGGGCAATGTTATCAAATTGTTTCATTGTATAGCATATGAAACCCTAGCCGCCATAGTGGAGAGTTTATGGTTGTATATTTCTGATAAATTGCTTGACCATGGAAGTTTAAAGTGAAGAGGCAAAGCTCATAGATGGAGGTCTTTAGCTAGACAATTGTGAAATGGTTCTTCTGGTATTCGTTTATTTTCATTCCTCCTTAATCAAGTGTTAAGGTAAATACAATTTAACGGGATTTGATCATGATTTTTGTTAAGGTATTAACAATGAGGGTTCAATGATTTGTTTGATTTGAAAACCTTGGTTATTTATTTTCAAATAAATAAAGGGTTAAAAAGCAATCGGTTGAAGAAAACAGTTATTTTAATCTTGAATTTCTATTGAAGATTCATGAGATCATTTGTATATAAAAACAGAGATGGAACATGAGTTTTGTTGTTGGAAATATTGAGAGGGTTGTGCACACATTCTGCAATTGAAATTATTGTCAAACATGATGCAAACATCTTGACTAATATATTAGGTATTTTAGAGATTCAAAAAATGAATTTGTAGGATATTTGGTGTATTGGTTTTGAAAGAAATATGTGAGTTAAATTGTAATAGATAAACCTTTTGATATTTATCATTTTGTTTTGTAAAAGGGGTTGGTGCTCTTTAGAATGGGTGTTCCTAAATTAGTGAGGGGTTGGTGCTCCTAGAGTTGGTGCTCTAAATTAGTGAGGGGTTGGTGCTCCTTGGAGTGGGTGCTCCTGAATTGTGTAGAGTTGGTTCTCTATCTGAATAAAGAAATATTTTTAGAGTATTTTTTATTTCCCTAGAGGGTTTTCCACTCAGGACAAAATTTTGTGTTATGTGGTGATTTTATGTGTGTGATCCTTTTCTTATTAGTCTGATTTTAATAAGTTGTCAAATACATAATTATTAGTCTTTCATATTTTTCATTGTTATGTCACATTTCATATCAATCTTCCATATTTTTCAATGCACATTTCCTACATAAAAGGTTGTATTATTAATGTGAGCTCTAATACATGTGAAAGTGTTAAGTTCATCCTCTGATTAATGTGTCATGTTTGATTCATAGTTCATGCAAATGTAATACTATTCATGCATAAGTCAAATTGGTTCTTTGAAGTATCATTTGGTGTTTTGATGTAAAATTCAAGTTCACTTCACATATTTGTCATTTGTTCTCTTGGTTTAAAAGCATACACAAAATCTTGTTTTTTAAAAATTTGTGACTTTTCTAAATCATTGATTCCCCCCCCCCTCTTAATGATTTCAATCTTCCAACACATCTTCCCTTGTGGCGCCTTGTTAAATTTATCAGGAGGTATAACTTTGATATGGTTGAGTGGGAAGCCCATTCAACAGCACAAATTTCCCCATAACCACCTATGTGTTTGTGAGTGCATGCCAACTAGCGTATGTACTTCACCTTTTTGGGTTTTCTCATTCAGTGGACCACCATGAGTTTTGTCACCCCTGAGTGAGTATGCATTCTCTTTTTCTCACAAGCAACATAGATCTTATCCACAACTAGTTGGATAGATGATCGAAGCTTCAACCGACTTTTCCATCTCTTTCACAGGTGTGTTCCTTTGTTCTTATGTTTAGTTTTCCATGGGATCTTCAACCTGGGGGCTTGATCATCCCTCTTGATAATTGTCATTCCATCTTGCTAACATAAGTGCATTTGGATCCCTCTCGACATTCATGGCTACTTTAGTGTGAGTTTGAAGCAAGTTCATCCTCTCACTAAACTGGGTGCTAAATGAACCATAGACAAATGGCCCCTAGACATTTTCATGGTCTTTTAGGCCTTTCCTTTCGATGCTTGGTCCATTTTGGTTTGATTTAATGCTGTAGTTTGGCTTAAACATTCACATTAGGTCCTTAAAATTCAAATTATGGCATCTTGTGAAGGTGTTGTGAAGTGTTGTAAAATATTTATACACTTTTCTAGACTCTATTCATTACAATTCACCTAAAAATCATCTTTTTATTCATCATCAAGTCCTATTTTTAAGTGTTGTAAAGTCTTGTAACAATATTTCACATTTTTCTAGGCTTATCTTCACTATTTTCACCTTTCTTATGCTTTATTGGACCCCTTTATGCACTCATAAGGCTTAATTAAGTGTGTTTTTGAATATAAACCTGACAAACAACATTAAATGCAAGATAATTCCTGACACCCACTTTCAAGTCCAAGGTGGGACCCATTTGCCATGGGTGGCGAATGAGTCCCTCTTGACTCAAAATTCAAAATATTTTAATTTTTCTTTCAGGTTTTTATTTAAAATCACCTTATGTCGACCTGTGATGAGGTATCATTAGGTTACTAAGGCACAAGTGTGTATAAATATGTGTTTTTCTCCTCATTTTACATCTCCTAACTTACTCAAGAAATCTCTTCATTCACTAAGCATTCAATTAGCATTTGAGCACATTGCATCATCTAATCAAGCATCGATCAAGTATCAAGAGAAACCATTGATATATCTTCATATTTTCTTCAACAAGGGTTTGGTAGTTTGATAGCATTTGCATTTTTTTTTTATCATTCTCTTCCATTTCATCATTTCATTAAGGGTTTGATTACCAAAGTGGGATTTGACCAAGGAAAATCCCTAAAACCTAACCCTTAACCATTTTTCCCCTTTTGCATGTGTTGTGTATGAAGATTTATCAAGCATTTAGGTGTTGAAAAGTGGAAAAGAAGTCAACAAAGTGTTTCAAATCAAATACAACCTATCTCAAGCTTGGAGAAGACATTTTGTCCATTTTCTATAGATTTGACTTCATCAACCCAACAAGCAGACAATTTTAGATCTGGTGCTACAGGATTGGTCCCTGATTTCGCATAATTTTGGGAGTGGATTGATTCACCATTAGTGGTGAATGAGTCCCACCTTAAGGCTGAAATCTAGATTTTGTCAGATTTCGGATCACGACACTCATAAACCTATTCTCAAAAGTTTTCATCAGAAGCATGACTAATTCACCATTAGTGGTGAATGAGTCCCACTAGTGGTTTTTAGTGATTTATGTCAGCATTCGAAACACTCCAGAATCTTCATCAGACTTCCAGCTGTACTTTGATCCAACCTTCTTCATTTATGTTTTGCATTTGTTCATGTTTAGTTCATGTTTGCATATCACATTATGTTTTCCAACATTGCATAATTCTTAGGTTTTTCATTCAAAATCAGTTAATTACTTAGCTTAGTTTCATTTAGATAATCTCATTTAGCCTAAATAATATCATACACATCTTAATCTGAATGAACCACCTAGATTCTCTGTGGGGTTTACCTCTCTCCTTTTAGGTGAAACATCCTAAGAGAGCAAGAGTAGCCTATAAGCCCCATACCCAAAAATCTATGGTTCAAGAAATTTCTCTTGAATGCTCTATAACACTCTTGTGAAAATTGCTTGATCTCATGAAAATCTTAGTTTTTGAAACATAGTGAATTAACCTTGTATTTATACATATCTTATCCTTAATTCCCGAATTCAAATATTACAAGCTGACATCAAATCTAGGATTTGAAATTATTAAGATCTTGCCAAAAATATATTCCAAGTGGGGGGGCTAGGTCTAAGTGAGGACCCATTTTCCATAGGGCGAATGGGTCCTAGCACACTTAATTAGGACACACTTCTGGGGATGTTAAATGTTATGTGAAAATAGGATACTAGGACCTAGTGAGGACCCATTCACCAGGTGGCGAATGGGTCCTAGGTCACTAACCTAGGACACACACCTTCAAAAATTAAGTGTTATGTAATATCATTTATGGATGTCGGGTTTTATCCCTCAAAATCTACAATTAATTAAGCTTGGATTTGAATTAAAGGGGCCAATTAAACTCAAGTAACTTCAATTGATTAATAAAGCTTTAGATTTGTGTGAAAGTGTAAAGATGCACTTTACAACATCCTAAATAAGTCACAAATTAAGTCTAATAATAAAAAAGCAGCCCTAGAATTAATGTGAATGTGTAAAACACATTACAACACTAAATCAAGGCATAATTAAGCTCATTTTAGCATTAATTATTCCCAAAATAAGTGTGAAAAAGGGATTATTTTTTTGACACTACACCTAGTGCTTATATTGGTTGGTTTGGCAGAGTGTTCATCATGAGAACTCTTCACATTATTGTTTGAGCTCACTGTGACCATACTAAAATTGTGATGTGTGATATTTCCTTTAAGGGTTTCAAGGAAGATCAGTGGTACACATCAGTGTTTGAAGATCAGATGGCTATCACGTTGTCACCTCATATTTTGTTTTGTGGCTTATTGTAGCCTAGTGTGTTGTAAGTGTGAGCTATTCTGGTGGTGTTGTTAATGTTCTCATTGATGTCAACACAATTCAGTATGTTGTAGATTGTACATGTATCAGGGTGATCCCGCAATAGTGGTTTACAAGTTTTGGCCAAATTGGACACTGAAATATTTTTTTCTAACCAAATCTTCACTTTCGGGCACCTATAGTGGCTAAACCATGAGGAATTTGAAGATGATGAAAACTAGAGTTTCATGAAATTTTGTTTGTAGATTCTAAATATATTTTTTTCAAAATTTTTGGAATCATATTGCACTTCTCTTTCCATCTCCTTCGAAAACTAGTTTTTTTCAGAAAACAACATTTAAAAAAAGTGATGGTCACCGTATAACACATAACTTTTTTTCCATGAAGGATAAAATTATAATTATTTTGAATTTATATTTGTAACTCCAATATCTAGTTCTTCCACTTGGTTAGTTAATGTTTTATTAAATATTTTTTCCTTAATCAAGTTTCAAAGTCAAACCAATTACAATTCAGACATAGGAAGACCATATAACGTGTAATTTTTTTTGTATGTATCAAAATTCAATTTTATTTTTTTGTTGGATCAAGGAATTAAATATCTAGTGCAATAATATTTTTCAAATTTTTTGTTTGATAATATGCTATTTTTTCACATGTGCTCTAACAGAGAGGTTGTTTTTCAGTGAAAAACCTACATTCACAAGAAATAAAAGATAAATATAATAATTAAATTAAATTTATTTAAAATTATAATTTTTGGGAAGCTTCTAATAAGTACTATATACTTACAAAAAAAAAAATTAAAATGAATTCATTTGATCCCCCAAAAGATAAATCAAAAGTGGTTTTTTATCAGCATTTTGATAGGTGTAAAGGAGACTCCGTTATAGGTATGGTTTAAAACTAGCAGAGTTATATCTAAGGGGATTTGATCTAAGGTAGTTTGATCAAACCCTCTTCAATTGGAATTCTTTAAATGGAAATTTTTAAGGCTTAAATCATTATATTTTCTAAAAATATGTGATTTCAGCAAAAATTAGAATCTCCTAGAAATTGTAAACCAGCTTTGTGGGATCACCCATCACTGAGATGCTATGAGTACATGGAGATATCTTTATGTCATTGCAGATGTGTTGTATTGATGAGTTTCCAAGTTCTTTTGAGAAAAATAATAAAGAAGAGAAGTCAGAGTGATGAATTTTTTCAGAATGTGCTCCGGTATGTGCATCGCGTTTCTCTTGTGTTGATCCTATGCTTGTGTGGATCTGAATTTTTGATAATGGTGATCTCATGGTGATATACAATAAGTTTTAGCTTCTGGTGTGATGGTATGTGAAGGTTACATTCACTGATATATGAATTGTTCTAACAGAGTTGGTCTTATGTGGACTAGAAGAAATAGTTTTTCTCTAAAATCCTCTGCTATTTCATTTCAAATCTTGTTGATCTGGGATATGTCTTGTGAAGGTCTTTTCTATGCTCTAGAAAAGAGGTTCAAAGTTTGGTGATCCAAAAGTCATGTTTTAGTGTTTCAGTGTGAGTTTGTATAGTCCGGATGGACTGGTGAAAGGTGTTCAGTGTTTGAAGGTTGTTGCATTTGTTGCATATGTATCTGGAGAATTCTGAGATGTATTATTGTGCTTAATGAAGTGTGTTTTGGATTCCACATGTCATCTTCTGGTTGGGAAGCATGTACATCAATGATTATTTGTGTTTTCATTAGGTTTGGCCGACCTGGTGTTTACATTTCATTCGAAGAATAAAATTAAATTGAAGAAGTGTGTGGTTGATACGAGATATTATTTTGGGTATTGTTAAAATATTTTATTGGCCCACTCTTATTCCTTTCCAGCGTGGGAATTTTGAGTTTCTGAGCTAATTTTAATTTATGAAATGAGGTATTTGTGGTTGACCTTGGAGAAATTTTTGAAGATTGAGGATGGTATAAAAGCAAGTCAAATTGTGGAGAGTTGTATGACAGTGTGATGCAAAGTGACGAAAGTGAGCCACAAATCATAAGAGCATTTAAGTGTGTGTGTGTGTGAGTAAGTTGAGACAACAATACCTCATTGTGTTGGAAGCTACGGATGTGTATTAATTGTTCTGGTGGATCTTTTTATTCTCTTTTGTATCTGTAGGCAGTGAGCCTCCCTATTAGACAATGATTCCTTTCTATAGGCAGTAAGCCTTTGTATTTGGACAATGAGTCCTCTTTTGGGCAGTGAGCCCTTGGCAATGAGCCTCAGTTTTATAATCTTTTATATTATGAGTTAACTATCACTATGGTTTTCCTTCATTAGGTTTTCCACATAAAAATATGGTGTTCATTGTGTTGATTTACTTTCTGTTATTTGTGTTATATGCTCCTACTTAATAACAAAATAGTGTGGTTGTGGAATTGATAAGTGTTGAAGTTTCAAGTTTTGAATTCTATGAAAATTGATTCACCCCCCCTCTTAGTTGTCCTATACCTATTTAACAATTGGTATCAGAGCTTTGGTTCCTTGGTATGGAGCTTAACCGCTTAAGGAAGATTTGATGGTGCATAAGTTGGCAATCCCTATGTTCGACAGAATTGACTACAATGATTGGAAGGGAAAATTGAAAGGATATATTATCTCTCTTGGTTTTAATACCTAGAAGGTTGTTGATACAAAGTATACATACCCATCTGGTGGTCTTACTATTGCAGATGATATTTTTGCTTATGAAGAAAATGAGAAGGAAAAGTATGCTAATTGTAGTGGCTTATCTAAAAATGAGCGAGCTAAGGTTCTTTCTTTGGATACTACATATGAAGTCTGGAAGAAGTTGGAAGACATGTATGAAGGAAATGAAAGAGTGAAATTAACAAAGAAGCTTGTGGAAAAGTGCAAGTTTGTGAATCTGAAAATGGAAGAAGGTGAGGAATTTACAAGTTTCTTTTAGAGGGTTGAAATAATTGCAAATGAAGTTAGAAATCAAGGTTGAAAACTATCAGATGAAGATATAATTGAGAAAATCTTGATAACCCTACTAGATTGCTACAGTGATAAGATCTCAGTTATTGAAGAAATGTATGATCCTAAGAAGTACACTTTAGAACAATTATTTGGTAACTTGCAAGCATTTGAGATAAGAAAGTTTTGGAAAGAAGACAAGATGGAAGAGAAGACAAAAATGACATTTAAGGAAATGAAGATTGAAGGTGAACCAGATAGCGATGGTGATGATGAATTGGAAGTAAACTTCACTAGGAAGTTGAAGAAAGGCACTGGAAAGTATAAAAGTATGTTACCCTTTAAATGTTTTAGTTGTGGGAATATTGGTCATTATGCTTCAAGATGTCCGAATAGAGTTGTGCATAAGAAGAAGAAAGATTATAAGGATAATGATAGAAAGGATAAGAGATATAAGAAGTTGTACTATGTTAAAGAAGAAGTAGAAATTTTTGATGATGAATTTCAAAATGAGGTTGATGATAGTGAATGCTTATTCTTAGCTCTAGAAAGTAAATTTGTATCTAGTAACTCTAGAAAATGTGTAAGAAATAAGGCTCCAGAGAATAAGAGGAATTGGATGGAAGGTAATTTGGTTACTGCTTTTCATGCAAGACAGGATGAAGACTACTAGGTAATTGATAGTGGATGTTCTAATCACATGAGTAGAGATAAGAGTAAGTTCACTAAACTTGAGAAATATGATGCCAGTTTAGTTATGTTTGGTAATGATTTAGGAGCCAAGATCTATGGGAAAGGTTCAATTAGTTTCGATGGAGTGCATAGTGCTGATGATGTATATTATGTGAAGGGTTTGAGGCATAACCTTCTGGGTGTTGGTAAAATGTGTAGAAATGGTTTTAAACTTATGTTTCAGAATAACAACTATGAAATCAAAAAAGGATCTGGAAATGGAGATATAGTTGCTACTGGAAAGAGAACTCATGGAAAGGGTATGTGCAGGATCATGATGGGCCAAAAAGTGGCAATATGATGGGTATGTGGCTAACGAATTTTTGTTTACCCAAAATTGATGAAACAAAAAGGGTTTTTCAAGGAGATTCTCAACTTTCCACCTATTAGCTCTCAAAAATGCAGGTTTGAACCATGAAAGGTTGCCATGCTTTCACAATGTTTCAGGATAACAGACAAGGCCAAATGAATTGAACCTTCTACTCTTCAGGTGCTACCAAACCTAGGCGGGTGTACCTATATGAGTGAGGCAAAGCTGACATGTGCTTATCTCTCTTGAAATTTTTTTCCCACAATGGCAGATGGGAGTGGACAAATAAAACTAGAATTTGGTATAAATTGTATAAGAATATTAAAACTAAAACCAAATATGTTCAGTTAATAGATGTAAAAAAAAAAAGAAACTAAATGATGAAAAGTGCAAAGACTAGTGCCTTATTGGGTATGCGAAGACAAATGAAATATAAATGGGTAACTTATTTTTGGAGAACATTCAAAAATTTTGGCATATATTTTAGTTTATAACTTGTATAAACATGCAAGACTATGATTACCAAGTTCTTCTTAATGATCCAGATGAATTCCCTTATTACTATGATCAATTAAAAGAATTTAATCTTTCCTTGAAAGAATCGATCAATCAACCACACAAATACAACAAATGTGCACTGATAAACTGAATATAAACTTGTTACGTCAATTTAAATAACCATAAAGCATCAATCTTGGAGACAACTTTAGTAATACTTTCAATTCGCACAACAGACAATTGACACCAGAAATTCAATTGAAATTTCCATTGTTTTTCAATCATGCATCATAGTCTCAAAAGATTATGTATCCTGCTATATTTTTTACTTTGTCTCTCTTCCCTATTCTCTCTACTATTTTGTTATCAAAAATGGGTTTTATATATCGGCCACATGAAAAGTCACATCCATTTTCATTCACATCGGGGATTTTTTTTCATTCGAGCCTTTACAACTATTCATCGGACTCCCATAAAGATATTACACAATCTTACCAATGTTCAATGTCTCACCGATAGTCATCGCTTGAGTCTTATGTATTGCTGTGACAATTCTGAGTCGGGGAGAGGTTTCATAGATCACCTTGTGTCTTACCAAGCTATTCCCTTAAGTTCACTTTGTGATCGCCGTGACACAACAATTTTCCTGCTGATGAACCTTCATTTGGTTTGATTCACATAGCTCTCACTGAAGAATCTAGTCTCACCGAACATATCGCCAAGTTTGAATCTTGTCGCTGTGACATAGGGGTCGGTAGGACTTCCTGACTTCATTTTGATGGCAATGATGGGACCCACCTTCAATTGTATCAGCGAGACCAAACAAATGCTACATGACATTTCACTGACGGCTTAAGTCTGGCTGATGTAACCCTTTGTATCTCGATCGATAAGACTCTTATGTGTTGAATATGACTCTCCTCGATAATTATTGTCTCGGCAATAAGTTCACTTTTCTTTCCGATCAGTATGAACTACAATGACTCACTATGAAATATAATGATAACCACTATCTTTCTGATAGATATCCCTTTATACTTTCTGGTCGCTGAGACACAATCATTTTCTCACCGATGAAATGATACTTCGGCGTGACATATGAGTCGGCAAGACTGCATGACTTCATTCTGATAGTCATTTGATATAATCCCCTTATGCTTTGTTGGCAAGACTTGGTGCATTCACTAAGACTTTATTTTGATAACCTTTAGTTTGGCCGATACGTCATTATGTGAGCTATTCGGTAAGACCTCATACCGATGATAGCCATCTTGCCAATGTGATCCCTCTGTTGCTAAAACAATAAGTTTTGTCCTGCCAACAGGTGCCTGTAGATGAATTATGATCAGTGTGACATTCCTGATGTCTTGCCGATAGACTTACAACAGATATACATTAGTAGAAAATACATTATGGATTGGGGAGACCCTGACCTTTTCTTGCTGATATGGATTATATAGTGAAATATTCATGACTCGATGGATTCTACAGGACCACTTGGAAAAATATGGGCAAAATGTTAAGAAGAGAGGATTTTTGTGTCTATGGTAAGGACTCATTCAAAAACTCATGGTTATGAACAACTTGTAAAATTCTCAAAATTTTACAGTTCCAACATCACCAATATAAATTATCTTTACTTTGAGTGTAATAAGTGTTGATGGTGTTTTCTGTACAACAGCTCTAAAAAAATATGGAAATCCTATCTCTCTTGAAAGGTAAATCTCTATCAGCAAGCCTCAAGGGATAACCCCAAGGTCTCTAATGTTAGGTCTTGACAATGCATAAACAACTCAGTGATAAAAGTGAAAATGTTGGTAATCACAAGGGGCCTTACAAATGAACAATGTTGGAAGCATAATTTCATCAAATGCAACAATATGGTGATGCTTTCAGTCCTAAAACTAACCCAAATTCAAAATAAACAACAAAAGAGATAAGGGTTTAGAGAGATTTCTAAGACTAAAACCTAAGATCAATCACAACAATGATGAATGTTTTAAATGGACAAATCTCTAATAAAACCAATCTCTATTTGATCAAGGACAAGCCCACAACTCTGCATAAATGGTGCAATCTTCTAAGGAAACTGAATATTTTCAAACTATGAATATTCATCCACATACCCAATAACTGGCACAATGTAAACAAGCATCCACAGTTGAATTTAGCACAAAATAAGGCCCAGACTAACTTTACACAACAAATTACAATCAGCAAATTGCTAAAAGTATGGACTGGAGATCGATCAACATCATTAACATTTTACCATTATTGCAAAAGAACTGAAAACTAACATCTAACATTGAGAATTGAGAACAAGAAACCATAAACTGTCAAAGTGTAACACAAAGCTTGCCAAATCAACAATCCAATTGCATTAACTTCTCCAGCATTACATAAAAAATTTAGGTCTCTCATCTCTCCTACAACTACTGACTTCTCTAACTTAGCGAATTTTGGCTTCTACAACCTCTAATAAGCTATTCTAATCGATAAATCTAACCCCTTTTACAAATGAGAAGGCACTGGCCTTTTATAGAATATTACATTTGAATCAATAGCCAGGATTCAATTCATCCAATGGCTACAATTGTGCTTCTAGAAGCATCAAGCTGTTACGTTTAATTTGGGAGCTCAAGGTACATCATCATCCAATTGCATAGAAGCAATTACATCATGGAACAATGAGAAAACAATATTATGCTAGTTTGTCATTAATGAAAATTCTGATTGGATGATGAAATCAGCTTCACATGTCTTCTAGAAACTCCTTCTAACTGTAGAAATTTTGGGCACGGAGAAGAATTTTTAAGAGGATTATCAAGAGTTGTCCATGCACAGGCAACCCTTAATCATCTGTATTGCTCAAGAAAAAAAATGCTTCAAAAATTTCCCATGTACAGGCAACTCCTGATCTTCACTAGTCATGTTTTGTAGATAATATGAATCTTCACCTTTCTTTCCAACAACCACAAAAGGTCCTAGCCACAATGCTTCAAATTTCCCATGTTTTCCCTTTTCCTAACACCTTGCATTCCACATTAACACCAGATCACTTTCTTCAAATTTTCTATCTTTTTCTCTTCTATCAAATAAATACTTCATTTGTGCCTGCAACTTTACATCCTAATTTTGAGTTGTTCTTCTTACTTCATCAAGCCCTTCCAATTGTTCCATTCTTTCTTCCATTGGTTCTAGAATATCTATGTCTTCTTGAAGGATAAATTTGTCAAGTGGTAACATATTTTGTAAAGGCATTCTAGCTTGCGTTCCATATACCAATTCAAATGGGGATTTTCCAATTGCCTTCTTTACAATGATCCTATCAGCCTAGACAACCAGTTTTAGTTTTGAATTCCAAGCTTTCTTATTCTGACCCAACATCCTCCTTATGATCTTGAGAATACTCTTATTGTTGGACTCTGCTTGACCATTAGCTTGCGGATGGTAAGGAGCTGCATAAGAAATGGTAATGCCATATGTGTTGCAAAAGTTTTTTAATTCATCAGATCTGAAACACATCCCATTATCAGTAATCAGTCTTAGTGGTGTACCAAATCTGGTAATGATGTTATCCATTAAAAAAATTGTCACAACTTTACTTGTAGCTTGCTTGGTTGGGACTGCTTCTACCTATTTGGTAAAATAATCAGTAGCTACAAGTATCCACTTATGTCCTCCACTTGATTTCTCTTGTATCTCCCCAATGATATCAATTCCCCACTGATGAAAAGGGGCATCAGCCTGCAAAGGTCTCAGTGATAAAGCTCCCTGATACTTCATTTTCCCAGAGAATTTCTGGTAGGCTTCACATTTTCTTACATATGAAAAGGAGTCATTAAAAACTTTCAGCCAGTAATAACCTACCCTAAGGATTTTATGGGAAGTTGTCTTTGTAGATTAATTCCCTCCACAAAATCCTTCATGCATTTCTCTTAAGACATGCTTTGCTTGTGACTCATCTAGACATAACAACAATATCCCATCCATATTCTTCAAAAACAAATCACCTTTCATGAACACATACTTATATGCGTGCAACTTTCAAGTTCTTTTCTAACTGTCATTTAATCCTTTTGGGCATTTCATATATTTGAGGTAATGCATGATGTTTGCATACCAAGGAGTATGCTCAATACTTTCAATTACTCTTTCTTCCTCCTCTATATTACAAATCTGACTTGCTTAGATATTTTCCTCTGCCATTAGCCTGGCCAAACCTTGACCTCTCACCAATTTAGTGATCTATATTTCCATATCAAACTCTTGGATTTTATTGATCCATCTGCATCTTTTTCCTGTTACTTCAGATTGTGTCAAAATATCTTTAACAACAGCATGAGGGACATAAGAAATCACCTTTTCTCCAACAAGATATGGCCTAAAATCTTTTGTAGCTTTCACCAATGCAAATGCTTGTTTTTCCATTATATCATACTTCAATTCTGACTCCTGTAATGACTTACTGTTGAAAGACATAGGCTGTTCATGACCTTCCTCATTCTTTTGTAACATGACAGCAGCTATGGTGTGTAATGAAGCAAATGAGAATATTTGAAAAGGTTTTGAAAAATTTGGGGACTTAAGGACATGAGCCTCCTTGATAGCCTTTTTGATTGATATAAAAGCATCTAATGCTTCTGCAGTCCAATTTATTTTTTGTCCTTTCCTTAACATTTTTTTATGGGTTTAATGATTTCAACAAAATTAGAAACAAACCTCCTAACAAAGTTGATCTGTCCAAAGAATGATTGAATGGCCTTAATAGTTTTAGGGATAGGAACTTTATCTATGGCCTCAACCCTCTCAGTATCTATTCTAATCCCTTCTTTTGATACAATATGTCCTAAGAGTTTACCCTCTATGACTGCAAAATGACATTTTTTAAGGTTTAGAATAATCCCATATTCTAAAGCTTTAATAAATACCTTTTCTAGATGTTCTACATGATCTTCAACCTTCTTTGAATAAGCAGTAAGGTCATCCTGATACACCACCATGATAGCATTAATCAAGTCTGCAAATGCTACATCCATATCTCTTTGGAAAATTTCTCCTGCATTCATGAGACAAAATGAAATTCTTAGATAAGCATATGTCCCCCATGGGGTTGTAAAAGTTGTTTTATACTACTCATATTCTTTAACTTTAACTTGGTTATAACCTAAAAACCCATCCATCATAGATAGCAGCTCGCACCCTGTCACCTTTGGTAATATAGTCTCCATATTTGGTAGAGGATAATTATCCTTGAGAGATGCCATAATTAAAATTCCTAAAGTCCACACATAATCTGATATCTCCATTTTTCTTCCTCACAGGAATCAGGTTTGAGACCCAGGTTGAGTGCCAAATAGGTTTGATGATGCCACCATCTCTGAGCTTTGCCAATTCTTCCTACATTTTTGGTTCCAATGTTGGATTAATGGGTTTTTGCTTCTATCTAAATGGCTTTGCATCCTGCTTCAATGGTATTTCATGCTAAAAAAAACTTCCCTATATGCTTTTAGATCTCCATAAGACCATGCAAACACATGTTTATATATTCTCAATAACGCTATCAACATTCTTCTAATTGTCAGGCTTATTTTCTTCCCTATGTACACCTTTTTTGGTGCCATCTCAGTTCCCAAGTTAATCTCTTCAATATCCTCCTTCTTGATTGGTGTTTGCTTCATGAGGGACTGATCACTTCCATCATACATTCTCTCCAACGCCACTAGCCCCTTAGGAAGCTTATTTGTCTTAAGTTGTAAGATCTCCTTCCCGAATACTGTTTACTTCCCATCTACTTCCTCAACAAAGGCATTGAAATCAATTTCTTAGGCTTCATATTGATCTATACAGTGAAGAAATTTCAAAAGGTCAGTATCATCATTAAAAACCTACCAACTATATATGTTATCAGGCACAACATGCCTTGTTTTGAACTCAATTTGTGATACTCCAGCCAGTGTAATATCATCCCTTTTTAGAGCTACATTTTCCAAAAATTTCACCATTATGTTCTTCGATTGATCTACCCATTCAATAGAAAATGCATCAAATAGCTCTACTGTGTCCCATACAACATTCCTATATTGCTTCAATATTTCATGTTTTGCTGCATATTTTGATTTAACTTGTGAAACAACTAACTTAGAGTCCCCTAGAACAACCAGTAACTTGATTTTATGTCTCACAACTATATTCAACCCTGTTAATAAAGCTTCGTATTCTACCACATTGTTTGTACATTCAAATGTTAATAGGAACGAATACTTAAATGTAATACCTTCAAGTGAAACAAATACTACTCCTGCTCTGTTACCTTCTTAGCTGCAAGCTCCATCGAAGTACATTTTCCACACACCATCACTGTTCTTTGCTACATGTTTATCAATTAGATAATTGTTGATTAACTCTGGTTGAGCTGGTTCTATCTTAAAATTCCCAAGATCCAAATCATAGAAACAATTGACTTGATCTTGAGGTAACAATCTACAATTGGGTTCATCCTCGGCTCCCTATACAACTTAACTTCTTGGCCATTCATTAGAATTGTTGCATAAGATAAATCAAATTGTACATTTCCCCCAACTGCTACCGTCCACTGTCTTGAAAAAAGCATTCCAAACTGAGGAGGAGTATCAATTACAGTTATATCTATATTGTAGGCAACCTGAGGATAAGTAGCTAATTTGACCTCAACATCTTTCATAATACCTACCACAGGAACATGTCTGTTATCCATTGCATAATAGTTTCCCCCATTAGTATCAACCCACATGCCAAGCTGTTTCATAACTCCAACAGGCATAATGTTTATGGCAGTGCCAGAGTCTATCATACAATTCCTCGAAAATTTGTTATTTATAAGTAATGTAGTGAAAAAAGGATCAACTTGTGGGAAATTTGTTAATACATCACTTAAGTGGACTTCTGGAATATTTCCTTTCTCTTGCCTACTAATAGTTTTAGTAGCCACTTTATTTTCAAAATTCATATGTTTTTCATTTCCATTTGTTATCAATTGAACAACACTATCTCTATATTACTTAATTTTCATCATCTCAAGTAATGGAACACACATTTTTACCTATGATAAAGCCTGAGTGAAGTCAAAAGAAGAACCCTCTGCCTTAATTATTTTCTTTTGTTCTGGCATTTCTCCTTTGTTCTCTTCTTTTTCTCTTTTACTCGGCTAATCAGTCTTTTGCAAGTCTTTGTGTAATTCTTTTACTTCCTCCTTTTGGGGAGGCTTTTGTTCACTTTTATCATGTTTTTTTTCAGTTTTCTTCGAAATTCCTTGTGTCACTTTTTTATCCTTCTTAAAGATTCCCCTGGGGACACCTTCCTTCTCATTCACTGTCCTATTTCTTAACCAATACTTACTCTTTGCTTCTTCAATTGTAGCAATAGTTAATCTTTCTATCTCCTCTTCGGTGAATTTCCTCATACTGTACTAAGTAGGCATCTCAACATAATGTGGTTCAGTATAATCTTCTTTAGAGTTAGAAAAAACCTGTTGTTCAGCCATGTGGACATTGTACCTCTGATTTGAAACATTGTACTCATATCCTTCATCTTTTGAAGATAAGTATTTCTCCTCAACACGATGAAAAGTAGTTGAAGTCAAATACACTGTGTGATCTCCATTGTTACCCATTAGCATTCCTTTTTCTTTCATTCCTTGGGCTACAACACAGTAATTTGGAGAATGTGGCTTATCACAAATTTCATAAAAATAATTGTTATTAACCATATATGTTCTTTCTTCCTTAACAGATCAAGAGTTTCTTTATTTCTAGGCCTATCTATTATAGGTTTTCCATCCTTCCAATTTGTATTATAGGGCATGCCATGTAACCTAGGCCTTTCATTTCTGTATGTGTTCTCCTATTTGTACTGATAATTATTTACTTGCTGAGGATCCCTAGGATTATCTCTCATACTGATCATCCCGGTAGCCTTCCTATTGTTTTCAATAGTTAATGTTATCTTTTGGGCTTCAGGTAAATCTCTTGGAAACCTATTTCTTATTTCATACCCTATTTTTGGATCAAATGCTTTCGAATAGACACTCAATGCTGCCGAGTCTGGCAACTTGGACCCCAGTGGTATCTTATTCTACAATTTGTTAAATCTCTATTTAAAATCATAAATTGACTCGTTCTATTTTTTTTGAATTCCCACTAATTCATGAAAACCAGCATCTGGTGCACATAGGTTTCCATATTGTTCCATAAATTGATCCTAAAATTCTTGAAAAGAACCAACAGAGGCTGTCGGCAGTCCATTGAACCAATCCCTAGCTTCTTCGGTGAGTAACATCATGAACAACCTCATATGTAAGTCTTCATATGGTATATCCAAATCTTGAATAAAAGCATTAAAAGTTTTCAAATGATCTTCAACAGTAATTACACTACTCCCTGTAAATTTGGGGACAAGACTTCTCTAGCTGCTATCCATATAGTAAGGGTATAATTGAAATCCTGTCAAAACAAATTGTCTGATCATTGTTGTATATTGCTGAGGGGGAGGGTTAGGTGGATACTAATACTGGTACATTGGATTATTGTATTGCGCATGATGATGTGGCATGTAATGTTGACCATGAGGTGGTTGTGTATTTGTATAATGTGTTATAGTATATGGTGGATGATTTGGCTGCTTGTATTGATTTCCAATATGATTCTAAGGAACCTTTGGCTGATATGAAGATCCTACATTATCGTTTCCTTGTTTATGAGATGACACATACTTTGAAAGATTAACTGCCTAAGCTTTAATTTGAGCTTCTTGCAATTTCAAGTCTTGAATTGCTTTTATCATTTGGATCTTTTCCTGTTCAGCTTTTGCTCTTTCTAGTTCTTGTTTATGAAACTCAAACCGTACTATCTCTTCACGAGTTGAGAATTCATAGTTTTCTTGAGGAATTACATGATCAATAAGCTCATCTTGATTACCCTCCATACTTTGATCATATTCCTATTGATATCTAATTCGTTCAGCTTCAAGTTTAGCATCGAACTCTTACTGTTTCTGAGGATTATAAAAGGGATTTTTTTGTTCTTCTGGGGTACAAGGCTCTGCGCTTGAATTATCTCTCCATGTATCATAACGGTCATATGTCTCACAATGTGGTCTTGTTGTTTTGTCTTTATTTGTTATACACATGTCATCCTCTTTCTTCTTACCCTTATCATCCTTATCACCCTTTTGTGTCCATTTACTGTTCCCAACATAACTTTCAACATGACCTCCTTTATATTGGAATCTTCTACCATTCATGAAGAAGTGACATGATGCATTCGGTAAGACATGATGCATTCGGTAAGACCTCATACCGATGATAGCCATCTTGCCAATGTGATCCCTCTATTGCTGAAATAATAAGTTGTGTCTTGTCGACAGGTGCCTGTAGATGAATTCTTATTGATGTGACATTCCTGATGTCTTGCCGATAGACTTACAACATATATACATTAGTAGAAAATACATTATGGATCGGGGAGACCTTGACCTTCTCTTGCCGATATGGATTATATAGTGAAATATTCATGACTTGATGGATTCTATGGGACCACATGGAAAAATATGAGAAAAATGCTATGAAGAGAGGATTTTTGTGTCTATGGTAAGGACTCATTCAGAAACTCATGGGTATGAACAACTTGCAAAATTCTCAGAATTTTACAGTACCAACACCACCAATATAAATTATTTTTACTTTGAATGTAATAAGTGTTGATGGTGTTTTCTTCACAACAACAACTCTGACAAAATATGGAAATCCTATCTCTCTTGAAAGGTAAATCTCTATCAGCAAGCCTCAAGAGATAACCCCAAGGACTCTAATGTTAGGTCTTGACAATGCATAAACAACTTAGTGATAAATGTGAAAATGCTGGTACTCACAAGGGGCCTTACAAATGAACAATGCTGGAAGCATACTTTCATCAAATGCAACAATATGGTGATGCTTTCAGTCCTAAAACTAACCCAGATTCAAAATAAACAACAAAAGAGATAAAGGTTTAGAGAGATTTCTAAGACTAAAACCTAAGATCAATCACAACAATGATGAATGTTGTAAATGGACAGATCTCCAATAAAACCAATCTCTATTTGATCAAGGACAAGCCCACAACTCTGCAAAAATGGTGCAATCTTCTAAGGAAACTGAAGATTTTTAGACTGTGAATATTCATCCACATACCCAATAACTGGCACAATGTAAACAAGCATCCACAGTTGAATTTAGCACAAAATAGGGCCCAGACTAACTTTACACAACAAATTACAATAAGCAAATTGCTAAAAGTATGGACAGGAGATCGATCAACATCATTAACATTTTAACATTATTGCAAAAGAACTGAAAACTAACATCTAACATTGAGAATTGAGAACAAGAAACCATAAATTGTCAAAGTGTAATACAAATTTTGCGAAATCAACAATCCAATTGCATTAACTTCTCCAGCATTACATAACAATTTCAAGTCTATCCTCTCTCCTACAACTACTGAGTTCTCTAACTTAGCCAATTCTAGCTTCTGCAACCTCTAATAAGCTATTCTAACCCCTAAATCTAACCCCTTTTATAAATGAGAAGGCACTGGAATTTTATAGAAAATTACATTTTGAATCAATGGCCAGGATTTAATTCATCCAATGGCTGCAATTGCACTTCTAGAAGCATCAAGTTGTTACATTTAATTTGGGATCTCATGGTACATCATCATCCAATTGCATAGAAGCAGTCATATCATGGAACAATGAGAAAACAATATTATGACAACTTGTCATTAATGAAAATTTTGATTGGATGATGAAATCAGCTTCACATGTCTTCTAGAAACTCCTTCCAGCTATAGACAGTTTGGGCACAAATTCTTATGCAAGTTCCACTTTGGGAAAAAAATTGCATTTTGGGGAAAAAAAATCATTTTGGGAAAAATTTCCATTTTTGGAAAATTTTGGGTTTTTGAGGTGGGGAATTCCAAAAATGGAAATTTTGGTAAATTTCCATTTTTGGAAAATTTTAAGATTTTGAGGGGGGTAAAGAATTTTCCAAAAATGGAAATTTCAGAATTTATAAGGGGTCTTGGAAATTTCAGGATTTTACATGAGGGATGGAAATTCTCGAATTCCCTACAAGGTCAAAATCCCCGAAACCTCATATCTTTTTTTCTGGAAGGAATTTTTAAAAAGTTCAAAAAACAAACCTGCCTAATTTTTCGTCCTCTATCCACGAGTGCAAAAAAAGAAATATTTACATTTTTGAAAAATTTCAGGATTTTGAGGGGGTATTGGAATTTTCCAAAAATGGAAATTTCAGGATTTTCCTTCAGGGATGAAAATCCCCC
This sequence comes from Sequoia sempervirens, assembly GCA_007258455.2. NCBI lineage: Eukaryota > Viridiplantae > Streptophyta > Pinopsida > Cupressales > Cupressaceae > Sequoia > Sequoia sempervirens. Next base: position 429,540,926 of record VDFB02075321.1, on the reverse strand, counting down.
AAATTCCCTGTAGGGTCAAAATCCCCTAAACCTCATAACTCTTTATCTGGAAGGAATTTTCAAAATGTTCAAAAAGAAACCTTGCCTAATTTTTCGTCCTCTATCCATAGGTGTAAAAAATATTTACATATAATATTGAAAATTCACTTCAAAATCCCCATTTTTAAATTCCAAGACAGACGAATTTCCCCTAGAGCCTCAAAATATTGTATTCATCAAACATAGTCTTGAATTAATCCCTAAATAACTTCCCAAGAAGAGCATAACCAAAAAATTGACCAAGCCAAGATGCAAATATGCAAAAGAAAAAATAGGGTCCCCGCCTCCGATGGGGCGTGTGTGTGAAAATTGCACAACAATAAGTAATTATTAGTCATTTTCTATTTGAATTACAACTAAAGTCTTGATTGATAGGTTGATTGAAAAACATCTGGAGCTTTCAAATGGTATCAAATTTTTTGAATCCAAAACATGTGTCACATTCTATGCTTCACATACTATAGGATTAAAAAAGAAAAATTGAATTTCATGAAGTTTTGACCAAGTTAAGGTGGTCAAACATATGAGTTTTATATTTTTTAAAATTTGTAATAAAAATTCATAATTAATTATTTACTTGGAAAAAAATTACAAAAAAATATACATCATATCGGGATATGAGTCCTCTACTTATATATAAAATATTATAAAAAATATTATCATTTTATTGTGGTTAGGGTGGTCAGATAGACACCTACTTCTTATTTTTTCCCTAAAATTTAAGTACTACTGCATTGAAATTTTAAATTTTCACTAAATAGATTTTTTTTAAAACAAACCTAGTAGTTTAGAAACTACATTCAATTTGCTACATATTCTATTCTTACATATTTTTGAAATAATATAGATAACTTATTCAAATTTTTATGTCAAATTTCCTAACTCTAACTTTTTTGAAATTTTTGCCACTTAAGAGCCTATTTTTTCCATGATGATCCTGCACATACTTGAAACATCTATTAGCTTAAGGGAATTGATGGTAAATGCCTTGTATGTGAAATCAATGAAAGTTGGTTATGGCATCAGAGAATGGGACATGTAAATTTTGATAACTTGATCAAAATCAGTGCAAAGGAGATTGTTCGAGGGCTGCCTAGAATCAGAAGACTTGATAATGCTATTTGTAGAAGTTGTCAATTGGGGAAGCAAACAAGATGCAACTTTAAGGGGAAAGAGTACTCTACTACCCAAATGTTGGAGTTAATTCACACTGATCTATGTGGTCCGACTAGGACTAGAAGCCTAAATGGTGATAGGTATTTTATGTTGCTTATTGATGATTATACTAGAATGACATGGGTTGCTTTTCTTAGGGAAAAGACTCAAGCTCTTGATAGGTTTAAGGTATTCAAGGAAAGAGTGGAAAATGAAGTAAATTTGAAAATAAAGTGTTTGAGATTTGATAGAGGTGGAGAATTCACTTATGGTGAATTTAATGCAGTTTGTGAACATCATGACATAAAAAGTTTTCTGCTCCAAGAACCCCTCAACAGAATGGAGTAGTTGAAAGAAAAAACTGGATAGTACAGGAAGTTGCTAGAACTATGATGAAATAATCAAATGTACCAGATGTGTACACTGGAGAGAGATGATACACACTACTATTTATGTTATTAATAGAGTTCAAATCAGATACAACACAAAGACTCCTTTTGAGTTATGGACTGGTAAGACTCCTACTGTGAAGTATTTTAAGGTATTTGGAAGTAGATGCTATATTAAAAGAGATGATGAAAATATTGGAAATTTTGATGCTAGATGTGATGAAGGAATCTTCCTTGGATATTCTACTACTAGAAAGGCATACAAATGCTTTAATAAAAGACTGAGAAAGATTGTTCAAAGTGCTAATGTGAAAGTTGACCTATTGAGATAAGTGAGGTTGAACCTAATGATCCCATTTTTGGACATGTACCTAAGGAGAATAAGGAGAAGGATGAAGAGGAAGAGAAAGAAGAACAAATGGAAGAAGAAGAAGAGAATGAGCTGAAATATACTATTAAGACTCCTAAGTATGTACAGAAGAATCATCCAGAGGAATAGATAATTGGAGATAAAAGTGAAGGTGTGAAGACTAGAAGTAGAGTTACAGCTGAGGTAAATCTTTGTTTTCTTTCTAAAGTTGAACCTAAGTCTTTAAGTGAAGAAGTGAAGATGAGAGTTGGATGAAGGCTATGAAAGAAGAGTTGCAAAAAATAGAAAAGAATAAGACATGGGAACTAGTCCCTAGGCCTATGAATAAAAATATGATTGGCTCGAAATGGGTGTTCTGAAATAAGCTAAATGAAAATGGAGTTGTAAGGAATAAGGCAAGACTTGTATACAAGGGATATTCACAAGTTGAAGGTATAGATTTTGAAGAGACATATTCCCCTGTGGCTAGAATGGAATCTAGATCAAGACATGTTTTTTTCTTTTTCTTCCCACAAGAACTTTAAAGTGTATCACATGAATGTTAAGTCATATTTTCTGAATGGTGAATGGGAGGAAGAAGTGTATATGGAACAACTTGAAGGATTTCAGTTATCTGACAAACCAGACATGGTTTGTAAGTTGAAGGAGTTGTATGGACTGAAACAATCTTCTAGAGCTTGGTATGCAAGATTGGACAAATACCTGACAAAGAAAGGTTCTACTGACAACAATCTCTACTTCAAAGTGCAAGGTAACAAGATGTTGATAATAGTTGTATATGTTGATGATATCATTTTTGGTGGAAATGAAGGCATGTGTAAAAATTTATAGAGATGCAAAAATAATTTGAGATGTCTATGATTGGTGAATTGAATTTCTTTCTTGGTCTACAAGTGAATCAAACTAACAAAGGGATATTCATTTCACAATCTAAGTATGTAAAAGAGATGTTGAAGAAGTTTAGGATGGATTATTCCAACCTTGTTTGCACTTCTATGATTACCAGATGTAAACTGAGTAAAGATGATGAATCTACTAAGACTGATTAGAGAAAATACAGATCTATGATTGGTAGACTATTGTATCTTACTACTACTATACCAGATATTATGCATGCAGTATGTTTAGTTTGTAGATTCCAAGAAGATCCTAAAGAAACACATGTTATAGTTGTAAAGAGGATATTTAGATATCTTAAAGGTACACCGAATTATGGATTATGATATCGTAAGAGTGATGATTTCACCCTGAGTGCCTATATCAATGCTGATTGGGCCAAATGTGTAGATTCCTGGAAGAGTACTAGTGGTGGTGCTTTCTTTCTTGGTAGAAGATTGGTTTCATGGTTGAGTAAAAAGAAAGACTCTATTTCTTTATCCATTGCAGAGGCAAAATATATTGCCGCAACATCCTGTTGCACACAAGTTTTGTGGATGAAGCAAACTCTGAAGGACATTGGAGTGATATGTGATGAGCCTATTTTCATTTCTATGACAACAAAAGTGCAATAAACATTTCAAAGAATCAGGTTATGCATTCAACAACAAAGCATATATCTATCAAATATCATTTTTTAAGAGAAAAAATGTTGGAGAATGAAGTCAGATTGTAGTATGTGACAACAAAGGAACAAATTGTAGACATATTTACCAAGGCTCTTCCAAAGGATACTTTTGAGCATCTTAGGGAGATGTTGGGGGTCATTGGCCCTCCAAACTAAGTGCACATGTAGGTGCATTAGTCCAGTGAATTCACATATTCTTCATTTATCTAGATTGATAAATGGGTCTACTCTGCAAGGGGAGTAGAAATGGTTTCATTGCTGTAGTATGAGTGTACTCCTAAGGGGGATTAATTAGTGTTGTTGATCTTTTCCATTGATGTCAAAGGGGGAGAGAAAATTCATGTGAAAAATAGTTGCAGAGGAAGAGAAGGTATTCTCCCAGAATTGTGAAGGATGTTGTCTTTGATTGTTTTTCACATCATGTGTTGCCATCAATGACAAAGGGGGAGATTGTAGCTAGTATAGTGGTGTTGTCATCAATGTTGTCATTGATGTCAACACAGTTTAGTATGTTGCAGATTGTACATGTATAGCTAAGATACTACTGAGATGTTGTGAGTACATGGAGCTATCTTTATGTCATTACAAATGTGCTGTGTTGATGAGTTTCCAAGTGCTTTTGAGAAAATTAATAAAGAAGAGAAGTCAGAGTGATGAATGTGTTCAAAATGTGCTCTGGTATGTTCTCTGCATTTCTCCTGTGTTTATCCTATGCTTGTGTGGATATGAAGTTTTGATAATGGCGATCTCATGGTGATATACCCTAAGTTTTAGCTTCTAGTGTGATGGTATGTGAAAGTTATGTTCACTAGTATGTGAAATGTTCTGGCAGAGTTGGTCTTTTGTGGACTGAGAGAAACAGCTTTGCTCCGCAATCCTCTATTGTTTCTTTTCAAATCTTGTGGATTTGGGATATGTCTTGTGAAGGTCTTTTATATGCTTTGGCAAAGAGGTTCAAATTTTGGTGATTTGGAAGTCATGTTTTAGTGTTTTAGTGTGAGTTTGTATAGTCTGGATGGATTGGTGAAAGGTGTTCGATGTTTGAAGGTTGTTTCATTTACTGGCAGATGTATCTCAAGAATTCTAAGATGTATTCTTGTGCTTAATGAAGTGTGTTGTGGAGTCTGTGTGTCATCTTTTGGTTGGGAAGTGTGTACATCATTGATTATTTGTGTTTTCATTAGGTTTGGTTGACCTGGTCTTTACACTTCATTCAAAGAATAAAATTAAATTGAAGAAGTGTGTGGTTGATCCGAGACATTATTTTTGGTCTTGGTTAAATATTTTATTGCTCCACTCTTATTCCTTTCCACCGTAGGAATTTTGAGTGGCCAACCTAATTTGAATTTATGAAATGAGGTATTTGTGGCTGACCTTGGAGAAATTTTCTAAGGTTGATGATGGTATAAAAGCAAGTCGAATTGTGAAGATTTGTATGACAGTGTGATGCAAAGTGACGAAAGTGAGCCACAAATCATAAGAGAAGAAGTGTGTGTGCGAGTGAGTTGAGACAACAATACTTCATTGTGTTGGAAGCTACGAATGTGTATTAATTGTTGTGGTGGATCTTTTTGTTCTCTTTTGTATCTGTGATATTAAAATGTTTAACCTATTCTAAACAACTAAAACACAATGGAAAAATAAAAAGAAACACCTCAAGATTAGCCTAAGAAATTTGTTAATGCAAAGAGAAAAAGTGTAAAATGATTGCAAGTGGTTATACCATCCCTTTGCAGTTGAAACTCCTTGGTTGGCCCTTGATTTTTATTTGCTTTGTATGCTCCTTGATGGCTCTTGATATGGCTAAATGAGTGCACAAAATGGAAACATTTAGTTGCAAAATGGCTAAGTACTAGAAATGCCTTAGAGTAGGGCATATTTATAGATAAACTTGAATTCTCTAGAGAATTCAATGGTCAAGATTTATCCAACAAGGCCAAGATGAAGGGCTAAGGTGAGTTGAGGACTCACAAGCCCTCACATCTTGACATGTGGATTGTGAAGTGGCTAAGGGTGAGATGATGTGTAGGTGATGTGGAAGGGAGGTACATGATGTGGAGGAAGGATAAGTACCTTCCAAGTACCTTGGGGAGTGAGAAGATTTCCTCAAAAAGGAAATTCTTGTCTTCAAGTGGGAGTGAAAATAAAATTTGAAGAATTTTGGAATTCTTCAAAAATCTCCATGGGAAAAGAGAAAGTGGTTGGAGAAATAAATGTGAATTAAAAATTCACATTCCTAGGAGAATCTAATGTATAAGAGAGGGTCTCCAAAAAGGTGGGAATTGGTCACATGTGCATGAGGTGACAAGTCAAATATTCTAGAAGCCTTGGAAGGATAAAATGTGAATTAAAAATTCACATAGGGAGGAGAGAGACTTAGGATGAATAAAAGTGAATTAAAAATTCACATAGGAAAAGGGGTCAATGCCAAGAAAGGAAAATGGAAAGATTGACTAAAAAGTGGTGCTAAAAGTGGCTAATGACTTTGATTAAAGTTGTGCAAATACTTGATTATGATAATTAACGGAAGATTAGAGACAAGTGGAAAATGTAGGGGAATGTGACATTAATCCTTGATTAAGAGGATGCACATCCTAATTATGAATTAATTAAATTAATCCAGATTAGAGATGGATTATGGAGGATGTGACAAGGAGAGAGAAAAGAAGAATTTTAAATTGACTTTAATTCAAAAAGATTAAAATGACTAAATTAAATAAATTGGTGTATTTATTTAATTTAGAGAGGAGAAAGCTACCATATAAAGTGTTTAATTGTTAAATTAAATACTTTAAGAACCTTATGTGGGAAGTGCAATATTAATTAAATAAATTAATATTGACAGAATTGATGAATAAAGAGGTAAATTTGATCATATATGAGTGGTCAAATTTGGGAGTCTACATTTTGCCCCTCTTCGAAATATTGTTAGAATAACAGTGTTTTGAAGAAAAATAAAATGTCAGTGATGAAGTAAGTGGTAGGGAATGATGCCCTAGCATGAAAGAGGTTGAATGAGCTGCCCAAGCGGAGGAAAAAGGAGAGGGATGCCCCAATGACTGCCTCGAAGGGATGGAGGGAAAATGATAGGGTATGCCCCCTCGAAAGGGCGGTTGGGGAAGAAAAAGGGGAACCCATATGACTTCTCGATAGAATGAAATGAAAGACACCGTTGGATAGAGATCGAAAAACTAAGCACTTTTGAATTTTGAACAGAGTCGATTGGACGCACAGTTTGCAAATGGAGGCTCTGGGAAAGAAGGAGATTAGTGGGGGAAAAAAAGGGTAAATAAAAGGTAAAAAATACCTTTTTAAAAAAAAGGGGGGGGGAAAAGAAGGGTTAAAAGGTAATTTGAAGAATTACCTTGTCTCATTGTTACTATAGCAGTTGAGAGGAAATGAGAGAAGAGGGAGAGGAGAAGGAGCAATGATGCCGCAGGATTATGATTAAGAGATCATTCACTGGACAGACGAGCTATGGAGATGCCATACCCATTTCGCGGTGCCCCGCCAGGTGAGTAATAAAAGCCCTCCGGTATATTTTAAACATTAAGCATGTTTTAACATAGTTAATGAAAAATGTAAAATGTGGGTTTTGTGGGCGAGGTGGAATAGAAAAATGGAGGAAAGTGGGGAATAGGGGGGGAAATAGGGTGGTCTATTGCACAGTGGGGTAGATTTGCCCCGAGCTAGGGTGGGCTCGCCGTGGTTGGGGGAAAAGTGGGATATTGTTACCAGATCGTAGTAAGCAGTTCTGGAGTCTTTGGTTCATGGAGGCGATTCGCCATATTGTTGAGTGGCGTGAGAGATAGATCTTGTGGGGTACCTATGTCTTAGCATAGTTGTATAGGGATATGCATATGATTTGCTACCAGAATATAGTGAGTTTGACACACACGATGCTTCTACAGGTGTGGGTGTGGGAGCATATTATGGTGACTAGACTGATTGTAGTTAGGGAGGGAGATGAGGATGATAGGGAGCCGGTGGCATGCGGGTATGGAGAGGCGAGGGGCTATATTTTTTTAGTATAGGAGGTCGAGAGATATCGAGGGATGGAGGAGGATGATGGATGATTTGTAGGAGAGACATATTATGGTGGCCATATATGTATCGAAACTTCAGGGGATGGAGGGAGGAGGGGGAGAGGCAGAGAGGGTATTTTATGAGCTAGTGTGTCCTGATTGGGAGTCTGCTGCACATAGTGGAGATGCATTGACCAGAGAGGGTGGTGAGACAATTTGGGTTGACATAGGATATTCTAGCTATGCCGATCAGGTTTCGGTGACTCACCAGAGAGAAACCATGGGGGCCCGTGTTTAGACTGAGGGAGGCTAGAGCGGTGTAGGCGGTGACAGTGTAGGTACCCTACCCCAGGAGATGTGTTGGAGTGGAGGATGTAGGAGTGACAGTACGATATGATCGGTGGTTGCACAACCATCGATGGGAGACGGTTACACCACTGGTGCCTATTGTAGGAGCTATAGGATTTGGATAAGAGGATGAGTGCCAGGTGGTGAGAGATAGGAGGAGACAGGCACAGAGGGGAGGAGAACAGATGGAGGCAATGGGATAGCCAGCGAGGAAGAGGAGGAGGAGGAGACATCAGAGGAGGGCTAGGGTGGAGGTGGAGGAGAGAGAGGCAATATGACAGGAGGGTGGGATAGGTCCAGAGCCGGATGCAGGAGGACAAGATGAGTTGAAGGTGGAGATGATAAACACAGTGGAGGGTGGAGCTATGCAACAAATTGGTATAGGAGGTAGGGTGCGATAGAGGAGAGTGTTGGTACAAGCCGAGCAAGGGGGGTGGGGAGAGGATAGATAGCAGGATGGAGGCTAGGAGTCAACCATAGAGGATAGCAGGTAGGAGACGACTAATGAGGGTACAAACTATGATAGAGTTAGAGGGGATGGGAGGGGGTGGACAGTAGGATGGAGCCCAAGAGGAGATTGAGGCCAGGAGTTAGTCAGGGAGGATGGAGAGTAGGAGACAACAGAGGGGCGTAGATTCCGGCAGGGCAGGGGCTTCCCGTTGTAGAGATAGGGGAGAGTGAGGATGAGGAGCAGGAGAGGAGTCGGGAGGGGTGGAGGCATGGTCAGTCTGAAGAGTTCGGGTCCACCCTGGGAGGAATTGGAGGTTCAGTAGGAGTAGGATGGATGCTATGGATGATGGAGATGTGTCATATATGAATATTTAGGATGGAGAGCCATTGGTGGTGGTTCTTGTCATTACCTTAGGAGATCCTATTGCTCAGCCAAGAGACACTATGGGGAGGCTTCAGAGTATAGATCAGAGGTTGAGGGTAGCAGAGGTAGAGGTGATCAGACTCAGAGTCGAGCTATTGAGAGTACTAGTAGCAGGTCAGAGAGATTATGGAATTATGGTTGACCTCTTAACCACGTAGGTAGAGGTGATGGGGAGAGAGAGAGAGACTGTAGGCAGTCAATAAGGGGATACAAGATGAGCTGGTTGTTGTGATTTGGGACTTTGACAGACTATAGGTGGAGACTGTTATATTATACGCCAGGGGGAGTTAGAGGGGAGGACAAATCATGTGTCAGTAGGCAGTGGGCAGCAGGTGGGTGATCTCGAGTAGGAGCGAGATGAGCTACAGGATAGAGTGCATTGCTTAGAGCAGGCGATTGGAGATATAGGGTTGATGCAGGAGAGAGAGAGGTGGGTGAGGGAGCAGGCCTATATTATGCAGGTAGAGAGAGATGCAACATAGGCATGGGTACAGGCAGTGGAGGTAGAGAGGGATGTGGTGCAAGCACAGGTTTAGGTGCTACAAAGTGAGAGAGAGTTGGCAGAGGCACATATACAGTCTCTCTAGAGGAGGAGAGAGGAGGCAGTTTCAGAGTTATTAGCGCTGCAAAGAAAGCGAGATGTAGTAGTTTTAAGAGTGTAGGAGCTTCAAAGGGACAGGGATGGAGTGGTGGCTCGATCACAGGCCACACAAAGGGAGTGAGATGCTACAAAGATACGAATGTAGACGCTGCAGGGAGAGTGGGACGTGGCAGTGGTTCAGTTATAGGCCACAGAGAGGGAGAGAGATGTTGTAGAGATACAGATGCAGACATTGCAGGGAGAGCGAGATGCAGTAGTGGCTTAGTGGTAGTTGGCGCAATTTAGTGGTGTGATAGGGATAGATACATAGGGGTTACAGGGGAAGAGGGATGCAACATTGGCTAGGGCAACAGCTGCCAAGGAGATGAGAGATCAGGTTCAGGTAGAGATGGCGCAGTTATGCCTATCCCAAAAGGCCTGGGAGTAGGAGAGGAGAGTGATCACGAGAGATCGAGATAGATATTGTAAGGAGAAGAATTCCACTCGGGTTTAGGTTGTTGAGTGAGAGGAGAATGTGAGGGAGGCAGGATTTTGGATGGACGCATATTACCATGCAGTTCCAAACCTGACACAATGGTTATTCTAGTATGTTCGACAGACACCACAGATGCCAGCACCATCCAAGTCGTTGGGGACATGGACCCAAGGTTATAGTGATTCACTGGGTGTTACACCAGGTAGGAGATCAGTACCAGATTCACCACAGAGGTCAGATGTGGGTAGCTCAATTGGGAGGTGACAGGTTACCAAGTTTTTGACAGATGCAGGGTGAAGCGTGTAGTACTTATCAACAAAGATTAGAGATGCTCTACATCTCTAGATTTTGTACCTTATTTGATGATGTATGAGGGCTATGTGATGGATACATGATAGATTTTGATGTATGATGGGCATATGACATACATTGTATTACTTTGATTATGATATGGGACAATCCTTATTGACACTATGTAGTATGTTTCCTTTTGTGATGGGTGATTCAATTTATGTATGCACATGTATATGATATTTCCTACTTATGTAGATGGATACTTTGGTTGATTTATGCACATGTTTACGATACTACAGGCTTATGTGGATGTATGAATATATGATACTTCATGCCTATGTGGATGTATGAGTTGATTTATTTATGCACATGTTTATGAGATGATAATGGATGATTGGGTTTATGTATTTGTGGGATATTGATGATTGTATTAATGCAATATTCAGATGGTGATATGATGTATGCATATGTTATATCTAGGATGACTTATGTGTATGGATGTCTAGTTGATTTATTGCTATGTATGTATATGTGTAAGATGGATTATGTATGATCATTTTATAGATGCAGGTTGTGATGTATCATGAGTCTGACATTTTATATATAGATACATGCATGGATCTAATATGTTGTGATGTAGGTGGTGATGTATGTGTGGTTAATAGAATGAACTTAATATGTGATAATGTTCTTGTAATTTATAGTGAATTAAGAATGAAAAGAAATATTCTATGGTCATAAGTGTCAATAAGAACTATCATGATAATGGAAGATGGGTATGTAGTGATTGTGAAAAATGGGTATAATTTGTCACCTGTCAAAAACTTTTAGTATCCTGAGAAGAATGGGAGAGAGGGAGATAAAGTATTTGCACAACCAAAATTGTAGGGTGAATGCAATGCAACAGATGATGAAATGCAATCATAATATGAGTGGCCATCTTCGGAGCACTAATTTTTGCTATAGCATAAGATACCAGATACCTTGACATGTAAGACCAAGGTGAGTTGACATCCAATGCATGAAACAAACACAACAAACATAAAGGCTACCCCAACACCCAAAGGTCATGATGACCTTGGTCAAGCTAGGTATTGGGATAACCACAAACACACAAGGATGTCCCAGCATAACACAAGACCTCAGGGATCTTGGTGGGTACTACATGGGACAATCGAGAAGACAACAACAAAGAAAAAGACCAAGATAAGCCCCTATGTAGACAAGTCAAAGCACACCATGATATGATGGATCAAGGTGACCATGACAGGTGTTGATAGTGAGCTCAAATTATAAATAAACTCCACAACATCAAACGATCACAATCAATTACAAAACATCCTTTTCCATAGGATCAAGGGGATGGATGGGATTGATGAGGTCTGCTAGGAAGGATGCATCCTATTGAGACTGATGATAGATACTGAACTAGAATTACCTAGTTTGATGCCAGATGTTTTTCATTAACCAAATATTCTGATAATAGGGGATTTTATTTGAGAATAATGAGCCAGATAAGGACATGGACTGACACATCCTACAGACCTAGGGGCTCAGGGGCCAATTAGAGATTAGCCTTGCCTACGTGAAAGCGTAGAGCCCTCGTAGTTCATGAAAAGACTATGGATAAAAATGGAAAGAGGATGGTGAAGATAGATGATAGACCACCAACACGTGATGGTTAGAATACCCTGGGGGAAGATCAAATTGATTAGCCTTGCCTACGTGACAGTGCAGGGGCAACATAGTTTGACCAAGGACTAGAAAAACCAATGTGATAGGATGAGATCTAGATGGAGACCGCCACGATGGATGATCCTATGCGATGACACAGACCAATCGACGAGGGGATGAATGACATAAGTTTAGAGCGGGATACTGAAAATCTCAGGATGGGGGATATGCTAGACAGGTCGTCCAATGCTCAATTGAAATATACCAAGTTGCCAAGGATGGGATGGGTGAGGACGATAGTGCGGATGAAAGCATAAACTAACTAGGATGCCAGGTAGATAATAATTAAGCTCTCTATGGATGACACCTATTACCAGGTTTTCACCATCCATACTTATCCAAGGTGCCACCAAAAGGTGGTTTACACCATATGACAGATTTATTTCTCTTTACTATTTTCAATTTTTTTTTATTTTTTTGACTTTTTTGATTTTTCCTGATTAGGTGGGGTTACCGAGCGGACTTAGGTGTAGAACTTCTTCAAATGCATGATATTGATGGGTTATTCAAGGGGCTATCCTTCAAGAGTAGTCAACCTATATGCCCCAGATCCATATTTGGTGGCTATGATATAAGGCCCCAACCAGTTTGCCTCAAATTTTCCTTTCTTATCTCAGTCTTGCTGGGTATGCTGATTCTCTCTAAGGACAAGATTGCCCAACTGGAACTGACGAGGATGAACCTTTTTATTGTAATTACGTTTGAGGTGGTTTTGGTATGCTTGTAGATGATCATAGGCTTTGATTCTTCATTCATCAAGTAATTCTAGTTGTGCAAGTCGTGCAACATGAGCATCTTCCTCGCTGATAAGATTCTTCAGAGAAATCCTTAGTGATGGGAGCTCAACTTCAATTGGCAAGACGACTTCAGAACCATACACTAAAGAATAGGGGGTGGCTCCTGTAGGGGTGTGAATGGATGTGTGATATGCCCAAAGGGTGGGATGAATATGAAGGTGCCAATCTCGACTAGTGTTATTGACAACCTTTTTGAGAATGCGGATAAGGGTCTTGTTGGTTGCTTCTACTTGACCATTACCTTGGGGGTAATAAGGTGTCGACCAACGATGCTAGATATGAAAGGTGTCGCAAAGGTGTTTCATGGCTTGGTTTTTGAAGGGTTTTCCATTATCAGAGAGGATGGTGGATGGGATACCATATCTGCAGAGAATATGGTAAAGGATGAATTTTGAGATCTGAATACCGGTGATTTGTGAGAGTGGTATTGCTTCCACCCACTTAGTGAAATATTCAGTGGTGGTAATTATGAATGTATGGCCATCGGATGATGGTGGGTAAATCTTTCCAATGAAGTCGAAACCCCATTGAGAGAATGGCCACAGTGCTAGGAGGGGTTGAAGATCCTATGCTGGAGCATGAATTAAATCTGCATGTTGTTGATAGGGAAGGAATTTCTTAACAAATTCACAAGCATCATGCTTTAATGTAGGCAAATAATATCCAACTCGGAGAACTCTTTTGGCCAAGGCCATACCATTTGAATGAGCTCCACAAACACCACTATGTACTTCTGTTAGTGTAGTGTGGGCTTTAGTCTCATTTAGACATGTAAGGAGGATTCCATTATACATGCAATGATAAAGCTTATCACTGATGATAAAGTATCGAGAAGAACGATGAATGAAGGATTTGCGTTGATTGCGTGTAAGATCTGGGGGTAGAATATTATCATGGAGATAGGTGTATATGTCCTAGTACCATGGGGAAGTGGGACCCACAATTTTGCACACCATGTTAGTCTCAGGGATATCATATGCTGGGATTAAAAGTTTTTCCACAAGGAACTCACATTCTATTGGATCTTTAGGCATGTCAATTAGGGAGCCAATGGTAGCCATTGTGTCAGCTGCTTTGTTCCGTGCTCTAGGAATTTGGTCAAATTGTATAAAGGTGAAATATTTCTTGAAATCATTCACCATGCACTTGTAGGGTAATAGATTATCATATTTTGTTAGGAACTCATCATTGACCTTCTTAATGACTAGCAAAGAATCACCGAAGACTTTCAAGAGTTATGTGCCACTGCTTTGCAATTCAGAGGCCGGTGAGGAGAGCTTCATATTCTGCCATATTGTTGGTACACGGGAATGCTATCCTGAATTATTTTGGAATGTAGTCACCTTGAGGGGTAACTAATAAAATATTTGTGCTTGATCCATTATGAGTATAGGAACCGCCAAAATACAGTGTCCAAGCTCACACTTCTGTAACTGTGTAAACTTCTTCATCTGGGAATTCAGTGTTCAGAGGGTAAGCATCTACTAATGGTGGCTCGACCAACTAATCAGCTATGACTTGTCCCTTTATGGCTTTTCGCTCCACATACTCTATGTCAAATTCACTTATGAGCATGACCCACTTGGCCATGCGGCTAGTCAAGGTGGTCCTGGACAACAGATACTTTAGCAGATCAATCTTAGAAATTAATTTGACAGGATGGCTGAGCATGTAATGTTGGATTTTTTGTGTGCTGAAGACTACTGTGAGGTAGGATTTTTCCATGGAAGAGTAGTTTAATTTATAGCCGACCAGTTTCTGATAGATGTAGTAGATTGCTCTCTCTTTAGATGACTCATCATGTTGTGCAACAATGCCCCCAGTGCGACTGAAGTGGCAAAGATATAAAGTAGGAAGGGTTTCCTTGGAATAGGTGGCATCAAGATCAGTGGATGAGCTAAATATTCCTTTATTTTATTGAAACCTATCTGACACTATTGGTTCCATTAGAAGGTGGAGTCTTCCTTAGAAGTTGAGTGAATGGCTGACACTTATCTACGAGCTAGGCTATGAACTGATGGATGGATTGCATCTTCCCTTGGAGGCTTCTTAACTACTTTAGATTGCGTGGAGGTGGCATGTCCAAGATAGCTTTTACCTTAGCAGGATCAACTTCAATACCCCTTCAAGAGACTATAAAACCCAACAGTTTTCCTGACATAACACTGAAGACACACTTTTTTGGATTTAGTCGTAACTTGTAATGTTCCAACCGTTCAAAGATCTTTTTCAGGACTATAGGATGTTATGCTTGGGTTCTATATTTTGGTAACAAGTCATCAAAATAATCCTCCATGATGATATGGATGAGGTCATGGAAGATGACTAGCATTTCCCTCTGATATGTTGCCCCTGTATAGATGAGACCAAAGGGCATAACATTGTAACAAAAGGTACCCCAAGGTGTGCTAAAAATGGTCTTGTGTTGGTCCTTAGGTGCAATTTGGATCTGATTATAACTAGAGAAACCATCCATAAGGGACAACATCTCATGTCCTGCTGTGAGGTCGACCAACATGTCAATGTTAGGTAGAGGGAAATCATCCTTTGGGCAGGCCTTGTTAAGATCCCTGAAGTCTGTGCAAATCAAAATTTCTCCATTCGGTTTGGAAACTGGTACTATATTGGAGATCCACTTAGAGTAGTCAATTGGTTTGATAAAACCTGCATCTAGTAATTTCTCCAATTCCTTCTTGACTAATAAGGCTACTTGTGGGTGCATCTTGCAGAGCTTCTATTTGAAAGACTTGGCATCAGGGTGAATGTCTAGATGATGGACCACTAAAGCGGGGTCCAAGCCTGGCATGTCTAAATATGACCAAGCAAAGTTAACAACTCCCTCTTGGAGTAACTGGACAATGACTGCATATTTTGGATCTGAGAGTGATTTAGCTGCATAGGTGATTTTAGGATTTTCAGCAGTACCTAGATTAACTTCTTGAGTCTCTTCAATTAGGATGGATGATCGTGTAGATAACTGAGTTCCCACAAGGGGAAGATGAACATCTCCATCCTCTAGCGCATCTTCGAGGTTTTCACCATCAGATGTGTCCTTTATTTTTAGTTTTTCAAGGTCAGGAAGTGCCTCGGGGAGGTTTTCACTAGCTGGCCATTTTTATTTTTTTTTGTTCTTATTCTTGTGACTGGAGTGTTCATCCTCCCCCAATCCCATGAGGTTGACATATGATGTATCCACAGACATATTGATGGGTGTGCTTTCACATAGGTCCTAATCAATAAGCTCAGGGTGACGAAGGGATAGGTTAATGGTACAGATGGATAAGCATTCAAACATGGATGACAGGTCAGTGTGATTGATGTCATCATATGCATGTATGATGGATTCCTCCTCCGGTATGTCCTCCAATGAGCCATCATCCATAATGACACTATTGGAAGTATTAAATGATGTTGCAAGGCTTTTCTACTTTCTGTCGTATCCAATGCCTATGTTCTTTGGTAGCTTTGACATATCAATAGGTTGCAACCGCCCTTGTTCTTCTTTACCTAGGCCCCTGCCTTGGTAGTTATACTTCTTTGCAAGCTTAGCTGACCAAGGATATGCTTCCTAAAAGTATTCCTTTAGAGGAGGATTTGGTTGGGGTTCTTCTCGATATACCCATTGACTTATATCCTCTTTTGGTGCATCTATATTGATACTAGGGGACCTGAAAGTGGTGGTAGGGATGTTTTTACCACTGAAGGTGATAGTCTTGTCTTCCTTTGGAGTATCGTGTGAAGGTTGACCATACTCGTGTGGTGATGGTGGAATGGTTGCTATATTAAGAGAAATATGCATTTCGTATTCACCACACCCTTTGTCAATGATCTGGACTATTGTGACTGTAGGATCAGTGGTGGAAGATGGAGTGGTTATCGTGATGGAGGGTGGATTAGCAGATGATGACTGGGATGCCCCAATTTCAACCCCGAGACAATAATGTAAATGGGGAAATGATGCTTCTAAAGTGTGACAATATTCAAATGGTTGGGGGTCAGCATAGATGGTGACTTCTTGTCCGTTGACCAAGAATTTTAGGCACTGATGGTATGTGGAGGGGACGGCTTGCATAGCATGGAACCATGGGCGGCCAAGGGGGAAATTATATGGCAAGTCTAGATCAAGGACATGACAGGTAGTGTACTAAACCGCAAGCCCCACTTGGATAGGAAGACTGATAATTCCCTCTGAATTATTTTCTACATTATCATAGGCCTTGATCATGATGATCTGATTACTTAAATCTACTTGAGTATACCCCACCTATTTTATAAATTTCAGAGTACACAAATTGAGGGAAGAGCCATTATCTACCAAGACCATTTTTATTTTATGATGGGCAACCATGAATTCGATATGCAAGCGGCAATTATGATTGACATTGATGTTTGGCATGTCATTTTGGCTAAAGCCCAGTTGATAAGATAAAGCCAGGTGTCCTACCGAAGCTTGGAATTGTGTAGGATCAATGTCATTAGGTACATGGGTTTCCTGTAGGGCTCTGTTGAGGATTTCTTGATGTACAAGAGAAGACTTAAGCAAATCCAAAATAGAGATATGAGCAGGGGTCTTTCCTAGGTGATCAAGGATGTTGTACTGAGAGCTTATAGGAGTTGATTGGGTGGGTATGGAGGCCACAAGGATAGTGATGTGGGATCATCGTGTAGTAACAACACACTGAGGGTCTTTGGCTTTGACATGTATCATAGATACACGAGATTCTACCTACTCAATGTAATGAATAATATCTTTGTAATTGAGGGGTACATTCTTATAGCTCATGTTATTTGTGCTATTGTCTTGGGGATTACTGTTGGAGGTGCTCGGGCCTTGATTATGGTTTGGAAAGGCATTTTGATATATCTGCAATTGAGCATTAGACGATGAAGCTTGACTGGTGTCAACCTTAATAACTCCTCGATCAATGAGATCTTGGACATAGTTTTTTAGACCCTGAAACTTATTTAAAGAGTGTCCTTTGATTTTATTTAACTCACAATATTCATTTTCCCTATACCATGCAGGCTTGGGTTTGGATTCGTCAAGTGGCTTGGTGATAGGATATGTGATTGGATAATTGATCTGTAACAATTTATTGAAGACAACACTCAAGGGTTCCCCTAATTGAGCATACTGGCGCTTAGTGTCCCCCTGGCTATTCTGATTTGACTATTGAGGAGGATGAGGTGCCCCCTGTGGTACAAATATGGCGTTAGGTATGAAGGGTTGTTGTCTCAGGGATGTGTTAGCCATTTGGACGTGTTTAATATCAGTCACTCTGTCATTTACTGCATTCTTGTTCTTGTTCCAAAAATGTGGCTTGTCTCCAAATGACCTTTCTTTATCATGGCTATGTATTTTGATGTGCCCTTTGGCAACAAGGGCACATTCAAGGATAGGTCCCTTTTCCACTATCTCCATAAAAGTGGTGACACAATATAACCTAAAGTTATGAGCCATGTTGGGATGAGAGTTCTCCACGAAGAGAGTGACCATGTTCTTCTCTTTCAAAGGGGTTTACATTTGGCTTGCTAGTGCATGCCAACTTTGGAGGTAGCTAGTAAAGGTTTCCCCCTCACGTTGTTTCTCTTTGAGGATATCTAAGGTGTCAGTGTCCTCCAAATTGAAGAAGTAGGAGACAAATTTTTCTGACAGGTCTTTAAAATATTTTATGGACCCTTTTTCGAGGGTCATGAACCACTCTAAGGCATTGCTTGCCAAGCGCAAGAGATAGTTGTCATTGTGCATAACCTCTTGACACTGGGAGTAAAACTCCTACAAGTGGGCCTTATGATCTTTGTTCCCCCTGTATTTGTCAAACTTTGGCATTTCAAAATTTTTAGGGAAGGCGATCAATGAGATGGAGGGATCAAATGTATACAGGCATATATCTTTGAATTTGAATGATCGTTTGCCAGCCCCTGCTTGAAGATCCTTCAGAGCGGCTTTGATTTCCAACAGATCCGAGTTGACCAGTGGCAGGTTAGAGGGATATGGATGATAGGACGATACAGGATCTTGCTAAGAGAGAGTCAGATTGTTGAGGTACGGATTTTGATAGTTGGATGATGACATCCCTTGTTAGTATGCCAAGAGATTTTGTTGATATGGGGGTTGTTGCTGTGGGGTATAGTACAGATTTGTTTGATAAAAGTGTGAGGTAGGTTGCTGAGGAGCATGGATGGGATGTTGCAGATTGGTTTGTTGGTGTTGAAGGTACTATTGTGATTGTTGGGAGGCCACATAAGGTGGTTGTTGATGAAATTGCTACTGATTATGATAGTAATAGTGTTGATGAGGTTGTTGTTGTGATGTCAAGTGTTATGTGGGCCGAGATGGGATGTTGTGTTGTGGTTGAGTCTGCGGACGTAAAGTGGATGCGAGGAATGGGGATATGGTCTGAGCAATAGGTCGGGATGGATTTCCTTGTGATTGGTATGGTGGTTATGAAGAAACCATTACATTATGCAGGGGTTGTTGCTGATGAGGTGGCTGAGATAACGTAGAGGTGTTCTATAAAGGGGGTTGTTGGGTACCAACCAGAACATTTGGTTGGGACGTGGCTTGTGGAGGTAATTGAGGTGAAAGGTTGGATTGGTGAAGCTGTTGAGATGTATATGAAAGTGATGGTAGATTTGTGGCCCTGGGAGGTGGAAGCAATGTGGTAAAGGGGGTGCTCCGAGTGTTGACGGGAGGTTGATTCGAAAGAGGTGGTGTTGTTTGCGTTAATGGCGCAAGTTGTGGAACATTTTGTGGCATACTATAGGTGAAAGGATTATTGGGAACAGGCACTTGAGGAGCCCCCATAATAGTGATTGGAGTGTGTGGGGGGTGGTTAACATGATAAAGAACAACATTGCCAAATTCAGGTTGATGCCACCCCTCAACTAGAGGAACATTAGGGATGTACGAACCTTCTGGTGCATTTTGTGAACCTTGGGGTACATTAGATGTGGAGCTCCTATATTTGGATAAGTCAACACTCGAGGGAGGTTTGACACCCTTCTCAATTAGGTGGGCCAAAATTTATTCCCCATGTTTTTCAAATAGACGGTCAGTCATTTGTACATTGGCAGGATTACAAAAATGTTCTTCAAGCATGAGTTCGGGTTGATTAGCCATACTCTCTTCACCGTGTGGTGAGTTGTTCTAATTTTCGGTGTTGGAGTGTGATGAAGTACCATTATGAGGATCTTGGGCGATGTTAGGATCTTGAGCAATATTTGCACCATTGGTGGGATTTGTATTGTTATTAAGGTCTTGAGACATGTTTGCTTGGGAATTTTGACCTTGTTGTGCCATTTGTTTCTTAACTTGTGACCTAGCTTGAATGGGCATGCAAATGTGCTATGGGTGGATTATAAAGATGTCTTTGACGAATGATTTGATTGTGATGGGATGAGATTTTATTTTGATGGGATGAGATGGGATTTTGATTTAGATCAGATTTTGTTTGGATAGATTGTATTGGATTGGATTTTGATCGGATCGGATTTTGATTGGATAGATTGGATTGGATTGGATTTTGATTGGATCAGATTTTGATTGGATAGATTGGATTTGATTGGATTTTGATTGGATAGATTAAATTGGATCAGATCATTAAGATTGATAGGATTTGTGTTGATTGAACAGATGTGATTTGATTTGACTAGGTGATTGACTAATTTGATCAAATGATTGGGTTTGATAGATTTGGATGATTGGATGGGTACAATTGGATGATGGGTATGATTGGATGGGTTTGATAGATTTGGATGATTGGATGGGTATGATTAGATGATGAAAGATGTGAGGGACCCTAAATTTAGTCAAAGAAGGTTACCCTTAGTGACCTAGAGCATTGATTGATTAAGTGGATGATCACGGCACCAAATCCACCTCAAAATAGAAATGGATTGATTTGGGCCAAGGATGATAACTTATGACACCAAATTCACCTCAAGATGGAAGTAAATTGATTTGGGGTCGAAGTTAACGACTAATAATCAAATTCAAGTGCTAAGGTCAATTTGGGTAGCCAATTTTGAACACAAGGTTAAGGCGATTTGATTATGAGTGGTGTTTATGAGGTACGGGTTTGGTGATGTAAATGGTAAAATTTTGATGAATCAAGTTCACTAGGTGATGGTATGGGCTTTCAAATGGATTATGGGAAAATTTAAAATGATCGGATGGATTGAGGACATTTAGAATGATCAAATGGAGGTTTAGAATGACAAAATGGAGGCTTGGGATGATGAGATAAAGGTTGGGAATGATTAAATGATGGCTTAGAGGCTAAACAGATCCAAACAGGGCGATTTCAGCTGTTTAGGAGGGAAAATTCGCCCCTCTGTAGTAACCAGAAGGGCGTGTTTTCCCTTCTGCAGTAAATAAGAGGGCACAGTCGCCCTTTTGTGGTAAATCAGAGGGTGCAATTGCCCTTTTGTGGTAAATCAGAGGGCACAGTTGCCCTTCTGCAGTGAACAGGGACTTGGTTTGATGAAAATGACTATGGAAAGGACTTTAAAATGATAATAATAAGGCCAATTTGTCAAAAAGTTTACTGGTTTCTCACAAGAAAACACTTTCAAGCAAACACAATCTTATGATTAGTGTTAAGGGTATGGCCAATGAGGTCTTAATCTAGGATGTACAAGGTGTCTAGGGAGTCCTCGATATACTCTTAGTATGTGAGGCACAACCGTGAACACCATCTCATCACAAGCATGAGTCGGGAACCCCAGCAAGATACTGAAGGGCTCAGACTAGCTCTTCACATCTATCTAGGTATCACCGTAGCTTCGACACTTCGCCAATTACGACATGATTAGATTGGGGTACAACTTTCGGTCTCCCCTTTTATATACCCCACTGGTAGACGTGGTTGGAATCGTCCCTTGGGGTGATGAAATCCCAGAGAAGGTCCCACTAGAAATAAAACACTAATCATTTCCAACTACTCCCCAGGCTCACACGAAGTGCAAGGGGAAAGTGAAAACAAACTAATGCCCCCTTTGGGTAACACAAAAAGATGGACACAGCAAGCAATGAATATTACTTCCCCTAATTAGACTATTTTCTTATATTAATGACAACAACAAAGATAGTTTCAAAAAATTTGAGCTAATGAATGGCCCTGCAAGCAACTATTAGTTGTCTTATCCTATGTTCTTCACCAATTACACAAGAATATGCTACAAAATGTTAGCGAAAACATAAATATCCTTACAAGAAATAATGCTAGGGGATTAGTACCTGAAAACAATAAAAAATAGGAACAAAAATGAAGCTAAAATGATAGTTTTACCTTTCAAAATGTGTTGTTTTGGGGCATTTTCGCCCCTCTGTAGTGCTAAGAAAGGGTGTAGTCACCCTTTTGCAGTGACCAGGAGGGTGCAGTCACCCTTCTATAGTGACTAGGAGGGCACAATCACCCTTGTGCAGTGACCAGGAGGGTGTAGTCGCCCTTTTTCAGTGACCAGGAGGGCATAGTTGCCCTTGTACAGTGACTAGGAGGGAACAGTCACCCTTTTGCAGTGATCAGGAGGGCACAGTCACCCTTCTGCAGTAAAAATGTTAGCATAGAAAGTTCAATCAAGGGGGTGTAGTCGCCCTTCTGCAGAAAACATTAATACAAAGTTTAGCTAAGGGGGCATAGCCGCCCTTCTGCAGTAAACAATTTAGCACAGAATGTTCAATCAAGGGGGCGTAGTCACCCTTCTATAGAAAATGTTAATACAGAGTTCAACTAAGGGGGGTAGTCACCCTTCTACAGAAAATGTTAGTACAAAAAGTTCAATCAAGGGGTGTAGTCACCCTTCTATAGAAAACGTTAGTACAAAAAGTTCATCTAAGGGGCGTAGTCGCCCTTCTACAGAAAACGTTAATACAAAAATTTCAGTCAAGGGGGCGTAGTCCCTCTTCTGCAGAAAATATTAGTACAAAAAGTTTAGTCAAGGGGGCATAGTCGCCCTTCTGCAGAAAATGTTAGTACAAAAGGTTTAGCCAAGGGGGCGTAGTCACTCTTCTGCATAAAACATTAGTACAAAAGATTTAGCCAAGGGGGCGTAGTCACCCTTCTGTAGAAAATGTTAGTACGTAAAGTTTAGCCAAGGGGGCGTATTCACCTTTCTGCAGAAAATGTTAGTACATAAAGTTTAGCCAAGGGGGCATAGTCACCCTTCTGTAGAAAGCGTTAGTAAGCTAGAAATCCAGATAAGGGCGTAGTCACCCTTCTGCAAAAAAAAGAAGGCATAGTCGCCCTTTTGCAGTTACCAGGAGGGCGTGGTCACCCTTCTATGGTCACCAGAAGGGCACATACACCCTTTTGTAGTCACCAGGAGGGTGTATTCACCCTTTTACGATGTAATCTTGCAAACAACTCAACAACAACAAATGTGAAATTGAGGAACCCGCTTGTGGGTCCCACTGGGCGTGCCAAAAATGTAATATTAAAATGTTTAACCTATTCTAAGCAACTAAAATACAATGGAAAAACACAAAGAAACACCTCAAGATTTGCCTAAAAAATTTGTTAATGCAAAGAGAAAAAGTGTAAAATGATTGCAAGTGGTTATACCTTCTCTTTGCAGCTGAAACTCCTTGGTTGGCCCTTGATTTTGATTTTCTTTGTATGCTCCTTGATGGCTCTTGATATGGCTAAATGCAAGGTTTAACTATATGCTTGGATGTAAATGCAAATAGATGAAATTGATGGCTAAATGAGTGTACAAAATGGCAGCATTTAGTTGCAAAATGGCTAAGTGTTAGAAATGCCTTAGAGGAGGGGGTATTTATAGATAAACTTGAATTCTCTAGAGAATTCAATGGTCAAGATTTATCCAACAAGCCAAGATGAAGGGCTAAGGTGAGTTGAGGACTCACAAGCCCTCACATCTTGACATGTGGATTATGAAGTGGCTAAGGGCGAGATGATGTGTAGGTGATGTGGAAGGGAGGTACATGATGTGGAGGAAGGAAAAGTACCTTCTAAGTACCTTGGGGAGTGAGAAGATTTCCTCAAAAAGAAAATTCTTGTCCCCAAGTGGGAGTGAAAATGACATTTTAAGAATTTTGGAATTCTTCAAAAATATCCATGGGAAAAGAGAAAGTGGTTGGAGAAATAAATGTGAATGAAAAATTCACATTCCTAGGAGAATCTAATGGATATGAGAGGGTCTTCAAAAAGGTGGGAATTGGTTGCATGTGCATGAGGTGACAAGTCAAATATTCTAGAAGCCTTGGAAGGATAAAATGTGAATTAAAAATTCACATGGGGAGGAGAGAGACTTGGGATGAATAAAAGTGAATTAAAAATTCACATAGGAAAAGGGGTCAATGCCAAGAAAGGAAAATGGAAATATTGACTAAAAAGTGGTGCTAAAAGTGGCTAATGACTTTGATTAAAGTTGTGCAAATACTTGATTATGATAATTAACATAAGATTAGAGACAAGTGGCAAATGTAGGAGAATGTGGCATTAATCCTTGATTAAGAGGATGCACATCCTAATTATGAATTAATTAAATTAATCCAAATTAGATATGGATTATGGAGGATGTGACAAGGAGAGAGAAAAGAAGAATTTTAAATTGATTTTAATTCAAAAAGATTAAAATGACTAAATTAAATAAATTAGTGTATTTATTTAATTTAGAGAGGAGAAAGGTACTAGATAAAGTATTTAATTGTTAAATTAAATACTTTAAGAACCTTGTTGATGTCTTTTTTATGCACTTCTCAACATAGGTAGTGTGTAGGTGCACTACCTCTTTTGAAAGACAATCTTCCACAATCAGATTGCAGAACACTATCCCAAGGTCTCTAATGTTAGGTCTTGATAGTGCTTGAAATATCTCAATTGTTTGATGTGATCTACTGGAATTACAAGGTGGACTTACAGATGAGTTACAAAGTATGGGAAGTTGGGTCTTGAAATGGAGTTCTTAAAATGGAGAAGTTGTTGTGCATTTGCTGTAGGTTCAAATATCAGTCTTAAACTCCATTTTTATCATTGAATTTAGCTTTACAATGTGCAATGAACCTTTGTTAAGGTATTTATTAAAAAAAAGAAAAAGGGCAGGGAAGAGAGAAGGTTTCTGGATCTGAAACTATGAATGAACAGTGATTATGGAGGTTGCTACAGTAGACAAACTCCCTAAAACTAAGTTTTGTTTGACTAAGAGAACCTACAGCTACACAAAACCAATGCAATCTCCTAAGGTCTGCTGATTTTCAAATTGCACATGCACATCATGAACATGCAATCGAACTAAGTTGTAGCAATGGAATAAAGAAGCCCAGGCTAACTTTACACAACAGTTTGTCATCAACAAGTGCTAAAAGTATGGGCTGAAAGTTTATCAAATACCATAACAGGAATTTCCATTATCACTTCCATTTAAGAAACTAACACTAAAACTAACATGGAAGGTAGAACCATGCATGCAAGATGAGAAAAATCAAATAGAACATCTATAAAATCATGCAATGTTGTCTTCTATTGCTGCAAATTCCTTTTACACCAGCTCTCCAACCCTTACAAATGAGGGGCAAGCTCCTATTTATATTTTTCCAAAGCCCAAATGAATGGATAGGATTAAATCACAATGATTGGCTCAGATTCAATTACATTAGGGTTTCACCTACCCCACAATATTCAACAATTTAAAATACACCCTTATATTTTCCTTGTTTTGTCATCTAATGCCCAGGTGCTGAAGCAGTTTCCTCATTTAGCTGATTGCCCTTTTACTGTAGCTAAAACTGCTTGAAAGTTGCCCTCTTACTTAATGTGTTTGCAGTGTGCTTCCTTGGATCAAACAAGCCCATCGACGATTGGCATCAATATATTGGTTCCCCCTGATTCGGGTGGACAATTCATCATCATTTGGTGAAAAGTAGGACAACTCCTTCATGCCTTCTTCATGACCACCCCCTTGCATTTTTGTCATTGACTTCCTTGGCACAGTCCTTCTTCTAATGCTGACCCTGTTGGTGTCTGCTAGGTGGAGAGGCGAACATGAAATGAATGTTGACAGGAGTAATGAACTTTTCCTTGTTTAGCTTTCTTGATGGGTCTCCTGACAGACTGGTAGTAGGCTCCTTGAATCTTGCGTACATGAAACGCCATAAGTGCTTTCATACACAAATCAAGGAAAACATTAGTCAAATCTTGCAAAATCCTTGTTAGATCCATCCATGCATAATCAAAATATCATAATATTCACATTTGGAGCTCATTTGTTCCATAAACATCAATGCGGGCCCAAGGGGGCGGGAAGTGAACAAGGGATAGCAAACTGGAAGGGAAGTTCCCGGACCCCACAAAACTTAGCAAAACCAAGATTTTTCAATTATAGCAGATGGGAAAAGGGGAAGGAAGAATGCCCAGAAAAACTTCCTCAAGATTGGACCCATTTCAAAAAAAGCAGAAGTTCAAAATGGCCACAGAAGGACAGTCCTTGAAACAGCCACAGAGGGGAGGAGTCCCAGAAAAAGCCACAAAGGGGCCGAGCTCTAGTAGGCTGGGTCGTCAAGGCTCCACGGATGTTCAAAATGGCCAAAGAGGGACAGAGTCCCGGAAACGACCACGGAGGGGCCGGGCTCCGGAGGCCGGGCCGCCAAGGCTCCACAGATGTTCCAAAATAGCTAAAGGGGGATGAAGCTCTGAAACCACCGAAACTTAACCAAACGTTGACGAAACCTTTACAATTTACTTAGGTACCTCAAACACATCCCAAATCCACCAAAAAGTTAGCCTCAAAGTCAAAAATGTGGAAACCAGACTGACAGGAGTCCACGGATGTTTCCAAACATTCAAAGAGGAAGGGAATTCCAGAGGGAAAGCTCTGAAACCACAGAGACTTTACGAAACGTTAACGAAACTTTGGTAGTTCACTTAGGGACCCCAAACACATCCCAAATCCACCAAAAAATTGGGCCCAAAGTAAAAAATGTGGAAACTGGACCGACAAGAGTCCACGAATGTTTCCAAACAGCCAAAGATGAAGTGAATTTCGGAGGGAAAGCTCTGAAAACATCGAGACTTTACGAAACATTAACGAAACTTTGGGATATCACTTAGGGACCCCAAACACATCCCAAATGCACCAAAAAGTTGGCCCGAAAGTCAAAAATGTGGAAACCAGACCGACAGGGGTCCACGAATGTTTCCAAACAGCCAAAGAGGAAGGGAATTTCGGAGGGAAAGCTCCGAATCCATAGAGACTTACGGAACGTTAACGAAACTTTGGCAGTTCACTTAGGGACCCCAAACACATCCCAAATCCACCAAAAAGTTGGCTCCAAAGTAAAAAATGTGGAAACTGGACCAACAGGGGTCCACAGATGTTTCCAAATAGCCAAAGAGGAAGGGAATTCTGGAGCGAAAGCTCTGAAACCACCGAGACTTACAAAACGTTAACGAAACTTTGGTAGTTCACTTAGGGACCCCAAACACATCCCAAATCCACCAAAAAGTTGGCCCCAAAGTCAAAAATGTGGAAACCGGACCGACAGGGGTCCACAGATGTTTCCAAACAGCCAAAGAGGAAGGGAATTCTGGAGGGAAAGCTCTGAAACCACCGAGACTTTACGGAATGTTAACAAAACTTTGGTAGTTCACTTAGGGACCCCAAACACATCCCAATCCACCAAAAAGTTGGCCCCAAAGTCAAAGATGTGGAAATCGGACCGACAGGGGTCCACAGATGTTTCCAAAATAGTAGGAACAAGACAAAAGGCAGAAAGGGGACAAGTGACTTTATTTCTCCACGGATTTGAATACCCTAAGTAGGTGAATTTGATAAGGGGAATTTGATCATTTGAAGGCACATGACCAATTTGGGCCTGGTAAATGGGGCATGCAAAACAAGACAGGAGCAAAGCAGCCTGTCGGGAGTGAAAAAAAGAGGGTCCTTGCCTACGACGGGGCATGTGTGCAAAAGATGCACAACAAACCTTATGTAGGAAGTGCAATATTAATTAAATAAATTAATATTGATAGAATTAATGAATACAGAGGTAAATTTGATCATACGAGAGTGGTCAAATTTGGGTGTCTACAGTATCTATAGGTAGTGAGACTCCCTATCAAAGACAACGAGTCCTTTTTGTAGGTAGTGAGACTTTCTAATTGGACAGTGAGTCCTCTTCTAGGTAGTGAGCCTCTGTTTTATAATCTTTTATATTGTGAGTTAACCCTCAACATGGTTTTTTCCTTATTGGGTTTTCCATGTAAAAATTTGGTGTTTGTTGTGTTGATTTACTTTATGTTATTTGTGTTACATGCTCTTAATAATAAAATAGTGTGGTTGTGGAATTGATAAGTGTTGAAGGGTATGTGCAGGATCATGGTGCGCCAAAAAGTGGCAATATTATGGGTATTTGTAGGGTATGTGGCTGACGACTTTTTTTTCACCCAAAATTAATGAAACGAAAAGGGTTTTTAGAGGAGATTCTCAGCTTTCCAAAAATATAAATTATGATTTAATTTTAATTTAATAAATAATTATTATTCA
This sequence comes from Sequoia sempervirens, assembly GCA_007258455.2. Classification (NCBI taxonomy): domain Eukaryota; kingdom Viridiplantae; phylum Streptophyta; class Pinopsida; order Cupressales; family Cupressaceae; genus Sequoia; species Sequoia sempervirens. The sequence goes on along the minus strand of VDFB02075321.1, from coordinate 429,512,754 downwards.
TTTTCTATTAGAATTACTTACTAAAGTCCTAATCGATAGGCTAATTGAAAACATTTATAACTTTCAAACAAGATCATATTTTTGAATCAAACACGCGTCACATTCTATGCTTCACATACTATAGGATTAAAAAAAAGAAAAAATTAAATTTCATGAAGTTTTGACCAAGTTAAGGTGGTCATTGACGAAGTTTTTATATTTTCTAAAAGTTGTAATAAAAATTCATAATTAATCATTTACTTGGAAAAAAATTACAAAAAAATATGCATCACATCCGACATGAGTCGCCTACTTATATATAAAATATTACAAAAAAATATTATCATTTTATTATGGTTAGGGTGGTCATGACACCTACTTCTTATTTTTCCCCAAATTTAAGTACCGCATTGAAATTTCAAATTTTCACCAAATAGATTTTATTTATTTTAAATAAACCTAGTATTTTAGAAACTACATTCAATTTTCTACAAATTCTATTCTTACATATTTTTGAAATAATATAGATAACTTATTCAAATATTTACGTCAAGTTGCCTAACACTGATTTTTCTGAATTTTTTGCCACTTAAGGGCCTGTTTCTTGCACGATGATCCTGCACATACCCTGAAGTTTCAAGTTTTGAATTTTGTGACAACTGATTCACCCCCCTCTTAGTTGTCCTATGCCTATTTAACATAGTGTTTGTGTGATATGTAATGAAAGAGATCAACGGTGAATGTTGGAGCATGGAAGATTGGATGGATATCAACCAAGTCCTTCACATAACGCTTTGAAGTTTACCTCAGTATGAGCTTTGTGCGATGTGTGATAGGGAAAGATCAACAGTTTTAAGAATATGCAGAGAGATCCAATGGTCATCGCGTCTTTGCTTCACATCGCTATTGTGAAGCAAAAGGAAGGAAAGTAAATTGCGATATGCAATGAGCACTACTAATGGAATATGACATCAGCAAGGACAAATGGTAGACTAAGGTTACATCAAAAAGTGTTATTGCATCAAGTTTATTCATCCTTAGGCCACAATTATTTGTGTGATATGCAATGGAATGAAGGTCAATGGATTATGACAAAAGCTTGGATAGGTGGTAGATTATGGTTACATTGCATGAACTCTTCACATTATTCTTGTATATAAAATAACATCGAGTAAAAAGTGATATCATAAAGGGTTGTGATGAAGATGTTAGTGGGTCCTCTCTTCTAAAGGGTGATGAAGTGATAAGGTGGACATGGACACGTGTTCAGTAAGATAGGTGGAAGTTTTCTATTGTTTGCAAAGTTCCTTATATCAAAAATTTACACGCTTTGCATGCAAACAAAATTGCACTAGGCAAAGTGAATGCAATGACAATTCAACAATAAATATTTTGTGATGGTGATCACAAGAATACATCACATAGTAGAAATAGAGGTTGATGCCATAGGTGAAAATGTGATATGCTTAAGTGAAGTGATAGTCATATGTCAAGCGATAAAGATCGACGACTGTAGTTTAAATAAAGACAATAGGTTGGTTGTGTTTTAAAGCTAGATCTGATGAAGGAGGATCAATGGATTGTTGCATGAAGACAATAAATCAATGATCATAATTTAAAGTTGAAGACCTCCAATGGCTATGATAGTGTGAATAGGGGTTTTAGTTGTAAGCCGACACAGTGAATGAATTTAATTGGTTCAACTGCTCTAGCGACCAATTTGATTGGTGATTTGATATGCAATGCAACAACACAAATTGCAAAGGAGATCAAGATCATAATCAAATTGATTATGGAAGGAATGCATTAAATGCATATATGGATTATGGTTTTACAAGTTTCCAAGTTTAGTAAGTTCATTAGATATGTATAGGAAGTTAGTTGGAGAAGAAAGAGCATAGAAAACCCTAGAAAAAGTTTCCAGATAAAAAATTTGAATTATGCAATTAATCTAGACTATGGTGTGTGGTTTGAGGTAGGAGTGCTGGTCAATGAAAGATTTGAGAAGATAGACAAGCAGACAACTGACCAATTATTTGGGTATGCATGTAGTAGAGAAGAGATAGTGAGAAGTGGAGCAGACAAAGAATGCACATGCTGAGATAGAGTGAAACCCAAACAAAAACAAAGATCATCATCAAGGGTTTGCATTCAAGGTGCAAAACAGTGAGAGTTGTAGAGCAGAGAATTGAGTTGGAGATTACAACAAAGAGTTGATTAGTTGCAAGTAGAGTTGCAACATTGAACTGGATTCAATAAAATCAAATTGTAATAGCTTTCATTGTAAATCTGATTGGTGGGTGCCATATGATAATTGGGTAGTTGCTCAGTATAGGGAGTGAGTTCTTCCTTGGAGTGGGTGATCCTAAAACCAAGGGATTGGTCTCCTTAGGGCTGATGCCCTTAAACTTTGTAATCACAAATTTTCATTGTGAGGCTATATTAGGACAGTAGATCCTAGTAGCTATTCTCACCGTTGTTTTTCCCATCTTGACGTTTCCACATATATGTTGTGTTACAAGCAATTGTGTGTGAATGTTTATTTCTTTCCATGTTTAGTTTTAATTTACTTCAAGTGTTAAAGGGATAAATTTTAATTAATCTACCAATTCACCTCCCACCCCTTCAACCACCACCCTCTCAGTAGATTGTTGTGTTCCAACAAATTGAGCAGATCTATGGTATGGCCAGTTGTACCCACAATAATGACAGCTTTTCCTTTAAATTCATTGTTATTATTCTCCACATGGGGAGGAGCAGCCCACCAAGAACCATTTTCAAGTTTTATAGTTTTAATTTTCTTTTTCATTTCAATCCATCCCATTTCTATTTCCATCTCTCCTAAAATTATGAAGGTTAAAATGATCTTCTAAAATAGTGAATTCAGGTCAGATTAACAACCTTACCTCTTGTCTCTTCCACTATGGTTTCCTCAAGAGACCAAAGGTTGTAGAATTAGGCCACCTCTCCCAATTTGATGAATTTCCCAGTTTGTTTATCTAATGTCCATTCAAAAACACCTGTTGGAATTGAGGAGATTGATCTATGTTTCCTCTCCATAACCTACTCTGTGAAGAAGCATTCTGCCTATGATATGTGATAGAATGAAGGTTAGTGGATTACGAAAAAATCTTGGATAGGTGGTAGATTATCATTATGTCGCATGAAATCTTCACATCATTGTTGTATATAAAATGTCGAGTAAAAAGTGATATCATAAAGGGTTGTGATGAAGATGTTAGTGGGTCCCCTCTTCTAAAGGGTGATGGAGCAATAAGGTGGACATGGACACATGTTTAGTAAGACAAGTGGAAGTTTTCTATTGCATTGCAAAGTTCCTTATATCACAAATTTACACTCTTGCGTGCAAACAAAGTTGTGCTAGGCAAAGAGAATGCAATGCCAATCCAACGATAGAGGTTTCGTGGTGGTGATCACAAGACTACTTCACATCATAGAAATAGAGGTCGATGCCCTAGGTGACAATGTGATATGCTTAAGTGAAGTGATAATTATATGTCAAGTGATGAAGATCAACGACAGTAGTTTAAATAAAGGCAATCAGTTGGCTATGTTTTAAAGTTGGATCAGATAAAGGAGGATCAATGGATCGTGGCATGAAGACAATAAATCAATGATCACAATTTAAAGTTGAAGACCTCCAAAGGCTATGATAGTGTGAACAGGGGTTTCGATTGTAAGTTGACACAATGAATGAATTTAATTGGTTCAACTGCTCTAGTGACCAATTTGATTGGTGATTTGATATGCAGAGCGACAACTCAAATTGCAAAGTTGATCAAGATCATAATCAAATTGATTATAGATGGAATGCATTAAATGCATATCCAGATTAGGGTTTTGCAAGTTGCCAAGTTTAGTAAGTTCATTAAATCTGTATAGGAAGCTAGATGGAGAAGAAAAATGTAGAAAACCCTAGCAAAACTTTCTAGATCAAAAATTTGAATTATGTAATTAATCTGGATGGTGGTGTGTGACTCAAGGTAGGAATGTTGGTCAGTGAAAGATTTGAGAAGATAGACAAGCAGACGACTAACCAAGTATTACAGTATGCATGTAACAGAGAAGAGATAGTGAGAAGTGGAGCAGATAGAGAATGCACATACTGAGATAGAGTGAAACTCAAACAAAAACAAAAATCATCATCAAGGGTTTGCATTCAAGGTGCAGAACAAAGAATTGAGTTGTAGAGATTACAACAAAGAGTTGAGCAATTGCAAATAGAGTTGCAAAGTTGAACTAGATTCAATAGAATCAAATTGTAATAGTTTTCATTGTCAATCTGATTAATGGGTGTCATCCGATAATTGGGTAGGTGCTTGGTATAGGGAGTGAGTTCCTCCTTGGAGTGGGTCCTCCTAAAGCCAAGGAATTGGTGTCTCCTTAGGGTTGGTGCCCTTAAATTTTGTAATCACAAAATTTTATTGTGAGGCTAGATTAGGACAGTAGATCCTAGCAGCTATTCTCACCGTGGTTTTTCCCATCTTGGGTTTTCCACGTATATGCTTGTTACAGACAATTGTGTGTGAATGTTTATTTCTCTACATGTTTAGTTTTAATCTTCTTTAAAAATTAAAGGGATAAATTTTAATTAATTTACTGATTCACCACCTTCCCCTTCACCCCCACCCTCTCAGTAGATTGTTGTGTTCCAACAAATTGAGCAGATCTATGGTAGGGCTAGTCGTACCCACAGTAATGACGAATTTTCCTTTAAATTCATTGTTATTATTCTCCGCATGGGGAGGAGGAGCCCACCAAGAACCATTTTCAGGTTTAATCTTTTTATTCTCTTTTTTATTCCAATCCATCCCATTTCCATCTCTTCTAAAATTATCAGGGTCAAAACGATCTTCTAAAACAGTGAATTCAGGCCGGATTGACTACCTTACCTCTTGTCTCCTCCACTGTGGTTTCCTCAAGAGACCGAAGATTGTAGAATTAGGCCGCCTCTCCCAATTTGATGAATTTCCCAGTATGTTTATCTAACGTCCATTCGAAAACACTCATTGGCACTGAGGAGATCGATCTATGTTCCCTCTCTATAACCTACTCTGAGAAGAAGTATTCTGCCTATGATTTTGATCTTCATTTCTTGCCCATCGTATATTAAAAGGACCATGACTTTCAGAGGCCCGCCAGTTTTCCTTACCCTAGGCATTAGGGATTGAAATACCAAAAAGAAAATCATCACCATTCCTCCTGTTCCAGGCTCCCCTAGACTAATCGAAAGCAGCATTCCAATCTTCAACAACTCCTTCATCCTGAGCCACCCTCAAAGCATCGAGATCCTCCCTCTCATAACTGGAAGCTCTCGATCTGCAACATCTGCCGGGACTTAACCTTGACTTGGCGCTCTCTATCTTTTTCAAATATAAATGACCATTTTGAGTTCGAGATCATAGTCCAATACTATTAGTCAAAACATATCTATTTTGAAAATAAATATATATTTTTTTCTAATTAGATATTGTCCCTCAAGAAATAATTTTAAGATTGCATTGGAATAAGTCTAAGAGTCTCAAACCTAGTATTTTTCTACAAACCTTGGTCGAGTAGTTTCGATAAACTTTTTCCTTGGCATCATCTTTGATGTTTGATAGATTTTTTTTTAAATTAATAAAATGAAAAATGGTATGTAAGGAAAAATTTGAAGATTCTAAAATTATTATCTATATATTTCATTATAATTCAATACATTATTTTTTGGGTGGAGGGTTTAACTTGATTGGTTAAACGCACTACAGTTTATAAGGAGGGCTACGTGATTCGTGGAGTCTAAAAAAACTAAAATCAATACATTATTTTTATATATTGAAAAATATTTGTAATTTTTATTTATGGAATATCTTTTTAAATATATAGAAGATGTATCATATTTTAGATTTTATTGGCTATATGTTTTACTTGAATTTCAATTTCTTCGCTAATGTAGACTTGCCAAAAAACAAAAAAAGTTTTAAAAAGTTAAACTAAAAATTAATAATTAATTATTTATAAAAAAAATCACAAATATATCACATTCGTTCATTTTTCTTTTAATTATATCTAAAGTTTAAATAATAGATTTTTTTTTCTTCTCATAGTTAAGTTAGTTAAAATGTTATTTTTTAATTTTTGATAATGTCTTATTGAAATATCTATTTTTTTATCCAATTAATTAAAAAATAAAAAGAGAATATATTTTATAAAATATATTCAATTTAAATATGTTTTATTATTATTTTTTAAATTTTTGTAAATTATATAGAAATATTACAATTTAATTAATAAACACAAATAATGAAAAAAATCATCTTTGATTATGCTATTCATCAACGTCTGGGTCCTCTCTAGATGCAATTAGACCAAAATGGATCCCTTGTTAACATTGATGAACTAATACTCTTTAAGATACAATGACCAAGTCTATGGACTAGATATTCTTTAAGATATAATGACCAAGTCTATAGTCATCCAAATTTTGTATGTGGACCCTATAGATTGGTTTGTGAAGGCTACTGTGTTTGAGACCAAGTTTGTTACAAGGCTGATCACTAGGCTCCCGTTTGTCAAAGGAAATACTTATTCGTGGAGGAAAAAAACTATGAATCTTGGCCTTTTTCAGCCTTAGACAAGTTCGGTTGGCGTGGCAATGGAAGGCCTTCTCTAGATAGATCTGTCCTTAGCATCATGGTTGGGAAGGGCCTAGAGCTAGAAGTGGGGAAGATTTGATGGATGCCCTCAGTCCTTGGTTCTACTTTCCAAATGTAAGGATAAAATGAAAATAACTATAGAAAAGAGGTTAGCAAAAAGTCCCATGAACTCTTGTGGTTAAAGGGAGGCAACGAGAAAATGAAATGTTGTTAGTAACGAACTTGTCGATAACAATTTAATGGGTAGATTAAGCGACAGTTTCTTAAGATTAATGCCGCCGCCATGATTTGATGGTTCACTTGCTGTAACCTTGTACTTGTTTCTATCCATTTGCCCCTATTAGTCTATTGTATAGGTGTGGTTTACAGTACGAGAACCACCGAATCATGAAATATTAACTAAGTCTGTTTGTTAATATTTTGCTATCTAACCTATGGAGATTTCACACTCACCCAATATGCACAGACAACAACTTTAAAGCTCCCCTACGCATTTTGGTCTCTGTTATCGATTTACATGCTCGACGTCTCAAACTTCACGGCGATGGTCGATTTTGAGTTGTCAAAGCAAAAAACTGAATGACACGCAAGATCCAAACTATGAATATAAAGTGCAGGGGCAGCGAAAGAAGAATAGAGAACAGTAACAGGAAAACTTATTTTCCAACTGCTGGAAGAGAATATAAAGAATACTGAATAACGAGGACAACCATTCACAAGTTCTAAAAGCTTTTCATTAAATAAAGCCAGACTTATCAACTACACAGAGAAATAATACCCCCCAAAAAAGTGTATGAATCCGTTTCAGGGTTGTAGCTCAATAGGGCGTCTGGGCGAAGAAGTTGTAAAACATGTACGTGTAACTCTCACTCTCAAAGCAATCTGCGAAAACTCAGGAATCTGAATCGACGAGGCATCCAAATCAGAAATGGCTCTCGTGGCCATGTCTTCGTCGTCGAACTGTAGGTACGCACAGCAGCCGGCAGCTTCAAATGCCATATGTTTAATTGCCCCTATTTGTCCAAAATGATTCCGTAACTCCCTCTCGCCTGCTAAACCGAGGTCCTCACACTGCACAGTCACACACCTTCTTAAGCATACTGTCCGAGGGTTTCCTGATAACAGAAACCCATCGTAAACGTCTGCGACCATAAATGCCCATTTCGGGTCGTCGCCCATTCACAAGAAACAAATTTCACAGCATGTCATATACCCGCCATACATACACTAAATAAACAAAACACGCATTATATTTTGGCTAGCCAGTGATTGAGGACTTACGTTTTGGCTTTGGCAGGCGATGTGGGGTTACCGAGAGGCAGAGCGGAGAAGAAGATATATAGTGAAAAAGCTAAAGACAAAATCTTTTCCATAGATTGATTTTGTGCGGTGGTACGACCCTTCGGCACAGACCTGGAGTTTGACCACCAGACGTGCCTGCCAATTAATCTTCTACAACGGCTAGATTCTCTATTTGACTGATTCAAAAGAAATTTTTTGTATGCAAAAATTTCCTTAATTCGGGAACGTAAATTTAGAGATTTAAAAGCTAAAGAGAAGCTACATATAGTAAAAAATGGCGGGTAGTCAAACTTTCCTTTTCAGCTGCCACATGATAGAGATGGATGCGCATAAAACAAAATTGTATGTGGTCAAAAGGACGGGCATCCAGTCAAAAAGAAGGGTTTGAAAATTTGGCGTTTGAATAGGAAGCACAATCTCCATGCACTTAACAGGGTTGAAAGGACGTCGGATTTCAAAAAAGAATTATAATTCAAGTATGAATGCACTTCTAGAACATTCTAGTATTCTATTTTTTGATTTTTGATTTTTTAAATCTCTTACAATCTATGATGTATTAGTGGTGTGTTAGAAGACAAATTCATATTCTTTAAAAGATAATGTTTATAATTGAAGTATGAATGCATTTGGAGAAGACTATATATATATATATAAATGAAATATCTTGTAATTTATGATGTATTTGTATTGTGTTAGAGGACAAGTTCACAATGTTTAAGATGAAGTCAATGTTGATGACTAGTTCTATATGAAGACAAGATCATATATTTGACATGAAGTCATAGTTGTGCATTAGGATTAGTTCTATTTGATTGGACTCACTCTTGCATATGGTGATGTTCTATTCTTTACTCATCTAATGGATAAATGTTTACTATATTATTCCTAATGATCTTTGAACTAATATTGTATATAGATTCCAAGAAATTGAGGATTCATTTAGAAGAAAGAAAAATGTTTTCCTTGATCAACCCCCACAAAACATATAAATATTAAAAACATCAAATAAATGCCCCATTATGTGGATTTCCTTTTCATATGATCTTATAATCTTACAAAGAGGAAGCGCATGTATGTTCTTATTATATCCTTTTTATATATACCTCACATATATATGTTCTATATCATTCCATATATATCTTACTCATATACCTTTTTTTCCTCTTATTCACACATATATATCATATATATATGTTTGCATTATATATTTTCATATATATCTCTTATTCATATACATTATTTCCTCTTATACCCACATATATCTCACACTCACTCATGTATACTCTGTCTCACTCCGCATACACATCCATATCCTTATATCTTAGTCATATACATTCCATGCACTTACTCATATTATAGCTTGTTTAAAGATGATTAGATGTGACATTATATCTTCTCTCAATATATATCTTACTCATATGTATATTCCCCTCTTATTCCCATATACATCTTTCACACTCATGTATTCTCCATCTAACTCCTCTTACTCATCCATGTCCTTATCTCTAACTCATATATATTGTACATGCTCTTCTATCCAACAATTCCCTTCTTTATGTAACCTCTTAATAAATTTCCATCTTATCTTTTCCTTATAACCTTTCATAGATACTCTTAATCATACCTCTTTTAATGAGTCCAACATTCCTTAATTTCATATTCTCCATTACATCCTTCTTCTAATCTCTTCTACACCCACTCTAACACCAATTTATGTTAGTGCACTTCTTCTATTCCACTCATCTCAAGCATGTGGGATATACTTCTCCAAGTCAATCTTTTATCCCATATTCATTCTATAATTTGGGTTCACCCCAAGGATGCCTATTTAAACATAGCCCCCTCTCATCTTTGATCCATCCACGATCTTTGCATCCACTCTTTACACTTGTTGCTTTGCACTCTTTTTGATATTTATTTGCTCATGTAGGATATTTGCATTCATCACTAGTATTTTGAATCTCTCATTTTGGATTCAGTTGAAGATCTCTCACATCCATCAATTTCATAACCTCTTGTACGTGCTTCTGAGAGCACCTATTTCTCAACACAAGATTTTGATTGTAGGAAGACAATGGAGTAAATCCCTGTTAGCATGCATGTGTGAATAGATTAAATATTTATTTTTGTACATGTGCATTTTTTTTACTTACAGGTAACTTCATTGAGGATGTTGAAAATCTTAATCATAATCCAATAAGATTTCAATCCAGTTTTCCTCCATCTATAGAATTGTGAACCCGAATGTGAAAGTTTCTAACGCCTTGCTCAATAAAGCTTAATATTTTGCATGAAAGTTTTTCCATGATATAATGATTTTTTTTAGTTTCCATTAATGAAAGTTTTCAGTTTACAGGAAATTTTCTAACCCCTTGCTCAATAAAGCTTAATATTTTACATGAAAGTTCTTTAAAAAAAAACTTTTCAACAAATCCAAGCTACACATAATTTTCCACAAAGACAATGCATGAGAATTTAATTTAATTTAATTCAGTTTAAATTTAATTTAGATTAAATCTAACTTAGATTTAATTTAGTTTAGAATTTAGTTTAATTTAATTTAAATTTAATTTAGTGTAGATTTTTCTAATTTAGAGTTTTAATTTAGTTTAGTTTAATTTAGATTTAATTTAGATTTAATTTAGTTTAGATTTTTCTAATTTAGAGTTTTAATTTAGTTTAGTCTAATTTAGATTTAATTTATTTTAGAATTTAATTTAGTTTAATTTAGAATTTAGATTTAATCTAGTTTAGACTTAATTAATTTTGCTAAATTTTATTAATTCTAGTTTTGATTAATTTAGATTAATTTTTGATTAATTTAGTTAAGTTTAGATTATTTTTTGTTTTGTTAAGTAGATTTATGTCATTTTTTTCTTTCTAGTTTAATTTCAATTTTATGGCTAATCTTTGGCTTTTTGTAGGTTCGCATGTTAGAGACTTGAAAAATCAAAAAACATAAACTCTCATTTGTCGAAGAACAGTGACTAAAACTACTAACCAATATGTTGCAGGTTCAATTGTCAGAGAATCTAATCTTGAAACATTGTGTCTTCTTTTTATAGATTAGATCACACTTAGATTCATTGGTCTAAAAATGAACTCAAGTGTTTGTCTCATCATAAGCAAGGGTTAAAATTAACAAGTGTTTTACATGTCTTGCGGTTTCCATTTTTGTCATTGAATGTGTATGCTCTTCTCTGGTGCCACTTGACGATCTTGAGAATCAAAATCATTCCTTTGACATTTTGTATAACCACCCACACATTTGGATTTGGAATTAAAATGAACCCTATGAGAGTGTGAGGCAAAGGCATTGTGTATGCTCTCCCCTTGTGCTTCGTGTGATCTGGGATATCAAAAAAAGCATACTTCCTTACTTTTGTATACCTCTAGAGGGCTTGCCACCTCGCTTTGAAAAGTGGGAATGACCCAAGTGGTAACAAGTAAAGCTAAGCTCTTTCAAACCGCTATATAAAAAATGTGTTTGTGACAAAAGTCATAAGAAATGGGTGTGGATGTTTCATATTGATAAGTGCCACCCTTAGTGTTTGCATGACATGTTAAAATCATTTCTTAGGAAGGGATTGGGAGGCCTCTTGATTGAAATAATCTTGAGCTAATCTTGCCACATGTATGGTCACCTTGAATGAAAGCCCTTACTAAGAACCAATTGTTTTAGTGGCCAAAATCCCTTTCACTTGCTAGCACAAGAAAGTTTGTTTTGAAGCCACCCCAAATTTTCACTATTCATGTGTAGAGATATAAATTCCTCTTTGAGGAATGAGCCTTGGTGTGCCTGAGAAGTGTGTGTTGTGTAAGGAAGAGCCAACACCACCAAGTCTCTAGTTGTATGCCTTGTTTAAGTGGTTGAAGAAATCCAAGTGGGGATCTAGTGAGTGGTATCTCTTGAGAAGCCTAGGTTATGCAAAGTGTTTGTCATTTCACATCAAGATTAAACTCAAAAAATTCTATCTGCTTATGTTTTGCATGGGTGTTCAAAACAAATTTCAACCAAACATAACACCTAGTAATTTGCAACATCTTAAACTTGCAAACCAAAAAAGTAAAACATTAAGAACATCCAAAATGAACCTATCATTCAAATCTATTGGGGGCATCATCCTTCAGTTATGATCTTTCAATCCTTGCATTTTGAATGGTCCTTACATATCCTCCGCCCATACATATCTGTTATTAGTCAAACAAACCTTTAGCTTGCTATTAGGCTATGCTTCCTAGGTCTTGAAATCAACCTTTGGCTATTAATCACTTGTATCACTTAAGGATTATCATCCTTGAGTTAGGGAATTCCCATTATCCTTAAGTAGGGAAATTAGGGTATGTGCAGGATCATCATGGAAAAAACAGGCCCTTAAGTGGCAAAAAATTTAGAAAAATCAGAGTTAGGCAACTTGATGTAAAAATTTGAATAAGTTATCTATATTATTTCAAAAATATGTAAGAATAGAATTTGTAGAAAATTGAATGTAGTTTCTAAACTACTAGGTTTATTTAATATATATATATATATATATTTGGTTAAAACTTGAAATTTCAATGCAGTAGTACTTAAATTTCAGGGAAAAAATAAGAAGTAGGTGTCTGTCTGACCTAACCACAATAAAATGATAATATTTTTTTATAATATTTTAGACAAAAGTAGAGGACTGATTATGGATGTGATGCATATTTTTTTTGTAATTTTTTCCAAGTAAATAATTAATCATGATTTTTTTATTAAAATTTTAAAAAATATAAAAAAATCGTATGTCTGACCACCTTAACTTGGTCAAAACTTCATGAAATTCAATTTTTCTTTTTTTAATCCTATAGTATGTGAAGCAAGAATGTGACACATGTTTGAATTCAAAAAAGGTGATACCGTTTGAAAGCTATAAATGTTTTTCAATTAGCCTATCAATTAGGACTTTAGTCATAATTCAAATAGAAAATGAATAATAATTATTTATTAAATTCAAAGTAAAGCATAATTTATATTGGTGGAAAGATGTGAATCTCCTTTAAAAACCCTTTTCATTTCATCAAATTTGTTGTTAGCCACATACCCTACAAATACCTATCATATCGCCACTTTTTGGCCCATCATGATCCTGCACATACCCCCTCTTGGTGTTCATCATCTTCTACATACCATCTCTTGATAATTTGTTCTTGTATCTATCCATCATAGCACAAGTAAAGCCTTGCATTATAACCAACTTCAGACCTAGAGTTTCCTTTGACCTCTTGCATTCTTATCATATCAAGCTTATCATATCATACTATTCTCATATCTCATCTTAGAATCATATCTATTTTCATTGCATCCTAATCCTGGGTCTCATAAATTATCTATTCCTAGGTTCAAGATTAGAACAATCCCATATGACCCCTAGAGCAAGAGTAAAAGTGTTTCAAGATGAATGGAACCCTTGGGGAAAATAATTTGATGGGGAAGATCACATTAGTGTTGCAACTAGTGAAACGAATGAAACCAATAATGAAGAAATAACCCAATTCCATATAAATGAAGCAATTAATGATCATAGATTCACTAAACTACTTATCTATTCAAACGTAATCTGCAACAATACTTCAAGGCCCTTATTGATGATGGAATCAAACTACCTCCTAATTTGACATATCCTTACCCATGATAAATGAAAAACATGAATCTAGTGAACCTAAGCATACAAAAACAAACAATGAGGATAGAATCAAAGATCACATACCCTTTTATTTACAACCTAGTTACAAGAGATCTTCAAAGATGTCAAAACCTGCACCTAAAAATAATACTATTTTGGATGAGCTTAGAGCACCTAGATAAGAATCAGATACTCTCAAGAATAGTAAAACATCATTCAACAAGTTATCCATTGAAGATATATGTCCTTATCCTTTTGATCCGAGCATACCAATGCCACCTTTTCCTAGCCACTAATACATACCAAAACTTGATAAATATAACGAAAAAGGAGATCCTAATGACCACTTAAGAGAATTTTGTGTTGCTACCTTGGAATTTGCAGTTGATGAGACATACCTTATGAGATTATTCTCTTGCAGTCTAGGAGGAGAAGCTATGGAATGGTTTTCATGGTTATCTCAACCATCAAATCTTTTCAAGAATTGGCTAATAAATTTTTCTCCAATTATAGTTTCAACTATGAACTTAAAGTGACCATGAAAAAACTTTTTAACACCAAACAAAAAAAAGGAGAATATTTTGTCATTTTTACAAAGATTTTAAAACCTTATACCATTCTGGACAAAGAATTGGTTGACCTTTTTTGTTGAAATTTGAATAAGGAAATTGGAAGGGAACTTCACCTCAAATGTTTGGATTCCCTTGATGAAGCCATAAAAATGGGATTTCAAATCGAACAAACTCTCATTGATGATGGAACTATTAAACTTAATAGTGACAAAGATCAAAAATCAGGTTCAAGCAACGACACCTTCTTGGGTAAAGAACAAGAATGTAGTCAAAGATGGAGTTGTTGATGCAAAAACAACTAAAAAATCATCACCTATCTACAACCTTAAAGGTTCATCTTCAAAAAAAGGAAAAGAAAAAAAAGAAGCTTCCCTAAACAAAATTTTACACCATTGGGACAACCACTTGAATCCGCATTAAAATAAATTATTGAAAATAATCTTATAATGCTACCTGAGATGAAAGAATATAACCACAAGTCAAATCCCCATGGTGGAATGAGGATCGCTTCTATGACTATCATAGACACAAAGGACATAAGACTAATAATTACAATAAAATTGGACATCTAATACAAGACCTTATTGATGATGGTAAGATAGTAGTTGAAAAACACATTCCTTTTGGTAACTTTGATCATGAGATGTTTAAGAACCCTTTCCCTAAGGATGGCAAGGATAAAGGAAAGACCCTGGAATCTAGTGATGGTGTGAAATATACTACTACTAAGTATGAATATATCATAACTAACATTAGGGAGGCTAATAATCATCGAAACACTTTCATAATTAGAAAAGAAAAAGAACCTACTTGCAATGTTACTACCCGTAGAGGCACAATTACCCTTAGGGGTCTTAATTCAAAACCCACTATATCAACTTCATGATACAACCTCATAGAGAATTTAGGTAAAATCCCACATAAATTTCTATACTTGAGTTGCTATGCCTATCTCTTGAGCATAAAGCTATCCTAGATAAAGCACTTGCTACTGCTATAGTGCCTACAAACCTACATGTAGATTAATTCCAAGCTTTGGTGGGACACATCACCTCTCCTCACACTCTCACTTTTACTGAGAAATATGATTCAATCCATCCTACAACTACATAACATAGATTTACACATTGAAGCCCTTGTCTATAATGTCAAGATCAAGTGATTTCTGATAGATGGAGGAGTAGGTCTTAATATTTGTACCTAGAAATTGATCACAAAATTAGGGTTCTCTAAAAATCTAGTTGATCCAAAGAAAAAGATTACCATAAATGCATCATGATGAAAAGGAAAACTCCTCTAAAGGATCATTTACTCTACCAATTTGGGTTGGGCTTGTGGTAAAGGATGTGGTTTGTCAAGTCCTTGATCTCCCTATAACCTATAACATCCTCCTTGGAAGACCTTGGATTGATGCAATGCAAGCAATACCTTATACATACCATCAGTGCATTAAATTCCCACACAATGGTGCCAAAATCACAAGAAGATTCAGACCCTTTAATGTATTGCCATAATTTCTAAGCCCTAAAATTGAAATTACAATCCCTACCAATCGTGGAGCACCTCATTCTCAAGCATATGTTGATCCTGGGTTCTTAAAAGAATCCACTTCTTTTACTACACCATCAAACCCCAAGATCCATATCCATGATATGGGATGTAGAGAATATTGTATCGATAATTTACCAACAAAAGACATTGCTTATATCATTGAGAAGGGTCGGACTTCTAACAATGATGTTAAGACAACTATAAAAGGAACTCAAAAAGATGTTCGTGCTTGGATTGAAAACTTTTGGGATCCTAATGATACAACCACCTTTGCCATATCTACTTTCACTCAAGCTTTTCATATCTATGATAACCCCCTGTTTGACTAGGACATCTACGATAACCCATTCTTTGATCATGACCTCGTAGAGGATATCCAATCATCATCCTTCCATCCCACCTTCCCTGGGCTAGGATATGAATCTCCTATTGTCACCTCTTCTGAGCCATCTTTCCAAGTCATTAAGGATGTGCAAGCTTCCTTTGATGTTAGTAGTACCGAAAAGGATAGTCCCAAAGACTCCATTGATGGAATTATCACTCTTGTTTTTCCAATAAACATTCCTACCACTTCGGTTACTTCGTCTATCTCACTCACATCCATCCACATCATAGACATGGATCAACAAGTCATAGCTCAAGAAAAGAATAAAGGAAAAGCTCCAATGAATGAACTATCTTTAAAAGGAGATCAAGAATCAAGAGACATAATGAAAATAAAAGAAGATCAAGACAAGTCCCATAGCCAAAATAAAAAATAAAAGACAAAAGTGAAAAAATTCGATCTCCAAGTATTCCTCTCCATCAAAAATCTTTGGGGGTATCTATCAAGAAAAAAAGTCAAAAAAAGAGCTTGTTGATCCAAGGTCTCCATCCACGTCACTCTCACTCATACCATATATTCCATTCCACCCCTCCTTGTTCACATATCTTCCCTTACCACACCCTTGGTGATGTCTTTCAATGTATCTTTGATGGAAACCCCTTCACATACTCTAGCTCATTGGTCGCCCAAGCTCCTTTTTGTTTGAAGCTTGATGGCCCACATAGTGTGCATACTAGGGATCATACCATAGCCTCTTTCATTCACCACATTTATCATCCTTCATATCTTCCACTCACATCCTTCATTTAGATCATATCCCTTCATCTGACATCGTCATCCCTACATCATGGCAACATCATATGGATCTAGGGAATACCAGTTATCTACTCCAGAAGGTGAATTGCTCAGTGATCCCATCAAAAATATGCATATCCATAGGTTTTATACATGGCTACTTTAGAGAGTATGCTCTTTTAAAGTCCTAAAAAAATACAAATAAATGAGAAAAAGTCCTAAAAAATACAAAAAAATGGGAAAAAGTCCTAAAAAAATATAAAAAATATAAAAAAAGAAAAAAAGTAAAGAGAAACCAATTCATTCAATGGTGAAAACCACTTTAGTGTTGCCTTGAGAAAGTACTATGGTGAAAACAGAGAAATCAACACCATGTGTAGAGGCTTCACTCCTTTTTTCCTTTGGAGCTCCACTTGATCTTTCCATCTCATTTCCATTCACCCTCCACTTCATAATGGCCTTCTCACACTCACAATGGCTTATGAATTTCTCAATATTCCCCTCACTTGGTCACTTTGCCAGGCATACTAGGTTGGTCCTATCCCTCACTAGGGCATTTCCTCAACCTTAGTTATGGGTTGGGATACTCAGGATCTTGTGGTTAGAGAAAACTATCATCTCTGTTTATCTACTCGATCCATCACAAAACTATAAAAATTTCAAAAAAATAAAATATTCCAAAAAATCCAAAAAAATAGTGACACTTTCAAATCACCACACATCTTTGAACTTTAACAAAATCAAAACACACCATGATTGAAAATCAAGTAGACATTGTAACATACCCATCAATCCCCCATTCAAATCCAACCAAACACATGAACTATAACAAGAATAAGATCTACATGGAAGCATGATGCCTGTTTGTTTGTCAATTTTGATTAATTTGTGAATTTTCTCTTTGGTGGCATGTCTTTCAACTTCTTGAGGATGTCTTAGATTAGAGAGGCAAGGATGGGGCATGTTCACTTGTTTTCTATCTGTGGATTGTTTCTTATTCACATAATGACTCATCTTAAGACATGGTTGTCTAAAATCTTCGAGGACCTATGAATCTATTGTGGACAAGAACATTCCTTGTTTGATAGTGTCTTCCATGTAATAATTATTCAGGTCATCTAAGGTCCTTAAACTAAGATGCTTATACTTAATTGCTAAATAGAAACACAAATAGTATGCAGGTCGTCTAGACGTTCATGCTATCTAGAGGCTTATACTAATTTGCACTAAAAAAGCATAAGAATTCTCATCACCTTTCATTATCCCTTTCATCAATCATTTATTTCATTGTCTATCCCCCTCATTCTCTCTTCATCATTTTATTCATCTTCCTTGTCACAGATAAATGAATCAATTGCTTTATCCAACTGATGTATGTCTCTTGAATCAAATATCAAATAAATAAACTTGCTTCTCGAAATATCATAACCCTCTAATCAATCAATCAATCAATCAATCAATCATTGTATCAACTTTTTTTGTGCTAGCATCAATCTCAATTAGCTTAATCAACTCAATCAACTTAATTAGCTTATCAACCCAGCTATACTAATCATTTACATCAATTGTACATTTTCATCAAATGTATATCACCACTTAATCACTTGCACAATATCAATCATCTAATAATTTTCTTGTAATCTATCGAGATATCAATATTCTTACAATCTATTCAATCAATCTCTCAATGAGGCATGTCATATCTATCATTATCCTTTTTAGGATATCTCTAGGCCATGTATCAGTTGGTCAATTTTTCTTTGAAACAACACAATAGGCTACATTGTCTCAAAGAGGGGAAAAATGTAGACACATAATTTTTTTCATTAAAATTGTCCTCTTATTCAAAATTTTCCAATCATTAAGTATCTAGCCAAATATTATTATATTATTATTCTTCATTATGTCATAATATCAATTTCCTACTTTATACCATAATTTTCATATATTTAATCCATTTAATAATATTATATAGCCATTTTAATATTCTCCATTACATTCTTCTTCTAACCTCTTCCAAACCCGCTTTATCACTTATTTATCTTATTGCAATTCTTCTATTCCACTCATCTCATGCATGTGGGATATATTTCTCCAAGTCAATATTTTATTCCACATTCATTTTGTAATTTAGGTTCACCAAGAGGATGCCTATTGAAACATATCCCCCTCTCATCTTTGATCCATCCACAGGTAAACCCAAAAAAGTGGTTTACAATTCTAGTGAGGAAGGAAAAGTTGCAAAAGACAACCCCATGCAAGAAAAATTTGTTTTTGGGGGTTTGAACGAACTTTTGATTCAAGTGAACCAAAAGGGGGTTCGCTAGAACCCTAATTCAAGCGTACCCATTAAATGCAGGGTCCCACCATTGTTGAAAAATAACAAAAAGAAAACCTTTGTGGAAAGGGGGTTCACTCGAACTCCCCTAGTTCGCCCAAACCCCCCTTTTCCCACCTTCTCACCCTCTAGCACCAAAAAAAATGAGAATTTTACCCTTCAAAGCTCAGGTTGAGGATGGAAATGGAGGAGATGTCATAGACCCAACTAGATGATGTAGTCCTTAGAACGAGATATCGTAGTTACAAATTCAAATTCAAAAAAAATAGAATTTTATCCTTCATGGAAAAAAAATGTTATGTTGTATATAGTGAGCATCACTCCTTAAAAATGGTGTTTACTAAAAAAAATAGTTTTCAAAGGAGATGGAAAAAGAAGTGCAATTTGATTCCAAAAATCTTCAAAAAATATATATTTAGAATCTACAGAAAAAATGTCACAAATCTCTAGTTTGCACCATCTTCAAATTCCTCACGGTTTAGACACTATAGGTGCCTGAAAGTGAGTATTTAGTTAGAAAAAAATATTTGAGTGTCCAGTTTGGCCAAAAATTTTAAAGCAATATTGTCACATCACCCCCACAATCTTTACTTTTTCGTTATCTTTGCATCCACTCTTTGCACTTGTTGTTTTGCACTCTTTTTGATATCTATTTGCTCATAAGATATTTGCATTCATCACTAGTATTTTGAATCTCTCTCATTTTGGCTTCATTTGAATATCTATCATATTTGTAAATCATAGTTCCTCTTATGCATAATTCTAAGAGCACCTATTTCTCAATACAAGATTTTGATTGTAGGAAGACAATGGAGTAAATCCCTATTAGCATGCATGTGTGTTTAGATTAAATATTTATATTTGCATGTGTGTGTTTTTTTTCTTACATGTAACTTCATTGAGGATGTTGGAAATTTGAATCTTAATCCAATAAGATTTTAGACTAGTTTTCCTCCATCTACAATTAGTGTTTCCAACATAATGTTGTTGGTGTTGTCATTGTTGTCAAATTTCAGTATAGCTATGGGATTGTTGAAGCCTTCTTGTGTTGATGAGGTTGTTGGTAGTATGGATGTGTTGTGGTTAATAAGAACTGTTGTAGATGTTGTAGATGTCTTGAAGAGGTGTTAGTAGTGTTGTAGTTGTAGTTGGATCACTTAGTTTCCAAGTGATTTTGAGAAAATTTGAATAAAATAGATTATAGTACGATAGCCTAGTATTTTGTATTCTACTCCACATTTCTTCAATCTTAAAGTTATGCTTGTGTGGTTTGGATATGTTGATTGGAGGTGTACAATGGTGTCATATCCAGAGTTGCAAGTTTTGGATCGTACGACAATAATAGTTATGTTCATCATTGTGTGTGTTTGTGAAGAAGGTTGTCTGGGAGAAATGAGATTGCTGTACATTTTCTAGAGATTTCTCTACATACTTTACTTTGAATTTAATAAATAATTATTATTCATTTTCTATTTGAATTACGACTAAAGTCCTCATTGATAGGCTGATTGGAAAACATCTATAGCTTTGAAACAGTATCACATTTTTTTAATATTAAACATGTGTCACATTCTATGCTTCACATACTATAAGATTAAAAGAAAAATTGAATTTCATGAAGTTTTGACCGAGTTAAGATGCTCAGACATACGAGTTTTTATATTTTTTAATAAAAAATTCATAATTAATTATTTACTTGGAAAAAATTACAAAAAAATATGTATCACATCGGCACATGAGTCCTCTATTTATGTCTAAAATCTTATAAAAATTATTATCATTTTATTGTGGTTAGGGTGGTCAGACAGACACCTACTTCTTATTTTTTTCCTAAAATTTAAGTGTTCTACTGCATTGAAATTTCAAATTTTCACCAAATAGATTTAAAATAAAATAAAATAAACCTAGTAGTTTAGAAACTACATTCAATTTTCTATATATTATATTCTTACATATTTTTGAAATAATATAGATAACTTATTCAAATTTTTACATCAAGTTTCTTAACAATGATGATCTTGCATATACCCCATACCTTCATAATGTCCTTGTAGCATTTCCAATTGAGAAAATCAGACATATCTTTTAGAGAAGGCCCTTTCAACACAGGACCAACACCTTTTCAGATACCCATTAGGGAATTAAAAAAAAATCTCAAGATTTCCTAGGGTCACTTTGGACCAACACCTCTCAATCTATGCTGCTACATTGTCTTCTTTGGCCAATTAGGCCACTTTTACAAACACAAGTTCTCTTTAATCTCTTGCCCAAACCCAAATTATTATTGTTAGACCTTCACCAGCCTATAAAACCATAGATTCATCAAATTCTAGCCTCCAAGACACTAATCTAATTGTCAAACTAATAAACCCTCATTCTAGGGCTTGATTATGCATGAACCAAGGAGGGTTTAATGGAAAACCAATCTCCAAACCCCTCCACACCATTTCAATTCCTCCAACACATCATTTTATACCTGCCAATACTTCCTAAACCTTCACCAATCTTTTAGCATTGAAATTTCATCAAACCTCTACATCAAACCACCATTTTCAAGCTTAAATCCACTCAAATACCCCTGGGATAGTAATCAATTTCCCACCAAAACTTATTCTATGCTCTCAAAACACATTTAAACACCTAACCCTACCTTTTTCGTCCCATTCCACTCAGTCACAGAAGGTACTGTTGGTGGAATGGGCCAAATCACATTGTTAAGTCTTCAAAACCTTGAAATTGGAGTTTTTCAAACTCATGGTTAGTAAAAAGCCAATAAAAACTTTATTTCTTTATGAGTTCAAGCCACAAAAAAACCAAAATGTGCTTAAGACATGCCTCCAATAGATTCAAAATGTTTTAGAGCAAAAGACACCTGTACAAATATTGGAAACAACAAAGTTTTATGCAAAACACAAGAAAACAAGGGTTTTTGATTGATTTCTCCTCAAAAAATGAACAATAGATTGTTACCTCAAATTGGAGAGACCTTTTTAAACTCTTTCTACACCAAAAAAAACTAACTCAACACTTTTTAAATTCCATGACTATTGGTATTTTAGTTTGCACTTGTTTTTGCATTTTTGTAACTTTTTCATATGGCACTTTTGACAACATTACAAAATTTGACAAAATGAACTCAAACTAACCAACCAAGACCCCATACATTAAAATATGGTCCAATATGATCTTATTCAACTCAAAAACTCAAAAAAACCAAAAACCTAACACTAGACTCTACTTGCAAATTTGAACTACCATGGTGCCCTTGCACCATACACCCAACCAAAAGAAAAAATTAAGCCCCTTTGAGGACTATGTGCCATCAAAACATATTTCCTATGATATTTGATTGTTCTCCAACCTTCCTCTTGATTAGGTGACCCCTTCCAATGAGTTAGGTACTAGAACCTTGCATGGTCTCTTCCCTTTGACTGACTCTTCCTTTGTAAATATTGTCATCTTCTTGATGGAAGCTGTTGGACTGTCTTGTCACTTGTAAACATTATCAAACCTGTCTTCAAAATTTTAGGCATACCTTCATTAAACCCATTTTTGATTGATCCTCTCCCATTCTCTTGTTGCATACTTGAATCCACCCTCTTGTTCTTTCCTCCTCTCTTGTTTCTTGCCATATTTTTCTATCATCAGATTCTCTACCTTTAAGATCCATGTATCAACAAACTTAACCTATATTTTGTTAGAATGGGACTACCCCTTTACCTCTTTACCATCAAACTTACTCACCACTGTCTTATCAGAGTTACACACCTTTGTACTAATAACATTAGATTATCCTTTAACATTCAACCAATGGACAAATCATTGTCCCTACTACAATCCCATCATGCTTTTGAAAATCATTTTTAGTCTTTTCAAGGGATTCATACACTGCCACAATAGTGGTTTACAATTTCTGGGAGGAATTGATTTTTGTTGAAATCACATATTTTTAGAAAATATAATGATTTAAGCCCTGAAAATTTTCATTTAAATAATTCCAATTGAAGAGGGTTTGATCAAACTACCTTAAATCAAACCCCCTTGGATAGAACCCCACTAGTTTTAAACCATACCTATAACAGAGTCTCCTTTACACCTATCAAAATGCTGATAAAATGCCACTTTTGATTTACCTTTTGGGGGATCAAATGAATTCATTTAAAATTCATTTTTTGCAAGTATGTAGTCCTTATTATAAGCTTCCCAAAAAGTATAATTTTAAATAAATTTAATTTGATTATTATATTTATTTTTTATTTCTCGTGAATGTAGGTTTTTCACCAAAAATCAAGCTATCTTTTCTGCACATGTGGAAAAATAGCATATTATTAAAAAAAAATTAAAAAAATGATTACACCAGATATTGAAGTCCTTGATCCAACAAAGAAAAAAAAATTGAATTTCGATCCATACAAAAAAAGTTACACATTATACGGTCGCACTATGTCTGAATTATAATTGGTTTGAATTTGAAACTTTATTAAAGAAAAAATATTCAATAAAAAACTATCTAACCAAGTGGAAGCACTAGATATCATAGTTTCAAATCTAAATTTGAAAGAATTATAATTTTATCCTTCATGGAAAAAAATTATGCATTATAAGGTGAGTGTCACTTTTTAAAAATGTTGTTTTCTGAAAAAAAAACTAGTTTTCGAGGAAGATGGAAAAAGAAGTGCAATCTAATTCCAAAAATTTTGAAAAAAATATATTTAGAATCTATAGACGAAATTTCATGAAACTCTAGTTTTCATAATCTTCAAATTCCTCATGGTTTAGCTGCTATAGGTGCCCGAAAGTGAAGATTTAGTTAAAAAAAATATTTCAGTGTCTAGTTTGGCCAAAAATTGTAAACCACTATTGTGGGATCACCAATTGATATGACCTTCTCTTGACTTTCCTTTTTCATCAAACCATCATCTCTACTCTTTACCTCTATCACCTTAGTATCTTCAAAACTTGGTTCTCTTTTTAAATCTATTGTCCTAGCATCTTTATGCCTTGAAGTGGTTGCACACTCTTTGGGTTTGTCTTACACAATCTTCACAAACTCTTTCTTAAAAATCATGATGAATTTTCCACCTTAGCCCGCTCTTTGACATCCTCTTGCAGTGGTGTTAGTGTGAAAGTAATACCATCCTTCTCAATGATGTAAGTATTAGCTCTTCCATCATATAATGCACACCTATCAAATTGCCATGGCCTTCCAAATAATAAATGACAACTCATTGGCAAAACATCACAAAGAACTTTATCCTCATAGCCACCAATTCAAAACTCAACTAAAACTTGTTCACAAAAAAAAATGGACTGATCATCATTCAATCAAGATACCTCATAGGTTCTTTCATGGGGAATTTTCTCCAAATTCAACTTATCTGCCATTTCATTTGATACCACATTATTAGTGCTTCCTAAATCTACTACAACTTTGCACATCTTACCTTTAAATTTTCATGTGGTCTTGAACAAGTTACTCCTTTCTGTAGAATCCTTCTCCTTGGATGCCTTTAGTAGTTGTCTTCTCATCATCAGAGATTCTCCCACTTCTAGAGTAGCAATGTGACTAGGTGAATTTACACTTTCACATTCATCTTCTTGAACCAATTGCAGTCTTTTATGACTTCTCCTTTCACCACCACTTGAAGTAGAACCTTGATTTTCAAGGCACTTGAATTTTGGATGAAAAAACTCATTACAATGATAGCATCTTCCTGAAAATGTATTTGAACTTCTACCACCACCAAATATTCCTCTAGAGCCTTTGAATCCACCTATTTGATCAACAAATTGTTCTTGACCTTTGTGTGCATCTTCTTGGATTTCACTTGATTGTATTGAAGTAGAATATGTACCTGTTTCTCTTGAAGTGATGCCTCTACCTCTATTTGTCTTTTCTTGTGGGTATGTTCAGGATCATGATGGGACAAAAAGTGGCGATATGATGGGTATGTGTAGGGTATGTGGCTAACGACTTTTTTTTACCCAAAATTAATGAAACGAAAAGGGTTTTTAAAGGATATTCTCACCTTTCCACCAATATAAATTATGCTTTACTTTAAAATTAATAAATAATTATTATTCATTTTCTATTTGAATTACGATTAAAGTCTTGATTGATAGGTTGATTGAAAAACATCTAAAGCTTTCAAACAGTGTCACATTTTTTGAATCTGAAACATGTGTCACATTATCTGCTTTTCATACTATAGGATTAAAGAAAGGAAAATTGAATTTCATGAAGTTTTGACCAAGTTAAGGTTGTCAGACATACAATTTTTTATATTTTTTAAAAGTTGTAATAAAAATTTCATAATTAATTATTTACTTGGAAAAAAATTACAAAAAAATGTGCATCACATCAAGACATGAGTCCTCTACTTATATATAGAATCTTATAAAAAAATATTATCATTTTATTGTGGTTATGGTGGTTAGACAGACTCCTACTTATTTTTTCCCTAAAATTTAAGTACTACTGCATTGAAATTTCAAACTTTCACCAAATATATTTTATTTTAAAAAAAATAAACCTAGTAGTTTTGAAACTACATTCAATTTTCTACAGATTCTATTCTTACATATTTTTGAAATAATGTATATAACTTATTCAAATTTTTACGTCAAGTTCTGATTTTTCTAAAATTTTCACCACTTAAGGGTCTATTTTTTCTATGATGATCTTGCACATACCCTTGCCTTCTTTTCACATTTTCTTCAGCGCTTATAGTCATTTGATAGTGTTCTCCAATAGTTCTTGGATTTTCCAAGGTTAGTTCATCTTGAATATTAAATCTTAATCCACCAAGGTATCTAGCAATCTTTTCATTCTCATCTTCATTATGACCAGACCTAATAATTAACTTGTAGAATTCCTTAGTATATACTTTAACATTTATTTATTTTTTCTTTAAACCTTGAGGTTTTCTAAACATTTGAATAGCATAAGTAGAGGGAAAAAGATTACCTTTCATCTTGGCTACCATTCTATCCCAAGACACAATCTTTGATTTACCTCTTTTCCTCCTCTCAAACTGCTCATAATCCCACCACAAAAGTGAATGACCCTTCAGCTTTGTCTTTGCAATCTTCACCCTTTTCTCTTCAGGAACATCTTCACACTCAAAGTAGTTATCTAAGGTTGCAATCCAATCCAACAATTCCTCATCATTTAGAGTACCTCCATACTTAGGTACATCAATCTTCACCTTATGTTTGTCATCCTTAACTTCCCTCAGCAACATAGCCATCCTCTAATCTTCAGGGTCTAATTCCTCTTCTACATCTACATACTCTTCATCCTCTTCTTCCTTAGTGTCACTTTCATCACTCACATCCTCATCTCTTTTCTTCCTGGTTTCTAGAGTAGCAAGCCTTTCCTTCAACTCTCTTAACTCCCTAGCATGCTTATGCTTCAATTCACTCATTTCCTTAGCCATATTTTTCCCTTTTGGAGGCATTGTGACTATATTGTCTTTTCACCTTCCACTCAGATTCCTTCTGCAATATGCAACTTTCAACTCTCAAAAGATCTAATCCCTAAGCTCTGATACCAATTGTTGTAGAGTAGGGTGGAAAACTCAAAAAAAAAACAATTGAATTAGTTTCAAACAAACTTTCAATCACCAAGCCCTCAACTTCACCTTATTTCATCATACCTTCACAATCTCCTTGTAGCATTTCCAATCGAGAAAATCAGGCATATCTTTTAGAGAAGGCCCTTTCAACCTAGGACCAACACATTTTTAGATACCCATTAGACCATTTAAAAACATACCTCAAGATTTCCTAAGGTCACTCTAGACCAACACCTCTCAATCTATGTTGCTATGTTATCCTCTTTGGCCAATTAGGCCACTTTTACAAAACAAGTGCTCTCTAATCTCTTGCTCAAACCCAGATTCTTATTGTCAAACCTTCACCAGCCTATAAAACCATAGATTCATCAAATTCTATCCTCCAATACACTAATCTAATTCTCAAACTAATAAACCTCATTCTAGGGCTTGACTATGCATGAACCAAGAAGGGTTTAATGGAAAAAAATCTCTAGACCCCTTCACACTATTTCAATTCCTCCAACACATCATTTTATACCTACCAATACTTCCTAAACCTTCACCAATATTTTAACACTTAAATTTAATCAAACCTCTACCTCAAACCACCATTTTCAAGCTTAAAACCACTCAAATACCCCTAGGACAATAATCAAATCCCCACAAAAACTTATTCCATTCTCTCAAAACATATTTAAACACATAACCCTACCTTGTTGTGCCCATTCCACTCAGTCACAGAAGGTATAGTCAGTGGAATGGACCAAATCACATTGTTAAGTATTCAAAACCTTGAAATTGGAGTTTTTCAGACCCATAGTTAATAAAAAGCTAATAAAAAATTTATTTCTTTATTAATTCAAGCCACAAAAAAAACCAAAATGTTCTTAAGAAATTCCTCCAACAAACAAAAAAATGTTTTAGAGAAAAAGACACCTGTATGGATCCACTGAAATCCTGGAAACAATAAAGTTTTAAGTAAAACACAGGAAAACATGTGTTTTTGATTGATTTCTCCTCCAAGAATGAACAATAGAGTGTTTCCTTGAATTGGAGAGACATTTTTAAACTCTTTATACACCAAAAAAATTAACTGAATCACTTTTTTAATTCCATGACCGTTGGTATTCTAGTTTGCACTTGGTTTTGCATTTTTGCAACTTTTTCATATGACACTTTTGACAATATTACAAAATTTAACAAAATGAACTCAAAATAACCAAGACCCCATACATTAAAATATAGTCTAATATGACCTTATTCAACTCAAAAAATCAAAAAAACCAAAAACCTAACACTAGACTCTACTTGCAAGTTTAAACTACCATGGTGCCCCTACATCAGTTAGTTAATGTTTGGTTGACAGGGTGTGCAAGCACTATTTTCGGAGGTACCTCATGAATTAATAATGTGTTGAGTAGTGTGGAAATGTATATTTTTGTCCTAGTTAACCCTTTTTGTTGTTTTCCTTCACTTTTTTCCATCGTGGAAGTGTTTGGTGCTGACCTATTTTGTAGTTGCACATTTGTGGTGCATAGCCGACCTTGGAAAATGTTTTCAAGGTTGAGGATGGTATAAATGTAAGGTAGAGTGTTGGAGAACGGTGTGTGTGTGTGTGGTGTTTTTTTGGTGTAAAATGTGATCAAGTTTTATGATGTGAGTGAGATCTTTGACAACCGAGGCTACGAAAGTAGTGAGTAGAAGATGTCTACATTTTTAGTGTACCTAAAGTTAGTGAAGGCATGACCTGAAGGTTGTGAATGGTTCAAAGTTGTTGTGGTGGATCTTCTTATTGCTCTAAGATGGATTTTTCTTTGTAACAATCCTCTTTCTTTCTTCTTTCTAATCTAATAGTGAGCCATTAGTAGTGAGCCCTCCAACAGTGATACTATTGTATTCAGTGTTGCAATTCATTTATATAGTGAGCTAATCCTCACCATATTTTTTCCCTTCTTTGGTTTTCCATGTAAATTTGGTGTTCTATTTGTGCACAGTTTTTTGATGTGTTGTTGTTTCACTTGTTTACCTTCATACTAAATCTGATTAAGGGTTTAACCTAGCTAATAAAGATCAAAATGTTAATGAGGGTTTTGATCTTTTAATGTACAAATGATTCACCCCTCAATCATTTGGGTATGTGGAGGTTAATGGTGGGCAAAAAAGTGGCAATGAGGAAAGAAACACATCTTTCATCGACTGAGAAAACGCGAAAAGAATATGTTGAATTTTTGTAGGCTCGGGTGTCACCATACCAAACACCAAAGCTACTTTTACACATCAGATATCTGATCCAAATCAGATATCCGATTTGTAAAAAGTATATATTAAACACTTCTGTCTCTTTTTTGAAATCATTCGGCTAAGAAGAACCTGCGGGCACACTATTCATCTATTGTTCGCGTAACAAATATCTGATATAGGATAAATTTGATTTGGAAAGGTAAGTTTATTTATTTTCATTTGATTTGATTCAATTTTGATTTAGATTTGAATAATTTCATATGGGTTTTGTTGATTTTTTTTTAAATAGGGTTTTTGATTGAGTTTTTGTGAAAAATTTGAGTTTAGAATAGATTTTGATAAAAAAAATGAATTTTTTTTTGTGGATTTTTTCA
Source organism: Sequoia sempervirens (assembly GCA_007258455.2). NCBI lineage: Eukaryota > Viridiplantae > Streptophyta > Pinopsida > Cupressales > Cupressaceae > Sequoia > Sequoia sempervirens. Next base: position 429,483,411 of record VDFB02075321.1, on the reverse strand, counting down.
CAATAGGGTTTTTAATTGAATTTTATGAAAAATTTGAATTGAGAATGGATTTTGACAAAAAATGAATGTTTTTTGGGGATTTTTTTTCAAAATAGGGTTTTTGATTGAATTTTTATGAAACAATTGAGTTCAAAATAGATTTTGATAAATAAATGAATGCTTTTAATGGATTTTGATTTAAAAATAGTGTTTCATTTATATTTTCTAATTTTAGATTAATTATTTTTTAACTTTAATCAGGCATTATGGCTACCGAGAATGAAAATGCACAAATTCCACCAGTTGAAAATGAAAATCCACCAGCTGAGAATCAAAATACAGAATTTCAAAATGCTCCACCACCTCCGTAGCCATCAATTGAATAGTTAATTCATGAAAAATTGGAGCAATTGAGGGGCATTTTTGATGTTTATAGTAAAATCCCTCGATTATCCCATATGTCAACCACATTGACATGAATAATTACAAATGTGGAAACCCTCTCCTTCCAACATAATGCATTTCATTCATGGTGAGAAACCATGAGGCAATATTATGCGTGTGGAATGTCTTATGATGATGTGAAAGATCTCCAAATAACAAAAGCCTAAATAGCCTCTTTATTTATTAACCCCAGCACTAGTTTGCCAGTTAATGTTAACAAGCCAAAACTTTCTATAAAATGGTGCACGCATAGGGGCATAGTAGATAACTTTTGGAATCGTTGATGTATGGTTTTTGATAAACCACACAACAATAATCTTGATGTACCTTTTTACTTTATTAAAAATTATATGCTAAGTTTTTGTTAGGGCATCATGTCAATTACTTTGACATTAAACCCTTCTAGGGCATTGGTAGAGGTATGCCTCAGGATAGGCCAGGGGAAGCTAGAGTAGTTAGGCGCCCACATGTTCCCTGTCCTCCTCTTCCTTCGTCACCTCCAGTACAACATCCAAATATTACGGAGGATGCAACCACAAAAACTATCTAGGCCATTCACTCTTTGAGTGGTCTTTTGGTTTCCCATGCTTCTTCAGTAGCTCAGCCATAGTCTGGTGATTTTGGCAATGGATCCAATGCTGCTGCATCATCCTCTTTAGGTCCACATATTTGTGTGCCACATATTTGCAATACGTGCCAACAAATATATTTGGGTCCTATTGTACAACCCCATGAGCATCCATTAGACACTTCTGATTATGACATCCAGGATGTGGAGATTATAGCAGATCACACGTAGGGGAGTGGAGCACACCCTATAGAGTCCTCTCCTGCTAGAGAGGCGGACATTGGAGTAGTTACACAGGTAACATTTAAGGTGTAAATTCATAACTTGCATTTTTTTTTAAATGAATATTAATAAGAGATAGTGTCAAGTACTAATATTTATTTACATGGTCTATTTAATAGTTAATGTCTGAGGAGGAGCTCACATAGGTGACTGATAGCACACTTAGGGCCATTTCATTTGGCCTCGACACGCACATAGTATGTATTTTCTCACTCACTCATTTACAATTTTTTACTGTATATTTGCTTGTCATTTGAATTGTCAATAATGAAATTATATATTAACTTATATTTTTATCTTACTCTCTGCTTGTAGCAAACACCTAGTGCAAGCGAGGTGCAATGCTCTCTAGACTATGGAGGCATAGTGTTGGATAAGGGAAAGGTAATTGAACTCAAATTTGATTGAATTAAAATTTATAAGATCTTTTATTGATTATGCATACATTGACATAGATTCGTAGTTTCATATGTACTTGTCATTTTTATGTACATGCGGTTGTGAGCTATACATCACTATTGATAAGTGCCACAACACCTGAAGGAGTATTGAATGCCTAAAGGAGGAGGTGTTGAAACACCTCAAGGAGGAGCTGTTGAGACACCTAAAGGAGATACAAAAGATCAACCTAAAGAGGTATGTGTTTATTTTATTTTGTGCTTGGTAAATATGTTCTTATTACTGATAATTCTATGCTAACTTGGATCAATTTCATGTTTTGTTCACATATATAGATTGATGTTACAAAAGTTGGTTTGGTTAGTTCTTTGAGAGGGGTATATTCTAGGCTCCCCCTTCAAAGAGACGTATATTTCAGGTAATCAAGATTTCAATTTTAGAGTTCAATTATAATTCAATGTGTATTGATTTTTATGTTAATTATTCAATTTTAAATTATATAGTATAACTAATCTCAATTGTGGTTTGACTTTTTCTTGTGCAGCTACCTTAAGAGCCAATGAGTGCTTCAAAGAGGCTCCATTTTGCTGATCCACCAATAGTTTAGGATGAGGTAAACATTTTGGCATGTAAATTTTGAATAGATACTGAGATGGCATATGCCACATATTGTAAAACTTTGTTTGAGTTGGCATTGATGCCATTTTTTTATATGGACATACACTTGATTATTGGATAATTTGATATATATACAAGTTGACAATCAAAATTTAGTTTCCTCCTCATGTGCATGATTAAACTCTTTAAAGCAATGGTTAAATATCAATGTACAATAGCATAAAAAGAATGTTTAAATATTATGTAGTTTATATTCATATTGCTGATTACATTGCATTGCACATCTTTCAAACTCAAAGCATTATTTCACATTGCATAAGTAACAACTAGATACTCATATGATTAACCCTACAAATTTCACACATTTGGAATAATTCAATGATCCTTAACTAGATTATTCATACAAATTTCTTAGATTTGGAATAATTCAATGAAAATCAACCAAAACATTTTAAAAAGATATTTAGATATAAAACATTCACATATGATAAATAGATCTACACATATAAGTTGGTTGGAATAGAGTATTTAATTCAAATAACTGACTTGATGATTACACTTTTTTTGCTTCAATTGTTTGCTCATAACCAAGATTATAATGATCAAAATTCTTTTAGAAAAATATTGGGATGCTAAAATACACTATGCTTGGCGTACAGATGCAACCTTTATGTGAAATTTCCTCACAAATCCAAACAAGTTTCATCCTCCAAACTGGTGCAGGAGCAACTTAAGGTCTTTTGGAAGATCTTAGTGATTTTTGGCTTGTAGGTGGTTCTAGCCAACCACCAAGGGAATAAGGACTATGATATAAAGTCCCTAGGTTGTTTTTAAGAGTGTGTTAGGGTAGGTTTGGCTTAGAGTCTTGAACTTTATGAGTTCCTAGACAAATCTTGGCAATTTGAGCACAAATCTTGGCAATTTGAGCATTTTGGCAATGTTGCCTTGGCAATTTGGCCTAAAAGTTGAAAAATAGCATTAATGTTGTTCTAAGTCTGACCCAAGGGTCTTATCATGTGGGAGAAAGGTATATAAGGTCATCCAAACCCTAATACCTAGGTTGGAAGTTCATTTTCACAAATTGAGACTTGGAGAGCATTTTTGTGTGATTGGAATTCAACAACTTTTGAGTGCATTTTTGTGTTTGAGCCTTCATCCAGTCAAGAATGGATTGAAAGGACTAACCTGGTGCTTTCAGTGTTTCATTTGTTTCATTTAATTACTGTACCTAGCATTAGATTAGTCATTTAGACCAACTGGTTAAGGTTTGCAAGTTTTTGGGTTTTTGGACTCATTGCCGGTTTGGGCCAGTTTTGTGAATAATGAGTCCCACTTGAGTTCCCGTGGATTTCCTCTCATGACCGCTTGGAATAAAGCTGGGGACTATGTAAATAATGTACATACAGGTTTAGGAGTCTTTTTTTGCAGGGGAAGTGAAGAAACTATCAAGCACTAGCGAGTGCAAGTGCATTCTGACTAGTGGCTTGGAGAGGACAGCAGTAAAGAAAGATGATAAATGGATTGGTTTGTGCCAATAAAGAGCATGGGAGTGTGGGAACATGTATTCCATACATGTGTGTGCAAGGAGAAGAGTTGAGGAGGTCATTGAAGCCCTCAAAGTTGGAAAAAGGAGCTAAAACCCTTGAAACCCTTGAAATTAGGGAGGTATGAGGACATTCATATGAACGGCCACTTGGGAGACCTTACACCTAGTAAATATTGAAGCCTAGGGTACCACTAGAAATAATATTGAAAAATATTTTGGGGTTTTTAAGACCATTTTTGAGAAAAGCCAAGAAAATGGGTTCTAGGAGGCCTAGTTGGGGCAAAAGGCTACAAGGCCTAAAATGGAGTTTTTCAAGAAAGCGATGGGAGAATGGTGAAAGAATCCAATGAGATGGATTAGTGAGGTGTAAAATCAACAAAGATACAATATAATAACCTTTCCTAGCCCTTGGAGTCGTCAGGACACTTTGGGTCAGTTTGGAGCCCAGGGAAGCCTAGTGGCAAACTGAGAGTAATGGAGAAGAATTTGAAATTGGTGGAGAGTATTATGAGGTGAGAGGGGTTTAGGAGAGATCCCTGAATAGGGTAGAGAGGAATACCCTAGGAAGACTAGAGAATAGGTCTTGGGAAGAGCAAGAGTGCTCTTGAAAGGTAAGTCTCCCCATCAAATTGGTAAAGGAAGAGGTAGAGACTCTAGAGGTGGACAACTTAGAGAAAGGAGAACAACTCATGTTAAGAATTATTTTGATCAAAGAACATACCAAGGATGAACACAAACAAAGGAGAGCTCTTTTTAGAGTCAAGTGCAAGATACAAGGTAAGGTTTGCAAGGTCATCATAGACTCAGGATCAACTGATAATGTCATCTCAGAGGAGGTAGTACAAAATTTGAAACTCATCAAGATACCCCATTCTCAGTTGGCCTACTCCAAAGGTAGGGATAGAAGTTAGGAGTTTCCATGGATTAGCTCAGTTCTAAAGGAAATTTGTGAGAAGGTTTAGTGAAATTTGTGCACCGGTTCTTGACACCATCAAAGGAGGACTGAAAACAAAGTTTGTGTGGAGAAAAGAAGCCAATGAAGGATTTGAAAGGTTGAAGAGGGAGATAGCTACCCAACCTATCTTAGCTTTACCAAGTTTTGACAAACCATTCATAGTAGAATTCGATGCAAGTAACATAGTAGTAGGAGCTTTCCTAAGCCAAGAAAGTTAAGATGATGCAAGTAACATAGTAGTTAAACAATTTTAGGAAAAAGAAAGTTGTGTCACGGTCCGCATTCAATCCAACAAGCAAAAATCAAAGCTCAGCCTCTTTGAATGAAAATGCTTGTTTTCAAAACAAATGAATAAGAATGAGGTAGTTAAGGTGTTTGAAGTTATTTAGAGGTCACTTTTAGGGTGGAAGGCTTAAAAATCCATTTTAAATGCACAAAAAAGAATGAAATTACTTCAAACCAAGTTTGTGAAGAAGTTAACTATGTTGCCCACTAGTTTCCCTTAAGAGTCCAAAGTGCTAAAAGACAACAATATTTGAAGGTCTATTTCTCAAAGACGTGATGCTTACAGACTCTCCATCCAAGGCTATGGGATTGTGTTGGGACCATCTACAAAAACCTCTCTCAGTTTTTGCTATCTCAGAGGCATTTTCCTGTGGTGATGACTTTTCAGTGGATGGAAAAGTTGCAAAGTGGTGCAAATTTCACTCCGGCATGACAACCAAATGGACTGTTCCGACGTCTAAATGAATGAAGGATGGCCCTCTCTTGCACCCAAATATGCCAAATCACTTTGAGCTACATTGGACTAGCGATTTCCCTTAAGAGTCCAAAGTGCTAAAAGGTAGCAATGTTTTAAGGTCTATTTCTTAGAGACCATGATGCTTATAGACTCTTCGTCTAAGGCTATGGGATCGTGTTGGGACCATCTACAAAAACCTCTCTCGATTTTTGCTATCTCGGAGGCGTTTTCCTGTGGTGATGACTTTTTAGTGGAGGGAAAAGTTGCCAGATGCAAGCAGTGTGTTAGCTCTAAAAAATGTAGGCTGAATGCCTCAAGAGGCTGCCAATCTCTTGATACGTTTTAGGGTAACAGACAAGGTCAAGAGAACTCAACCTTCTACTCTTTAGGTGCTGCAAACCTAGGCGGGTGTACCTTTCTGAATAATGCAAACTTGACTTGAGATTATCTTCTTGAAACAATTTGTTCACAATGGCAATGGGAGGTGAACAAATGAAATCCAACTTGAATACAGTAACAATATTCTAATCTAAATCCTTCAGTGAATGCTTAACTAATCAGATGTAAGGAATTGAAATAATTCAAAATGATGAATTGCAGAGACTAGTGCCTTATTGGGTATGTGGAGTCAAATGAGATCAGGATGAACAACACTCTCTAGAGAAAACAAAAATTATGTTGCATAAATTTTGTTTACAACTTGTATAAACTTGCGATACTGTAACCACTAAGTTCTACTTTAAGAATCCAGATAAATATTTTTGATTACTGTGATTGATGAAGAGGATTTAATCTTTACTTGAAAGAACCAATGTATTAATCACACAAATACAACAAATGTGTATCGATAAACTGAACATAAACTTGTTATGTCAATTTGAATAATCAGTAAGCATCAATCTTGGAGACAACTTAGCAGTATTTTCATTTAATTTAATAGATAATTGAAACCAGAGAAGAACAGTAACATCAACTGAATCTCATAAATACCTCCATTGTGAAATCATGCAATAATAGCCTCTGGTCTAATAATTTTATTTGACTGTATCTACTTGTAGAGTATTGAAAATCTAATTTTTGGTGCCAATTAATAATTACAACATGCTTATTTATATACCAGCATGAGAAAAATATCAAAATGAAACTTCATCTCAGCCCCCCACAAGATTCGGGCTCAATTCAAGTCGGCCAGCAGTATTCTTCAAGTATTCTACATGTCGGCCACAAGACTTGCATTTATGTTATTTACCAGTGTATAGTTGGCAAGACATAGCGTATGGTCCTACCGAAGGCAATTCATTCATTTTCATCCCATGCGCTTGTATTTCACTTTTGCATTCACTATAGCTCATCTGTTGGTTACACCGAAGCCACATAGTATTCCTTTGTTCCCACTGTGATTTGCTATAACACATAGATATCGCGGAGACCTCACACAGATTGTTTTAAGTTTCACCGAGAGCCAATATTGTTTTCCCAGTCACCAAGACATAGGAAGATTCTCATCGAGAATCACTTTTTTTTAATCACTATCGCTGTGACCACATGACCTCAGAGAGACCTTTCATAGATTGGACCTTGCTTCACCGAAGATCCTCATTCATTTTGAGTCACTGTGACATCTTGCTCATTACATCGAAGTCGTGAAATTTGCCTATGTTCCTTCATTGTAACACCGTGGTATCGAGGAGACCACATACCAAGATCATTTATGTCAAGCCGAAAGATATTCATTACTTCCAAGTCGCCAACAATTTCACCGAAATATAAACTTTAGACACCTTCGCCAAGACAACACATGGTCGGGGAGAGGTCCCAAAGAGTCCACCGAGTCATACCGATAGCCCCTTTATTCATCCCTGAGTGTCGCCGAGACAAATCAATCTTCATGCCGACAAAGATCCTCATGTTTTCCATCAGCGAGACCTTACGGCAATTGCCCCAACCTATATCGATATTGCATCTCTTCATGTTGTCGGTCAGTGAGACAATGGGAAGTCGTTATGACTTCATATTGAATACTCCTAGTCTGGCCGAAAAGTCATCTATCATATTCAAGTCGCCAAGAAATAAGTCTCCCACTGAAAAGAATTTTTCATTTGACACTGTCGCTGTAGCACATAGATATCAGGGAGACCCTATGTTGACTGCCTCATGTCATACTGAAGCAACCTTTGTTTTTCCAAGAGAAAACAAAACCTTTGCCGAAAGCCATGTGAATAAACCTTTATTCACCGCCGGTGAAACACCCCTACCTCGCCATGACCCTTCACTGAAGCCACCATAGTCTCACCGAAAGAAGCCCATATATGAAGTCGGTGAGACACATTGAACTCACTATGACATTACTCTAAAGATACACGGTCAGGCCGATGAACCATCACAAGCATAGTTGGGGAGACATATTTGATTTGGTGAAACACTACCCCGACATCCAAAACTGATGCCGATAGAAGCCACCATGGTCACCAAAACAAAACAAAAGTCCCGCTGACACATCTGCAGTAAACAAATGTTAACATAGAAGCAATATGGGTCAGGGAGACAATGGGAGACCTATGCCGATATAGACAAAAATGTGAAAAACGCATAGATAGATGATTTAGGGGACAAATATGAGCCAAAATATGAGAAAAAAATTATGAAATGAAGGAAATATGCATAAGGAAAGACTCATATGGAGACTCAAGGGACATGAAAATATGCAAAAATCATTAGATTTTAATAGTTCCAACACAGTGTAAAGTTGCAAAGTGGTGCAGCTTTCACTCTGCATCTCATATGACCAAACAGACTGTTCCAACACATCTAGATGGGTACGTTTATGCTATGGATGGTCATCTATTCCACCCAAATACGCCGAATCACTTTGAGCTACATTGGATCGATGATTTCCCTTAAGAGTCCAAAGTGCTAAAAGGTAGCAATCTTTGAAGGTCTATTTCTCGGAGACCATGATGCTTACAGACTCTTCATTTGAGGCTATGGGATCATGTTGGGACCATCTACAAAAACCTCTCTCGATTTTTGCTATCTCGGAGGCATTTTCCTGTGGTGATGACTTTTCAGTGGAGGGAAAAGTTGTCAGATGCAAGTAGTGTAAAGTTGCAAAGTGGTAACTTTCACTCCACAATTATGACCAAAACAACAAACTGCTCCAACACACTAATGGGTACGCTTACACTAGGGATGGTCCTCTCTTGCACTCAAATATGCCGAATCACTCCGAGCTACATTGGACTGATGATTTCCCTTAAGAGTCCAAAGTGCTAAAAGGAAGAAATATTTGAAGGTCTATTTATTGGAGACCATGATGCTTGCTGCACTTCTATCCAAGGCTATAGGATCGGTTGGGACCATCTACAAAACCCTCTCGCATTTCTTCTTCTATCTCAGAGTATGCTTCCTCAAGTGGTGATGACTTTTCTCAAAGTTGGAGGAAAAGTTGTCGATGGTAGTGTAAAGTTGCAAGTGGTGCAACTTTCACCCACAGCTCATATTTACCAAACAGACTGCTCCAACATGTCCGATGGCACATTTACGCTTAGATGGTTCTCTTCTGCACCCAAATACATCAAATCACTCTAAGCTACATTGGATCGACAATTTCCCTTAAGAGTCCAAAGTGCTAAAAGGCAAAAATCTTTGAAGGGCTATTTCTTGGAGACCATGATGCTTACAGACTCTTCATCTAACGCTATGGGATCATGTTGGGATCATCTACAAAAACCTCTCTCAGTTTTTGTTATCTCAGAGGCGTCCTCTCTATGGTGATGACTTTTTCAAAGGAGGGAAAAGTTGTCAGATAAGCAAAGGTAAAGTTGCAAAGTGGTGCAACTTTCACTCCTCGCTTGTATGTGACCAAACAAGCATCATTCCAGCAAAGATTCGATAGGTTAAGGATTATTCACCTAAAATACAATCAATCACTGGTTACATTGGACCGAGTTAAATTAGGTGAAAATTTGATGCAGACACAAGGGCACAATCACAAACTCTTTGCAACTTGCCTATTTGAGGCATCTAACAAGATTATTCTAACCTCTTTGGACAGTCCAAAACTCCCTTAAAACTTGACAAGCAACTAAATACACATTTCCCTCTTTAACCCCCTTAAACCCTTGTAGTAGTGAGAAACTAGTTTTTGTCCAATTACTCCACAATCTTCCAAAACACCAAATGAACACATGACTGATTCAAACACCCATATCCAAGTTACACAACATATATGAGAAACAACATAGAATCCTTTGGACCAACATTGACTTCCTATACATTCACCCTTGAACAAGCTACTCAATTAGCCCAAAAATGCAAAGCAACATACCTTCAAACACCACACAGACCCCTAAAACCTTGGGGCAGCAAATAAATTGCCAAGAAAACAAAGATTCTACAATTGGATTCCATTTGTATGGACTTGTAACAATCAAATAAAAAAACCCCTGTTTTTAGTGTAATTCTTGAGGGTTTATTGGATGTAGCACTTCCGCAACCTTTCAGAATTTTCCACCACCTTAGAAACCTTTATTTAGGCCCCAATATGCTTAGAAAACAAAGAAACTTCTGGTATCTCAAATATTTTTGCAAACCCTAGGGTAAAAACTCTATTTTCAAGTGAAAAAAACCACCATTTTTGGACCTTTAACTCTTCATTTTATTTCAAAACCCAGTTCTCCACGCCTTCCACTCTTGAAATAACATCAAGAAATGTAATAACACTTCTACATAAAGTTTTTATACAAAGTAATGGGAAGATAAAACCATGTAAGTGGTTTCCCCAAACTAATTGCCACCAAAACCATTCTTGATAGTTTAAAACCACGAACCACCCCAATGTGTAATTATGATAGCACTCAAGATAGCCCTCCACCATGAACATATCAAATAAGTAGGAACCCATAACATTATGGAAATATGATCCACTTCTCCCAATGTAACTCCCAAGCATTACATGTGAGAGATGGTCAATTTCATTGATGGCAACGATTGTGTGACTCCCATTGATGACCTTCTTTATTCAATGCCATTACAACAATATCCAAAGCATTCCAAAGAATACTAATGAAAACAATATTTCCCTCAACACCTCATGATCATTCAAGTACTCATTCTAACAATACAAGAGATTTACACTTCAAATTGCAAGTGAATATAATTTACTATATCTTAACATAAAAATGCAAAACTGAATAGAAAAATGTATCAATGAGGTACAAGGATGTATAAAATCTAATCAATCAAACACAATCAACCTAACATAATTAAGGGTTGATAGGGGTATTGGATAATTAAGGGTTGATAAGGGTATGAATGTTTATCTTTGCATCTACTCTTGAATATCTAGCGACTTTGTGGTATTTAGAAATTTGTTACTCATTTTTATTGCATTGAATCAAAATGTCTCACTATTAATTGCTTCAATGCTATAAGATAAATGAATGTTTTCATGATTATAATGAATATATTGTATGTTATTAATGCTAACGTATATCATCAAATTATGCCAAACATGTGTTTAGCAACTCAAAGTGGGTGAATGACACCACTTAGCTGAAAGTTTGAATTTTGAATTTTAAAATGAAAGGGAATAGGTTTGTGACTATGAGGTCACCCTTGTGAATTAAAGAATTGGGTTTGAGGAGCAAAAGTTGCAAGCCACTATAATTTATTATATATAAATGGGAAATATTACAAAACCTGGTTAAAACGAGCATACCGACAGGAAAGAACCGGGAAGAAAACCTTCAGTTGTAGCTCGATTAAGTACAAAAATAGACCCCTTTACAAAATGTATGAGTTTCCAAAATACATGCCCCTTTTCATTTTAAACATACCCTTTATACAATGCTAGACATTATATTTCAAAAAACATCACTGGGTATAGATTA
>VDFB02075321.1:429394402-429471887 GCA_007258455.2 Sequoia sempervirens | reverse complement strand
CCTAGTAATGGTAAAAAAATAGGGTCCCAAATTATTTTTGAAAGAAGGGGAAGGGCCCCTTAAAGGAGCTAAGAATAGTGTCAAAATTAGATAACTTGAATATCAAAATTATTTCAAAGTGCACTTCAATTTAGAGGTGAACAATCCATAAGCAAGGGGAAGGGAGAAGTAGAAACTTAAAAAAAATTGAATTATTATATTAAGAAAAGAGGAAGACCTAAAAAGGGAAATGGTAAAGAGGAGGACAAAGAGAAAAACATGAGAAAATAGAAAGGAAGTATGAAGAGGAGATATGTGTGTCTAAATGTGATCAATAAATATGATAAGGTTAACAATAAAAGAAAAGAAGCAAGAGAGAATGAATCCAATGCTTTAGAGGTGATTCAAAAAATATTTTATTTTCTTATTCTAATGATGGATTGCATAGTATAATACATAAAATTAATTTATGTAATTATTTCATATATTTTGCATGTATTTTGTATAGTCTAAGATGGACTAGCAAGAAGCAACTAACTATTTCCTTATCCTCTACTGAAGCTGACTATAATTTTTTTATACTACTATTTATAAAGTTATTTCTCTAAGCATCATGTCATGTCATGTGTTATGTAATTTTTCATATGTTTTTCATGTATTTTGTTTATGTGTACTAACACTTGTAGGTCATTAAATAAAATCAATTCAAGAAACAATTGATCCTTGAAGGTGATGAGTGCAACTTCAATCCATCAAGGAGATTAGATCTAAGCAGTGAGTTATAGAAAGTTGTCAATTCATCACTTATTTATCAATTAGCCTCTATACATCCAAGGATACACTCTATTTAATCATAATTTTCCATTGTGGAGGTAGAAATACCAACATGGGGTTTGACTTAGGTAAGCCCCTATATGGTACAACCTTCCTCTCCTTTCATGTGTGTAGGTTGCAGATCTGAAGTTAGTTGAAGGAAGATTGAAGGCTACTTGTTCATTCATGCAATCTAATCCTTTGAGTTGACAAGTCATGAAATCTATATTTTCTTATCAACATACAAAGTTTCAACAACAACACCCAGAGGATAGAAGGTATAGACTGGTGTCCTAAAGCATGCATTTTCAAATCAGAGAAAAATGGACAGTCTAGGGCATATTGCACCCTAGACTAGCAAGATCAAGATCAAATTTACATACTAGGTGCATTTGTGTCTATCTTTCTCATTTATGAAACTTAAATTTGTCTATTTGCATCTAGTTTGTTAGAAATCATTATAGATCCCTACATTTGCATAGATTTCATAATTAGATCATTGCATTTAAAAATTACTCATTCAAATTCACATCATCAACACACAATCAACATTGGATTAAAACTTATCCACCATTTTGGCTCTCCCCAATAGGTTTTTAGCAATGTGGTTCTTGAGATCATCTTTAATCCAAATTGGGAAGAGGGTCTTCATCCTTTTCCCAATCAACAACATGCTCACTTGTAGGTAGAAAGTGAGCTAGAGTAGGAAGGTGATGATGAGGTAGAAATTTTAATCATATGATCTAATAAAATCTAATTTCATCAACTCTACAATCATGTTAAACATCAAAATGTTGATTCCTCTTGATTACGACATTTAAAAAAATCTATAATTCCCCTCATTAAAATTTAGACATAAGGTGAAGGAAAATTTACTAGAAGGAAAAAATACTAGGGGTTTTACATTGCTAATATTACCTATCTTTTAAATTCAAATTTAAATTATGTTATTTTTTATTCTAATGATGGATTGCATAGGATAATCCAAAACACCAATTTCATAATTTAATTTTTCTTAATCTATTTTTCCCATCTTAATGATGGATTAGGAAGTGTGTTATAAAGCTACATTGTTTTCATCATTTTCATAATAAATCATGGAGTTGTGATATTGCTATCAGGATTCAATATCACAATATCACAATACACAATTGAATCCTAATAGCAATATCACAATTTGACATGTTGTGGAAAATACCTCCTACTTATCAAATCATGGAGTGATATCTAAATATATTTTGTTTTCCTTATCCTAACAATAGATCATTGAGTGTGATCCAAAACATTTATGTAAAAGAGATTGCTTTCCTCATTCCATTATTTGCATCTTAATGATAAACTATATTGTTTTCCTCATTTGATGATGGATCTAGAATGTAATCCAAAAACTATATTAATTTTCTTATCTTATTAATAGATCACAAAATATGATCCAAAATATTAATAAAAAAAAAACTCCAATACATTTACTGAACAAACTTGTATTTATTATAATAAACCATATCATATCCTTACTCCATTTTTAACAAGCCCAAATAAAAGTACATTCGTTCATGCTTAAACAGAAATAAACATCTAGCATAAACATTACACCTAATGGTGCCACTTATTTCTTTATATATAACTATAATAGATGTACTTATTTCTTTATATATAACTATAATAGATTTCTAGCTTCTGGACGCTTTCATTTAGTGGCGAGTGGTGTTTTTCGATACTTTGACAAAAACTGTTCTGGTGATGCTTGCACGCCCATCTCTGAGAGGTAACGACTTCTTCCAACAGTATCCTGTGCCGTCCAGAGTGGCGTAGATAACTACTGTACAAAAGCAGTCGTCCAGGCATGATTGCTTGCACGTAGCTTCATTGATAGAAGTTGTGGTTTCATAATCATTACCCGGCCAATCTACGTGCCCTTCATCCACCATTTTCGCGCTGCTTGCACTGCACTTGTTCATCTGCTGCGGCGGGTTTTGAAAGCATCCCTTTGATGGGTTCTTTTTATCGCTAAAGTCGAACCCAGCAGGACAACTGCAACGGGCTGATTTGCCCACCACTTGACAGATCCCATTCAGACCACACTCGCCATACCCCTCACATCTCTCTCCCTGCACACACACCACCCACCCAACCACACAAATCAACAACAGGAGACCAGCAGTAGCAGCCATAGCCACACAAATATGCTGCCTAGCAAGAGTTAATCTATCCGGCTCTAATAAGCATCTTTTATAGGGAGAACTTGCGCCAGGGGTGGGTTGTAGTCAACGGAAGAGCTAGGCCAGTCCGCATTGTAAATTATCGGCATGTCCACTATTAGTAGAGTCGTTGGTCAACAGGCTTGGTCCAACATAAACACCGCAGCCGTCATTTACTCGACCTTTCAATTAGTACGTCCTTTCTAGAAATGATGTGATTTCCTCGACCACAATTGTTCAAATGTACATGACGAAGTTTGTGGAGAGCACGTGGGATCGTTGACAATTAAAATCTTAGGGAAAGAAAAATGGTAAGATCGTAAGAAGGCCACATCCTCAAATTCACTATCCTCCTTTGAAGATGCCATCACGTCTTGGAGGCATCTAAATGCTTTAGGAGATCCCCATAACATCCTGTCATTAAACTCCAACAGAACTACGTTTGGATGTTATACCTCACGTCTTCTGAACATGGAAAAATCAAACATTGCAACTACTAGAAAACGATGACTTAACGCTTCTTCAAAAAGATCTTTCATGGTCGGTGTTAAGAGTCTCGTCGACCGTATAAACTAATTCATGGTCGATCAAGTTTGTTTATGCATTATAGAAAAATCTTTCTTACATGCATGTTGGTACCGACCTATATTCCTTTGGGACCGACCAAAGGAGAGCATGGGTGGTGGGGTTAGGGGCCTTAGGTGGGGTCGGGGTCTCGAGTGGTCGGGTTCGCTTTGGGTAGGTGGATATAGTTAAGGAAGAGGAAATATTGATTGAGAAATTCTAGGTATTCGATTCAAGGACAAGGGAGTTGATGTCTGGTTGGTGTAGGTTGTAGGCTTGGTTATGGTTTCACCTTCTCAATCTGGTTATGGCCCGTCAATAGGTGAATTATATCTATACTAGTTCACTTGACTAGCTGAAATGGGTATTGTAGGACCCTAACCCTATGCTCAATGATGAAGTGGTCGATTATGTTTTTATAAAAGAAGCATGTATTTTGGGAATAAAAGTAGAAGAGTTTATGAGTTTGTATGAAATCTATTGTTTTAATAAAGGTAATTAACTATTAGTTTTAAAAATGATAATTCATTTTTTAAATAATAGGTATTGTTATTAAATTATCATTTTATGTTGAGCAATAATTATACATATTTTACAAATAAGTTATGGTATTTTAAATTTTATATTTTGCAATTTATCGATGTTCTTTTATTTATTTTTGTCACTTGAAAGAGTTTAAATATTGTAAATCTCAATTAAAGTTCATAGAAGATGTTGAGGAAACATCCAAATTAAATATAATTCTATTGTTTTAATTTTAGATTGTGAGTAATTCAAATTAAATAAAGGCTGTAATAAAATAGAGGGTCTTAGAGTGAGCTCAAGTGATTATATTTCTTATGAAAAATGTTGTATGTTCTTGTTTAGTGTATGTCTAGAAGGTCTAACATTGTGTTTGAATTGTACATAGTGGATGATGAACATTTAACCTTATTTTAGGTTTCTCCAATAAATTCATATCAATCAAAGATAGAAATTGACAATAAGACTCTAACACCATTCATTTTGTTTTCCCATTTGATTGGGTCACAACAACCCCCTAATCAGAATATTATTTATTGTTATTTATTTATATTCTACTTTATTTTAATAAAAATCCATATTGCATGAACTAATTAAAGGGCTCATTATAATACTATAAAAAATCCATCCATATTAAAAATGTACTAATAAAAAGTCTTGGTAAGGAGGGTAATGATTGTCAAATTATTCTTTTCCCCACACAATATATTTTCTAAGTGGGAGGTGGGAGTAAAATCAAAAGATAATAAATGAGGGATGTCATTTAAGTGAGGGGCATAATAAAAAAACCGCAACCCCATTATTTACCCTTTTCCATCTATTAGAAATATCAAGAAAGCACCATGGACAAGTAGTAGAAAAGAACATTGATTATGATAGAGGATTAGATACTAAATAGAAAATAAGACAAATTTGTATCTCATTCATTCAAGAAATTGAAGTTATAGTTTATAGCTTAAGTAAAGTTCAAAAAATCCTTACAAACATGTAATCTAGCATAATATAGTGGATGAAAGGGTAAAGATAGTTTTTTTCTTACCAATTCATGAGATTTATCTAGATCCAAGATGAAAAAAAGTTTTGAAGTTAACTTCATGTCATCAACAAATCCAACATAGTCCAAGTCAGTATAACCCTACAAGAAGAACTGCAAGTTCTTCTTGTAGTCTGGGCCATAATCAACTATACCTTGAATATATCTCAAACATTCTTAGCTACAACCCAATGATAATTTTTAGCTCCTACATAAATCTTGAAAGATAGCTAATAATAAAGCATAAATCTAGTCTAATATAAGTCAAGTAAATAAGACTCCAAACAAGTTGCTTGTAGAGAGTTGCAACTACTCGAGGTGAATTCTAGAATCAAGAGTTAAATTTTTTTCTCCATTAGAGTGGACATTTCTTTATAATTATACATCCTATAGTTTTCCAAGAGTGCCTTGGAATATTTCATTTGTGAGATAAAAAAGTGATGCTTCTTTTGACATATCTTTGAAAGTGATGACTTTAGTGAAGTAACCCCAAGTCTATCATGTTGAAAGACTTATTCAAATTACACTTTATATTAACATCAAGATTGTTTGAGCTACCTATGATTACAATATTATCCATTATAGTGTAGAAAAATGTATCCCTTTACATTTTCACACTTGTTTCTACCCTCCCTGCTAAAATTGGGCTTCTTTATTCCTTTTTCGGTCCTATTTTGCATCTACAAGCCTTATTTAATGCATCTTTTTGAGGATAATCCTAACACATATCAAATAACCAATCATAATTTAATGATTTTGGATTGTATAACCCAAATTTAGTGATTTGAGACTCATACGCCACCTTAGGTGTATGGGTTCCACCTATGTTTTGGGGCCTAGTCCTAAATTTGGCATTAAACTAAACATTTCTTGATATTTGTGTCCCAAGCTTAGCTAATTGGGACACATACGCTCCAATTGGTGTATGAGTCCCACTTAACTTGGACTTATTTTAAATTCAAATCCTTAGTGGGATTTTATTCTGGATAGATCTAATGTTGGCTTGTAGTGTTTTAATTTTGGGAAATTTGGCATAAACAAGTATAAATACAAGGTTATTTCACATATTTTCTCCTACCAATTCAAGTATTCAAGCATTATATAAAATTTGAGATCACACAAGTTTACAAGAGCATTCAAGGCATTCAAGAGTTATCATCAGGCATTTTGGAGCATCATTCAAGATTCAAGCATCATGTCAAAGTCATCATGCATCATGTTTTTTTTTGAGCTAACATTTATGATGTAGGTTGTTATGATTCAAGAAAGAATTCAAGTCAAGATCCATAACATAAAATCAAGAGTCAGTATCTACACTCATGCTATCCATTACATACAAGACTGCAACCTTTGTTCCAAGGGTTTGGTGAGTTGCAACATATCCTATTTGTTCATTCATCATTCCTCCATTTTATTTGATTTCATTTCAAGGTTTGATTAAACCAAAATAGGGTTTGACAAAGGTAAACCCTTATCCACTAACTAACAACATTTTCCCCTCTCTTTGATGTGTGATTTGTAGATCTAGGTTGAAGATCCATTGAAGAGCAAGATTGGAGAAAAGTTGTCAAAGTTGTCATTTACATTGCAAGATCACAAACAGTCATCTACAGAGTAGAACTCAATGTTTCAGACTTAGATATTTGATAGGAGATAAGCTACAAAAGATCACTAAAGGATTCCATAGTTCAAATCAACCCTAATAATGGGACTAAATCACCACATGTGGTGTATGAGTCCCAATATACCATATTTCAAGCATTTTTTTGTAGATCTTGGTTTACCAGTTCTAGATTCTGAATTCAAACCGAAAGACTAAACTAGGACTAAATCACCCCTATTGGCGTATGAATCCCAATGTGCATTAAAGTCATATTTTCATTATTTTGGATCTTTTTCTAAGCATCTTCAGTTTTCTAGGTGCACCTCTATCCTTTCTTAGTTCATTATTCTGAGTTTTGGTTTCATATCTTAGGTTGCATTTAGGTTTGCATATCATTTGCATCTCCTTCTTTCCAAGACCTTGCTTGGTGGTGAACCCCTTTTTTCTTTAATCACACATCTAGGAAACCTTGTTGTAGATCTCTTTCCCTAATTCCATCCCTAGATTGATATCTCTAAGGTTTCCTTGAATGAGACTTGAAGGAAATAGGTGGAGGAACCCTAATCCCCCTTTATTTCCATTTCCCAAAAGGTGGAACCCATTTTTCTTCATTCATTTTGGTGAACCTGGCCTTTAGAACACCTTATTTCTGATTTGGAATGCATCATAGTCCTAGATCTAGCTTACATTAACTTTGCATTAGGTCTTGCATTAGTTAATTTGCATCTAGGGTTTCTAAATCTTGCATTAGTGAAAGTGCATATAGCTTGCATTTTTGCATCTTACATCATTGAATTTCACTTAAAATATATAATAGCACTTAGTCTAGACATCATTCAAACCAAAAAACCTAACATTCACTTAAAATTTGCTGAAATTAATGCAAAACCCCTAATTTGGGACTTATACACCCCTTTGGGCAGTTTTACCTAATTTTTGGGTATTTTGTGTGGACTGTTTTGTAGCATTTAAATCACTTAAAATATCCTAACTAGGACTCTTACGCGCTTGTGGAAAATTTAGTCTCGTGTCAGATCTAAAACTACATTTTTCATCATTGAAAACCTTGTTTCTATTTTTCTATTTGTTGTTGCTAGATTTCTGTTTTGGTTTACAGTGTTTCTATTTTATTTAGTTCATTGCATCTAGCTTAATTTTAGTTGAATCAGAATTATAGAATATCTTTTATCTTATGTTTATTGCATTTAGTCTACATTTCCTTGATCGTCCCTTGCATGAGCTTTAGAACTTGGTGTCCTATTGCTAATACTATAGTGAGCCGAAGTTTGAGACTCATGTCATCCTGTGATAGCATAGTTGTTGTGGATCTTGGGTTATCTAACTCTTTCACTCCTAGTGTTAATACTAGTTCACTAGCTATGGACCATACCCTTAATAAATTTCTACCTTCAACTAGTATGACAAGTTTTGAAACAATGGTTACTAGCATTCCTCAAGAAAACATAATCCAAATCCATGAAGACTTAGCAAACCTACAAAAATTGAGTACTAAAAACATTTCAACCATTCCTATTCCCACCATCGATAACATACACCACATGATTGAAAGTGAAGCAAGAATAGAACTTGCACATAACCTAGCTCATATTTTTGGAAAACTTATTAGTTGTGCTCAACCATTGAACACTATCCAAAGTCAAGGAGGAAATCAAATTCCTCCCCCCACAACCATTTCCTCTATCCCTACCTATACCAACCCTCAAGTTACAACAAAAATGCAACCTACTAGTAATTTCATTCCTACCTTGGGTATTTTTGCTAGTGTTCCTTGTACCTTTGTGGAATTGCATGTCATATCTCCTACCACTTTACCTCCCATAAGCATTTCATTCACTTCCCCCTTGAACACATATAAACCTCCACCATATTCACCTCCATCTCAAAATACAACCAATGACGCCATACTTAATCAAATTTTGCAAAATGTTTCATCCCTTCAAATGAAAATTTCCACCATAAACCAAAATTCAAATGGCCAACCTACATACTATGTCAAAAGCAATCCCTTATCCTTGGAGATATTGAGAACACTGATGCTGCAAGGTATAGAGATTCCTAGGTTTGAGAAATGTGGGGGGAAAGGAGATCCTTCTAACCATGTTTCCACGTGTATTGCCTTATGTAGTGATTTTTTCCTTGAGGATAAGCTCTTGGCTAAGCTTTTCCCTAGGTCGTTGAAGGATGTCGCCTTAGAATGGTTCTCCTCACTACTGAATAACTCAATTCATTCACTCAATGAAATTTTTGAGGCCTTTATAAACCATTTCCAAGTGCACATGACTCCTAAGATGACCTTAGCCAATTTGATGAGATGTAAGCAAAAAGATGATGAAAAGGTTATTGACTTCATTTCATGCTATCAAATGTTTTATTCCCAAATCAACGTAAAGATTCTTGACCCTCACCTACAACAGATGTTCATTGAGAACTTGCAAACTAATTTATACAAGATAAGCTTGGTATGTTGTTCCCTTCCTTTGTACACTTGTGTACTGCCCTTCATGATTATCAAAAATTGATTAGTAGTTGTGAAAAAAAAACCCACCTCTAGCTATCCCGAAAAGTCTGAATCCGCAAACCAAAACAATTATCAACCTTTTAGAAAATAGCATAAAGTTTTCCTTCAACTTAATCCCCCTCAAATGACTCAATAGGTTGATACCTAAGTGGCTACTATAAAGAAACCAATTCCTTTCACATTTGGGGATCTGACTAGACAATTTACTCCCCTACCTGACACCCTACATAGAAAAATGTCACAACTTCTAGAATAGAAAATGGTCACCTTACCTCCCATTAAAACACCCGATCCTAATAAGCCTTTACCTTCAAACTTTAGATTGAATTCCTATTGCCATTATTACTAACAAAATGGACATGATATGGAACATTGTAAGAATCTTAAACATCTTGTGCAAGACCTCATTGATTCCAGTCAACTTCAAATTGGAGGTGTTAATGATAACTTGGAAATAAGTTAGTTACCCCTCCTAACCAAAACCTGGAAATCTTTACCAACCCTAAGCCAAACCATGATATTTCATTCGTCAAAGCTAGTGATACTAAGAAGAATGATGTGATGAATGTTGACATAGATGATGACAACATAGATACTATTGAACAAGGTCCTATGGATACTATTGAACAAAATCCAATGGATAATATGGTGGGATTGATCGAAATACTACCTCATAAGGGTTGAACTAAAAATCCTCTTGGCATTGCTTTCTCATCTAAAGATATAATTAGAAATACACCTGATGGTCATCTTTACATAACCGGCCGAATCAATGACAAGCCCACTAATGGGATATTAATTGATCCCTTCTATGGAGACAATGTGATTATCGAGGAATTCTCACTTGTGCATGAACTCTTTCAAGAAACATATGATCAACCGAAAGCACAAATAAAAATGCATAATGGTTTTGCTTGCCCTATGATGGGATTGATCACTCTTCCTTTAAAAATAGGACCAAAACAATTAGATGTCTCATTCTCCATCATCTCGGTCTGACATCAAATCAATTCCATGTGAAGCTTGGTTATCCATGTCTACGCTCCATGGAAGTTGTCTCGTCGATCATGCATAAATTTTTAAAGTTTCCCTTTGATAATGAAATATTTACTATGCACCATAGTGGCTTTAATCCTGTGTCCTCTCGTGGGAACTTTTCATTCGATTTCTTTTGGCCTGATCCTATGGAACCTATTAAACCTTGTGAGGACTTATTTTTCAAATCCTATCAAAATTTTAAGGTGAAATGCATAGAAAAGCTATCCTTTATTTCAACATTCCTCAACCCATGATTGAACCTAAAGACATTCCAAGTAACCAAGACCAACCCATGATAGATACTTTTCCTATTACCTATAAAAGGCCAAGAGACAACCAAAACAATCCCGTCATGCTGCCTAAGATAAAACAAGTCTAAAAAGATAAAGAGAAAGTGGTTGAAGAACCTCCCATGGTTCCTTATGCTCCTCCTCTTAGGGAAGAAAAGACACCTTTGGTTGATAGACCTGCTCCTACACAAACACAACTTGAAAATCATACAAAAGGAAGCATAAATGCTATAAAGAATAGGAATACGCATCATGCCCTTTCTCAAAGGTTAAATGTAGAAAAAAACAAAGAAAATCAACATCCAAACTTGACTGAAGCAATACACAATGAGTCTCCCTCTTCACCGCAACAAAAATATCCTATATCGCAACCGAAATAAGAGCTAAATTCCACTTTGGAAATTATCATTTGACCTCCCATTATGACTAACCTGGATGACGATGATTAGGTTGCTAAAATTGATGAGGAAGTGCATAATGAATTGAATACATTGTTTTTTTCTTTGATGATCTTAAATGACAATTCCACTAAGAAGAGTGTTGAACTTGGTGACAACCCCAGTACTGCACTTGTTGTTTTCCCTTTGACTAGTTCCTTTCCTTCCATATATGATGAACAAGATTGGGATGCAGATGACTTGCTATAGGTTGACTTGCATGTGTTGTACTAGTCTTTCCTTTATTTTCTTTTTCAATGTTATGTGTGTGATTCTAGGTGCGTAATGTGATCCCCTATACTGTTCTCTTTGATATCTCTCTCTTTGTGCATTCCTTTATATGTATGTATATTCTTCTCTATGTCATAAAATTTTTATCTTTACTTTGTCTTGTGTTTTCCTTCTGGGGATGATGCAAGGAATCAAGACATTTAGGTCTCTTCCATGTTGACCCAAAAGTTTTCCTTTATCTTTTTCATTTTTCTTGTGTTTTCCTTTTGGGGATGACGCAAGGCATCGAGACATTTAGGTCTCTTCCATGTTGACTCAGAAGTTTTTTCTTTTCTTTTTTCTCTCTTTGTGTCATTCTTCCTATTCCATGAGTATTTGGGGAATGATGACAGTTCCAATCTCTATAAATAAATTGTAGAAAAAACATACTGACCTCGAATCTGTGGATCCCTTATGTGATTTTGGGATTTCATTTTGGGGGTATCCCCTTTTCATGACAGATTCATTTGGAAACATATGAATTGGCATAGGTCTTTCCAACTATTGACGCCAAAATTTGACAAGGTAACAGTGTCTTATGGGAAACTCAGTTTATGGGGGGCCTTTTGCACTAAACTAAGTGACCTCCGGGTTTTTAGAGAAGTCAAATTCTTCTATAATGGGGGTTTGGAAAGGGAAAAGGAAACAGATATAATAAAATAAAGTCTAACCTAAGGCGATGCACCAAGAATTAATGATAGGAACGATAAATCATAGATCTAAGGCCTGATTGGTATTTGTAGTGTTCCAGAAGAGTGGAAACTAAAAATTATAGCACAGACAATTCATTCATTGAGATAAAATAACATTGCATACATTCCTACTGCCAAAAAGAGTCATTAGACATGATCTAGACCAGTAAACTTGCATTCAATATATATAGAAGTTCTCAAATAAAATGTCTAGACAATAAAAGCATAGTTTACAGTTTAATCATATAGCATGAAAGAAAAGAAAGGCAAAACAATTGGCACAGTCTAAAAGTATTTTGCAATAAAATAAAATAGTAATAAAGGCCTAGCGTCTTTTCCTAAAACTAGTGTTCCTTCAAAATTCTAGACCCTTTTCTCACAACAGAGAAAAGTATATATAGTAGAAAAAACTCCCACCGCCTTGGAGAGCATCCACAAAAAAGATTTCGCTATCCCCTGACAATGATGCAGAAATAATAATATTCCCCAAGCCGTTGCAACAGAAAAGATTTGAAACAAAGCATCCGGTCATTCCAGGCACTGGTGCATCCTCTGTAAATGATGGCGGTGGTCCCGAAAAGGTTAAACAGACAAGTGTCACCATCCCATGCAAATGATTATGACACGCAGTGGCCAATCACAATATTTGGTTTAGCTGATTAATCACCTGAATACGAGATCCGCCAACTATGAAGCCTTGTGCCAAGTCTACACATGTTGAATTGGTAGAGCACTTTCCAATAGTGGAGGAAACGATCATTGGCCAGGTGCAAAAGAGACGCGTGGTAGCATTTCATTGCTAATGGTTGTTACTTCATATCCACGCTGAAAGATTTGCAAAGAGTAGACATGTAGCAAGAGTACATCACAGACAACAATTGTGGGTCACACCAAATTATTTGGGAGTGAGAGCTTCGTGGAACTCGAGCGGAGCCTGATGAGGAAGCAAAAAGGAATGACCAAAAATGGCCCGCAGTCACGACACGTGGAAGTATGGCAGGGATTCCCGAGATGCGAAAGGAAGGGAAACCCTCGGGTTGCGCAAAGTAGTCATGTGGAAGGGGAAAGAAAACTTTTGATAAAAGGCTAATTTGATTCCCCACGATGCACGTGCCGATACATAGAGGAAAATACACCCGAATGGAGCTCGTTAAATACTTATTAACAACTTTTGGCGACTACCAGGGGCATTTCGCTTGAGGAATGGAGAACCCAAAATCTCTCTGGTTTACAGACCAGAGTGCCATTTCATTAGATAACAAAGTCAAAGATTGGAAAGAGCCACCTACAGAGGTGACCATTCATCCTCAGATGGCCTTACCATGTTGCACAAATTCTCTTGTGCTCCCCTTAGATCAATAGTTTCTTTATGAGGTGGTGCATTAGGTAAATCGACCCCTGCTTCACAATGAAACAATAACTGTGCAAGAGGATGAATAAATCCCTCAATGTTGGTTGCGGTGGGAGGATGACTGAAATTCCTGAAAGAATCTAAATCATTTTCCTTCTCTTCTATTCTTTCTGCAATCTACTCAGCCGTAGCAATAGAGCCATTTTCAAGGAATGGGGATGGCAAACCCATCATGTTTAACCTGGAGAAAATCTCACATATGTTGTCTAGTGTCCTGCTCAGAGTAGTCACGGCTACTTTAGTGCACTGGAGGCCAAAGTCGCAATGGATAAACTTATATTATGTTTGAGCAGCAACATCTCAATCTTCAATTCCTGCCCTAGCGAGGTTTTCATCAGAGACCGAGTATAGCTCGGTGAGAAGATATTTTTCTTCCAGAACCTTCTCCAAGATAAACCGTGGGAACTTCTCAATCGTATCACAAGCCTCCTGGCTTAGCTTTGATTCCTTGGTGATAAATCAGAGGGTGGGCTATAGTGCTAGGAAAAAAGTTATAATATTCTCCCAGTGAGAAATGTACAACTGCCTAACTAACAGAATAATGTTTGGCTGTGTAGGAGAAGACAGGAGAGAGCTTTTAAGAGAAGCGATCTTCACATCCCTTGAGTTAATGGCCTCAACCAACTCTTCCCTTTTCTTTTTCTTCGACTCCAGTTGCTCTGTAGAGCTGATTATTTCTTTATTCCAATTCTTCTCGACTCAGGAGTGATTTGCTAAGTGCATGTCCAAAGAGGAATTTGTCTCTTGGAGCTCTTCTTCTAATTGAGCTTTTAGGCCCTTAAATTTAGTCTCTTTTTCTTGTATTTTCTACTCATATTGAGCTTGTTGGTGCTCCAAAGCCTCATTCCTGTGTGCCATTCCTTGACTATACTCAAGGTGAAGTCACTCCAGCTCTTCATTCTTTAGCTGTAAATCCTGTTTTGCCTCCTAATTCTTAGCATGCAACTCTTTTACCATGGCAGGGTCAATAGTCTGAATCTTTGAAAGCTCACCTTGAAGTCTATTCTTCTCATCCTCTGCTGCCAGCACCATTTTTGTCATACATGCAACATCCACCTCCAGGGATTTCTCTTTTTTCTCCAAAAAACTAACTCTTTCCCTTACTGCTTTAAGATGCTCATCATTTTTCTTTAGTTGGCGACTAGTTTTAAGGAAGTCAGAGGTGACCACCCATTGTGTTTCCTCCATAATCTCAACCTTATCCTACGGTCAGGCCACCTTCATGTCAAGCACTACTGCATATATTTCATAGTCTTCTAGGTGCATCACCCCCTGAGGCTTGGTTACTCTTGAGTACATGGTTGCAAACTTCAGTTCCTGCCAAGTCTCAACATAAAGAGTTTGTATTTTTGGCTCAGCAGAAGCATTGTCATCTTTTGCCTTGTGCTTTTGCATTTTACTTGCCATAAATTTGGCTGGTGACAAAACTAGTCTGCCTGTGAAAGGAGCACAAGAAGGTAGGGAATATGGATAGGTAACCCTGATAGGCACGCAAATTTTATTTTTTTGGAGAGTGATAGTTTGTAGGGAGAAGTGGGGCACATTCCAAAGCTTTGTTTGAGGACCAGCAGAAGGGCTAGCCACTTGCCATGGCTCAATTGGAAAGTTAGTAGGAGGACTCATAGGCTGGAATGGTGAAGGAGTTGTCATTGTCGAGTCAGCCTATTGTGATGGAAGAGGATCTATAGTAATAGCGGAAGAAGGGGTGCCCGCAGAGGGCACACCTTCAGAAAGCGAGGCAAGGAGAGTGTGAGCAGCAGTAGCGGGTGTAAGGGTTCATAGAGGAAGAAAGCTGGGTGGAGTGGTTTGTGAGAATTGGGTGAAACCTCTTGCATGTGTTGGATTAAAGGTGGGAAATAGAGGGCCAATACCCATGGTAGGGATTGCCGCTGAGGTAGGGGTAGATACCAAGGAATGAGAACTAAGTGAAGGAGCAAATTTTACCTGCTAACTGGTCGATGGCAGTTCTAGAATCGTTAGTGACTCCTCCTCGGCCTTGGGCTCTTGGCTAGCTACAAGCACCTGTCTTCTAGTGGGTTATTGGAAACCTTCTTCGATAATGGTCTCTATACGTTGTTGTTTTGCAGGTGGGGTTTCCAAAGCTTCGACAATTATTGTCGTTTGCTGCTGTGGTACCCTGGCTACCTTAGTGGCCCAAGTGAGTGTATATGAAGCCCTTGATACATTAAAACACACATTCATGGCTACATAGGTGGGTTGTCCATAACCTTTTTCCTTTAGCATGGAGGACGCAAAAGTTGTTGCTTCCTCTTCCTTCTCTTCAGACTCATCCTCTAGGTCATTGCTCTTATTGATGCTAGAGTCTGGGCTGGGGTGGTCATCATCCCACCATTTTTCAAATTGCTTTTCTTCCTTTAAGCTCTCATAAGGAGCATCCAATTGCCCTATTTCTTGGCAATACTTCTAGAAAGCTTCTATTTTTTCATCAGTCCATTCCTCATCCTTCCTCAACTTGTTGTACATGGTGCGTTCCATGTGGACATTATCTTTAGCCACTGCCACAACAAATTAGAACTTGTGCTATGGCCCTCTATTATCGTGTGTTGGAATACGTGCCAGTTTAACAAATATTTCATCTTTGTCTGCCCGCGGGTTACACCGCTTTTCCTAGTAAGGTCGAGGAACATGAGTAACTTTCATGTGCAGCTTCGGAAGGTCACTGAAAGGGTTATAATCCCACTAGTCACTTACCAAAATCAACCCTAAATGAGCTAGTTTATCTTGCAATAACTGATCCGATTACTTCTTTAATAGAGTCACCGTTTTGATATTCTTCAGACAAGTGAAAAATTCTTTTCTCTTGACACTTTTGCTACTGTAGAAGGTAAAATCAATGATACACACCTTCCTATACATTTCAAGTGTGAGCACCCTATCAGTGACGTAGGCTGGGAGAAGGAAGGGTTGACCAGTGAAGCCCCACATCTAGAGAATTGTGAAATCTATTCCTAAGAACCAGTCACAAGCAGGAGTGAAAATCTGCATATATCTGGTTTGATCCCTATCGAGCTGGATTATGTCACCTCCTCCTCATAAATCATGCAAGACCGGAGTTATAAAATAATCCAAAAATGCATAATAATCATATGACATGGAAAGAAAGAGCATCCCCGTGGATACTGGCTTTCTCTTCCCCCATTCATCAAAAATTGATAATTCAAAATACCTGCCAAAGAAATTAGGGTTTTGATGTAGGAACATGTGAACCAGGAAGGAGAGAAATCTAAACTTTCCCTCTGTTGGCTGATTTTTTATTTTCCATATCATTTCATCCACCATGAACTCTATGAAATCATACCAGAAGGTATCCCGTTGTTTGCGGAATTGGAAGGCTAGTCCCAGTTGAAAGGTTTCCACCATCTCATCGGAGTCTCGACCGCACACAAAAGCTAGCATTGACATGGAATCCTGCATATCCTTGCAAAATGAACCATGCGGCAATGGGATACTTGGCAATTTAGCACCTGAGACACCTTTCTTACCAATCTCCTCCATCAAGAATTCTGAGTTCTTTTTCATTGCCTTCCATGTTTTTTCTCCTTTACCAAGGTAAAAGGACTCAATTTTCTCTCTTCTTTTGCTTGGGTCTAGGATGCATAGCTTATGCCAAATGGTCTGTGGGCTGATGTGAACTCTTAAGTTTCAACCCTCAATGCAGCGGGTGCTAGGGTTATAACATTGAATGGCAACATCAACTAATTGGGTATGTGCAGGATTATGATGGGCTAAAAAGTGGCAATATGATGGGTATTTGTAGGGTATGTGGCTGACGACTTCTTTTTTACAAAAAATGGATGAAATGAAAAGGATTTTCAAAGGAGATTCTCAACTTTCCAACAATATAAATTATGATTTACTTTGAATTTAATAAATAATTATTATTCATTTTCTATTTGAATTACGACTAAAGTCTTGATTGATAGGCTGATTGAAATACATCTATAGCTTTCAAATGGTATTACATTTTTGGAATCCAAAACATGCATCAAATTCTATGCTTCACATACTATAGGATTAAAAGAAAAAAAATGAATTTTATAAAGTTTTGACCAAGTTAAGGTGGTCAGACATATGAGTTTTTATATTTTTCAAAAGTTGTAATAAAAAATTCATAATTAATTATTTACTTGGAATTTTATTATAAAAAAAAATGCATCACATATAGACATGAGTCCTCTACTTATGTCTAAAATCTTATAAAATAATATTATCATTTTATTGTGGTTAGGGTGGTTAGACAGACACCTACTTGTTATTTTTTCCCTGAAATTTAAATAAACCTAGTAGTTTAGAAACTACATTCAATTTGCTATAGATTCTATTCTTATATATTTTTGAAATAATATAGATAACTTATTCCAATTTTTACATCAACTTGCCTAACTCTGATTTTTCTAAACTTTTTGCCACTTAAGGGCCTATTTTTTCCATGATGATCCTGCACATACCCAACTCCGAACAGTAATGTACCAGCGGGACCATGTATTGTGGAAGACCACTGTACCAAACCTTCTTTGTTGTCGTAGTGTCTGCCTTAGGTGTTGCCAATCTTGCATAGGCTGCTTCTCTTAAGGATTTAGGGTTTTTTGTGAGTCATGGGTCATAAATATTATCCCATTTCTCCTCAACCCTTTTCTTGTTTATGTAGTCTTTGGGCCTACTCAGCTCTATCGTATACGCCCTCTTTGGCTTGCTTGGTATACCAGGCATAGCATATGCTAAATCCTCATAGACATACACATCCTCTGACAACTGTATTGTTGTAAACAAATCCTGACCAATCTCCTCCTGCATTTTTTGTGATGAACTCTCCGACATTTTTCTTCAAATGAAAACTTATGTAGGTTCTGGCCTCTTTGTAAATTTTATCTGGCTCTGGATATGCTTAAAAAAAAAACTTCTCAGCACCTTAAGCCTTGGCATTTTTTGAAAAGACTTTGAAAATTAAACCCTTTCATGCAATATTTGGCTATCTTTTCTCAAGGTGGTAGAGGAAAGCACGCTTTTTGCATTTAACTCGGCATGTACCGTTAATTTCTTGGTTCGTGCAAAATGAATTACTTGCTATTTCGAGGTAGCAAGAATTTATTATTGTGTTTTGCAACCGTGTGATATGTTGTGATTCTGTTGACACTTGAACTGACAATTTTCCTTCTAACCTTGCATTAGTATGTGCTGGAAATTAATATCCTAGACGAAATGATTAAGCCAAAGTAAACGATCATGGCCTGAAAATATATGGAGACTGCATTGGGCTCTAGGAAATACCTGTGAGATGACACAATAGCTTGCGGTCGTGCAGCTTACTGCTGATGAGTGCCACCTTTTTAAAGCTAATTAACTAGCTCTTATTAATCTAGCACACATTGAACCGTACCTCTGTAGATGCAACTGGTCCGAAAATGCGAGCAAACATAGACATGCCTTTCAAGTTGGCATTTTGTTATCATCACATTTTCTCAAAATGGATTAGCATGTGTCTTCTCATTTTTTCTATAAATAGGCCGCTAAGTAGTGAAGAAATCACACAGCATTTGAGCAGTTTTAACAATAGGTCATTGGCATAGTCTTAAGCAAGTTTTCTCATAGGCTAGGTGGTAGGTAAGTTTCAATGTTGGTTAGAAGGTAGAAGCATAGTGTCAGTATCATGGATACTCTTGTTAGGTTAACCTTTTATAAGTCACAGACAACTTTTCTAGGTGAGATTTCTACTAAGCGATTGAAGAGAATGACCAAGAAAAAACACTCCTTGGTTTTGGTAGCATAAAATGGGTTCTGGATAGGGATTGTATAGAGTACAAGGACAAGTATCGTGTGAATACTAATATTTGTTCACAATTTGTAGCATCGATGTTAGACATTGGTATCCCCAGGCCCCTAACTCTGAAGCTGGTCAAGGAAATATTTCCAAGAAAGTACCTGAATGGCCTAGGTGAGATTGTCGCTCACGCTGCATATGGAGTGGTCCTGCAACAACCAGTGACCTCTGTTACTACATTGAGAAAGAAGCAATAGTTGTATGGCTATCATTTCTCAATGGATTCCACCTTCAGACACGCGATGAGCATCGATAGAGGGTTACCCAAGCTTTGCACTTTCTATTCCGCAGCTGTAATGTAATACCATTCTATGATGTTGATTGGTATACCAACTTCAAGAACCTGGTGTTCCCCCTGCCAATGGCAGTTATGCCAAATGATGTTGCTTCTGCTCCCGAAGAACCTACTAGTGAAGATGCAGTAGGCACCACCATAGAAGAAGTGGTAGACGCTGCCATAGATGCGTCAATTGCTGCCTCCCGTGCTCTTGGATAAAATGCCTCCCTGCTCCTAGATAAAATGCCTCCTGCTTCTTTATTTTTTGTTGTTGAATATGCCACCTACCTTATAGTTTTGTATATAAGCCTAAAAAAGGCTATAAATATTGCATATATGAAAGAATAGCTCGTATAGTTGTATACTTTTTGGATTATGGATTTCTCAGCCATTTAGCAATGTAAAAACAAAAGAATATATATAAATCGACATATATCCTTATGAAAATCCATGGCTCTTTCTTCCATTCTACATTTCTATTGTATGGGCTCTTTTATTAGCATATGTGTTCATTTTCTTTGCACATGGGTGTGTTTTATATGTAAAGCAACCCTGTTGCTCTACCCTCTGCAATTATGGGTTATTTCCACAAAAACACAAACCAATTTCAAAAAAGACCGGCCAACACAAAGGGAAATAAAAGAATTATTCACATATGTACAAAAATAGAACTCGACACTTAATGGAACAACTTAAGATGAATTCTATTGACTGGGATTCCTAAGGGTTCTTGTTCCATACTTTCTAACTCGAAAGCGTTATGCTCCCTACACCTAATGATTTTAAAGAGGCCCTCCCATAGGCTATGAAATTTACCATGCTAACTTGGCTTAGCCACCCTTTTATCATATTTTAGTACTAAGTCTCTGCACTTTAGGCCTTGGTTAGAAGGCTTTTTGTCAAACCATCGCTTGACCACTTTTTGGAGGTTTGTCATGGCTATTAGGGAATTCTCCCTTTTTTCTTGTACTTCTAAGAGTTTAGTAAGACGAACCTCCATGGCGCCATTTTGTTCTATCTCAAGAGATTTCAATAGTTGGAGCGCTAGAATCTCCATAGATATAGGCAACAGTGCCTCTTTCCTGTATACCAACTCATAAGGTGAAATCTTAAGGACTTTTTTAGGAGTTATGCAATTTGCCCAAAGTGCTTCTCAGAGGTTTTTATGCCATTCTCTTTGGTGTTCCGAACCAATTCTTTTAAGGAGTCAGACTACATTCTTGTTCGTTGACTCCGCTAGGTCGTTTCCTTGTGGGTAATAATTCGATGATGTCTTAAGGAATATGCCATTTGTTAACACAAAGTGACATACCTTTGCACCTAGGAAAGCTCTGGCATTATCAGAAATGATAGTCTTTGGAGGATTAAACCTTGTCACCAGCTCTTTGAGGAAATCCACAATCTCTATCTCTGTTGCATTTTTAAGAGGAACGACCTCTATCCATCTCATGAAGTAATCTATGGTAGTTAGAATCCACTTGTGTCTGGAACTAGAAGCAGGATTAATCATCCCGATGAAGTCCATGCCCCATTGTGAAAATGGTTTGTCTGCCACTATAGGTTTGAGAGGCATTGCGGAATTCTTCCTTCTGTCAGTAAAGAACTGGCATTTTTTGCAAGATTTTACCAAAGAGTGGGAGTCATTGAAAAGTGTAGGCCAATAGTAACCTGTGCACATGATTTTGATGGCAGTGGTCTTAGCGGAGAATTGTCCACCTACAATGTTGTTGTGGAATGTTTCAAGGATTCTCTTCGTTTGCTCTGAAGTAATGCATCACAAGAGGAGACTATTGAAATTCCTTTTGAAAACGACCCCCTCCACTAGCGCATATCCACAATTTTGCAGCTAGTAGTATCTACTCTTTTGGAAGGAGAGACCTAGCTGATACTCTCCTATTTGCATAAACCTCATTCTATCTATCACCCAACAACCCTTTGATTCTGGCTCATTTATCAAAACAAGCTCTGGTTGCTCTCCTTCGGCGGGTATCTCCTCATTCTGCACCATGTATTCACACAGTCCTCTTCCTCTAATAGTTTTAGTGGGTTTGACCTCAATATCATATTCAAGGATCTTGATGATCCAATTAGCTCTTTTTTCTATGATTTCTCTATCCATGATATATTCATGCACGCTGGAATGTGTGACATAAACAAACACTTTGTTGCAGGAAATTAGATGGCGGAACTTTTTAAGTCCCTTCACTATTGCAAAGGCTTGTCTTTCAACGAAATTATAATTCATCTCATATTCCTTCAGAGTCCAAGAGTAGAATGCCATTGGGTGTTCTCCCTTTCTTTCATCATCCTTTTGGGTTAAGATAGTAGGAATACTGAACTTACTACTAAATGCATACATTATAAAATCCTTAGATAAATCTGGATTGACTAGTACCGGAGCTGTGGAAATAGCTTCCTTGACTTTTTCAAAGGCTTCCCGAGCTTCGATCATCCACTTGAATGCTTGATCCTTTTTAAGCATCAAGCTGATCGACTTAATTGTTTCCACAAAGTCAGAAATAAACTTGCTAACAAAATTTACCTTGCCTAAGAAGGACTAAACGCCTTTCTTATTCACCACAAGGGGAAGTTCCTTGATAGATTTCACCCGTTCGGGGTCGATTGAAATTCCTTCCTTAGATACTACATGTCCTAACAGCTTGCCTTGTAGTACTCCGAATACACATTTTTCTAGATTTAGGGAAACCCTGTACTCGTGGCACTTTTGAAAATTTATTTCTAAGTGGTCAAAAAGATCATCCTTAGATTTAGAAAACACAGTAAGATCATCCAAATAAATTAGGATAAAATTATTGATTAGCTCACTGAACGCGATGTCCATCACCTGCTAGAATGTTGCCCCTGCGTTGGATAAACCAAAAGGAATTTTAGCATATGCAAATGTTCCCCACTTTGTAGTGAACGTAGTCTTTTGTTGATCCTCCTTCTTAACTCGGATTTGATTGTAACCAGAGAAGTCGTCCAGTAGAGAAAATATTTCTAATCCAGCTACCGTTTGTAAGATTGACTCCATAGAAGGAAACAGATAATGGTCCTTCAGGGATGCTCTGTTTAGGTTTCAGAAGTCGACACACAAGTGGATATCTCCATTCTTCTTTCAGACCAGGACTAGATTGGATACCCAAGTACTATGTTTGATTGAGAAGACAATGCATGACTCAATTAGCTTGGTTAGCTCTTGCGCCATTAGCACTTCAATTTTTGGGTTTACTGGCCTCTCCTTTTGTCAGACTAGTTTTGCACCTTCTATTAGCTTGATCATGTGCTAAATTATATTAGGATCATATCCCTCCAAATCATCATAGGACTAGGCAACTACTCCATATTTTTCATAGAAATTGATGAGTCTTTCTTTATTGTGGTGCGAGACATTTTTCCTGACTCGAAGATTTCTACCATCTGAGACCCGAAGGTCTACGTAATCACTTTTTTCTGCTATGAACTTCTGTCTATCATTCCTTGCATCATCACAATCAAATTTTTTTTTGAGAGTAACCAATCCTTTTGAAAGCTTGTTGGATTTGAGTTGAATGATTTTTCCTTCATAAGCCTCAAAAATCTTAGGTTGAAGTTGATCGGTGAATTCTCCCAACTGCTGGATGAACGAGGCAATGTGTTCATCACTTTCAAAACCTTGCCAACTCTGATCATTTTCAGGAATCACCGGTCAGACTAGTACTTTCATAGAATGTTTGTTATGTATAAGGCTAGAGGCAGGATCAAACTAAGCACCAATCATGACCATACGATCTGCATCTCTATTTTGTCCTCGGGGAATAGTCTGGATGTTGAAGGCTTCAAAAATATCAACCAGGTACTAGACTCGGTACCAATAGGATCTCATGCGGACATTCCTTGCTGCAGAAATCCCTCAGACTTGGTTGACTACTAGTTCAGAATCTCCGAACACCATTAATTGCTTAATTCCCATTCGCTTCGCAAGGCTTAAACCTTGAACTAATCCTTCATATTTGGCCTCATTGTTTGAATAAGTGAAATGGAAGCAAAAAGACCTTAGTATCTTTTCATCTTGTGGGGATATTAAACATATCCCCCCTCCAGTGCCTACTTTACCTCTTGCTCCGTCAAAGTACAATGTCCATAGCTCATTTTCTTGGCTACCTTTGAACTCTTTGGAAACCTTCAGGAGCACTTGGTCTTCATCATAAATTACATAGGCACCCAATCTTGTAGCATGATCATTATTGAAAGGGTCAATTTCCATGTGTTCACTCAATAAAGCATCCTCTTGGTCATCCCGGTCTCCGCTCACCTTTTCCTCCTCTAGTAATTCAATGCCACACATTTCTTGCTTGGTGATAGAGGTATCTGCGGCTTCAAAATTGATTAGGGCTTCATCCGCTACATGTTGAGAATGTAAAGCCTCTGATTCTATCTTCATTTTTATCTCATGCTTGGTTCTGAGAATCAGATGTGACCAATCCAAGGATAGGTATCCGCCCACCTTTGAAGTAAATTCTTGGGATAGACAGAGACCAAACATGGGAGGAACATCTATGATCATAGTATCTTGCAGAAGTTTAATACTAGGGCAAGAAAATAGAGTTAAAGGAAGTTCCTTGATGACACCTATGGTTTCAACTTTGCTCCCATCAAGCTGCATTACTCCCCTTTTCCTAGGTTCATAGCCGAGTCCTAAAGCTTTGGCTATTTGTTTAGGCATAACCGTGGTGCTAGCGCCATAATCAATCATAGCATTGTACCATAACTTCTTTCCTATAATGAGAGTTAAGAAGAAGGGTTGGGGTTTCAACTTATCTCTAACTCTGACAGGGGATTCTTTTATATTGTTCGTAAATACTTTAGCCAGCAGTAGTTGATTAACAACCTCTACATTGGCTAACTGCTTTGTTGGTGCTGCACTGACCTCTTCTTGAAGTGCCTTCTGTAATAGCATTTTTTGCTCTGGGATAGCTAGAATGTCCCATAGAGACACATTTGAAAATGATTTCTTCAATTGTTCTACCACATTAAAGGTGAAAAACTCTAAGGTTTCTGCTCCTTGGCTCTTGTTATAATAATTTCCTTCCATTGTTGAGATGATAGTAGGGCGGCGGAAGTGCCAGGAATCTGATCAGAAGCACCTTTAAGTTGAAGGCTGGCTAGATGTGGAACAACTGACTGACCGATAAATCTCCTCTTTGAGCACGTGTTATAATCAGATTGCACTTGCGGTGTTTTGGATATGAACGTATCATTAGTAAACACCATTTCCTCTTCCTCCATCCATGAGAAGAGTACGTGATCAGGAGCGATGTCAGATTCTTGTTCTAGAGACATTCCTTGCATGTGTGTAGTAAGAACCACTCTCTCCATTTGTGGTGAGGGATATACATAACCCCTGTGGTCTAGCATCGCGCCTTGGCTATGTTGTTCTGCCACCTTTTGTTGTAAGTTTCCATGCAGAAAATTTTGAGGCATATGCACATCGCTGTAAGGGAAGCACCACAGATTGATGTCATCAATGAGGTTATTCTACCCTGTGGTTAACTCCCTACTCGAGATTGGTGAAGCGCTTATCAGAAGATTAGGTGCCGACACCATTTGGTTGACCGTCGAAGGTGGTGAATTAGTGCGGGAAGAACTGCCTTAGTACTGATTCTATTGATATGAGGACTTTTCGCCTTGATATTTTTGATAGGCAGGCTTCAGAGGCATTGATTTGTTCTACTTAAGGGTGGTTATGTCATTTTCCATAGTTCGCAACATTTCTTTAAGATCGCTCATTTCATCTTTGGAAGAACTGGATGTAGAGGCAACATTTTGTGGTGCTGCTACATATGTGTACATTGAATGGGGAGTTGCAGGCGCACTAGTTGACGTGACTTCTTGTGCGAGAATTGATATTTCAGGAAATATAGGCATGATAGGTCGAGGAGGCAACTTTCTGCAATCTGTCAGATGATTCTCGGCTTTAACAGTGATAGCGTAAGCATCTGGTAGAGTAGCTCCTCCCAAATACTTGATCACCATAGAAATGTTGAGATTGATGGACTTCAGATAAAATATGAATGCCAACTCAGGAGTCGGGTGTATAGTAACAGGGATCCTCTACCAATTTGTGTGGATTCAGGCATTAAAGTCCATCAGAACTTCTTGGGGAACTCGTTTTATGACAGATAGTTGATAATACAGTGAAGAGCGATCTTTGTCATTCGAGAACCTCTCATAGAACAGATCTCTGAGCTCATCCAAGGTGTGAATAGTTCTAGGTGATAGTGTTCAGTACCAATCCAATGCCTTTCCTTTAAAAGACGTGGTGAGAAGCCTTAGAGCTACATTCTACATTGTGATCCCGTGCACCAGACACATGTCTACCACATCTTATAGATGTTCTGCGGGTGTTCTTGAGCCATCTCTGGTAAACTTGGGTATAGCTTTCATAGCTAAAACTAGGATAGCACCCCAGACAATGGGTGCTACTGGGGCTGCTAGGGGACTTCTGGCATCACATGCCACATAATTTTTGTTGGTGGTTGGCAACATGGTTAGAGGAATGGGTGGCAGGAGTGGAATGGTTACCAACTAATTTGTGGCCTGCACTGTTCCTAGTGGAGGTACTAGTAAACTAGGGTTGCTTGCGGTTTGGGATCTAGTTATAGGCTGATGGCTCATACACCCTTCTAAAGTCCAAATTCATTTAAGCTCTATCCCAACGGGTGTTCCAGAAATAGAATAAACTTTTGACATGAAAATTTGACAAGGTAACAGTGTCTTATGGGAAACTTAGTTTATGGGGGACCTTTTACACTAAACTGAGTGACCTTCAGGTTTTTAGAGAAGCTGACTTCTTCTATGATAGAATTTGGAAAGGGAAAAGGAAACAAATATAAGAAAATAAAGTCTAACCTAAGGCAATGCACCAAAACTTAATGATAGGCACAATAAATCATAGATCTAAGGGACTGATTGGTATTTGTAGTGTTCCAAAAGAGTGGAAACTAAAAACTAT
Organism: Sequoia sempervirens; assembly: GCA_007258455.2. Taxonomy (NCBI): domain Eukaryota; kingdom Viridiplantae; phylum Streptophyta; class Pinopsida; order Cupressales; family Cupressaceae; genus Sequoia; species Sequoia sempervirens. Next base: position 429,445,388 of record VDFB02075321.1, on the reverse strand, counting down.
AGCACAGATAATTCATTCATTGACATAAAATAACATTGCATACATCCCTACTGCCAAGAAGAGTCATTAGACATGATCTAGACCAGTAAACTTACATTCAATATATATAGAAGTTCTCAAATGAAATTTCCAGACAATAAAAGCACAGTTTACAGTTTAATCAAATAGCATGAAAGAACAAAAGGCCAAACAATTGGCATAGTCTGAAAGTCTTTTGCAATAAAATAAAATAGTAATAAAGGCCTGGCGTCTTTTCCTAAAACCAGTGTTCCTTCAAAATTCTGGACCATTTTCTCACAATAGAGAAAAAGTATATATAGTAGAAAAAACTCCCATCGCCTCAAAGAGTAGCCACATAAAATATTTTGCTATCCACTGGCAATGATGCAGAAATGAGAATATTCCCCAAGCCATTGCAACATAAAAGATTCAAAACCAAGCATCTGATCATTCCAGGCACAGGTGCATCCTCTGCAAATGATGGCGGTGGTCCCGACAAGGTTAAACAGACAAGTGTCACCATCCCACGTGCAAATGATTATGACACGCAATGGCCAATCGCAACATTTGGTTCACTTGGTTGATCACCTAAATACAAGATCCACCGACTATGCACGTGGCATCCTTTCGCTGCCCGTGTGAACCTTTCTCTCTTGCCGCTAAAGCCTTGTACCAAGGCTACATGTGTTGAATGCCCAAGTAGAGCATTATCCAATAGTGGAGGAAACGATCATCTGTCGGGTGCAAAAGAGACATGTGGAAACATTTCGCTGCCGATAGTCATTACTTCATCTCCATGCTAAAAGATTTGCGAAGAGTAGACACGTAGCAAGAGTACACCACATAAAACAATTGTGGGGCCCACCAAATTATTTGGGAGTGAGAGTTTCGTGGAACTCGAGCGGAGCCTGATGAGGAAGCAAAAAGGAATGACCAAAAATGGCCCACAGTCATGACACGTGGAACTATGGCGGGGATTCTCGAGATGCAAAATGAAGGGAAACCCTTAGGTTGCACAGAGTAGGCACATGGAAGGGGAAAGCATACTTTTGATAAAAGGCTAAGTTGATTCCCCGTGATGCATAGACTGATACATAGAGGAAAATACACCCAAAGGGAGCTCGTTAAATACTTATTAACACCAACTAAGCTCTCATTTTCTCTTTATTGTTAGTATTTATCATTTTCTACTTTAAATTAATTTCTCACAACATGGTGTTTAGAAATTTCTTTAGTGTGGGGGCATACATTGGAATTATTCTTTTGCATTTCAATTACAACTCATGTTTCATCATGTACTCTTCTTACTTCATGCAATGCGTCTTTCACTTTGTGGTGACATTGGGTGTGATGTACCTCAAGAGTGTTATCTCTCTTAGCATATTATATTCCTCTTAGTGGCTTGATGTGACACACTGCATCCTGTAATTTGTGAATCTTCTATTCTTCAATTGGTCCTCTCTTGGAGACATTAGGCATGATGTTCCCTAAGTTAAGACCTTACATGAACTAATAAAAACTTATTTAATTGTACCTTACACTTATTTTACATTTACAATTTATCAGTTATATGGCCACCTTATTTAACACAATTTTCTTTCCTATGGAGGCATCTTGTTTGTTCATGGCTATCAAGCATACTAAGTTTTTCTTGCCTCATGAATATTGTTGTTCGTGTTGTGTGGTGACTTATCAAATTTATCAGAAGGTATAACTTTGGTATGGTTGTACATATGGAATCCAAACTTAGTTGTGATTTTCCCATAGCCACTTGCTTGTCAGTGTGAATGCATACTAACTCCGTGCATATGTGTCTTGCTGGGAGCTCACCTAGTGGATGGCCTAAGGTTTCACTAGCCCTTGTGAGTGTGCATTTGGTTTGCATAGTGGATATCACGTTCCACTTGTAAAAATTCTTGGAAAAATAGCTTAGATATGATCCACAACGTGTGGTACAAATGGTAAAAGCTTGATCCATCCCCTTGAGTTTTTGTTTTTCTTTCTTCTTTAGTCTTTGGCAATGTATGCTTGTGCCTTGTTGTTTATCCTTACATCATTTGCATGTGTGTTATTTTGTGCTTATGTTTTTTTTCCATATGATCTTGATCTTAGGGGCTTGCACAACACTCTTGATCATTTTTATCCTATCTTACTAGCATTGGTACACTTGAACCCCTCTTGATGCAAGTTTGTCTACTTTAGTGTGAGTTTGAAGCAAGTTCCTTCTCTCACTAAAGTGGGGACTAAATATAGTGTATAAAAATGTATCCCTTTACATTTTCATGCTTGTTTGGGCTCTCCCTACTAAAATTGGGCTTCTTTATGCCTTATTTCATCCTATTTTGCATCCACAAGCCTTATTTAATGCATCTTTCCGAGGATAATCTTGACACATATCAAATAACCAATCATAATTTAATGATTTCTGATTGCATGGCCTAGATTTAGTGATATGGGACTCATACACCACCTTGGGCATATGGTTCCCACCTAATTTTTTGGGCCTAGCCTTGAATTTGGCATTAAACTAAACATTTCTTGAAATTTGTGTCTCAAGCTTAGCCTACTGGGACTCATATGCCCCAAATGGAATATGAGTCCTACTTAGCTTGGACCTATTTTAAATTCAAATTCTAGGTGATATTTTAAAATTTGTGGTATTTTGTTGTAATTTGGAGAAATTTGGCATAAACAAGTATAAATACAAGATTATTTCAAATATTTTCTCATAGAAATTCAAGTATTCAAGCATTACAACAAATTTTAGATTACAAGAGTTTACAAGAGCAGTCAAGAGCATTCAAGAGTCGATTAAAGTGCATTTTGGAGCATCATTCAAGATTCAAGCATCATGTTGAAGTCATCATGCATCATGTTTTTTTTTGAGCTAAAATTTATGATGTAGGTTCTTATGACTCAAGCAAGCATTCAAGTCAAGATCCATAACATACAATCAAGAGTCAAGATCTACATTCATACTAGCCATTAAATACAATATTGCAACCTTTGTTCCAAGTGTCTGGTGAGTTACAACATATCCTATTTGTTCATTCATCTTTCCTCCATTCTATTTGAATTCATTTCAAAGTTTGATTAGAAAATGGGGTTTGACCAAGGAAAACCCCTATCCACTAAAAAACACCATTTTCCCTCTCTTTGATGTGTGATTTGCACATCTAGGTTGACAATTCATTGAAGACAAAGATTGGAGAAAAGTTTTCAAAGTTGTCATCTACATTGCAAGATCATGGAAAGTCATCTACAAAGTAGAATTCAGTGTTTTAGACTCAGAGGTTTGATAGGAGAGAAGCTACAGAAGATCACTAGAGGATTCTAGAGTTTTAGATCAAACCTGATACTGGGACTAAATCACCACTTGTGGCATATGAGTCCCAATATACCAGATTTCAAGCATTTTTAGTAGATCTTGGTTTAGTAGTTCTAGATTCTAGATCCAACCCAAAACCCTAAATTGAGACTAAATCACCCTATTTGTGTATGAGTCCCAATGTGTATTAAAAGTCAGATTTTGAAGATTTCAGACCATTTTTCAAGCATCTTCAATTTTCTAGGTGCACCTATGTCCTTTCTCAGTTCATTGTTTTTATTTTTAGTTTCATATCTTAGGTTGCATAGTTAGGTTTACATATCATTTGAATCTCCTTCTTTCCAAGCCCTTTCTTAGTGGTGAACCCCCTTTTATCTTTAATCACACCCCTAGGACATCTAGCCTTATTGCATAACTCTTTCTCTAATTCCCTCCCTAGATTGAGATCTCTAAGGTTTAATGAAACTTGAAGGAAATAGGTGGAGGAACCCTAATCCCCCTTTAGTTCCATCTCCCAAAAGGTGGAACCCATTTTTCTTTTTTTCATCCACATATAAAACAAGAATGACAATCCTTTTACCTACCTTCTTGATACAAAAATTTGAATTTGAGGGGCTACAAGTAAAATAATTTTTCAATAAATGATCATTTATTTTAATGTACCATTTCATAGTGGCTTTCTTAATCCCATAAATTGACTTAATGAGATGGCATACATTTTGAGGATGATGTTCATCAATGAAAATTTTTAGTTGGGTCATGTAAACTTCTTTTACATTACCATTTAGGAATGCACTCTTGATATCCATCTAATAAAGCTTACATCTTTTTTGTGCTTCCAATGCATAGGAAACTTTGATTATTTTGATATTTTTAGTGGGTGCAAAGGTCTCGTTGAAAATAATTCCCTCTTATATAAAGCATGTCCCTTTGCAAACACTCATGCTTTTTATTTTTTGATAAATTTGTCTACCTTATATTTTTTTGAAAATTCATTTGTAGCTAATGGGTTTCTATCTTGTAGGTAGATCAAAAATTTCCCATATTCAATTTTGCATAAATGAATTTTACTTGAGATCCATGGCCTTCTTCCACTATGGTTGACTAAATCACTCTCAAACTGTATCAAGTTCAGTTCTATAAAAAAGTAAACTCATTAGTTTGATATTTTCCTCATTTCTCGTATGTATTCTCATTATGAATCTTAATTAAATATATGGAAGAGAGTTAAGGTGGAAGTCCTTGATGATGATTTGAAACCATTTCATATGTTGACACCATTTCTAATGTTTATTTCTAATATAGCCAAGATCAATGAACAATTCTCCTTGCAACTCATCTTTGTGAGAGAAATCTATGAGAGGTGGGCAGTGTTGAATCTTATTTTTGTGTCAGTAAGTAAAATGATGACTCATCACATACCACATCTCAACTCTCATAAATATTATGTGTCTTAGGATCATGACATGATATGCTTTGATATGCTTTTAAGATTGTACTATACCCCAAAAAGATACACTAGAGTGTCTTGGGATCGATTTTATTCCTCTTATTAGTTGGTACATACATATATTTTGTGCAACCAAATACTCTATGATGGGAGATTGAGGGCTTATGAACACTCTATACCTCTTATATTTTCTTGTCTTTCAAGATATTTCTAGGTGTCTAGTTGAAAAGATACATAGTTGTCTAGATTGCTTTTTCCAAAAATTGATCCTTCAACTTTGCTATGGAGAGCATGCAATGACCCATATCCATGAAAATCTAATTACAACATTCTACAATTCCATTTTGTTGGCATAATTCAAGTATTGTTTGATTCCATTATGAATTTTAAATGATAACATGCATCCAAATTGAGATACCAAGAACTAAAAAGAGTTTTCAAAAGTCAGTCATTGAAAATTGGCTATTTGTTATCATAGACATGTGATTGAGGATAAAAAAGGTCATCATCAACTTAACACACAAATTGATTAATGAGGACACTATAAAACACCATGAATGCACCTTCAAGAATGCTTTCCATTATGTTGTAGAATTATACAATTCCAAAAATATTCTATGCAAACTTATGAAAATACTAAAAGTCCATTTACAATAGCATAAGTCTTGTATATATAGGATTTACCTAGTAACTAATTCATAGCTAACTTATAACTACCTAGGTAACTACCTTTACAATTTTAAGAGAAATGCAATAAATTTATTTAATTGAGGAATCTTTCAACTTTTGTACGAACAAGGATCATTTTCTAAACTTTCACAAATGTGAGAAAAAAAGTCACTTTTTACGAAAGATAACATTAAAAAATAACAAATTATGAATTAGAAATTTAATAAGCACATTTTACAATTGAAATCATTGAGAAACTCCTTTCCTCCCATCTATACCATACCTAATGCTTTGTTTAGAAGTCCTTTGTGCCACAAGTTACCTCTGATGGGAATATTTCACTCTAAATATCTTGAATAGCTTGACACCTTGTGCCATGAGCTTATTTCTAGGAACAATAATATTACTAATTCTCAATTTCCAGGTATCATGAATCTTCGACATATATTTTTAATTCTATAAATAATCAAGTGTGTGACCATTACACATATTGAGAACTTAGCAGAAATATTACTCAACCTCTTCATTACCTCCACACTAAAGACCTGTTTATCAATCAATTCTACGCTGATTGTATCTTCAAATTTAATTCTAATAGTTTGAACGTCTAGGTCCTAGATTCCACCATTTTCAATGTTTTTATGCTAAGGGATAGGAGATCATATTGAATATTTATATTTTCTTGTTCACAAGTTACCAAGAGTTTCTCTTATTCTATCAAAATCTAACTGATAGTTACAAGCTTCCATTCCACACTCTCAAACCACATATTAGATTTATTCTCTTCAATACTTGAGAAAAGCTTTTCAACAATCAAGATATTAACATCTATCTGATTCATCTCTTAGAGGTATTTCAAAATTTCCATCTACATTGACTCCTATTCTCTCATCATTCTTAGCTCCCTTGCAATTTCTTACTTCTCAATATTTTCTTTGTCAAAAAATTCTTTAGTTTTCTCAATAAAATATAAAACATTTTTTTTCATCTAATCCACCCATTTCTTGATTACCATTCCATATGATTGGTATTTTTGTATAATCTCTAAAAATTTCCTCTCAATGATTCCCTCACAAATAGGAATGATAGAGGTGAGAGTTGTATCTATGGGTATGAAAGATCTATCCACAATGGACCTAAGATAAGATTTCTAAAGTTGCACCTGTTGTTTGAGTTGATCCTCCATATTCTTCTCTTTCTCTATTATTTCAATCAGCTTGGTTGTGGAAATGTAAAAGTTGTGAATATCACCTTTGTGTGTTGAAGGGACAAGATGTACCTTGGTGATGTTAAAATCACTTTCATCAACTTTGTCCATATTTTTTTAGAAATAGATTGAGCCACTTCTACACACATATTCCTCAATGAAGAATCAACTTTAAACCTCAATGTAACTTTGGTCTTCCTTGACTTGGTAGATATTTTAAATAGGTTGGAAAATATATCAAATTTCATAATAACTAGTTGAGTGGTGTATGGTAGAAAATTGTCATCACTAGGGTTTAGGACATAGGACAACAAACTTTCTATACTCCACATTCAAGTAAACCCTAGAGATCACAATCCAAGGATGGAGGGAAAGAGATCTTGCAATAGGGTATCCTAGGGTATGATTAATGACTAAAGAGGGGTTTACCACCAAGGTAGGGATTAGAAAGACAAATGAAATGCAAGTTGTAATTCTTAAACCTAATGCAATGCAATCTTTAACTAAATGACCTAAAAATGCATAAAAATAAAAACAAAGAATTGCAAGATGAAATATGTGCACATGGAAACCTGAAGGAGACTAATGGAGCTCTAAAATGTTGAAAACACTAAAATTTTGACACACTGGGACCCATACGCTAGTCTAGGCATATTAGCCCCAGATCAAGGTTTTTGGTCTAGAACAAGTTTCTAGAAAAAGGGTGTCTAAAACTACAAAAATCTAGAAAAATTCCTGTAGTGGGACTCATATGCCACTTTTGGAGTATTAGTCATGTTCCATTTTTTCAAGAATTCAAAGTTTAGATCTACACTTAAACACTTGTTCTTCTCTCACAAATTGGTTTCCGGATCTAAAACCCCGATTTCGGACATGTAGATGACTTTTTGTGAAGATAGAAACCTTGCAAATGACGGGAAAACTCCAACAATTTTCTCCAAGCTTGTGACCTTATATTCAAGGGATCGTCAAGCTCCAAGACACCTAGATCTGTAAGATCACACATGTAGAGAGAGAAAAACTTGATTTGTTAGTAAAGGGGGGATTTCCTTGGTCAAACCCCTTTAAGGTAATTAAACCAAATGATGAGATAATGAAATAAGGACATGGAACATGAAACATGAACAATAATATCTTGAATGATGTCTTGTAAATCTGCAATCTAAAATGAAATGGCCATGAAGGATGTAGATCTAGATCTTGAGATAAGTATAGAACAATGCTTGACCTTGGATCTTGAATGCAACATCACAACACTAGCTCAATAGGAATGCTTGATGCTTGATAACATTGACATGATGATGGATCTTGAATTTCAGCAATAATTGATAAAGAAATATGCCCTTGAATTCCTTAGAAATGTTCTTGAATGCTCTCTTGATGATATTGTAAAGTCTTGGAATTCTTAACTCTTGAGTGCTTGACTTGATATCATGAATGCTTATTGAAATAATGATTTGAGACCCCATTTATATAGGCAATACATCTAATATCCCATTAATTAGATTGCACAGGATGACATTCATTAAATTTGAACTTAAAACCCAAATTTTCCTACTCAAAACCCTAAAAATAGGCCAAATGGGACTCATACACCACACCTAGTGTATGGGTCCCATAGGGCCTTTTTGGGTGGAAAAAGTGTTGGGGTGTTAATAAATTAAGTTTATTTATTGATATTGTCAAGATTTTGATTGAAATATGTTGGTGTCAACCACCTCCTAGGAGCACCATCTACAAAAATAACCTTCACGAATGCATGAGAGAAGCACACACGATATTTCACCAAAGAAAGAGTGAATTAATAAGATAAATTACATAGTATACAATGGTTCCTTAAAAAGGAATGAAAATATTTGACGGGTATAAAACTTCCCAATATGGGAAACAAAACTACCCAAGAATAATTAAATGCATAATCATGCCTAAGTAAACTTAAGCGAGTAAATTTTAAAAACCAATTACTACAACACCCCCCATTAAGTGCAACTTAGGGAGATTATTATGCAAAAAAGAAGATGCAATATGGGTCTAGGCTACACAACCATGTTAGGTACCCATTTACAATGCAATCTCTCACAACCGGAGAAAAGGAGAAAAACCCTGTCAGAAAAACCCCCTCTCCAAAAGAGAAAATAAAACAAAACAAGATGCATGAATGGAGGAATCAATCACACCCCCTAGGGACTCCATACATCATGTATATACAATCAATGACCCCCCATATGAGGGAAAGAGAGAGACAATATATCCCCCCCACAATATGTAATCACCTACAAAAATGGTAAGTTCCTGAAGGAAAAACATGATCCAATGTCGAAAAACAACTTGTCTCCCTTTTGGAAGAAACAAAACCAAATAAAAATGTAGGTATGTTTCCCATTCTAGATAAGAATTGAAAGAAAGGACCATGAAGATGTATGATGATGTCTCTAGAATCTTCTCATGTGTCACCATGACCTTGGAAGATGATTCCACAAACTAGTCAGGAACATGCCTAATCACAATAGAAGGTGACAAACAAGGTACCACTGGAAACTAATTATGTACATTCTCTAGAGACTGAGATGGAGTGACAATATTTGTACCACAAATATCATAAAATAGAATGCATATACCCTCAAATTTCTAATGCCATGTTGGTGTCTACCACCTCCCAGGAGCACCATCTACAAAAATAAACTTCACGAATGCATGAGAGAAGCACACAAGCTATTTCACCAAAGAAAGAGTGAATTAATGAGATAAATTACATAGTATACAATGGTGCCTTAAAAATGCATGAAAATATGTGATGGGTATACATAAAACTTCACAATATGGGAAAAAAAACTACTCGATAATAATTAAATGCATAATGATGCCTAAGTAAACTTAAGCGAGTAAATGGTAAAAACCAATTACTTCAACAAAATATGACTTGGGATGCACAATATAGGGTCTTAGGGGCCTATTAATGATGATATTAAGGTCATAAATGCAAGAAGGCCCAAAATTCAATCTGAAAGTGTAAATAATTACACTTTACAACACTAAATTAAGGAAAAATTAGGCCAGTTTAGCTTAGAAGGGCCCAAAATCCCATGTGAATGTGTACAACTATACCATAGAAAAATGGATCTTTAAAATTTTCATGGTCTTTTAGGTCTTTCTCTTATGATTCTTGACCTATTTTTCTTTGATTTAATGTTGCAATATTACTTATGCATTCACATTAGGTCTTGAATATTCAAATTATGATGTTTTGTGAAGGTGTTGTGAAGTGTTGTAACACATTTCTACACTTTTCTAGACTCTTCTTATTATAATTCATCTAAAAATCATCTTTTTATCCATCATCAAGTCCTATTTCAAAGTGTTGTAAAGTATTGTAACAAGCTTTCATGCTTTTCTAGGGTTGTCATCACTAATTATACCTTTCTTATGCTTTATTTGGCCCCTTTATGCACTTATAGGCCTTAATTAAGTGTGTTTTTTAATACAAACCCAAAAAACAACATTAAAATCAACTTAATTCCCAACACCCACTTGCAAGCCTAGAGTGGGACCCATGTGCCATGGGTGGCGAATGAGTCCCTCCTATCTCAAAATTCAAAATAATTTCAAATTTCTTTCGGGTTTTTATTCATTATGACCTTATGTCGGCTTGTGATGTTGTATTTTGGGTAATTAGGGCATAAGTGTGTATAAATAATTATTTTTCTTTCCATTTTAACCCCCATTCACCCATTCATTCAAGTATTCATCCCTACATTCAATCTCATTCATCCACTTAAGCATCAAAGCATCATTCAATCAAGAAACTATCAAGCATCTTGGAGGAACCATTGACATATCTTAAGACTTCAACAACAAGGATTTGCTAAGTTTAGGAAACTTGCATGTTGTTTATTCATCATTCCAATCTTGTTTTCATTTCTTTTCTTTATGAAGGGTTTTATTACTAAAGTGATATTTGACCAAGGAAAATCCCTATACTCTAACCCTTAACCATTTTCCCCCTCTTTGCATGTGTGTTTGTAGGTCTTGTAGGCACATTTTTAAAGAAATAGGTGTTGAAAAGTGTTCAACAAGTCATCAAAGTGATTCAATTCAACTAAACCCTAATTCAAGCTTGGAGACAACATTCAACCCATTTTCTACAAATTTGACTTCATCAACCCGACAAGAAGACAAATGCAGATCTAGACCCACAAACTTGAAATCTGAATTTGTAGAATTTTGGAGGAGGACTGATTCACCATCAGTGGTGAATGAGTCCCACTTTTAGGATGGAAAATTTAATTTCATCACAATTTAATTCCCAACAGTCGGAAACTAGTTTCTGGGCAGTTTACTAGGAAGATTGATTTTTCATCAGTGGTGAATGAGTCCCACTGGTGATCAACAGTGATATTTTTCCAAATTCTAGAATCTTCCTACATTAACATTTCATCTCCAGATGTACTCTGTTCAATATCATTCATTTTTTTTTCATGTTTTTATGTTTCTAGTTCATTTCTGCATATCATACTATATTTTCAAACACTTCATATTTCATTAGTTTTGCATACTTGGGTATGTGCAGGATCATGATGGGCCAAAAAGTGGCAATATGATGGGTATATGTAGGGTATGTGGCTGATGACTTTATTTTTACCCAAAATTGATGAAACAAAAATGATTTTTAAAGGAGATTCTCAACTTTCCACCAATATAAATTATGCTTTATTTTGAATTTAATAAATAATTATTATTCATTTTCTATTATAATTATGACTAAAGTCCTAATTGATAGGCTGATTGAAAAACATCTATAGCTTTCAAATGGTATCACATTTTTTTAATCTGAAACATGCATCACATTCTATGCTTCACATAATATATGATTAAATAAAGAAAAATTGAATTTTATGAAGTTTTGACCAAGTTAAGGTGGTCAGACATACGACTTTTTATATTGTTTAAAAGTTGTAACAAAAAAATAATAATTAATTATTTACTTGGAAAAAAGTTACAAAAAAATATGCATCACATCAGGACATGATTCCTCTACTTATATCTAAAATCTTATAAAAAAATATTTTCATTGTATTGTGGTTAAGGTGGTCAAACAGACACCTACTTCTTATTTTTTCCCTAAAATTTAAGTACTACTACATTGAAATTTCAAATTTTCACAAAATAGATTTTTATTTTCTTTAAGTAAACCTAGTATTTTAGAAACTACATTCAATTTTCTATAGATTCTATTCTTGCATATTTTTTAAATAATATAGATAACCTATTCAAAATTTTACGTCAAGTTGCCTAACTCTGATTTTTTTGAATTTTTCGCCACTTAAGGTCCTATTTTTTCCATGATGATCTTGCACATACCCACTTAATTAATCAATTTTATCAGTTTGCTTCATCTATGACATTGCATTTAGTCATAATTTCATCATACACACATTAGTTTGAGTGAACCACCTAGATTTTTTGGTGTGGGATCTATCTCTTTCCATTAGGTGAAAGACCCTAATTGTGTAAAAGAGACATAACATCCCTAATCCCCTAAAATCTATGGTTCATTTTGGTGAACCTGCATATTGAACACATTATCTTCCTAATTAGAATCTGCATTTACATCCTAGGACTCATAAATTTAGTTTTTACATTAGCCTTTGCATTGTTTTTGCATCCTAGGGTTTATAAACTTGCATTAGTGAATATCTCATATAGATTTTATTCTTGCACTTCAAAACATTGCAAAATCTATAATTCTTCATTTGCATCTTCATTTTGCATCTGAAACACATAAAAATCACTTTAAGTCTTCTAAAAAAAAGACAAAGAAACTCATCCCTGGACTCATTCGCCACCCTGGGCGAATCAATGCAGTTGCACTTTTTGCATAGCAATTTCTGCATTTCATTTACATTTGTTGTTTCTTTTTTGTTTCCATTTACAATTTTTTATTTATTTACATTTTACTCCTAGATTGCTTTGCATTTGCATCCACCCCACCTCTTGTGGTATCTGTATGAGTGTTTAGTGCCCTATTGATAATACTTTAGTGAGAAGAAGTTCTCAACTCATGGAATCCCATGATAACAAACTCATTGTGGATCTTGGGTTGTCTCAAGCTCCTACTTCTGGTATGGACAAAATTTGGTGCACTAGGAATGGATACTACCACTAGTACACCTATACCTTTACATACAATGCATGTTGACACCGCAAATGCTCACATTCTATAAGACAAAGTCATTAACATTCATGAGGATTTAGCACATTTGCAACAAAACTTATGTCTTGAAAACATTTCCACCACTACAATTCTTGCTATATAGAACATCTATCAAATGATTGAAAGTGATGATGGAATAGATGTCATGAAACAAATTGTTGAGATATATCAAAAACATGCTTCTTCCCCCTCTAGCACTTCTCAACCAGCAAACACTATGGTTAGCCAAGTTGGATCTCACATTCCTCCTCCTTCGACCGTAGTATCCATACCCACATATACCACTCCTCAAGTTACAATAACCATGCAATAGGTTAGTCATGTGACTCCTTATTTCACTATTCCAACTAGCATTCCTAGTTCTTTTGTGTTATCAAATGTTCTATCCTCCACCACCTTCACCCCTATTAGTGTCCCCTTCACTTGCCCTAACATTACATACACTCCATCGTGATTCTCTCTTCCATCTCATACCACTTACATTGACCCTCTCATTACACAACTCTTTAACACTATTTCCTCTATGCAACAACAAATATCCACCCTAAGCCAATGTCAAAATGCTCCACCCACATATCATGTTCATAGTAGCCCCTTATCTTTGGAAATATTAAGAACACTGATGCCACAATGAATTGAGATGCCTAGGTTTGAGAAGTATAGAGGTAAAGGAGATCCTACTAATCATGTCAATGCCTATATAGCCTTATGTAATGATTTTTTCCTTGATGATAAACTGTTAGTTAAACTAATTCCTAGGTCCTTAAAGGACACTGCCTTGGAGTGGTTTTCAAACTTACCCAATCAATCAATTTGATCATTTAATGAACTTGTTGATGCCTTTATCAGTCATTTCTAAGTCCATATGACTGCCAAAAAGACAATGGATGATTTAATGAGATGTAAACAAAATGTGGATGAAAAATTAGTTGATTTCATTTCACGCTATCAGTCACTATACACTCAAGCAGATGTCAAAATTCTTGATTCACATCTCCAAAATATGTTTATCAAAAACTTGCACACTCACCTTCAGGATAAATTGACCATGATGAAATTTCCTTCTTTAATGAATTTATGCACAACCCTTTGTGACTATCACAACTCGGTTACTAGCCATGATTCAAAGACCACTTCTAGTTGAGCTGAGAAGTCTAAATGAAGCAACCAAAACAATGTGCAAAACTTTAGAAAACCAAACAAAGGCTTCTTACAGTTCAATCCCCCTCCCCCACAACCAACTCAACCAATGCATAATCAAGTGGTCGTTGTTAAAGCAATAGTGCCCTTTACCTATAGGGACCCAAAGAGACAATTTATCCCCTTACCCGATACTCTCCATAACAAAATGAATCAATTGCTACAACAACAAATGATCATTTTTCCTACAATTAAACCACTTGATACTATGAAGCCTTTACCCCCCACATTTAAACCAAATGCTTATTGCCATATCCATCAAAATAGACATGACACAAAAAAATGTAAGCATCTGAAACACTTAGTTCAAGACCTCATTGATTCTAGTCGTCTATCCATTGTGGGTGTCAATGATCAGGGAAATAAGTCTGTTGCACCCTCCAATCAGAATTTGATTTTTTTACAAACCCCATGCCTAAACACAATGTTTCATATGTCAAAGCTAGTGAACCTCCAAACACTAATGTGATGAATGTTGATACAAATACTAAACAACATGATCTTACTCCAAATGTTACCCATGTTAATCCTATGGATGAACTCGTTGGTACAATAGACATTATCCCTTGTAAGGGTCCAACTAAAAAATCTCTTGATATTACTTTTTCTTCTAAAGATATACTTTAAAAAAATCTTGATGGTCCTCTTTACATAGCCAACCACATCTATGATAAGCCCACTAATGGGATATTAATAGATCCCTCCTGTGGTGAGAATGTGATCTCAGAAGAATTTTTAGTATTACATGATCTTTATAAAGATTATGATAAAACAACCGCATGGATTAAAACACATACTAGTTTTGTGTGTCCTACGATCAGATCGATTGTACTCCCATTACATATAGGACCTAAAACATTGGATGTAACATTTTCTACCATTCCACAATCGGATTAGTTTTGTTTGTGGCTAGGCCATCCTTGGCTTCGCTCGACGAAAGTTGTTCCTTCAGTGGTTCACAAATGTTTGAAGTTTCCACTTGACAATGAGATATTTACTATACAACATAGTGGTTTTAATCCATTGTCTTCTAAAGGTAATTTTTCCTTAGAATCCTTTTGGCTTGAACCTATGGAACCCATAACCCCTCACAAAGATTTCTTTTTCATTTCCTATCAAAATTTCAAAGCCTAACGAATAGCCAAATTGTCTCTTCACCATATGTCCCCATCCACTTCCACTACTCCTATCCTAGATGAGACAATGTTTCAGTCAGAATTTGACCCTAAAAAAGCAATGCAACCTCATGAACAACCAACAATAAACACTTCACCTTCATAATCTAAACACCCAAGAGATAATGAAACCAACCCTGTCACGCCTCCTCGCATTAAAAAAGTTTATAAATCCAAAGAGAAAGTGATTGAATCATCTCCTTCAATTCCTTATGTTCCTCCTCCTCAGGAAGAAAATGATCCTATAGTGGACCTTAACAACTTCAAAATAGAATTAAATGAAACCACGATGCTAGGGAGTGTAGGCTTCGTCATTGTCACAAACAGAAGAAAACAAGGAAAATCAATCTCCACCTTTGATAGAAGAAATACCTAATCACTCTCCTCCTCTTGACCCACCACAAGATGGTACGTTACAACCATCACAACAAAAAGACCTAATACAACAACCACAACTCCTGATACATCCTTCATTGTAAATTACTATCCGTCCTCTCATCATGATTAATCTTGAAGATGATGATGAGGATATCTCTAAAATAGATGAAGAAGTGCATAATGATCTAAATTCTTTTTTTTCATCTTCCATGAGCTTAAATGATAAATCTCCTACACCAAGTGAAGAACCTGCTACTTCCCCTAGTTCGACACTTGCAATTTTCCCCTTGGACAGTCAACCACCCTCGTAATTTACACTTAACATGATTGGGAGGCGGATGAGTTGTGAGATGGTTGACTTGCATTTTCCTTAACTATCCTTTTACATTTCCTCTTTCTTTTTCTTTTCTTTGTTGTGATTGTACATGCGTATCATCTTACCCCATGATATGTGTTTGATGTTCTCTCTCTCTTTGTGCATTTCCTCTATTTGTACCTCTATTCTTCTATATGTCATACATTTTTACCCTTTCTTTTTCACTTGTTTTATGTTTTTCCTTTTGGGGATGATGCAAAGTGTAGAGACACCCTATGTCTCTTCCATCTTGACCCAAAATGTGCTTTTAATTTCTTTCTATGTTTTGTGTTCTCCTTTTGGGGATGATACAAAGCATAGATACAACCTATGTCTCTTCCAAAAAGGTCCTTTTACTTTCTTTTTCACTTTTGTTTTGTGTTTTTCCTTTTGGGGATGACACAAGGAATTGAGACTGAAATGTCTCCTTCATGTTGACCCAAAGGATTTTCCTTTTCTTTTTCCTTTTCATTTTATTTTCACTTGTGTTTTCCTTTTGGGGATGATGCAAAGCATCGAGACCACAATGTATCTTCCATGTTGACCCAAAACAAACTTTTTCTTCTTTTTTTTCACTCTCTTTGTGTCACTCTTCTATTTCTATGTGTTTTGGGGAATGATGACAGTTCTAATCTCTTTCATAAAAGCATTGTAGCAATGAACATACTGACCCCAAATCCATAGATGGGTATGTGCAGGATCATCATGGAAAAAATAGACCCTTAAGTGGCAAAAAAATCAGAGTTAGGAAGCTTGACGTAAAAATTTGAATGAGTTATCTATATTATTTCAAAAATATTTAAGAAGAGAATCTATAGAAAATTGAATGTAGTTTCTAAACTACTAGGTTTGATAAAAAAACAAAAAAATCTATTGGGTGAAAATTTGAAATTTTAATGTAGTAGTACTTAAATTTTAGGTAAAAAATAAGAAGTAGGTGTCTGTCTGACCACCCTAACCACAACAAAAGGATAATATTTTCTTATAATAATTTAGATATAAGTAGAGTACTCATGTCTTGATGTGATACATATCTTTTTGTAATTTTTTTCCAAGTAAATAATTAATTATGATTTGTTTATTACAACTTTTAGAAAATATAGAAACTCATATGTCTAACCACCTTAACGTGGTGGAAACTTCATGAAATTCAATTTTTATTTTGTTAATCATGTAGTATATGAAGCATAGAATGTGACACATCTTTCAGATTCAAAAAATGTGATACTATTTGAAAGATATAGATGTTTTTCAATCAACCTATTAATTAGGACTTTATTCATAATTCAAATAGAAAATGAATAATAATTATTTAGTAAATTCAAAGTAAAGCATAATTTATATTGGTGGAAAGTTGAAAATCTCCTTTAAAAACCCTTTTTGTTTCATCAATTTTGGGTAAAAAAAAGTCGTCAGCAACATACCCTACACATACCCATCATATTGCCACTTTTTGGCCCATCATGATCCTACACATACCCAGATCCCTTATGTGTTTGGTGTGTTCCTTTTTGGGGACAACCCCTCTTCTTTTGTACCTTTTTCATTTCATTGACACAGCCTTCCTTGGAAACATATGACTTGGCATACGGGCTTTTAAAGTTGGCTCTTGTGCTGTAGAAAAAAGGACCCTTTACTTGACATGGGATTAATTCATGATAAAATGGACTTAATGAAGTCTTAATCTAGTGTTGTGAGGTATTTTAGGCATCCACACTAGATCTTGTACCCTTTCAAATTGAATAACATGCTTTTAATGACGTCTTGTAAAGGACTTTCACACTTTTCTAGACTTAATTAACTTATTTCAACCTAATTCAATATTATAAAATGTGTTTAATAACATTATTACATCAATCTAGAAGGTTCTTGAATTAAATTTAATGATAAACTAGTGTTGTAATGTGTATTGTGCATTCACATTGGTTCTTATGCCTTTCTAGGCTATATGGACCTTATTTTAGTGTTGTAAAGTGTATTTAATCACACTTTCACATTGATTTATGTGTCCCAAGCCCTATTTGACATTTACGTCATCATTAATAAGACCATCTTAACCCATATTATGAATCCCAAGGTTCAAATTAATCAAATACCCGAGAAGATGGCATTTTAAACCTTATTTCCTAATCTCTTAGCATTAGAGCTGTCAAAATAGCCCCTATGGGACCCATTCGCCATGCATGGAGAATCAGTCCCATCCAAGTTGGACCCATTCACCATGTGTGGTGAATGAGTCCCATTTGGCTCAAATTTTGACCTTTGAGCGGGAAAAAGTGAAATTTGAGTTTAATTTTGCTTCATGTCAATTTGTGATGAGGTGTGAATGGGATACTGAGGCACAAGTGTGCATAAATAGGTTTTTCCTCCTCATTTTACATCTTGCATCTCACACACATACATTCTTCACATCATTCATCATATATCTTCTATCTCAAGCCAAGCAAGTTAGGGCTTTCCCATTGCAAGTCATCAATTGAGCTTCCTACGACATCCAAGGGCTGATTCTACATGTTTTGTTGTGAAATTTTAGGATCATTCATCATGGAAAGGTAATTTATTCCATTATTTCATACTTCATTCTATTCTTTCATCATTTTTATTTAATTACCTAAATAGGGTTTGACCAAGGCAAACCCCCATGCCCTGACAATCAACATTTCTTCTTTTCTTCTTGTGTGTTTGTAGATTTAGACATCTTGGAAGCTTAGGAATCATTGAAGATTTCATTTCAAAGTCATTCATGTCATCTCTTCATTGAACAAGTGAAATAATTAACAAAAAGTCAATTTCAAACCCAAATCTGACAATTTCATAATCGGACACTTGTAGGAAGTAGAAGTGCAGATCTAGCTCCACAAAATCAACTCTTGAATTTGTAGATTCCTATAGGTGGAATAATTCTCCACCCATGGCAAATGAGTCCCATTTGTAAGTCTGAAAAGTGATTTTGTCATAATTCAGCTCCCAACAATTAGAAACCCGTTTCCTAGACCTTTTATTAGAAGCAGGACTAATTCGCCATGCATGGTGAATCAGTCCTAGTGGCCATTAACAATGACTTCTAGAACATTCCATAACCTTCCACAACAACAATCTGCCTTCATGTGCACTTTGTTTAGTTTCATCAATCTATGTTTTCAATTGTTTAGGTTTTTAGTTGATATTTTCAATCAACATTGTGTTTTCCAACATCTTGCATTAGATTAGTTTACATTCACTTATTTGCATTTGTAAGCATTCAAACACATCCACACACACTTCATATCAATATCCCATTCATCCTTACATTAATCTTGAGAGAAACATTGTGTATTTTGGTCCATCCTTCCCCTTTTAGTTGAAAAATCCTAAAAGACCAAAGAAGGATTTGGGTACCAAAATCCTTCATTTCATTTTGGTGAACCTGTTGTTTTAATCCCCTCTTTTTTGATTTTGGAGTCCATTAATCATTCTAGAGTTGCTTGCATTGCATTTTGGATAAGTTATCTTGCATTCTAGAGTTTCATTTTTCCATGAGTAAAAGTGCATGATAGGTTGCATTTTTGCATCTTTAATCATTGAAAAGTTCTGAATTTTTGCATTTTTCATTTAGCTCTACATGATAGCACTCAAAATTCATAAAATTAGTCACAAATTTCTGAAAATTTTGAAAAAAGTCCATACTGGGACTCATTCACCACCTTGGGCGAATCAGTCCCTTCTGACCCCTGAGACAGCTTTGTACAGAGCACATAAATTTGTTTTTAGGCTTCTGTTTGGCACCTTAACTTGTATATATCAGTCAGTTACATTTTTTTAGCTTCCTTTTGTTAACTTTCACTTCAAATAGATCCTTTCATGCATTGTTTCATTTCACTTTCTCCAATCATATAATATCATTTTCAAAATTTTCATTAAACAAACACTTCAAAACTAAAAATTACATTATAATTTCTTTCATTTTAGCATGTTTTCTTTCAAAATATATGCTCTTGATTTGATTAAACATGTATTTTATAAGCATAGCATCCCCTTTTATGAGTTTGGTTTTGACTACCATAATAGGGACTTTATGAAACAATCCATTAGTCCAATCCTCAATCTTACATTACCCATTGCTAAGAATGGGAATGTAGACAATAATAACACACATTCTTGTTCTTCTTCTGATACCTCTCCTATTAGTGATGAAGGTATTCTGGTGCAAGAAGTCATAAGCCTTGAAATTCTTGATTTTCCATCTCCTTATTCCCCTTTGGATGACCTTACACAACAAGAGCATGAGATCATAGACACATTCCTAAACATCGCCTTACCCAATCTCCATGGTCATGAAAATAAAACTTGTTCATCTCCTAATATCCCTCCTCGATGTAAAAATGATAGGTTGGTATTAGAAGACACCCCTATTAAAAATCATGACACCCTTTATCTTTCCTTCCCTAATGTCCCTATCATATGGGAAGATCTATTTGACAACCATAGTGGTTCTTCTCTTGATACCTCCTCCACTTGTGATGAAGCTACTTTACAAACCTCAAAATTGGATGAACATATTACAAGCTCTCCTTGTAGGGTAGATAACATGGGACAAGAGAATGATCCTATGAACATTCATCATTCCCCTCCTCATAATTCCCTTCTTGATCATTCCTCTATTGGTAACAAAGTTATTGTGGAAGAACAAAGCCTTACTTCTCAAGCACATGTGGCTTGTTATTCTCCTAACAACTCTCCTCCTAGGGAGAATATCATGGCATTGGACTAAGGAAAACAAGTGGTTCTTGATTGCCCTCACTTAGAGATATATCCAAACAAGACTGCTGAGGATATGAATGCACATGTGTTCATTCAATCTCCTTTGATCAATGAACCTCATACATATCATGTAGGAAATATTAACAACCCTCTCATCCTTTACCCATATTCATTCAGTCTCACACAACATACCCCTAACTCATCCTTCACACCTAATTGCCTTGAATATCATCCTTTCCGCAATGTTCAAATTGTCATCTCACAAAATGCTCATGATTTGAATTTGTTAGATTTTGTATCCTCCTATGATGAAGAAGACCAAATATCGCAATATACAGAGTCTTGCGTAGGCATGACAACTAAGTACAATGTATTTTTCACCCCAGTCACACAACCACCTTTTCATCTTGATCAAGAATGTATCTTTTCAAGTATTCTTCATGATAACTTGGTCATCCTCCCTCCTAGAACTCAAAAGAAATGCTAGACTTCATTTTGTACCTATCATAGAGTTCATGGCCACTCCACTAATGAATGTAATTCTTTGAGTAGTAAAATACAACATTTTTTAGGAGTTTGGTATGCTTCCCTATGTGGGGGCACCTCATTCCTCTAATTGCTATTGATTTTCACTCTATCATGCATTTCATCAGTCATTTCAGCTCACCTTTATCCTGCACTAAGTGGGGGCAAGGGGTTTGATACCCTTGTCCTTGTATTTCACTTGTGGTCACCTTCTTTGGCTCATCATTAACCTTTCATTAATACATAAGAGCAATCTTGGGATGTAGACGATGTTCCTTAGGTTGGATCGCATATGACATACTTATTCTCTTCATGACATAGCTTATCGAAAATATATGACTTGGCATAGGGCTTTTTGACTAAGCTCTCATGTCCTTCTCTTCTTGTACTTTAAAGAAATTTCTCACAGTATGGGTGCTCGCAACCACTTTAAAGTGGGGGGCATACATCACCACTCACATTTCATTGTGCGATTTTCTTTTGTTTTGCTATTTCCTCTGTTGGAAGCATTAGGTACAATGTTTCCTAGGATGAGACCTTGCACTTGTCCTCTCTTGGAAAAAAGATGAGATCATTTGCACTTTTCCTCTCTTGGAAACATTAGGCATGATGTTACCTAAGATGATACCTTGCACGAACAAAGCAAAATCCCTTTGAACTATCTTTAACATTATTTTGCATTAACAATGTCTATAAGTATCAAAATCATTTTTTCCTTGTGGCGCCTTGTTAAAGTTATCAGTAGGTATAACTTTAATATGGTTGAGCGGGAAGCCCAACTAGTGGCACGAATTTTCCCCATAGCCACCTTTGTGTTTGTGAGTGCATACCAACTAGCATATGTATCTTACCTTTTTGGGCTTTCTCACCCTGTGGACAACTAGTTTTGTGGCCCTAGAGTGAGTACATCTTTTTCACTATCTTTCTTTCCATCTTGATGGTTTGACTTAGGATATTGGATCCTAGGGGCTTGGCCACCTCCTTTTATCTTTTTCATCTGCATCTGTAAATGTGAATCTCTCTTGAATGTCTACTTTAGTGTGAGTTTGAAGCAAGTTCATTCTCTCACTAAAGTGGGGACTCAATGTTCTATAAAAAAAAGGACCCTTTTCTTGACATGGGATTAATTCATGATAAAATGGACTTAATGAGGTCTTAATCTAGTGTTGTGAGGTATTTAATGCTTCCACACTAGATCTTGGACCCTTGCAAATCGAATATCATACTTTTAATGACATCTTGTAAAGGACTTTCACAATTTTCTAGACTTAATTAACCCTTTTCTCCCTAATTCAGCATTATATAATATGTTTAATAACATTATTACATCAATCTAGAAGGTTCTTGAATTAAATTTAATGATAAACTAGTGTTGTAATGTGTCTTGCACATTCACATTGGTTCTTGTGTCTTTCTAGGCTATATGGACCTTATTTTAGTGTTGTAAAGTGTACTTTATCACACTTTCACATTGATTTATGTGTACCAAGCCCTATTTGACATTTACATCATGATTAATAAGACCATATTAACCCATATTGTGCATCTCGAGGTTCAAATTGCTCTAATACTCGACAAGATGGCATTTTAGATCTTATTTCCTAATCTCTTGGCATCTGCGCTGTCAAAATAGCCCCTATGGGACCCATTCACCATGCATGGAAAATCAGTCCCATCCAAGTGGGACCCATTCCCCATGTGTGGCGAATGAGTCCCATTTGGCTCAAATTTGGACCTTTGAGCGGGAAAAAAGTGAAATTTGAGTTTAATTTTACTTCATGTCGACCTGTGATGAGGTATTAATGGGGTACTAAGGCACAAGTGTGTATAAATAGGTGTTTTTATCCTCATTTTACATCTTACATCTCACACACATGCATTCATCACATCATTCATCATCTATCTTCTATCTCAAGCCAAGCAAGTTAGGGCTTTCCCATTGCAAGTCATTAATTGAGCTTCCTAAGACATCCAAGGGTTGATTCTACATGTTTTGTTGCAGAATTTCAAGATCATTCATCATGGAATGGTAATTTATTCCATTGTTGCATGCTTCATTCTATTCTTTCATCATTTTGGTTTAATTACCTAAACTGGGTTTGACGAAGGAAAACCCCCATGCCCTAACAATCAACATTTCTTGTTTTCTTCTTGTGTGTTTGTAGATTTAGACATCTTGGAAGCTTAGGAATCATTGAAGATTTCATTTCAAAGTCATTCATGTCATCTCTTCATTTAACAAGTCAAAGAATCAACAAAAAGTCAATTTCAAACCCAAATCTGACAATTTCATAATCAGACACCTGTAGGAAGTAGAAGTGCAGATCTAGCTCCACAAAATCAACTCTTGAATTTGTAGATTCCTATAGGTGGAATAATTCTCCACCCATGGTGAATGAGTCCCACCTATAACCCTTAAAAGTTATTTTGTCAGAATTCAACTCTCGACAATCAAAAACATATTTCCTAAACCTTTTACCAGAAGTGGGACTAATTCTCACAGCATGGAAAATCAGTCATAGTGGCCATTAATAGTGACTTATGGAACATTCCAAAACCTTCCAACAACAACAATATACCTCCAGGTGCATTCTATTCAATTTCATCAATCTCTTTTTTCATTTGTTTAGGTTTTTAGTTCATATTTACAATCAACATTGTGTTTTCCAGCATCTTGCATTAGATTAGTTTACATTCACTTATTTTCATTTGTAAGCATTCAAACACATCCACACACACTTCACATCAATATCCCATTCATCCTTACATTAATCTTGAGTGAAACATTGCGCATTTTGGTCCATCCTTCCCCTTTTAGGTGAAAAACCCTAAAAGACCAAAGAAGGATTTTGGTACCAAAATCCTTCGTTTCAGCTCTCATGTATTTTTTCTTTTTGTATTTTTAATTCACTATTTTAAAGTAATTTCTCACACAACGGTGTGTACCAATTCCTTTAAAGTGGGGGTATAGATTGACATTATTCATTTGCATTTTTCTTTTTTCTTGGTTCTTAGTGTAGCCTTGTCATTTCATACGATGTGTTTGTCACATTTGTTGGAAAAGTATGCCTCAATCATCAAAGTCTGAAACCTCTATTGGAGTCAAGTCGCTGTGACAGCTCAAATGTTTGGCTAACTAGCAGTTTGGAACATCATGTTTTGTATAGGTCGTTGTGACCTAGCTTTTGTCTCACCGAAAATTTTCACTGTGGAGTCTATTGCTGTGACAAGAAGCAGTTGTTGTAACCTCTCACTGCGTGGAGACCTCTGGCCGACAGGCTATTCAATCAGGTGTTGGGGAGACTCATAGTGACCGAGGGGTTTCAGAGTGACTTCAACACTTGGGAAGAAGTCCCAGTGAACTATGAATGTCTCACCGACAGGAATACATATGATTTCTTCGCGATAACATAAAGATCCCAGTGTGAGGTCTTAGCGATAGATGAAAGTCATGCCGACGAGGACACACTCGGGAGTCATCAATGTAACACTAAGGTTTCGTTATGAAGTCTGGGCGAAGTGTTAATGTCTCGCCAATGTTATTTTTCTCTCAGTGTGACCCTTGGCGATGAGTGGTGGTCCCAGTATAACTTAAAGACCTCAGAGTAAAGTCTTTGGTATAGGTCTTGGTGAATGGTGGTCATCGATGTAACATATATGTGTTCGATAAGAACTCTTGGCGAAGGTGTTAATTCTTTCCGATTGGTGATTGGAGCTTGGCATAACATGTGACTTTGGTATAACCTGAATGACTCGGCGTGAGGTCCTAGCAAAGAAAGATACTCTTTCCGAATGGTAAACTAACATCTATGAGATTTTTTGGACCTCGCTATGATGTCCTGGTGAAAGCGATAGGTCTCACCGACTATTTGGTACTTCAGTGTAACACATGAAGGATTGTTGGGATGTATTGGCAAGAGCGATAGTCTTGCTGAAAGGAAAGCTGAAGCTGATACTAGTTGTAAGCTCGGTGAAAACTCTTGCCGATGGAAACAACTCTTGGTGACATTGATATGAAGACTTTGTGGCATCAGCGAGACACTGTTAGTGTCTCACCGAGATGACAACAAAGTTGGTTTCTTCTGACCGAGCGATGACTATCTACTTGACTGGTATTCGGCCAATCATAGGAGCCGAAGTGGAACCATTGGGAGACAGTTTGTTGTGATGGTTCTATGAGGAAGCTCAATGGACATGGAACAATATGGATATACTCTGTGATTGCAGATTGTGATCGGTTGGTTGGATCGACAGATTGCTGGGTGATCGTATGATCAGTAAATGTTTTTCTAAACTGTAAAGACTCTAACTTGAAGGTTCCTATACAAGATTGTTCATGGTGAATGCTGCTATAAATAGACACCAGAAAGATAAGTCTGAAATTTGTATGTAATCTTTATTGCTGTTATACAAAGTGATTTCTCTTGGTGTGGTGGGTTCTTCTCCCGTAAGGGTTTTCCCACGTATATCTGGTGTTCCTGTGTGATTTTCAAATACTTTGTTTCTGTTATTTACTTCATAGTGCATCTTAGTCGAACTGTAATTGAAAAATTAAAAGTATATCTACATTCTTCTCTAAGGTATTGACATTAGGAAAATTTATTCTGCATCTGATTTTCCTTACAAGTGGTATCAGAGCCTAGCCAGTTGTGTTACCCTTGTGGGTACGTTGGGTTTTTTGAGTCAATTCTATTCAATGGGACTCTTGTAGAGTTTGTTATTTCTGCTTACAGGTTGAGATGGCTAGCATATCTGGAAAGTTTGAATTATAGAAGTTCAACGGCAGTAACTTTGAGTTGTGGAAACTCAAGATGGAGAATCTTCTAGTTAATCATGATCTATGGCTTGCAGTGTCTAGAACTAAACCTACAGGCATGAAGCAAGAAGATTGGGACCTTGCAGATAGAAAGTCTAAGGGGCTTATAAGGCTCTATTTGGAAAACTCAGTTCTTCTAAATGTGCATGAGGAGAAGACTACCTCTTCTTTGTGGAAGTGACTGGCATCTATTTATCAGGGGAAGTCTTTGGTGAATAAACTGTTCCTGAGGAAGAAGTTGTATTCTTTGAGAATGCAGGAAGGAGGGTCTGTGGCTGATCATTTGAATGCATTTAATATGCTAATTGCTCAATTGACATCTGTTGGTGTAAAAATTTAAGAAGAGGATCGATGTATGCTATTATTGTGTTCTTTGCTAGACTCATGGGATCATCTAGTGATGGCTATTGGGAGTAAAACATCCAGCTTCAAGATGGAAGATGTTGTTGGTTCTTTGCTGTCAGAAGACATGAGAAGGAAATCTTCTAAGATGGCGAAGGAAGCTCTTGCTATTAGAGGAAGACCAAAAGAGAAAGGCAAGAAGAAGGACAAGAAATCAAAATTGAAATCAAAGGGGAGATCAAAGTCTCTTGGCAAGAAGTCCAAGGTGAAATGTTGGAACAGTGGGCAACCTGGTCATGTCCGAAAGGATTGTAAAGAGGAAAAAAAGAAGAAGAAAGGCTCTTCTGATAATGGTTCTGCTCATAGTGATGGTGACGCCTTCATTGCAGCCTTGGCTACTGAGGCATCAGATGATGTCTGGCTGATTGATTCTGGAGCATCTTTCTACATGACATCTCATAGAGAATGGTTCACGAAGTATGAAGAATACAATGGTGGAAAGGTGTACCTAGAAAGTGATTCAACTATAGAGATTGTTGGCCGTGGAAGAGTTAGAATACAATTCCCTGATGGCAGAGTGAAGGGAGTCAATAATGTAATGCATATACTAGGTCTGGCTCGAAACTTACTTTTTGTAAGTATGTTGAATGATATTGGAGTACAAGTCACATTCTCTGGAAATGGTTGCAAGATGACTAGAAGTTCAATGGTGCTGGCTAGAGGTGCTCGAATTGGTACCCTGTACAAGCTGGATGCACATACTGTTCAATGTAACAGTGTCTTTGGAAAGTCACTGAAAGCTACTCGTGGAGGTAAAGAGGGAAATATCCCTAATTATGTAAACTCTATGGAAGTAAAACTTCCAGCAGAGAAGACTATGCTCTGGCATCATAGGTTAGGCCACATAGGAGAAAAAGGTTTAAAAACCTTGAAGAATAAAAACCTGGTTGAGGGGCTTAAAGATTGTAATCTCGAATTTGAATTATGTGAGCATTGTATATATGGAAAGTAGCACCGTGTTTCATTTTATTCCAGTCATCATAAATCTTCTGGTTTGCTAGATTATATTCATTCGGATGTATTTGGTCCAGTGGATGTTCCTTCTTTGTCTAAGTCAAGATACTATGTGTCGTTTATTGATGATTACTCAAGAAGAGAATTTGTATATTTTTTTGAAAAGTAAATCAGAAGTATTCAGCCAGTTTAAAGAATTTAAAAATCTTGTTGAAAATCATACTGGTAGAAAAATAAAATGCTTAAGGACTGATAATGCCAGTGAATTTTGTTTTGATGAATTTGAAAGATAATGTAAAGACCGTGGAATTAAAAGACACAAGACTACACCTTATACTCCACAATAGAATGGAGTTGCAGAAAGATTCAATACGATAGTAATGGAGAGAGCATGAAGTATGCCCAGTAGTGCTGGCTTAGAGGAGAAATTTTGGGCTGAGACTGTATCTACTGCATGTTACCTAATAAATCATTCTCCAAATTTTTCTCTTGTTGAGAAAACACCTTTAGAAGCATGGTCTGGTAAGAAGCCCTCTCTTAGACATGTTCGTGTTTTTAGCTGTGAGGCATATGCTCATGTGCCGGATGTGAAAAGATATAAAC
Source organism: Sequoia sempervirens (assembly GCA_007258455.2). Classification (NCBI taxonomy): domain Eukaryota; kingdom Viridiplantae; phylum Streptophyta; class Pinopsida; order Cupressales; family Cupressaceae; genus Sequoia; species Sequoia sempervirens. Next base: position 429,417,375 of record VDFB02075321.1, on the reverse strand, counting down.
TAGAGAAAAAGGATATCAAATGTATTTTTATTGGCTATAGTGTTGTCATAAAAGGATACAAGCTTTGGAATCCTGATACAGAGAAGGTTGTATATAGCAGAAGTGTAATCTTTCATGAGCTGAAACCTTCCAATTTGGATCTGCAGTTAGAGACAAAGTCAGAAAACAATAAGGATGTAGCATTAATTCCTCCTACACCAGAGAAAGAGGAATTGAGAATTCAAAATGTACTTGAAATTGAGGAGAGCTCAAGCAGTTATGAAAGTTCTGAAGAAGAAGAACCTCAGCCTCAGCAAGTGAGGAGGTCAACCCATGAAAGAAAATAACCAGATAGGTATGGGTTCTCTCTGATTGATTCTACTTGTTCCTATGCTTTAATTTCTAGCACTGATGAGCCTAGGACTGTGAAAGAGGCATTTAAAATGTCTGATTCAGAATCTTGGTTGGAATCCATGAATGAAGAGATGGCATCATTAGATAAGAATGAAACTTGGAGTCTAGTGCCCTTGCCTAAAGGTAGAAAGGATGTTGGCTGCAAATGGGTATTTAAGAATAAAATTGGTCTAGATGGCAGTGTAGAAAAGTACAAGGCGAGACTGGTTGCAAAGGGTTAATCCCAAGTAGAGGGAATCGATTATGGGGAAATATTTTCTCCTGTAGCAAAGCTGACATCTATCAGATTTCTTTTGTCACTTGCAGCAATGTATGACTTAGAGGTCGAACAGATGGATGTGAAGACAACATTTCTTCATGGTGATCTTGAAGAAGAAATTTATATGTCCCAGCCAGAGCACTTTGTTGAGAAAGGTAAAGAAAAAATGGTATGCAAATTAAAAAAGTCTATGTATGGGTTAAAGTAGTCACCTAGAATGTGGTACCATAAATTTGATACTTTTGTATTGTCTTTGGGATTTGTGAGATCAAAATTTGATCACTGCGTATATTATAAAGCTGAAAGTGATTGAGTACTTGTTATTGCTCTCTATGTTGATGATATGTTGTTCATAAGCAATAGTAAGCTAATGATTTATGATCTTAAGTCTTAGTTGTCTGCTAAGTTTGAAATGAAGGATCTTGGTGCAGCAAGGTATATTCTGGGGATGGAGATAACCAGGGATAGGAAGAATAGAAAACTATGGCCTAGTTAGAGTAAGTATATCAGGACTGTTCTTGAGAGATTTTGTATGAATGATTGCAAACAGCTAGTGGTTCCAGTCTTGCAGGGAATGAAGCTATCTGTTGAGGACTATCCAAAATCTCCTACTGAGATGGAGGACATGACTAGTGTACCCTATGCTAGTGCAATTGGTATTCTCATGTATGCAATGGTCTATACAAGGCCAAACATTTCCCAAGCAGTGGGAGTTCTTTGTTGATTTATGGCAAATCTAGGAAGAACACATTGGGATGTTGTGAAGAGAGTGTTTAGATATTTAAAGGGAACTTCAGATTTTGCTTTGTGCTACCATGGGAACTTGGTTGAATCACAAAGGACTCTCAACATTCGTGGATATGTAGATTCTGATTGGGTAGGGGATATTAACAGTAGGAGGTCCACCAGTGGATACATTTTCATGTTGAATGGTGGTGCAGTGAGTTGGATGGGTAAGCGGCAGGCTGTAGTCGCTTTGTCCACTATGGAGGTTGAATACATGGCAGCTACTCATGCTTGTAAAGAAGCAGTTTGGTTAAAACATTTGTGTTCTAACATTGGTTTTGATGTAGGGGAAATAACTATTTTATGTGACAGTCAGAGTGCAATTTGTCTGGAAAAGAACCCTACTTTCCATGCAAGGATGAAACATATTGATGTAAAATACCACTTTGTACAAGATATGGTTGTGGATGGAAAGGTCAGTATGGAAAAGGTTGATACTCTAAAGAATGTTGTAGATTCATTGACGAAGCCAGTGAGCACAGACAAGTTCAGGTGATGTGCCAATTCTATGGGCCTTAGTTCCCATGATTTTTAGTAAGTTTTATTGTGCTCTAGAGGTGCTTGTGTGATCTTCGTCCAGTCGGAGATTGTAGGAAAAGTATGCCTCAATCATCACAGGCTGAAACCTCCATTGGAGTCAAGTTGGTGTGACAGCTCAAATGTCTGGCCGACTAGCAGTTTGGAACATCATGTTTTGTATAGGTCGTTGTGACCTAGCTTTTGTCTCACCAAAAGTTTTCACTATGGAGTCTATCGCTGTGACAAGAAGCAATCATTGTAACCTCTGACCGCGTGGAGACCTCTGGCCGACAGGGCATTCAATCAGGCATTGAGGAGACTCATAGCGACCGGGGGGCTTCAGAGTGACTTCAACACTCGAGAAGAAGTCCCAGTGAACTGTGAATGTCTCACCGATAGGAATACATATGATGTCTTCACGATAACATAAAGATCTCAGTGTGAGGTCTTAGCGATAGATGAAAGTCATGCCGACGAGGAAACACTCGGGAGTCATCGATGTAACACTAAGGTTTCGTTATGAAGTCTAGGCGAAGTGTTAATATCTCGCTGATGTTAAATTTTTCTCTCAGTGTGACTCTTGGTGACAAGTGGTGGTCCCAGTATAACTTAAAGACCTCAGAGTATAGTCTTCGGTATAGGTCTTGGCGAACAGTGGTCATTGGTGTAACATATATGTGTTCGATAAAAACTCTTGGAGAAGGTGTTAAGTCTTGCCGACTGGTGATTGGAGCTCAGCATAACATGTGACTTCGGTATAACCTGAATGACTTGGCGTGAGGTCCTGGCGAAGAACAATACTCTTGCCAAATGGTAAACTAACATCTATGAGATTTTTTGGACCTTGCTATGATGTCCTGGTGAAAGCGATAGGTCTCGCCGACTATTTGGTGCTTCGGTGTAACACATGAAGGCTCGTTGAGATGTCTTGGCAAGAGCAATAGTCTTGCCGAAAGGAAAACTAAAGCTGATACCAGTTGTAAGCTTGATGAAACTTCTTGCCAATGGAAATGACTCTTGGCGACATCGATATGAAGACTTTGTGGCATCAGTGAGACACTGTTAGTGTCTCACTGAGATGCCAACAAAGTTGGTTTCTTCTAACCGAGTGATGACTATCTACATGGCTGGTATTCAGCTAATCAGAGGAGCCAAATTGGAACCGTTGGGAGACAGTTCATTGTGATGGTTCTGTGAGGAAGCTCAATGGACATGGAACAACATGGATATACTCTGTGATTGCATATTGAGATCGGTTGGTTGGATTGACAGATTGTTGGGTGATCGTATGATCAGTAAATGTTTTTCTAAACTATAAAGACTATAGCTTGAAGGTTCCTATACAAGATTATTCATGGTGAATGCTGTTGTAAACAGACACCAAAAAGATAAGTCTGACATTTGTATGTAATGTTTATTGCTGTAATACAAAGTGATTTCTCTTGGTGTGGTGGGTTTCTCTCCCATAAGGGTTTTTCCACGTATATCTGGTGTTCCTATGTGATTGTCAAATACTCTGTTTCTATTATTTACTTCATAGTGCATCTTAGTAGAACTATAATTGAAAAATTAAAAGTATATCTACATTCTTCTCTGAGGTATTGATGTTAGGAGAATTGTTTCCGCATCTGATTTTCCTTACAACTTTTTGGATGACATTGGGTGTGATGTACTTCATAAGTGTGATCTATCTTAGCATATTAAATTCCTCTTAGTGGCTTGATGTGACACACTGCATCCCCTAAGTTGTGAATATACTATTCTTTGATTGGTCCTCTCTTGGAGACATTAAATACAATGTTCACTAAGTGATACACCTTGCATGAACTTAATAAGACTCCTTTGAACATTTCTTTTGCATTTTACATTTTTTCATTCACATGGCCACCTTGCATAATGCAGCTTGCATGCTTGTGATACCATCCTACTTGATCATGAGTTTTAAGCATGAAAAGCTATGCTTGTCTCATGAAGCACAAACCGACAATTTCCTTTGTGGAACCTTATTAAAGTTATCAAGGGGTATAACTTTGATGTGGTTGAGTAGGAAGCCCATTCTATGGCATGACTTTCCCCATAGCCACCTACATGTTTGTAAGTACATACCAACTGAGTGTATATATTTCAGCTTTCGGTCCTTCTCTCCTGGTGGACTACCATGAGTTTCGTCACCCCAGAGTGCGTGTGTTTTCTTTTTGGGACAAACAACCTAGATCTAATCCACAACTAGCTAGAAAAATGATCAAAGCTTGATCTGACTTTTCCTTTTCCTTTTCCTTCTCTCTTTCTCTCTCACACACATGTGTTCCTTTTTTCTTATTTTTAGTTTTCCATGGGATCTTCACCTAGGGGGCTTGATCATCCCTCTTAATAGTTGTTGTCTCATCCTACTAGTATAAGTGCATTTGGATCCCTCTCAATATGCATGACCAGTTTAGTGTGAGTTTGAAGCAATTTCATTCTCTCACTAAAATGGGGGCTAAATGTACCATAGAAAAATGGATATTTGACATTTTCATGGTATTTTAGTTCTTTCTCTTATGATGCTTGACCTATTTTTCTTTGATTTAATGTGGCAATGTTACTTATGCATTCAAATTAGGTCCTGAATATTAAAATTGCGATGTCTTGTGAAGGTGTTGTGAAATGTTGTAACACATTTCTACACTTTTCAAGACTCTTCTTATTATAATTCATCTAAAATTCATCTTTTTATCCATTATCAAGTCTTATTTCAAAGTGTTGTAAACTCTTGTAACAAGCTTTCATGATTTTTTAGGCTTGTCATCACCAATTACACCTTTCTTATGCTTTATTTGGCCCCTTATTGTACTTATAGGCCTTAATTATGTGTGTTTTTTAATACAAATTTGACAAACAACATTAAAAGCAACTTAATTCCCAACACCCACTTGCAAGCCTAGAGTGGGACTCATTCGCCATGGGTGGTGAATGAGTCCCTCTTGGCTCAAAATTCAAAATAATTTCAAATTTCTTTTGGGATTTTATTCATTAAGACCTTATGTTGGCCCATGATGTATTTTTGGGTAATTAGGGTTTTGTTGATGGGTGTTTTATGCACTTTCTCAACACAGGTAATGCATAGGTGCATCACCTCTCTTGAAAGACAATCTCCAAGAACGAGTTGTTGAAAATCACCCCAAGGTCTCTCAGATGTCAGGTCATGACGTGCATGGAATTTCTCAGTTGATGTTTGATGTGATTTTGTTGGTAATCACAAGGTGGCTTATGGAGTTTGATTGAAAGTGAGGTGAATTTTAAAATGGAGTTCCTAAGATAGGAAGTTAATGTGCAATTTGTTGCAGGTTTGAACAACAATATTAAACTCCTATTTTGGATTGAGATTTGGCTTTACAATGTGCAATGAACCTTAGCATAGGTTATTTATTAAAAAAAATGAAAAAGGGTTGGGAAGAGAGAAGGTTCCTAGATCTAAAACTAGCAATGGATAGTGATCATGGGGGTTCTACTACTGACAGCCTTCCCAAAACATAATTTCACTTAACCAGATTAACTCATAGCATCATGAAACTTGTGCAAGCTTCTAAGGACTACAAATGTTCAATCATTCATTCACCATACACATTCATGAATAAAAGATAGAAGTCTGGAGCACCAGACTAACTTTACACAGTTGTATACCATTAGTAAACAACAAAAAGTATGGACAAGAAAGGCATCAACACAACAAAAATCTACACAATCATTGAACAACATCAACTACTGTACCAAAGCAAACTAAACCATGAAGAACAAAAAAGTAAATCTATCTAAATCAACTAACTATGGGAGATGAACCATGTAACATGCAATAGAAACTCAAGAGTCCACCAAAAGCCAATGAACTTCTATTAAAATTTTTGCAGCATGCCTTTACATCAACTCAAATCTCTTTTGAAAATGAGAGGAGACCCCCTATTTATAGTGTTCAAAAAGAAAAATTAGTGGCCAAGATTGATTTGCATTGTGTGGCCAAGATTCACTACAAAGTAGGGTCTCACCTACCCCCAAATATATTACAATTTAAAATTACATTCTTGTCTTTTCCCTAGTTTTTCCTCATATTACAACACTATAGAAAAATTGTCTTTTGTTGATTTCCCTTTTACTATAGCTATTTTGTGAGGAACTCAACTTCATAACCAGATTTCCTTCACTCTTCTTGATTGTGGCATATTCTATAAACTTGAATATTAACCCCTGGAGCTTCCTCCATTCCAATATATCCAATTGTATCACTTGGAAGTTTAGCTATCTTGATTTGTTGGTGAGTATGCCAATCCTTGTCATACTTGGGTGTGGTCTTCATTACTTGCTCGGGCTTGAGAGAAGACTCTTGCAACGAAGCCCGATAAATCAAGTGTTAGTGCATCCGTGGTTCCACTTTCTAACTTCTTTTGGAAGTATGGCTCTAACTTATCCACATCCAACTCACTTGTGGGCATATCAAGATCTTTCAACAACTTCAAATACTTTGTACAATCTTCTATGACTTCCTTAGCCTAATAAATGTCCATCTCTACCTCATGGAACACCCATTCCAATACCTCCTTTTGATGATCCAGGCTCAACTTCCATGTTTCGATGAGCCACTGGTCATCTTTCACCAAGTTAAGCTCCTTCTCCCAGAATCTATCTAGTATCTTGAGGATGGTCTCAAGTTTGGGGTACGTGATTCTATATAAATTGGGGAAGTCAGTGAAAAACTTCCTTATACCTTCAAGTATCCTTAACACCTCTAGGAACTTATTGGTGGTCTTAACTGCATGTCTTAGGCCCATACTGTCATTGTAGAGGACTTTCCCAAACCAATCTTCTATGGCCTTTGTCCAATTTTTTCTCTTCGCAAGCTTGTCAATTTTCTCCTTGGACAAAAATTGTAGTGGTGTGGAGGATTTTGTAGGGAGCTCTTCCATCGATGACCATTGTTGGATATATGTTTTCAAATTAGAAACTTGTGCCTTCAATTCCTCCTTGGAAATATTATCCTTGTGCATTTGATGTACTATTGTAGCAAAAGACTCTTGGAGATGATCTATTTTCTATTCTCTAGTTGTTGTTCCCAAGTTGATGGTGGAGACGGTATAGCCCACCCCTTCTTCACCCACAACTGGCATGGAAATTTTCATGGTACTAGATCAGGAAGCATCCATGGTCAGCTAGGATCTGACTTTAGGCTCTTTTTCTTTATTTGTGCTTATCTAAGCTCGAGCCAAGATGGCCTCCAACCTTGCCCTTGGATCCTTTAATGTTGGGGTTTTCTTTTCCAGCTGTTTCTCAAGCCACTCAGGAATCTGAGATTCCCCCTTTGGTCATTCATGACCTCTTTCCTCCTCACGGGTGTGTCGGATCTCAATTTCTTTATTTCTCGGAGCCTCTTGCTCTATTCTTCCTTCCTCCTCATCAGATTCTTGAATAAATACTATCTCTTTGTGTGGGGACTTAGAGGTAGCATGCCTTTTGAGGTTGTCTCCCACTTTAGTTTCCTTTTCTTCTTCTTCATCATGTCCATGCTCCTCAGATTGTTCCATTTTTGGGCTCTTATTAGTTTCAGACTCTTCTTCAGGTTTATCTTCTTTATTTTCCTCTTCTTCATGCTGAGGTGGCACATCTTCTTGCTCTTTATTTTCTTGCTCTTCTTGTTCTTTTGAGAAAGCTATTTCTTCATCGCGTTTGGGGATTTCATCCATGCTCCCTAGTTGGAGGTTCAGTGTCTTCTTCCATTTTATCACAACATTCCTTTTCTTCCTTGGAAGGTGGTATTTCCACTTCCTTCCCAACATCCCTAAGTTGTTGGGCCAAATCCTCTTCAAGGTCTGCATCAAAGGTTTCTACAATATATTTGGGGCCATCCTCTTCTTCATCACCCTCAAAGGACTCTATTTCTTCTCCCTTGTGGACCACCTTATCAATTTTCAAATGTTGGTGCTCTGGGTGTTCATGGTAGTCATCTGCTTCCTCCTCCAATTCCTTTGCTGCTTCCTTTTCTTGCCTCTCTAACTCCTCAGAAATTCACATTGTAGCCTTCATTTCCGATGGTTTAGTCGAAGGAGTTGAGGTAGGAATGTTGGAAAGAATCTATTCTAGGGAAACTTGAATAGTTGGATTCATCAACACTCCATACAGCTCTGTAGGAACATTCTGCATATGTCGGGAGAATGCCTCTAGAAGTGAGAGAGAGGGAATTGGTATTATTTTTGTTTCTAATTGGAGAGATGTAGTTGGAGGCATGGAAGCATAGGAAAGTAGAGAAGTGGTGGTGGAAGAAGAGTCTATGGTCACAACTTGCATGATAGGTGGAGAAGAGGCAAGGTGGACCAAGATATCCACTATAGGCAGAGAAGTAGCAACTATCACCTAAGAAGCAAGTGGAGGAAGCAGGTGGAGATTTTGGTTGTTCAGCCTCCATTTCCTCTCCCTCGTGAAGTGGATCTTCTTGAATGGTAGGCATCTCTATGAAATTTTGATCTCTTATGTTTCTTAGAAGGTTCTCCCTCTAAAGCTTTTCTCGTGTACACCTTAGGTTTGGGCTGTTGCTCAGTAGCTTATTTACTCTTCCTTGACCTAGTGGATGGAGGAGATTTTGAAGTCTCTCCTGATGGGACAGTAGTTGTCCCACTATCTGTTTCACTTGTAGGCTCTTCCTCAAGTCCCTCATAGGTCAAAGTGACCCCTTGCTACTTTAATTGGGAAATTTTCTCATCAATCCATTATTTTTTTCTAGCCTCGACGGGCTTGGTTAGAATATCGAGGTCATTAACCTCTTGCTCATCCTAGTTAATTAGTGGTAGCGGGAGATTGGCAACTACATTGTACCGAGGATCCATTACTGTATTTTCATCTTCTGCTACCTGATCTAGTCAGGGAACAAGTTGATCTTCTTTAGGAAATATGTTGTCATTCACATATAGTGCCTCATTCGCACTTCATTATCATCTTTGAAATTAGCCCAAAAGTCCTCAACGCTCTGTAGATGGGTGTATTCAGGTCCAACCGCCTTCTTGATTTTACCATAAGTGTCCATTCGTAGTCAGTCAGTGTGGAACCTCAAGTGATACTCCATGAGGTCTTTTTCTAAATTGTCATCACACTGGGATGTGTAGAGTTCATATAGCCCTTGGTTGAAGAAAAGGGGATAATTAATCCCAGCCTTATGCTTGCTTCTCAAGAGAGCATGTACCTATCATAGTTTCCGAGAGAGTTCTAACAATATTATCCAGTCATTGGGATATCAGGGCAACTTGTATTATTTCTCTGAAAATCCTTCAACACGGATGCAGGTGAACTTCGAATACTGAATGAGTAAGAAGGTAAAATGTTTAAGGAATGCATTAGAACTATGAGAGACTCTTCTTTTGAAGTCACCCCCAAGCAATCTTATAATATGACCTATGAAAGTGCCATTAACTCTACAGTAATCCCTCTTGAAGTTTTTAAATTGTAGTTGAGGGTACTTATCATAGAATTCCAACTCCTTTCCTGATTCTTCATCTGGAGCTCTGAATAAGCCTTTGTATTGCATCTATTGGGCTAATTCATAGACCAAGTAAGATGTCATGTAAAATTTGGAGGTCTTCTTTACAACCATAAATTGCTCGTGGAAGCAATCACTAATTATCCCCGCCCAATAGAACTTGGATTCTCCATGGAGAATCTCTTCAACGAAGTACAACATCTATTATTGGAAGTAGACCATAGTTGGAAGGCCCATTAATCTGCTTAATAGGGTCACCAAATAATGGTAATCCTCATAAAAGTCTCTACAAAAGAGCTCCTAGGTAACCTTTACAGCACTGCCCCTCTTCTCCTTCAACTAGTACTAATTAATAAGTCTTTTACACTTGAGGGGGTCTTGATCCCACATAGCCTTGCCATCATCCATGGTTGGCACTTCCATTTCTTCGAAGGTAGGGATATGAGGGTGATGAGTGTAGGAGGAAAGCCTATAGCTTTGGCCAACCCATTGCTTCTGATATTTCTTGCATTCTCGGTTGTAGTGCTGATTTGGACCCTTTGCTTAAATTCATCGATGTCTACATGTTTCATGTTTGTATCTTTGATCTCTTTCCAAGTTGTGGTGATCTTGAGTTAAGAGGTTCCCCTTGGAACTTATATTTCATTTGGTCCTTGTCGTCTTTTCCATGGGGTGCCTTCACTATTTTCTTTCCTTTTTCCTTCTTTGTGGCTGCTCCTAAAGGTCCTCCACATGATTCCATATATACTACAGGTGAAAAAGAGGTGATCACAATCAAGCATGAAAACATGGGGAAAATTAGCCAAAACCCTACAAAAAGAGTTAGATTGGACAATTCAGCATTTGAGAAATCTATCATATCATCCAGAGTGACACTAGTAGTTCATAAGAGGGATTTTGACTAATTCAGGCCCCAGCGGTTGAAATTCCCTAGGCTAATGGTTGTTTTAGAGTTATTGCAAGAGGGATGGAAATTAGGGCACAACGACCCGCCTGTCTTGACCCGCCTTTGTGTTTGGTAAATTTGTGGGGTCCATTGAGGAGAGTGTCCTATTTGGGCATGTGGGTCGAACTCAACTTAGTGATTCAAAGGAATACAGATCATCATTTGAGTGATCAGAATCAGAAAGGGGATTTGTTGTTAGGAGTTTGTCGTTCAAAACGTCTCTAGCAAGACATCATACTAGGGCGGAGTTCTGACAGGTGGGACCCTCGGGTCTGGGAGGCGCTAGCAGAGCTCCCTTTTTGATTAGGAACTTCGGGTCAAAAAGGGCAGAGGCTACTAAACAATTGTCCTTGGAAACAACAAACAACATGTAGAGGTCTAATGGGAGCCACATGAGGAATTGGGCCTGACAAAGAGTTTGGCCTTTGTGTAACTTCATTTTTTTCATTTGGGGATCCAAAGGCCATGGTAAGGTGGGGTCTCGAGCACCAGAAGGACGAAGGAAGTTTTCCTCATCATTACGGTGGTGATGGGATGGACTCCCGATGAAAGTGACTCGACACAATGGATCTGTCAAACTTTGAGCACTTAGCAATTTCCACTTTTCATTTTGACAGTCATTGACAGAGTGAGGTCCTAGAGGGAGGAACGGCGTCCCTCAGAAGCTGTAAGAAATGACGTCTCCACTACGACAGCCTATAGATGGAGGTTCGCTAGGCGGGACCCGAAAAGGTGTTGGGCGATTGGTCATTTGTTCATAAAGTTAACCGGTAAAGGAGGAGTCAAGGTCCGAGAGTCAGACGACGGGGTCGGGAAAGCCGCCTAAGATAGCAAGATGAAAATTTCGTTTGGGGATCCAAAGGCCATGGTAAGGTGGGGTCTCGAGCACTAGAAGGACGAAGGAATTTTTCCTCATTGTTACGGTGGTGATGGGATGGACTCTCGATGAAAGTGACTCGACACAATGGATCTGTCAAACTTTGAGCACTTAGCAATTTCCACTTTTCATTTTGATAGTCATTGACAGAGTCGGGTCCTAGAGGGAGGAAAGGTGTCCCTCAGAAGCTGTAAGAAACCATGTCTCCACTACGACAGCCTGTAGATGGAGGTTCGCTAGGTGGGACCCGAAAAGGTGTTGGGTGATTGGTCATTTGTTCATAAAGTTAACCTGTAAAGGAGGAGTCAAGGTCCGAGAGTTAGACGATGGGGTCAGGAAAGCCGCCCAAGATAGCAAGATGCAAACGAAATTCTACCAACGAAAATCCACTAGGCATGATCCAATATAAGCCTAGACTTAAGATTTATCCATCATGAGTTTTAGGGGTAATCAGCGGGATGAAACTTGAGCGTTAGAAAGCTGAGGTTAGAAAGTCGATTAGAACAGTGGATCATTAGCGGCATCGCTGGAATGTAATCCCATGGGGGTGGATCCAAGTGGCTCTGATGACTTCATTTTAGTTTGAGCCTTTTTCTAAGTTTAAGCGGCGAGGGGATGGGAGCTTCTTCTGATGTCAGACCCGAAAGAGAGGTTTGTCATTTGCAAGTTTATCTTTGTTTTCAAGTTCTAATGACAGCGATGGGACTACGCGAGTCCATAGAGGATGAATGCTCTAGTTGAAGAACAACACTAGGGAGTTGAGGTTCTATGGTCATCTTGTGGGTGATTTGTGAAGTTTACCAGGATTTCATCATATGGGTTTTTTCTTCCAAATTCCTCAGCTTTACAAGAAATTAAAGAAAAACATGGAGCAGAGCATGGGATAGTGAACTCACCTCAAGAACCCAATGAAGAAGGTGAGGAATCAGCAGGAAAATGACTTTGAATCATCAAGGGAACCTATCAGGCTCGAAAGGCGGCGTCGGTAGAAGGCTCTGGCTCGTTTTGACTATCTCTCTAAGTGACTGACTATTGAAAATGATAGGTGAGAATGGACTATTTATAGAAATTCCCTCATTAAATGCACCTCATAATGTGGGTATGGTGGGTTCAAAGGTTGGTAAGCTATAAATTTGAAAATGGTCACAGGTGCACCGGGATGTGACTGTCGGGCGGCAGTGGGGTGAAAGTCGTTTGATAGTTCGGCAATAAATAGTCAGCAATGGGAAACCCGGGTTTTGATGGTCAGAAAGTTGTCCAACAAATGCCATTAGGTTGATAGTGATGAACGAACGACATTGGAAGCATCAAATTCCAGTGGGTGGAAAGATGACAGGGAAAGGCCATTCAAAAGTTAGCCATATGGGAAACAACGAACACCTCAGCGGGTCCCGGAGGATGGAAAGCTACCGAAAGAAGGTCATTTAAGATAGTTGTGAGGCAACAAAAATCCAAGAGGGGAAACTTGGCAGGGTGGACCCAATGGGCCTCATGGACGCCAGCTACAAAATGCCAAGGAAAATAGCTAGTGGGATTCTGCAAGGACTTAGGACTTCGAGAATTTGAGGGGGAAAAAAAGGGTCAAGTCAAGATGAACTCTTTAAGCTCAGTGATCATTTTGAACACTAAATAGGGGTCATGAAAAATGAGGTGGCAATAAAAATGACCCGGCGAGTCAAAGGAAAGAGGGGGTCCTTGTTCTGTATGGGGCATGTGTGTTGAAGGCACAACAAATGGTGATGTTGTTGGGGAACACTCCCAAGCATTCTAGGGATAAATGCTCATTCATAACCCAGAATCTCTGGTTTTGCAGACCAGGGGCTGACTTCCAAGAGTGAACTAGGAGAACGGGGTCCTTAGTTGAATCAACCACAAATTGTGACAAATGATTGTTAATCTAACTGAGCAAGCTACATGAATCGTCCAACCCCAAAAGTAACCTAGACATTGCCCCGCTACCAGGCAGGTGTCCATAGCCCTAGCAGAGTTTTCGCTATGACCTCAAGGATATTTCTCTACTACCACCTAGGCATCCATAGCCCCGGTAGAGTTATCCGCACACCCATACAATTGCTTGATTTCAACATTTTCTTTTTATTTTCTTTCTATTTTCTCTCAATACTTCTTTTAACACTTTATTATATTGCTCAACTGTGCAAGCATTGAAGCTCACTATGGGCTTGGGAACCATAGTGGCCACTAGAGTAGACTTGATATTTTTTACTCACTAGGTCGTCATAATAGCCGCTATACAACTCTTTTGAAACAATTAATATGTATTTTGTGAGATGAACGTAAAGGAGGATTCAACCAAGGGTCGAGTTCTAAGGGAGAGTTCAAATGAGGAAATCATTCTAAGGTAGCTGTCAGAGACCAATGATTGAGAGTGAATATTTAGCCTAAGAACACTAAAGATGGATAGTAGAATGAACTGTTCATTGAACAAGCACAACCACCACAACATAAACGAAGAACACCCTCATCAAAACAAATAGCCAAGAAATGAGCAAAAAAAAAGCCAGCAAAGTTGTAAGACAAAAGAAAACCTGAAAGCAACCTAAACTAACCTATATACAAGTATTTATAGGAGAGCAGCTCGAAAGAGCTCAAACTTGGAAGTAATGCTTTAGATGCTGCCCATTGACAGGTAACAGGACATCTTCACCAGTTAGGGTCTTTAGGCAGAAAACATTGTCTCCAATAATTTTAGCAATCTGAAAGGGGCCAAGCCAGAGCTTGTTGAATTTTTCATGTCCCCCTTTCTTCTCATGGGATTTGTCCCAACATAGGACTAAATCAACTATTCAAAAGGCCTTGATTTTGGCTCAGTGATCAAACCATCTCTTGACTACACCTTGATGTTTGGAAATTTTTTCCATTGCACTATCTCATACTTCTAAATGTAATAGGTCAGCCAAGTGAGCTTCTCTACGATCCCCTTCTTCATAGAAGTCATTGATGAACTGGAGGGTGGGGATTTTTAAGTGGATTGGGAATATAGGCTTGAGGTCATAAACAAGGTGGAATAGGGAATCACCAAAGGTAGCCTTATGGTGTGTGTGATCTTCCCAAAGGGAAAAACGGAGCTAGGTATGCCAGTCATTGGGATTCCTATCAAGCAATTTCTTAATCACAGTAATCAAGTTCTTGTTTGTGGATTCTTTCAGGCCATTGCCCTGGGGGTAGTAGCTGGACAAAAATTTGAGGGAAATTTCGTAATCAAAAGCCCAACTAGCAAACTTGAGTGAGGAAAATGAAGGGCCATTGTCACACACTAATGCATAGGGGAAACTAAAATGATTTAATATAAAATTTCAAGAAAGTCATAACTACCTCTGTTGTGCATTTCCTACAAGCAATGGCTTCTATCCATCTAGTGCAATAATATGAAGCAATTAGAATGTACCTGTGTCCTACAGATGACGGTGGGCTTATCGAACCAATGAAGTTGAGACCCCATTGAGTGAACGGTCTCACCTCGAGAACTAGTTGCAACGATACAACAACATTCTTCTCTTTAGTTGTGGCGGTCTGGAATATGTGGCACATGTAGACATGGTTGTGAGCATCCTTGAAGACTCCCAACCAATAGTAACCTACCTGTAAGATCTGATGAGCAATGGAAGGACTAGATCCATGACCGGTGCCAAAATTTTCATGAAATTATGATTCCTCTTGTAGAGGATGGATCCCTACAACATGTAGCTACTTCTTTTCAGATGAAGAGCACATTTTTGAACTCCTTGCAGGTTGGGTGGGCACTTGTGGTTCAGAAAATAGTATACTATGTCATCGTACCTTTCCCCTAGGGAAACGTCTTCAAGCTGGTATTACTGAGCTATACTTAGTTTAGGTCCTGCTTCAACTGTTGTCTCGACAATGGTTCGGGTGAGTGCTTGCCCTCTTACTAACTTCATGGGATGAATTTCTATGTCGTATTCCTATAACAGGGTAACCCACTTTTCTCTTTGTTCTCCCATCTCATTTTGCATGAGCAGTGTCTTCACTGCAAGGTCGGGGAAAATAACAAACACTTTATTTTGCAGGATGTAATGCCTAAACTTCTTAACTCCTCAGAGTAGAGCATACTATTTTTTTTTCCACATTTTGATATTGCAGCTCAACATCCTTGAAGGGAGCACTTGTGAAGGTGATTGGGTGCTCATTTCCATCATTATCCTTTTGAGTCAGGATGCTAGCACATGAGTGATCTAAAGCAAAGGAGTAAATGCAGAATGACTTCAGATAGTCTAGGCTAACCAGAACAAGTTCCTCAACAATTTATTTCTTAATTTCTTCAAAGGATTGCTTTTCTTTTGGGGTCCACTCAATCTTAGCATCCTATTTCAACATAGCATTAAGTGGCTTCATGATCTCAGCAAATCCTGTGATGAACTTCCTGACAAAATTGATCTTTTCAAAGAATGACTTCAATTCTTTCTTGCTTCCTTTTAGCGGGATTTTTAGCAAAGATTGGATACACTCAGGATCAATGGAGATGCCTCATTCTGAAATAACATGCCCAACCAATTTCCCTTTAGTGACTCCGAAGATGCACTTCTTTGGGTTAAGGGTGTTGGCTTCTTCTATGGAATTTTTTTCCTTGATGTCAAAACTTGTTATACATTGGCATTGGCTACATTTGTTGGTTGGAATATTGGTTTACACCTAATGATATCTTCAGTTGTATTTGTGATTATCTCAATTCAATTTGAATACTCTTGGTTGGCATCTATATCTTCAATTGTATTTGTTACTTTGATTGGTTGGCATCTGGATCTTCAATTGTATTTGTTACTTTGATTTGACTAATCCTTTGGATTCATGTGCAGTTCATAGATAGGGTTTTGCTTTAATTTGTAGATGTTGATCACAATTGTTACATCAGGTGACAATATGTTCTTTTTAGAATAAAAGTTTGAAAGGGATAGTAATATTGAGATACATACTCTTGACAAACTAAGGTGATATCCAGGTTATCATTTTGTATATAATGATCTTACTTCCATTTTATCTCGGTTTCATATTTCCATGTATGGATTTGGCTTACATTGGATGGTAATAATGTTATTCACATTACACATGAATTCAACATTATATCGGGTTTCATTTTTGTGTTGCTCAAGTTATTCATATGTCATATATATATATACTTTGGCATCGAGTATTTCACATTGAAATACAATGTGTTGTTTTTATAGTCGGGCTGATCATGTTTTATATAGTTCATTTGAATTTTATTGTTATCGGCTTAGGCATTGGGAGACTTGGTTAGTCAATGACATATTTCACTTTGGCATTATTTAGTTGACATCGGTTATCATTTTGGAACTTTATTTGTATCAAGTTTGATGGTTGACATCGGTTATCACATTGGCACTATGTTAATTTGTGTCAGCCTAATCATAAAGTATATAATACTTTTTCTTGGACAATTGAAGGTAGAGAATGACTTAGTAGTGTTCATGACTCATGTGGATAATGATATACATGTGGATAGTGTGACTTGGCAATTAAGTTGGTAATTATATTGTCGGTGGTTTTAGACATGCACATGGATTTCAAATGGTATATAATATCATTTCATTCGGATTTGACATCATTATGCACTTGAGTTTAGTATTCAATTGAGTGAAGGAATAGGGAAAAACAACTTTTGTAATTATCATTTGGCTGAAGGTGAAACCCTAGCCTCCATCCAAAAATTATAGAGCTAGTATTGAGACTTTGATGGAATCTTGTCCAAGTTAGATGGAATGAAGGAAGGGATGGCAAGGTAGTTGTTTGTCTCACAGTTGGAAATGAAGGTACTCTTGAGATTTTTGTTTGACATTTGGCCGACATAAAATGAGGTAAAATCTTAGCAATATCTCTATTATTTTGAAATGAAGATTATAAAACAGTTTATCAATTTGCAATAAAAAAATAGTTACAGATAACTGCATTTGAGTTGTGATTACTTGAGTTTGAACTCGAGAGTTTCAATGATTTACATTGTTTATTTAAGCATGGATTTTAGCCATTGCTTGAAGAGGAAAAATTGTGAAAGATTGAAAAGGGAACTTGCAGAGTTACAATTGTGTTGTAAGAAAAAGAAAAAGAGGGTTTATATTGTATCATATCTCTGATTTCATACAGAGATAATACTCATAATTTTAGTTGTTTATACATTGTTTACTGTTATACACAATAAAAATTATAATGGGATACATTGAAAATTATCTTGTTGTACTCTATTGAGATTTTGTAATTGCACAAATATGCAGTTATAAAGTCCTAATAGTTTACATTGCTATTTGAAATTTTTTGGTAAAGGAGCTGGTTCTCCTATTGAAGTTGGTGCTTCATAATTTTTGGTGTTGAGTTGATGCTCTACCATTGTAACAAATTCGGTGCTCTTTTGAATGAATAAAAAGATCAATTTACAAGTGATTTTTTATACCCCATGAGGGTTTTTCCACTCAGAAAAATACTGTGTTATGTGATGAAATTTGTGCATTCTATTTTTAGTCCATGTTCTTAAATTTTTATGTTTCTCATTTCAATCACATTTCAATGAAAATTATTTGATACTTGAACAAATGTTTAAATATGTCATAAAAGTGTTCAAACTTATGCATAAAGTTGTGTGAAAATAAAGCAATGAAAAAGAATTGTTCAAGCAGTATTATATGAACAATTACAAATATGCTTTGGCATGGTTAAGTAAAGTCTTTGTGATCAATAATTCTATTGTTAAGGTTTGTTGACGTATCGATGTTCACTCTACAATTAAAAAGTTACATCCATGTTCATTCTGCAATTAAAAGGTTACATAAAATTGTTTCAAGGTTTTAGTTCAAGTTGTAAGTCAAGTTAAAACTGAAAATTTTATGATACTCTGATTCACATCCCCTCTTAGAGTATTTCATCTTCCAACAATTGGTATCACAGCGTAGGGTCCTCTGATAGTTCTAATCCACCTAGGTTAGATTATGGTTATTGGAAGTTTGTCAGTCATATCTCAAGTTTTGAAGTGTTGTGTCTAATATGGCAAAAGGTAGAAGGAATAAAGGAAAAATAAATTCACAGCAAAACATAAATCATCAAATTCTGCCTAAATCTTATATGAATAGTAATGAAGAAGAAGTCATATACAATAGTTCTATGAAATGGTAAAATATCCTAGATCTGGAACACCTTAGTTTGAAGCTACAAATTTTATCTTGTGGAAATCTAGGATGGAAACTTATGTATTTCCTTTAGGGTTTGAAGTGTGGGCTGTAGTCGAAAGAGATTGCACTGCATCTGCAACATCTTCTTCCACACCTGAGGAGATATAAGCTCTTGAATTCAATGCCAGAGCTATAAATGCTATTTTTAATAACCTGCCAAGTAAAGTCATTACAAAAGTAATTCATTGCAATAGTGCAAAAGAAATTTGGGATAAGTTGATTGAAATGAATTAGAATGGTGAGTTGCAAGAGGAGATATCTTTAGGTACTGAAATAAGTTGTGCAACATCTGAAAGTGAAGAAGGTGTAAACCTACATAGTTTTGAAAAGAATCTAATTGAATCCAAAGAAACTAGTGTAGAAGATCAACTTTTGGGTGAAGTGAATTTTGAAAAGGATTATGATGAAAAAGAAAGTGAGATTGATTTGGAAGGTGAACTCCTATGTGCCTTAGATACTATTAAGAAGCTTAGAAGAGATAATCAGGATTTAAAAAGGAAACTTCAACAAGAAAAAGATATCAAAGATGGGATAAGTTCAGATCTTGTAGAAGCAAAGATACAAGTTGAAGAAGCTAGAAATATTGAGGAAGAAGTAAGAAACCAACTTAAAGTAAAATAACAGAGTATAGAAAAACTTGAGTCGCAAGTGGTTTTACTGAGGAACATTGATAAAGCATAAAAGTAGTTAAGTGATGAGAAAATTATTGGGAATGGCTCTATGTCTTTGGATAAAATTATCGGTGTCGAAAAACCTCCTAGTGACAAAGGTGGTCTAGGCTTAGAGGAAGGACAATGCTCTAAGGTTAGAAAAACAAATAGAACAAAGGTAGATTTACATTTTCATGTTGTTGACGTTGAAACTATAGGAAAAAAACACAAGGATATCAACAGAGGAAGGAATAGAACAAACAGATTCACAGGATCTCCCTCTACCTAGCAAGGTAAATTGATGAGGTATAATTGTTCTTTTTCAGGTTATTGTTATTCCTATTTTGAATATGGCCACAAAGCATCTGAATTTTGGATTAAAGTGAAGAAAAATGATTGGCAAAGGAATTATGGTATTTTCACATGCTTCAAGTGTAATCAATCAAGTCACATATCAATAAATTATGAAAATTTGTCTTTAAAGGATGATGTAGGAAAGTGCAAATATTTAGTTGTTTACTATAGATGTAATTAACTCAATCATAAAGCAAGGTTTTGCAATAAGAAATTTTCTGGAAATGGATCATCAAGGGTCTGGAGAAGAAAGAAAGAAAAGGAGAAGGGAAGACTTAGTCTTGTACATGTGCAAAGGATCATTTCTTAGCATTTAATGGCTATTTGTTTTTTAGGGGGAGTAATCCAAAGTTTTATATTTTATACCCAAGGAGTTTTTAGAATGCTTTGGAACAATTTTTTTAAAGTTTTGGTGTAGTTTTTCTGCTTCATGGACCCTGTGTGTTAAGTATGAAAGAACACTGGTATATTTGTCATATGATGACTTCTTAGTACATGACTGATAGTGCACATGATAGTATTCTTGATGATTCTCATGCAAATATTCATGGCATAAATGGATCTCAGTATTCAAGGATGACATTATGTTTTGATAGGGTAACTTTGGAACAAGTTATGTGATGTGTGTAGCAATCATAATAATAGTAGCTTTATGATTTTTATTGGATATGTATTTATCACACTTTGATAAGTTATTGTACACATTATTCAAAATAAGATAGTAAGTTTCATTTCATCTAACAGTATGGATGTTTCAATTCTTGGAATGCATTCTACAATAACAAGATCATAACAAGACCAAGTGTGAAGGTTTTGGCTAGCTTGGTTGATGTTCTCAATAAGTTGCATACCTAGTAATGTTTTGATGGTAATTTCAAGGTTGAATGTAAAGGAACATAAATTTTGTGGTGCATATCATAAGCAGCTCAGAATTGACTATTGCAAGGTGGAATCTGAATTTGTGTATAAAGCTTGGTATGCAGTGGATGGTTTATGAACTTGATATGTCAAGATTTTTTTTCATTCATGCATGTTGTTGACATATTATGCAATGGTTTCAATGTTTGATGTTATGAAACTACATAAGCATGGAAATGGAGATGTGACACCTTGCATTGAAGCTAGTCTACACTGTATTCAGGTTTATGATAATAAGATATACTTATTCTGTTTAATAGTGTAATTTCATGAAGTTGGTGATGTTATGTCTAATCATTTTAAGTTTTTTCCTAAGTCTATCTTTCAAAGATTTGTGATGAAATTCTATGAAGTCAGTGAAGTGTTATGTTGAAGTTATCTTTCATAAAAATGGACAGGGAGTTGTTTGAAGTTTGAATTGAAGTAATGATAAAGGCAGTTAGCTAAATGATATTAACAATGAAAGCTGTTTGACAGACACTGGTTGTTTGGAGTTATATTATGACTTGAAACTTGTATGTAGATGTGATGTGGGCTGTGTGATACAAATTTGACTACTTTATGTCATTTAATGGTGCCCAGGATGATAGGAGCTTTAGTGGTTGTATGAAGTACAAGGCTTGATATAATGAAAATGTGTTGGCCTAATATTCATACTACTAGTTTAGTAAGTAAGTTTTGAGTATGACAGTGGTATCTACTTGTTTGATGTATATAAACCTTGTTAGATTTCTTTGGTAGTAGTATACTGCAGTGTTTCATTTGTTAATAAATTTGATTGGTCTATCATCATATTTTATTTTGGATTGGATAGTGTTCTATTATGATATTTCATTCATAAAGAAATGTGCAGTGAGTTGATGAATCAAATATGTTGAAGAATTTGCGCATTTGTAATGAGCTTGAGGAAAGAAATGGTGACTCACGGTTCATTGTTAATTGGAACACTAAATATGGTACTCATAAAGGAATATTTGTACCAGTTTTTATGTGAAGCTTCTTTGTAGGGGGAGCTTGGTTCTATGGTTGCTCTCTTACAACTCTCTTATCTATTTGTGTTTGCAATAGGATTCATTGGTTATTTGGCTTTTAGATGTTTATCATGATTGATTTTCCTTGATGACAACACTGGCTTTGATGACACATTTATATGATTTGGGTGGCACATACTGTTTACAGTTGATTCACATGGTTCATGGAAAGCACTTCATTTCAGTTGTTTTTAGTTTTTATGTGTTGGTACTGATGTTTGCCATATGTGCATTATAGTAGGATATGTGTTTGTTTTAGGGCATGCATTTTCTTCAAGGCATATATTTTATTTCAAATATATGGCATGGTTCTTCAAGTATATCTAGTTCATATTGTGGTATATTTAACTTGATCTTTTGCAAGTTATCTTCACATGATATTTGAGTGGAACATCTTACATGTTTATTCAAACCACACAAGTTGTGACACTATCTTATTGTGGTCAATCACTTTGTAAAGAGCTCTAGTTTTGAGCAACATTTGATATTGGATCGAATTGCATTGATATTGTTTTTTTTGACACCCCCTATTCTAAGCTATTCTTCCTTTGTCCTTGTGACAAAAAAGGGGGAGAAAATGATGGCTAAGCTTGGTGTCAGATTTCTAAGTGTTTTTGCCATCAACGACAAAGGGGGAGTTTGTTGGCTTCTTATGTGGAATTTTTGTCCTTGATGTCAAAACTTGTTATGCATTGGAATTGGCTACATTTGTTGGTTGGCATCTTGATTTACACCCGTTGATATCTTCAGTTGTATTTTTGATGATCTCAATTCATTTTGAATACTCTTGGTTGGCATCTGGATCTTCAATCGTATTTGTTACTTTGATTTGGCTAATCCTTTGGATTCATGTGTAGTTCATAGATAGGGATTTGCTTTAATTTGTAGATGTTGATCACAATTGTTACATCAGGTGACAATATGTTCCTTTCAGAATAAAATTTTGAAAGGGATAGTGATATTGAGATACATACTCTTGACACACTAAGGTGATCTCCAAGTTATCATTTTTCATATAATGATCATACTTCCATTTTATCTATGTTTTATATTTCCATGTATGGATTTGGCTTACATTTGATGGTAATCATATTATTCACATTACACATGAGTTCAACATTATATCGGGTTTCATTTTTGTGTTGCTCAAGTTATTCATATGTCATATATATATACTTTGGCATCGGGTATTTCACATTGAACTACAATGTGTTATTTTTATAGTTGGGCCTATCATATTTTATATAGTTCATTTGAACTTTATTGTTATAGGCTCAGGCATTGGGATACTTGGACAATCAATGATATATTTCATTTTTTCATTATTTAGTCAACATTGGTTATCATTTTGGCACTTTATTTGTATCGGCTTTGATGATCGACATCAGTTATCACATTGGCACTATGTCAATTTGTTTCGGCCTAATCATAAAGTATAGAATACTTTGTCTTCGATAGTCAAAGGTAGAGAATGACTTAGTAGTGTTCATGACTCACGTGGATAATGATATACATGTGGATAGTGTGACTT
>VDFB02075321.1:429333663-429390947 GCA_007258455.2 Sequoia sempervirens | reverse complement strand
TTCATTGGAGGGAGTTTGACTAATTAAGGTGCCAGGGGTCAGCATTACTTGGGCTGATGGCTATTTTAGAGTTGTTGTAGGAGGGACGACAATCAGGGCACAGCGGCCTGCTTGTCCCGACCTGCCTTCATGTTTGGTAAATTTGTGGGGTCAATTGAGGAGAGTCCCCTATTTGGGCATGTGGGTCAAAGTCAACTTAGTGATTCAAAGGCATCTAGATCATCATTTGAGTGATCAAAATCAGAAATGAGCTTTGCTGTTAGGAGTTTGTCATTTAAAATGGCTATGGTAGGACATCATTCTGGGGGTAGAGTTCCTACGGGTGGGACCCATGGGTCTGGGAGGTGGTAGGAGAGCTCCTTTATTGACTAGGCACTTCGGTTTGAAAAGGGCAGAAGGATACTAGACGATTGTCATTGGAAATGACATATGACATGCAGAGGTCTGATGGGAGCCACCTGAGGAATCGGGCCTGACAAAGAGTTTGGCCTTCGTGTTTACTTCGTTGTTTTCATTTGGGGATCTAGTGTCCAGGGTAAGGTCAGGTCTCAACCACTGGAAGGATGGAGGTGGTTTTCCTCATCATTACGACGATGATGGGATGAAGTCTTGATGACAGCGACCCAACACGAGGGATCCACTGAACATTGAGCACTTAGGAATTTCCACTTTTCATTTTGATGGCCATTCACAGAGTCGGGTCCTAGAGGGAGGAAAGGCATCCCTTAGAAGTCATAAGAAATGGAATCTCCACTACAATAGCCTGCGGAAGGTCCTGTAAGCGGGGCCCAAAAAGGTGTTGGGTGATAGGTCATTTGTTCATAAATTCAATCGGCAAAGAAGTCGATGTCTGAGAGTCAGACGATAGGGTCGTGAAAGTCACCTAAGATGGTGAGACAAAAACGGAGTTCTGCCAATGGAAATCCACTAGGCGGAATCCGATACAAGCCTGGACTTAAGATTTCTCTAGCGTGAGTTTTAGGGTCAATCAACAAGACAAGACCCGAGCATCGGAAAGGTGAGGTCAGAAAGCCATTTAGAATGACAAATCATTAGCAGCATCCCGAGAATGGAATCCCAAAAGGGTGGATCTGAGCAGCTCTGATGACTTCATTTCAGTTTGATCATTTTGTTAATTTTAAGTGGTGAGGGGATGGGAGCTTCCCACAATGTCGGACCTAAAAGAGAGGTTTGTCGTTTGCAAGTTTATCTTTGTTTTCAAGTGCTAATGATAGAGATGGGACTGCACAAGTCTGCAGAGTATGAATGCTCTAGCTGAAGAATGATACCAGGGAGTTGAGGTTCTACAGTCATCTTTTCGGTGATTTGTGAAGTTTACCAGGATTTCATCATATGGGTTTTATGAACCCTAGTCTCCTCTACTTAGTTCATGGATTTTTTCTTCTAAATTCATTAGCTTTAAAAGAAATTAAAGAAAAACATGGAGTGGAGCATGGGGTGGTGAACTAACCTCGAGAACCTAATGAAGAAGGTGAGGAATCAGCAAGAAAATGACTTTGAATCATCAAGGGAAAGTTTCAGGCTCAAAGGCGGCATCGGTAGAAGGCTCTGGATCATTCTAACTATCCCTTTGAGTGATTGACAATTGAAAATGAGAGGTGAGAATGGACTATTTATAGAAATTCCCTCATTAAATGCACTTCATAAATGTGGGTACAGCGGGTCCAAAGGTTGGTAAGCTGCAAATTAAAAAACAGTTGTGGGCACACTGTGATCCGACAGTTGGGTGGTAGTCCGGTGAAAGTCGTTTGATAGTTCAATGATAAATGGTCAGCAACGAGCACTCTAGGTTCCTATGGAAGAAAATCTATCCAACAAATGTCATTGGGTTGATAGTCATGAACATATGATGTTGGAAGCATCTGATTCCGGTGGGCAGAAAGTTAGTGAGGAAAGGTAGTTCAAAAGTTAGCCATATGGGAAACAATGAACACCTTAGCAGGTCCTGAAGGATGGAAAGCTACCAAAATAAGGTTTTTTAAGACAACCCTGAGGCAAAGGAAATCTGAGAGGGGCGACCCAGCAAGGAGGACCTGATGGGCCTCATGGATGCTAGCTGCAAAACACCAAGGAAAACAGCCAATGGGATTCCGCAAGGACTTAGGACTTCAAAAATTTGAGGGGGAAAAATAGGGTCAACTCAAGATGAATCTTAAAGGTCACTGACCATTTTGAACACTAAACAGGGGGCACACAAAATGAGGCAGCAACAAAAATGATTTAGCAAGTTGAAGGAAAGAGGGGGTCCCTGTTCCGTACGGGGTGTGTGTGTTGAAGGTACAATAGGCATAAGTATGTATACATAAGTATTTTTCTATCCATTTTAACCCCCATTCACCCATTCATTCAAGTATTCATCCTTGCATTGAATCTCATTCATCCACTTAAGCATCAAAGCATCATTGAATCAAGCATCTATCAAGCATCTTGGAGTAGCCATTGACATATCTTCAAACTTCAACAACAAGGATTGGGTGAGTTTAGGACACTTGCATGTTGTTTATTCATCATTCCTTTCTTGTTTTCATTTCATTTCTTTATCAAGGGTTTGATTACCAAAGTGGGATTTGACCAAGGAAAATCCCTATACTCTAACCCTTAACCATTTCCCCCCTCTTTGCATGTGTGTTTGTAGGTCTTGAGGGTAGATTTGTCAAAGAAATAGATGTTGAAAAGTGGTCAACAAGTCATCTGAGTGATTCAAGTCAACTAAATCCTAATTCAAGCTTGGAAACAACATTCAACCCATTTTCTATAGATTTAACTCTGTCAACCTAACAAGAAGAAAAATGCAAATCTAGACCCACAAACTTGACCCATGAATTTGCAAAATTTTGGAGGAGGACTAATTCACCATTAGTGGAAAATTAGTCCAAATTTTATGCCAGAAAATTTGATTTCATCATAATTTAGTTCCCAACAGTTGGAAACCAGTTTCAGGGCAGTTTACCAGAAGGAGGACTAATTTGCCATTAGTGATGAATGAGTCCCAATGGTCATGAAAAGTGATTTTTTCCAGATTCCTAAATCTTCCTACATTAGCATTTCATCTCCAGGTGCACTCTATTCAATCTAATTCAATTTTGTTTGTATTTGTTTATGTTTCTAGTTCATTTCTGCATATGACACTATGTTTTCAAACACTTCATATTTCATTGGTTTTGCATACTTAATCAATCAATTTTATCACTTTGTTGCATCTAGGACATTTTATTTATTCATAATTTCATCATACATACATTAGTTTGAGTGAAACACCTAGAATTTTTGGTGTGGGATCTATCTCTTTCCATTAGGTGAAAGACCCTAATTGTGCAAAAGAGACATAGCATCCCTAATCCCCTAAAATCTATGGTTCAACAACACATTAAAACACTAGATTAGGTCTATTTATTTTACAATCCTCCTAAATTTAATGTGAAGGTGTAAATAAATACACTTTACAACACTAAATTAAGGAAAAGTTAGGTTTATTTAGCTTTAAAAGGGCCCAAAACCTAATGTGGATGTGTAAAAATTATCACAACACTAGATTAAGGAAACATTAGACTCAATTTATCATTAATTTTTCCTAAATAAAGCAAGGAAAATACATAGTTTTTCCATCATTACATTTATCCCCCACTTTAGTGAGAGGATGAGCTTGCTTCAAACTCATAGTAAAGTAGACATTTAAGAGAGGTCCAAGTGTAACGATGTGACTAGTCTAGGATGACCAAGCTCAAGGGAGTGGTAAAGCCCTTAGGTTTGAAGATCCTATATCAAACCAACATAAGCATGAAATGACATGAAAAAGGTGTATGGTATGCAACAAAACAAGATACACAAGCATGCAATTTCATTGGTTAAAAGAAAGAAAACAAAAATAAGAAAAAATAAAAAAGAGTTGGATCAAGCCTTGATAGTTTGTCCAACACCATTTGGATCATATCTTAGCTATTTTTCCAAAAATGCACACTCACTTTTAGGCAACATAACTTAAGGTTGTCTGTTGGGTGAGTATCAGAAAGAGGTGAGACACATACATACATGGTCGATATGCGCTCACACTCACACACGAATGGCTATGGGAAAGTTTGTCATTGAAAAAAAGACCCTTTGCTTAACATGGGATTAATTTATGATTACTTGGATTTAATGAGGCCTTAATCTAGTGTTGTGAGGCATTTTATACTTCCACACTAGGTCTTGGACCCTTGAAAACTAAATAAAATGCTTTTAATGATGTCTTGTGAAGATGTTGTGAAGTGTTGTAATACATTTGTAAATTCTTCTAAACCCTATTTATTACAATTCACCTAAAAATCACCTTTTTATTTATTACTAAGTCCTATTTTGAAGTGTTGTAAAGTATTGTAACAAGATTTCACACTTTTCTAGGCACAATTTCACTATTTATCCCTTTCTCGTGCTTTATTTGGTCCCTTAAAGCCCTCATATGCTTTAATTAAGTGTACTTTTGAATGTAACCTTGACAAACAACATTAAATGCAACATAATTCATGACACCCATTTTTCAGGTCCTAGGTGGGAAACATTCGCCATGGGTGGCGAATGAGTAAGTCCCCCTTGGCTCCAAAATAAAAATATTTTAAATTTCCTTTCAGGTTTTTATTCAAAATCACTTGATGTTGGCTTCTGATGAGGTATGAATGGTTAACTAAGGCACAAGGTTGTATAAATATGTGTTTCTCTTCTCATTTTACATCCTCCATCTCTCATAATCTCCTCATCTCTCAATCATTTATTCATCCAATCTTCTATCTCAAGTTAAGCAAGTTAGGGATTTCACATTGCAAGACATCAATTTAGCTTCCTAAGACATCCAAGGGAAGATTCTACATGTTATGTTGTAGACTTTCAAGATCTGTCATCATGGAAAGGTAATCTATTTCGTTATTACATGTTTCATTCTATTCTTTCATCATTTTGGTTTAATTAACTAAACGGGGTTTCACCAAGGCAAACCCCCATGCCCTAACATTCAACATCTCTCTCTCTCTCTCTCTCTTGTCTTGTTTTTTTATAGAATTTAGGTCCTTTGAAAGCTTAGAAATCATTGAAGATCAAGTTTCAAGGTTGTTAAATTCTTCTCCTCATTCATCAAGTCAAAATATCAACAAAAATCCATTTTCAACCCATAAATTAGAGTTCTGAAAGTGGACACCTATAGGAAGCTAAAATGTAGATCGGAAGCTTCAGAATCCACCTTTGAAAATCCAAAAAATTCAAAATTGGACTCATTCTCCATGGGTGACAAATGAGTCCCACTCTAGGGTCAATTTTGAGCTTTCCGCATTTTTGAGTACCCTTTTGTCAAAAACAGGTTTCAGATCAGTTTGACAAAATTGGGATTGATTCACCCAGAATGGAAAATGAGTCCCTCCAAGCCTAAAAAATAGCATCAAAAGTGTTTCAAAAGCAATTTCCAATCTCCTTCAATCTTTTAGGTGCACACTTCAAGTTTTAGTCATTTTTGTTTAGCTTTGCATTTGTTTCTAGTTCATTTTTGTATTACACAATGTGTTTTCCAACATAGCATAATTCTTAGATTTTGCATTCATAATCGATCAATTAATTCATATAAATTCATTTACATCATCTCGTTTATTTCAAATAACATCACACATAACATAAATTGAATGAACCTTTAGCATTTTTGGCCTAAGCTCTCTCCTTTTAGGTGAAAAACCCTAGAAGAGTTAGAGAGTGCATTGGAGCCAAAAATCTACGGTTCATTTTGGTGAACCTGATTTTTAGAATACTTTCTGATCTGATTTGGAGTCTTTCATCTAGTTTGAATTGACCTTGTATTAGGGTTTTCATGATCCATTTACATTCTAGGTTTGAAATTTTGCATTCATAAAACAAAAAAGGGCATTTAAGTTACATTTTTAGCATCTAAATTCATTTAGATTTTCTGAAATTCTGCATTTTTCACTTAGACTTGCATCATAGCACTCAGAAACCATAAAAATACCTCACAAATTTCTGAAAATTCTGAAAAGACTCCATACTAGGACTCATTAGCCACCTTGGGCGAATCAGTCCCTTCTGACCCCTAAAACAACATTTTACAGAACTCAGAAATTTGTTTTTAGGCTTCTGTTTGGTTCCTTAACTTGTATATATTAGTCAGTTGCATTTATGTAGCATGCATTTTGTTAAATATCACTTCAATTAGCTCATTTCATGCATTTTTTCATTTCACTTTTTCATTCACAACATTTCATTTTCAGATTGTTGCATTGTGTAAACAGAAAATTAGCTTAATTAAAAACTAAAAATTGCATTATACTTTCTTTCTCTTTTCATCATAGCATTTTTTCTTGCAAATGATGTGGCTTTGATTTCATTAATAGTGGATTGTATAAGTATAAAATTCCCTCTTATGAGTTCACTTTTGATTACCACAATGAGGACTTTAAGAAAAATGATCAAAACATTGATACAATCCTTAATCTTAAATTGTCCATTGGTGCAAATGGTAATGTAGACAATCATAACAACCATACTTTTTCTTCTCCCGATACCTCTCCTATTAGTGATGAAGGTATCTTGGTGAAGGAAGTTACAGGAATTGTGATTCTTGATTGTCCATTTTCTTATTCCCCTTTGGATGATGTTAGCGAACAAGATGATGAAAACATAGAAACATTCCTGAATACCACCTCACATAATCCCCATAACCATGACAATCAAACTTTTCCATCTCCTAATATCTCTCCTCGATGTCAAGAGGATAGGTTAGTATTAGAAGAAATCCCTATTAAGAGTCATGAGAATCTTGGCACCCCCTTCCCTAATGCTTCTCCCCTTTAGGATGATCTATTTGAAAACCATCGTGATTCTTCTCTTGATGCCTCCCTCACTTGTGATAAAGCTACTTTACAAACCTCAACCTTGGAACAAGAGAATGAGACCTTAATGAGATTGGACACTCACCTAAAACCTTCTCAAAATCATTCCCCTCATAATCCCATCATTGATCATTCCCCTATTGGCAAAAAAGTGATTATGGAAGAAAAAATACTTACTTGTCAAGCACATGTGGCTTGTTGTTCTCCTAAAAATTCTCCTCCTAGGGAGAATATCATGGAATTGGACTGTGGAAAACAAGTGGTTCTTGATTGCCCTTACTTAGAGATACATTAAAAAAAGACTGCTGAGGATATGAATGCATAAGTGTTCATTCAATCCCCTTTGATTAATGGACCACATACATATCTCGTAGGAAATCTTAACAACCCTCCCATCCTTTACCCACCTTCATTCAGTCTCACATGACACACCCTTAACTCCTTCATAATTAATGACCTCAAGCATCATCCTTCCCAAAGTATTCATAATTTCATCTCACAAAATGCTCATGATTTTAATTTGTTAGATTTTGTCTCCACCTATCATGAAGAAGACAAAATCTCTCAATCTACAAAGTCTTGCATAGGTATGAAATCTAAGCAAGATGTATCTTTGACCCCAATCACACAATCCCCTTCTCCTCTTGATCAAGAAGGTATCTTGTCAAGACTCCTCCAAGATCACTTGATCATCCTCACTCCCAGAACTCATAAGAAATGCTATGATAAAACTTTATTTTGTGCATATCATAGAGTTCATGGTCACTCCACTAATGAATGTAATTCCTTGAGTCATAAAATACAACATTTTTTCAAGAGTTTGGTATGCTTCCCTATATGGGGGCATCTAATTCCTCAAATTTCTATTGGTTTTCACTCTAGCATGCATCTCATCAGTTGTTTTGGCTCACCTTTGTCCTACACTAAGTGGGGGTAAGGGGTTTAATAGATTTTTCCTCATATGTAACTTTTCATTGCCTCCTTTGGCTAGTCGTTAAATTTTCATGAATACATAAGAGCAAGCATGGGATGTGGACGGCATGCCTTAAGTTGGCTCGCATATCACATACTTATTCTCTTCAAGACGTAGCTTATCGGAAACATATGACTTGGCATAGGGATTTATGAGTAAGCTTCCATGTCTTCTTCTTTCTCTTCTACTGTAAAGCATTTGCTCTTAGTACAGGTTCTTGCAACTGCTTTAAAGTGGGGGCATACATCACCATTCACATTTCATTGTGTGATTTTTCTTTTTCTTGTGATTCCCTCTCTTGGAAGGATTAGGTACAATGTTACCCAAGATGATACCTTGCACTTGTCCTCTCTTGGAAACAAGATGAGATCATTTGAAATTATCCTCTCTTAGAGACATTGGGCATGATGTTACCTAAGATGAGACCTTGCACGAACAAAGAAAAATCCCTTTGAACATTCCTTACACTATTTTGCATTAACAATGTCTATAAGTATCAAAATAATTTTTCCTTTGTGGTGCCTTGTTAAAGTTATCAGGAGGCATAACTTTAATATGGTTGAGTGGGAAGCCCACATAGGGGAATGAATTTTCCCAATAGCCACCTTTGTGTTTGTGAGTGTTGTAGACATCTAAATTTGGACACTTAATTTATCCAAATTCATCCCCTTTCATCTTATTTTCGTTAATTAAGTAATACTACTATTATTTAATTAATATCTTTAATTCTGCCAAATCTCTAAGGTATTTAATCAATAATACCTTATCTCTTTAATCCTCCTTCCATCAATTGAATTAAATAAAATAAATATTCCATTTATTTAATTCTCTTATGTCACATCCTCCATCATTTTTATCTAATCCTAATCCATCTTCTAATCTCATCATTAAGATGTGCACATGCCTAATCCTTGATTAGGATGTGTCACATCCTCCAACTTTTGCAAGTTGCCTCTAATCTCTCTTAGCCACCACCTAACCCTCATCTAATCTCACCCCTTTAGTCAACTCTTCCCATCCCCCAAATTTTTTTTAATTCCTTTGTCTTCAGAAGTCCTTTGAGGAATTTTTTAATTCCACTCTCATCTTTCAAGGAATATTAAATTTTTTCTCTTCCCATGTCCTTTATGACATGTGTCCTTATCAACTTATTAGAGGCCTTCCCTTTTGGACAAGGCACTCCACTTCTATGTGAATTTTTAATTCACATTTAATCCCCCAATGCACCCTTTGGAATTTAAAATTCTTTCCCCTCTCCCCATAAGGATATTTGAGGAATTTTTAATTCCCCACTTGTCCTCTCACCCACATGGGGACAAGGACCTCCTCTATGAGGAGATCTTGTCCAATCCCAAGGTACTTTGTCCCCCCCTCCATGTCATGTCCTATCCTTCCACCTCATCTTTTTTAAGCCTTTCCCCATGCCACATGTCAAGATGTGAGGGCTTGTGAGTTCTCAACTCACCTTAGCCCTACATCTTGATATTTGGTGGCTCAATCTTGGCCATCCATCTCCTCTAGGAATTCTCAAAATTCCTATAAATACCCCATCTTTTCTCTCATTTTGGGGGAGATCATTTTGCTAGCCAAACTCTTGCAATTTTATTTCTCAATCCACACTTAGCCATTTTCATGTTTTCATCCACTTGCACTCATCCTCACAACATCATTTAGCTTGCAGCTTGTGCCATCCAAGGAGCATACACATCAAAGATCGAAGGGACAACCAAAGGATCGATTCGAGACAAGGTATAAAGTTCCATTTGTTGCTTTTTATCTTGTGTTGTTTCCAACTTAGGCTAATCTTGAGGTGTAGGTTGTTTTGGTGTTTATTTGCACCCTTTTACTTGCTGCTCATTTTCTAACGCTCACATTCGACCTATCACAAGTGCATACCAACTAGCGTATGTATCTTACCCTTTGGGGCTTTCTCAGCCCGTAGATGACCAAAATTTTTGTGGCCCCAGAGTGAGTATGTTGTGGCCTTCTCACCCCACAGACGACCTAAAGTTCTATGGTTCGAGAGTGAGTACATCTTTTCCACATCATCTTTGTTTCCATCTTTCCTTTGCATGATTTTGTATCTTGGGGGCTTGACCTACATGTGGATCTCTTTTGAATATCTACTTTAGTGTGAGTTTGAAGCAAGTTCATCCTCTCACTAAAGTGGGGGCTAAATGTGTCATAGAAAAAAAGAACCTTTGCTTGACATGGGATTAATTCATGATTACTTGGACTTAATGAGGCCTTAATCTAGTGTTGTGAGGCATTTTATGTATCCACACTAGTCTTGGACCCTTGAAAACTAAATAAAATGCTTTTCATGACGTTTTGTGAAGGTGTTGTGAAATGTTGTAAGACATTTCTATATTCTTCTAGACTCTATTTATTATAATTCACCTAAAAATCACCTTTTTATTCATTATTAAGTCCTATTTTGAAGTGTTGTAAAGTCTTATAACAAGATTTCACGCTTTTCTAGGCACAATTTCACTATTTATCCCTTCCTCATGCTTTGTTTGGTCCCTTTATGCCCTCATATGCTTTAATTATGTGTATTTTTTAATGTAAGCTTGACAAACAACATTAAATGCAACATAATTCCCAACACCCATTTTTAGGTCCTAGGTGGGACCCATTCGCCATGGGTGCGCGAATGAGTCTCCCTTGGCTCCAAATTCAAAATCACTTGATGTCATCCTATGATGAGGTATGAATGGTTAACTAAGGCAAAAGGTTGTATACATATGTGTTTTCCTTCTCATTTTACATCCTCCATCTCTCATAATCTCCTCATCTCTCAATCATCTATTCATCCTATCTTCTATCTCAAGTTAAGAAAGTTAGGGATTTCACATTACAAGACATCAATTTAGCTTCCTAAGACATCCAAGGGAATATTCTACATGTTATGCTATAGAATTTCAATATCTATCATCAGGGCAAGGTAATCTATTGCATTATTACATGTTTCATTATATTATTTCATCATTTTGGTTTAATCACCTAAACGGGGTTTGAACAAGGAAAACCCCCATGCCCTAACATTCAACATCTCTCTCTCTCTCTTGTCTTGTTTGCTTGCAAATTTAGGTCCTTTGAAAGCTTGGAAATCATTGAAAATCAAGTTGCAATGTTGTTAAAGTCTTCTCCTCATTCATCAAGTCAAAATATCAACAAAAATCCATTTTTAGACCCGTAAATTAGAGTTTCAGAAGTTAACAAGTATACGAAACTAAAGTGCAGATCGGAAGCTTCGAAATCCACCTTTGAAAATCCAGAAATTTAAAAGTGGACTCATTCACCATGGGTAGTGAATGAGTCCCACTCCAAGGTCAATTTTGAGTTTTCTACATTTTTGAGTACCCTTTTGTCAAAAACAGGTTTCGGCTCAGTTTGACAAAACTGGGATTGATTCCCCCAGAATGGTGAATGTGTCCCGCTAGGTCTGAAAAATAGCATCAACAATGTTTTAGAAGCAATTTCTAGTCTCCTTCAAGCTTTCGGGTGCACACTTCAATTTTCACTCATTTATGTTTAGCTTTGCATTTGTTTCTAGTTCATTTTTGGATTGCACAATGTGTTTTCTAGCATAGCATAATAATTAGATTTTGCATTCATAATCGATCAATTAATTCATATAAATTCATTTAGATCATCTCATTTAGTTCAAATAACATCACACATAACATAAATTGAATGAAACTTTAGCATTTTTGGCCTACGCTCTCTCCTTTTAGGTGAAAAACCCTAGAAGAGTTAGAGTACATTGGAGCCAAATATCTATTGTTCTGAAAGTCATGCCTCGGTCGAGCTTCCCATCAAACCATACAAAATTTATACCTCCTGATAACTTTGATAAGGCGCCATGCAAAAATGACCTTCGAGCTTCATGAGGAAAGAAAACATTTGCATGCTTGGAGCTCATGAACAATGAATTTTGAGCTTCATGAGGCAAGCAAAGCTTCACATCCTTAGAACTCATGAACAAACAAGATGGCTCCACAACATGCAAGGTGTGAAAGGTGGCCATATAACGATTGTTGTAAATAAAAACTAGTGTAAGGTACGTTCAAAGGAATTTTTCTTAGTTCATGCAAGGTCTCTTCTTAGGGAACATCATGCTTAATGTTCCCAAGAGAGGACAAGTCAAAGAAATATCACACTCTTGGAGGAAATCAAACCCAATGACACCACCAAGAAAAGAACGCATTGTACGAAGAAAGAAAATTGCACAATGAAACATGAGTTTCAATGTATGCCCCAAATTTAAATTGGTTGCTAACACCAAATTACTATGAGCAATTGCATTAAAGTAGAAGAAACCATGATAGCTTATTTAGAATTCCCTCTGCAAAGTCACATGTTTCCAATAAGCTACGTCATAAGTATGTGACATGCGATCCAACTTAAGGCATGTCATCCACATGCCAATATTTCTCTTATATGTACATGAAAGGTGGTCACCTAGCCAAAAGAGACAATAAGTGACATATGAATACAAGGATACCTAACCCCTTTCCCCCACTTATTGCAGGACAAGGGTGAGCTGAAATGATTGATGAGAGGTTTGAAAGTCAGTATCAATTAGAGGAACTAGGTGCTTCAACACAAGGAAGAGCACCACACTCCTTAAGATGTTGAATTTTATCACTTAAAGCCCTACATTCATTAGCATAATGACCATGAACTCTATGATAAGCACAAAATGAAATCTTGTAGTAAAATTTATTTCATGTTCTTGGAGGGAGAGATATCAAATGATCTTGTAGGAGTCTCAACAAGATACTCGCTTGATTAATAGTAGAAGGTGCTATTTTATTTTGTGACAAATATATCTCTTGCTTAGTATTAGGTGTCATACTTATGCAAGACTCTTTAGATTGTGAAATTTTGTTCTCTCCTTTATAGGAGGGTGTAAAATCTAACGAATTCAGATCATTAGTGTTTTGCATGATGGAATTGACATTAAGCAAAGATTTCTTTGTTTGTTTCAGTTCCCACAAAGGATAACAATCAAGACCACTAGTGTCTATCTGTTTAGGATGCACTAATTTTAATGTTGGCTTAGAGGAATCTTTTGTAATAGTGTTGATATTAAGTGAAGGCTTTCTTGTTTCTTTCAAAGGACAATAACCAAGACCATTAGCCATTTCTTGTGTGTTAGGTTCTATAGGGACACAAATACCTTGTTTGCTAGCACCACATCCTTTTCCACTATATCCAATTTGTTTCATCATTTCATAACCTTTTCCATAAAGATTCTTCATCTCTTTTGGATTGGGTGGTTGCTCATAATTAAGTTCATCAAATTTTGTTGTGTATTTTGATTTTTCTTCTAAAGTGGTTGAGGTGGGTGATTTTGAAGGGTCTTCTAAATTTTGTGTTAACATTACCACTTTTCCTTTTTCCTTTTTAGACTCTTCATTTATGATCTTGTATTCTCCCATGAATGTTGGTTTGAAATTAAACAATCCCAAATCATCGATAGTGATATCATTGTGAAGGGTTTACGACATCTATCTTTTTACTGTTCTTCCTTGGGTTCTACTTGTGTAGTTGGTGTCAATGTTTTCAAAGAATTCTCCTTATTTTTCTTAATGTTTAAACAACTATTTGGGTCAGGGTCAGCTTCGAGTGTGTACACTTTGTTGTTGTATATGTATTTAATTTTTTTATGAAGAGTGGAAGGCACCCCATTCATTCGATGAATGCATACTCTGCCTAAAAGAAGGTTATATTCATGAAATATCATGAGGCATAACATGGATTGGTAGTTCTAATGTGGCCTTTCCAGTTGTAATAGGCAAGGTGATCACACCAAGTGGATGTTTCCCTACATTGTCAAATCCATTAATAGATAAAGAATCAGGTTGAATTTTTGATTTATCCACACCAAGCTTATCCAAAAGGGATACACCACACACAATAAGCACATAGCCATTGTCAAAAATGGTTCACTTTATGCCTATTCTATTGGTATATGGCAACTGATCATGCTATAATATACACCCTGGCATGTATCCTCACTAAGGTCCATTAAAGCTAGATTAGTTGTAAAGGGATTTGCACAGAAAAAGGGTATTGATTTTGATGAAATCTTTTCTCCTGTTGTTAAAATGACTTCTATTTGTATTGTTTTAAGTATTGTGGCTATTGAAGATTTGCATTTATAACAACTTGATGTTAAAACAAATTTTCTCCATGGTTATTTGGAAGAGGAAATATATATGGAACAACCACAAG
Organism: Sequoia sempervirens; assembly: GCA_007258455.2. Lineage (NCBI taxonomy): Eukaryota > Viridiplantae > Streptophyta > Pinopsida > Cupressales > Cupressaceae > Sequoia > Sequoia sempervirens. The sequence goes on along the minus strand of VDFB02075321.1, from coordinate 429,376,847 downwards.
GATTTGAGGTCAAAGGTAAGGAGAAACTTGTGTGCAGATTGAAGAAAATTCTATATGGCTTGAAGCAAGCACCTTGGCAATAGTATATTAATTTTGATATTTTTATGGCTAAGAAAGGCTACATTTGGTGTAATTTATACCATTGTGTTTATTTTAAGAGGTTAGATGATGATAGATACATTATCTTATGTTTATATGTTGATGATATGCTTGTAGTGGGGTCTCACATGGATCACATAAGGGAGTTAAAACAACAGTTAGAAAATTCATTTGCTATGAATAATTTGTGGGAAGCAAAGAAAATCCTTGGTATGAAGATTACAAGAGATAGGAAAAATAGAAAATTGTTTTTATCCTAAGTTGATTATGTTGAGAAGGTGTTGTAGAGATTTCATATGGAAAATGTAAAAGCTGTCAGCACACCTTTTCCCAGTCATGTTAAGTTGACTAAGGATATGTGTCCAAAGACACAAGAGGAGGAAGAAAAAATGTCCAAGGTACCATATGTTTCAGCTATAGGTAGTTTAATGTACACCATGGTATGCACAAGACAAGATATTGCACATGTTGTAGTAGTTTTTAGTAGGTATATGAGTCATCTCGGTGTTGAGCATTGGAATATGATAAAATGGATTCTCATGTACTTGAGAGGTACATCTAATAAATGTTTATGTTTTGGGGGCTCTAATACTGATTTAAAAGGCTATGTTGACTTAGATTTGGTAGGGGATATAGATACCAGGAGGAGTACCATAGGCTATGTATTTACAGTTGGTGGGACAACAGTAAGTTGGATTTCTTAGTTGCAAAAGGTGGTTGCTTTATCCACCATGAAGGAAAAGTATGTTGTTGCAATAGAGGCAACAAAGGAGATGATATGGTTGCAACTTTTCATAGAAGAGTTAGGAAAACAACAAGCTGAAAATTACTTGTTTACAGACAGCTAGAGTGTTATACATCTTGCAAAGAATTTTTCCTTGCACTCTAAAACAAAAAACATACAGTTGAGATATCATTTCATTCGGATAGTGTTGGAGGATGGACAAGTCAAGTTGGACAAGATACATACAGATGTCAATCTAGTGGATATGTTTATGAACGCGGTGACAAGGGAGAATCTGAGCTCCTCTTTAGCTTCGGTTGGCCTTCAAGGTTGAATATAGGTATAACAAAGGAACAAGGTCCAAGGTACTTATTTCCAGTGGGAGCTATAAGTGCAACAGTGTCATCCATGATCAGTCTCCAAGTGGGAGATTATGTTGGTGTGGAGCCTAATCAGTCTCCAAGTCAGAGATTGTAATAAGTTTTGCACTAGCTAATAAAATAATTGGATGGCTGTGGTTTTGTGGATGTAGCCCGGATTGGGTGAACCATGTTAAATTCTTTGTGTTGTCTTGTTTCTTCTATAATTTTGTGTGTATTTTATTTCTCTATTTTATTGATCTAATATGCATTTAACTATTAGATATTTGCTTCTAACCCTAACATATTCCTTTGTAGAGAACAATTACCATGAAAGCATCATTTTCTTACACTTCCAAAGGGGGGAGTTCACTTTGGTGGAAAACAATGTCAGCGTTTATTCCTTGAATTATGGTTGTTATGTCATTTGGTTGAGCATTAGAAGGGATAGGAACTTGTTGCGAATCACTTTGAATCATGTTATGATAGTGATGGGATACTTGAATAAGGTACCACAATGATATCTTAGCAAGAGTATTCATTAGTTGTTTGACAAGATCATACTCATTTCCATGAGGAGGACCTGGTAGGATAGGATTAGGAAATGGGAGGGATGTTGAAGGTGTTTGTCTTGGTTGTAGATTTTTCATAGTGTTATATGTATGAGCAATGGCATTATGACTTGGCTATTGTGAAACATAATTCTTAGGTGGGTAAAGGATACGTTCAATTTTGTTTTGAGTTTGAGGTTTGTGTGAAATTGGGTAAAGGATTAGATGATTCTTAGGAATCCCATAGGGTATGTAGGAGGTCTGATAGTTAAGGGGCGTTTAATGGACACTTGTGCATTCATGACCTCAACAGTCTTGGTTTGATTTATTTCTAATAAAGGGAAATCTAGTATGACCTTTGCACCATAATATAAGGAAGTCACATCACTATTATTGTCATTTTCTTGCACCATGATATCCTCCCTAGGAGGAGAGTTTTTAGGTGAACTACAAACCAAATGTTCTTGACATTCAAGGATTGGTTCTTCCAAAATGAATTCATCGCAAGTAGGGGAATGATTAGTGGTTGAATTGTCTTGCTTATCATTGATGGAATTATCTTGTTTAATAAGTTTCTCATGAATTTCATTGATTGCATTTTCTAACATCAAAGTATCTTCCTCACAACTAGGAAAGATACTAGGAGAAGAAAAAATGTAATTGTCATGATTTTCCATAATTTCATTCCTTTTTCCCTTAATGTCTTCTAAAATAGGGTAGGTTGGAGAAGAAAAATAAAGAGGGTTGTTATAGACCTTAAAGATTTGATTATCTAACACCAACATATCCTCATCATTTACAACATTATCACAAGAGAGGAAGGTGTTGGGAGGTGAATGTAGACTAGTTGAAGTTTCAATGTCTTGTCCAATAAGAGAGGTAAGAGGAGAGAAACAACTAGGACTCTCAAAAATCTCATTGATTGGTTCTAACATCAAAATATCTTCTTCACAAATAGGAGGAATATTAGGAGAAGAAAGAATATGATCATCAGGATTGTCCAAGATTGTATTCTCTTTCACTAAAACACTCTCATAGGAAGGGGGTATGAACTTTTTCTTAGAATGCCTACATAGGTAAGACACTAACATTGTTTGACCTAAAATGAAAATTACTTCTAACCATCTCATGCAATGCTTGAACAATGTAAACAATGTATATCCAAAGATGCAAAACACTTCTATCCAATGTATGCAAAACTTTAAGAATGCAAACAATGTGTATCCAAAAATGAAAAGCACTTAAATTGTCAAACTTATGCAAAGATTTATGAATGTAAATATTGAGTATGCAAAAGTGAAAAGTACTTTTATCCATATTATGTCAAGTTTAAAAAATGTGAACATTTTCAGATCTAATGATTTTTGTAATTGAAATGATTTAAGAAATGACTACCCTAAATTGAGGTTTTTGACCGAGATACATAAAACATATGTTCCTGAAACTTTCTAGACTTATACTATATGTTACCAGCAAGCTTAGGAAGCACAAAAATGAGGTTTTTAGTGCTATAAAAGGTATTTTCAAATTTGGATTGGGACTAAATCTCCCAGAGGGGCATATGAGTCCCAGTTAGGGTTTTTTTTACAATTTTCAAGAAATTTTAAGTGTTTTCTATGCTTTTTGGTTTGGATGATGTCTATACTAAATGAAAATGTAGATTTCAGATGATTTTTAGTGATGCAAGATGCAAAAATGCAACCTATATGCACTTTCACTAATGCAAGATCTTGAAACCCTAGATGCAAATTAACTAGTGCAAACCCTAATGCAAAGTTAATGCAAGCAAGATCTAGGATGATGATGCACTCCAAATCAAAAAATTAAATGTTCTAAATGTAGGTTCACCAAAATGTATGGTAGAAAATTTTCATCACTAGGGTTTAGGATCTAGGACAACAAACTTTCTATACTCCACATTCAAGGAAACTGTAGAGGTCACAATCCAAGGATGAAGGAGGGAAAGAGATCTTGCAATAGGGTATCCTAGGGTATGATTAAGGACTAAAGAGGGGTTCACCACCAAGCTAGGGCTTGGAAAGACAAATGAAATGCAAGTTGTAATTCTTAAACCTAATGCAATGCAATCTCTCACTAAATGACCTAAAAATGCATACAAATCAAAACAAAGAATTGGAAGATGAAATGTGTGCACCTGGAAACCTGAATGAAAGTAAATGGAGCTTTGAAATGATAAAAACACTAAAATTTTGGCACACTAGGACTCATACACCAGTCTAGGTGTATCAGTCCTAGATCAGGGTTTCTAGAAAAAGGGTATTTGAAACTAATAAAAATTGGAAAAATGCATGTAGTGGGACTCATGCACCACTTCTAGTGTATTAGTCTTGTTCCACTTTTTTGAGAATTCAAAGTTTAGATCTGCACTTCAACACTTGTTCTTCTCTCCCAAATTGGTTTATGCATCTAAAACCTTGATTTTAGATCTATAGATGACTCTTTGTGAAGATAGCAACCTTGCAAATGAGGGGACAACTCCAACAATTTTCTCCAAGGTTCTAGTCTAATCTTCAAGGGATCCTCAAGCTCCAAAACACCTAGATCTACAATCACACATGTAGAGAGAGAAAAGCTTCTTGATTTGTTAGTAAATGGGGGTTTTCCTTAGTCAAACCCCTTTAAGGTTGTGTGATAGAAAGATGTGTATCAAAATAAATAAATAAATCACACAAAATGAAACATTAAACCAAAGAAAGCAAGATAATTGAATTCAAGAGCTTCTTCAAATTCGTTCTATTTTCCTCTATCTCCAGGGATTTGTTTGAAGTTGTTGCTCTTAGATTGTGCAAGCAAAGCTTCTCCGAATGGCAACCTGCAGAACGAGTGTGCAAAAAGGAAATTACTTCTTTATGCTATATGTTGATGAAGTGAAATGTTGATAAGGATATGCACAGGGGCTGTGGATTGTGGATGCTATGATATGAGGTGGATAGGCCATGATATGGAATGATTCTATGCTATGCTATGATGCTAGAATGTTATGAATACTAGAAGGCTATGCTATTACAAATTGGCTATAGTTTTCCTGTATGAAAGCTTCTTCATCATTTCAAAGACCCAACAGTCCTTTTTATAGCTTTTTGCAAGCAAGAGCCTGGCTGACAAAGATCAATGGATGTGAGATTGTCTGGTTCTAGATTTGAATGGTGAGAGATGGAGAGGTTGAGAGGAAGATGGAGAATGTTGGGAGGTTGGAGAGAAGAATGGAGCCTTGTCTTCAACCCACGGGAACAAGCTTGCACAGGAACAAAGAAATTAATTTTTCTGTTTTGGAAGTTTGTTTCACGGTTGTTGAAGATAATCCCCGAATTAAATAAATAAATAAATAAATTTATTTAATTTCATGTGAGTTTGATTTTTGATTTAAGGACTATAGAAGATTTAATTAAATATTTAGAATATTTAATTGCAAATAGAATTTAGAAGAATTTAATTAAATATTTAGAATATTTAATTGTGAGTGGAATTTAGAAGATTTAATTAAATATTTAGAATATTTAATTGTGAATAGACTTTAGAAGAAAATAATACTTAATCTTTATTTGAATAAAATATTCAAGCCAAGATTAAATGATAATTAATATAAATAAATCCTAATGTTTATTTAATTAATTAAGAAATGAATAAGAAAAATGATTAAATAAACTTATTTATTTAATCAAAATGAAAGAATGAACAAATATAAATAAATTATTTAAATTTATTTATACATAGATTGAATTCAGAGATTTAATTAAATATTAAAAATATTTAATTAATTACCAGACTATGTGATGTGACCATTTTTAGGTGTATACATTTTGCCCCTCTTTGAAGTGATGTGTTTTACGCATTGCTTCAAGGAATTTTGAAATTTTCCCTAGATGCTGATTGTCGAATGTTGATAGGTATATGCCCCCTCGAACGATGAATTGATAAGATTTTGATTTTTTTGAATTTTTTGTAAAAAATATTTTTTTTTATTTTTTTTGGATTTTTTCGATTTTTATGATTTTGATGATGTTGATTCATTGTTCGAAAATGATGATGTGAAGAAAATAACTTGAAAAGATGTAAGATGAAAAATTGATGGCCAAATTGCCCCTGCTATGATAAAATGTGATAAAAAATACCCCAATTTTGCTTTTAAATAGGTTAAAAATGTCATTTTCCATTTTAACCTAGTAAAAGTTGTAAATTTTGAGCTTTGGAGTGAGAAAGATGGCACTTTCGATTCACCAGCACCATTTCAAGCGCATCCGACGACATCAGCAGCCGGCACATTATGGACCCGCGGTATGTACCCTGTTAAACTTCTACTTTTTGAAAGATTTCCGTTTGGAGCACGTTTATCCATGTTTTGATTGGGAAAGGGTGTGTTTTAGCGCTCTTGATTATTTTCATAGCGCCCATGACCATTTTCATAGCGCCCATGATTCTGTAGTGCCCATGAGGCTTTTTGTAGCGCCCTTAATCCTTTTTGTAGTGCCCTTGATCCTGTAGCACCCATGAAGAATTCTGTAGCACCCATGACCATTTTCATAGCGCCCATGATTAGATGTTACTGTGTGTGATCAATTTGTTCCCAAGGTTGTTGGAAAACAAATAATAGTTGATAAATTTGATTTTAAAGTTGTTAAAAAAAAATAAGATTGATAAGTTTGTTTCTAAAGTTGTTAAAAACAAACAGGATGTTGATAAATTTTCTTTCATGAAAATGAAAACCAAATAGTAGTTTGATGTGTTTTCCTCTAAGGTTGTTAAAAACAAACATGATTTTGATATGTTTGCGTTCCAAGATGATGAAAAAAACAAATAGTTTGATTGATATGTTTGCTCCTAAAGTTGTTAAAAACAAACATGATGTTGATTAATTTACTTTCCATGATGATGAAAAACAAATTGTTTGATTGATATGTTTGCTTCTAAGGTTGTTAAAAACAAACATGATTTTGATATATTTGCATTCCATGATGATGAAAAACAAATAGTTGGATATTCAGATTTGATCGATGAGTTGTGATGATTTGATATTGATTTTGCTTTGTCATGATGATGTGTCAATAGGAGAGATTGGGTGTTTTGCAGTTATGGGAGACATTCCCGAAGACATGGTCATTGATTCCACAACTGGTATAGGTAGATAGAGATATTATCGAGGCATGTGGCTTGATTTCATTACTTGAGATGCCTGAGGTGCATCTCAACAGAGCTTTATTGATAGCACTTGCAGAGAGGTGGCATAGTGATACAAACACCTTTCATTTACCGACCAGAGAGATTACCGTGACTCCAAAGGATGTGTATCGCATCTTGAGGATTCTAGTTATGGGAGAGATAGTGAGTTTCAATTTCCAAGAGGCAAGAGGTACAGATGCCTTGAGAGGGATATTCGAAGATGATGAGATTGCAGGATATTATATCCCATGGAGAGAGATGACAAATTCATATGCACCCCTGCCATCTGTACTTGCAGGTTTCATTGGAGGTGCTTTGTGCCCCAACCATAGGTCGAAGGGGTTCGCAATCGGGTGGGGTCGGGTTTTGGAGAGGATGGTGATGCAGGGTACACGGTATGCATGGGGGTCATGCATGTTTGTGCATTTGTATGATGAGTTACATCATATTGTATACGGTAGAGGCTGGAGTTTTGTTGTTGGTTGTTCATTATTACAGATATGGGCATGGGAGCACTTCTCCATTATGCGACCGTTGACTCGTGGACGACGACCTGTCGGTCGATCGTACAGATGGGGATATACTAATATTATTGCTCAGCCAAGACTAGGCAAACTGGATCATTGGCAACGTCTCTTAGATGATCTTGATACAGTATGCTGGTGGCCATATGTAGATTGTGAGTCATGGCCAGAGGATGTGAGGGAGGTTCCCTATGTCTTTACTTCCAGATATCTTATTGGCCATACTTTGTGGATTATTGAGAGATTTCTTGTTGGACGAGTGTGTCGGCAGTTCGGTCGGCCTCAGGGTATGCCTATGGGTTTTGCTATTTATGCATGGCGACAACAGGAGATTGCAGTGTGGGGTCCATGGATTTCTTATGAGGCAGCGGTGGCAGAGTTCACTAGTTTAGGGGTTGTGATGTGGGATTACCGAGTTGATATCCTTGATGCAAGGATGACGCCAGACTATGGTCAGTATGTGTTAGAGCATCTTGCACCATGATTGTTTGATCCTGATGAGCCTGTTGCTATAGTCGTTGTACAGAGACCATAGAGAGGCAGTCATAGACAACAGAGAGAGACAACTTTAGAGGGTGATGATTCGGAGGGAGATGATGATGATGAGAGTGGAGGTAGTGATGATGAGTGAGAGGGAGATAGTGATGATGAGGAGAGTGGAGGTGATGGTGGTGGTGGAGATGGTAGGAGAGGTGGCGGTAGAGGTGGTGATAGAGGCGGTAGGAGAGGTGGACCACGGATGAGACATACAGATCCATCATCTTCAGTAGATCCAGTGGTGCCGAGTCAGATATCTTCTTTGCAGAGTATAGTGCAGAGCTTATAGGGCCAGTTAGCACAGGCATAGACCTTGATTACACAGCTTCAGGGACAGTTAACGACAGTTACTGCTGAGAGAGATACAGCTATATAGCGGGGTGAGTAGGCCATCGCTCTAGCTGATAGTCTATAGAGAGTAGCAGCAGGTACCTTGCCTAGTGACATGACTAGAGAGGTGACTAGAGCCACTCAAGAGCTAGAGTTCTATAGGACCAGGTATCATGATGTGGTGCCACGTGAGCGGAGGGAGAGTTATACACAGTCTTGGTCTATTCATAGTCGCTCTCAGACCACTAGCAAGGGTGTGACACAGCCATTACCTCCAGGAGGGCCATCAGGGACAGGTGGAGCAGGTCCATCAGGTGCAGGTGGGACAGGTCCCAAACCAGCACCATCAGAGGATAGCATTGCCTAGTGCATTGTACATGATTTTCTATGGATATCCGTTTGAGATATTTGTATACACATTGATATGGTCCCATTTTTGATGATGTATACCTTTGTACATTTTGACATTCATTTTTGAGATATATGAAATGTAGCAATGATTTAGTATATGTTGAATGTATCTATTTTCTATATGCATGATGTTTATGATATGACTTCACGATGTGATGCTCATGATGTATATGTATGCATGATTTATCGGATATGAAAATGAAAGTCCAATGCTATGATATGATTGCAATTTATTGATGAATGAATATGAATATGAATTTTGAAATAATGGATGGTACCATTTGTGAATGTTTATGAATGTTTGTGAATATGATTTATGCTTTGTTTTTATGTTTTTTCGATGCTAATATGTATGAAAAATGTATGAAATGATATTTTTGTGAATGTCAAAATGTACTCAATCATGTATTCAAAAAGATATGAAACATTTGATACTTTGCCAGCTTTTGGGAAAATCTATAAATGCAAAATGCAGATTCTAACATGAATGCAATCTATACTAACCATGCAGGATATTCATACAATATTGCCATTTTGAGAGCTTATTTGTGCTTTTTGTATCATCATAGAGCATTGAAATGTTGAAAGTTAATACAAGCATCAAAGGGTATGTTAGCACCAGTGATGACCTGAGTATTGCTTTCATAATTTTTGATATAGCAAGATAATACAAGCATCTAGGTATAATTGAACCGAGATGACCTGAGTATCGCTTGCATAAATAGACAAGAGTTAATCCTTTCCCCATGCAAATTCTGAAATGTCATCAATGATACGTAGTAGAGCATGTCTCACGACCAATTTGCATAGTACTAATGATTTCCTTGCAAACAACAAACAAAGAAAAATCATACTCCTTCCTTGCTTTTCTAGTTCAGTACATCATTGAATTGCTCCAGAGATATGATAGAAAATCAAACAACCATTCAAATCTTGCCTAAAATATTTCAAACATTATTCAGATTAATATAATCCAAGTTGGTTGTCAAAATTGATGTTTTTCTTTTGATGTTTGTTTGGATCATGTTGTTTTGATTTCAATTGGCATTGAATAAGCATGTTTTGGTTGATTTGATACGGCAATGTTTGTTGCATTTTGGAAAACCGTCTTGTGGCTGGTTGTGATGTTTGAAAAGCTCGTTGCCCCTCTCTTGTTCAGTCAATGTTTCTTCCCCCAGTGTAAACACAACTTAAAGATTATGGATTTGTACAAATTTCATCAAGCCATGATGAAACATAAGGATTCCCGTTGCATGATATGGATATGATAGATATGTACAAATGACAGATATAGATGGATGATGTTGAAAGTGAATGTAAGACATCAACTAATAGATGGAGGAACCTATTTTGATCACAAGTAGTGCCTGTTTGCCAAGTTTTCACCATGTGTTTTTATTGCACTTTTTCAAGACTATTCTGATTTTTTTTATTTTTATTTTCAGGACTTTTTCTGATTTTTATGAAATTTTTTAGGGCTTTTTCTGATTTTTATGAATTTTTTTGAGTTTTGATGATTCAGACATAGAACTTTTTCAAATGAATGTTGTTGATCGGCTCTTCAAACAGGTCCCCTTATGATGTAGATAACTGATATGCCCCATAACCATATGTTGCAATGATGACAAATTGACCAAGCCAGTTTGGTTCAAAATTTCCTTTCTTTTCTTTGTCTTGCTGATTACGTGGATTTTCTCTCAAGACTAAGTCACCTACTTGAAATGTTCATGGTTTAACTCTGTGATTATAGCTACGAGACATAACTTGTTGATAACCCTTCAAATGATCAGCTACATTTTGACGTCTTTCATCTAACAATTCTAGCTCTTGCAAACGAGAAACTCTATAGTCTTCATCATTTATCAATCCCTTGAGTGAGACCCTAAGCAAAGGTATTTCAACCTCTAGTGGTAAGATTGCTTCTGCTCCATAGACCAAGGAATATGGGGTAGCTCTTGTTGGTGTGTGAATGTTGGTTCTGTATGCCCACAAAGCTGGATTTAATTGGACACGCCAATCACGACCGACATCATTTACTGTCTTCTTCGAGATCTTCAAGATTGTTTTGTTGGAAGCTTATGCTTGACCATTACCTTGTGGATAGTAAGGTGTAGAAAACCTGTGTTGGATGTGAAATCTTTCACAAAGTTCATCAACATCCTGATTCTTAAAAGGCCTCCCATTATCAGTAATGATAGAATTAGGAATTCCATATCTACAAATGATGTAATTTAGGATGAATGAAGAGATTTGTTTACCGGTCACAGTCGTCAAAGGAATAGCTTTGATCCATTTTATAAAATAGTCCATAGCAGTGATGATGAATTTATGCCCATTTGATGATGAAGGATGAATTTTACCAACAAGATCTAGTCCCCACTGAGAAAAAGGCCATGTCGGAGTAAAAGGTTACAATTCCTGTGTAGGTGCATGAATAAGATTCCCATGGATCTAGCATTTAGAACACTTCTTGACAAAAGTAAAAGATTCTTTCTCCATGGTAGGCCAATAATATCCCATTCTGACAAGTTTCTTGGCTAAGGTTAAACCACTTAAATGAGTTCCACAAATACCACCATGAACCTCTTGTAAGGATTTTTCAGATTCATCATGTTCAAGACATCGAAGGAGCGTACCATCAAGACCACGTCGGTAAAGGATATCAGTGATCAAGGTATAACAGGATGATTGGCGAATGAAATTCCTTTTTTTGGTTTCGAGATAAGTCTGGAGGTAAAATGTTATCTTTCAAATAGGTATAAGTCTTACCATATAAAGGTGAATCAAAAATGGTTAAATGGCATATGACTTGGGTCTCAGGATTATCATAGGTGGGGGAAAAAAATTGTTCCACCAAGAATTCATGCTTGGTTAGATCTTTTGATAGTTGTAACAAGGAAGCAATTGTAGCCATTGCATCTACAACTTTATTGTCAATCCTTGAGATTTGTGAAAACTTGATTGACACAAAATACTTCTTATAATCATCCACCATGTTCTTGTAAGGTAGAAACTTATCATCTTTAGTTTGATAATCATCATTGATTTGATTAATGACAAGTTGTGAATCACCATAGACTTGCAGCTCTATAATCCGCTATTCCAAGGCTATCTTTATCCCTATGAGAAATGCCTCATATTCAACTATGTTATTTGTGCAAGGAAACATCAACCGATATGATTGTGGAATGGTATGTCCTTCAGGTGTGACAAAAATAATCCCTGCCCCCGAGCCACGTTGGGTATAAGATCCATCAAAGTACAATGTCCATGAGTTCTTATTTGTTGCTGTGAAGACATCTGCATCAGGAAACTCAATGTGCATTGGATTTTCTTCTTGTAAAGGTGCTTCGGCCAACTGATCTGCGATGACTTGTCCTTTAATAACTTTTTGATCTACATAGTGAATGTCAAACTCACTTAAGATCATTACCCATTTTGCAAGTCTTCCTGTTAAAGTAGCTCTGCTTAAAAGGTATTTTAGTGGATCAATTTTGGTTATCAGCTTAACTGTATGAGCCAACATATAGTGTCACAACTTTTGAGAAGCAAATACCACTGCGAGACAAGATTTTTCAATGAAAGTGTAGTTTAATTCATGACTTGTTAAAGTTCTGCTAATATAGTATATGGCCCTTTCTTTGCCTGTAGAATCCTCTTGTGCTAGTAATGCTCCCAAGGATACTTTTGTTGCTGAAATATAGAGTATGAGTGGCTTTCCTAGAACTGGTGGAATTAAAACTGGTGGGTTCATAAGATATTGCTTGATCTGATTGAATGTTGCTTCACATTTTTCTTCCCATTTGAATGGGACATTTTTATGCAATAAATGTGTAAATGGTAAGCTTTTGTCTGCCAGTTGAGCTATAAACCGCCTGATGGACTGTAGTCATTCTTGCAATGATCAAAGCTGACTAATATTTCATGGTGGCGGCATGTCTATTATAGCTTGTACTTTTTCTAGATCAACCTCTATGCCCTTTTCTGAAACAATGTATCCTAGGAGTTTTCTAGATGTAACACCGAAGACACATTTCTTTGGATTGAGTCGAACATTGAACTTCTCCATTCTGATAAATATTTTTGACAAGATTTCCAGATGTCCTTCTCTTGTGTGAGATTTGGCCAATAAGTCATCCACATAGTCTTCCATGAAGGTGTGCATCATGTCATGAAAAATAGTTGTCATTGCTCTTTGATAAGTAGCTCCTGCGTTCTTTAACCCAAATGGCATTACGTTCCAGCAATAGGTACCCCAAGGGCATGTGAATGTTGTTTTATCTTGATCCTCTGGTGCAATCTTTATCTGGTTGTATCCTGAAAATCCATCCATTAATGAATACATTGCATGGCCAACAGTTAAATCAACAATTGATCATATCTATGTTTGGCAAAGAGAAGTCATCTTTGGAACAAGCTTTGTTCAAATCTCTGAAATCTGTACAAATTCTAATCCTTCCATCTAGCTTTGAAATAGGTACAATATTGGAAATCCATTCTGCATAGTCAATAGTCCGAAAGAATCCAACATCTAAAAGCTTCTTTAATTCCTCTTTAACCAATAACGCAACATGTGGATGCATTTTTCTCAGTTTTTGCTTCATAGGTTTTGCCCCTGAGTTTATAGATAAATGATACATTATCAAATTAGGATCTAACCATGGCATATCAGCATATGACCAAGCAAAGTTGATTTGATTTTCCTTTAAGAACTCCATGAATTTCAGTACTTCTTCGACTGTTAATGATGTTGCAAGTTGCAAGATTTTTGGCTGCTTTGTTCTACTTATGCTAATTGATTATGTTGGTTTGATCAAAATAGAAGATCTTTCGTGATAATGATTGGGAAGAGTGTCAAGTTTCTCATCTTTTAGTGCCTCAGAAATGTTTTCACTGTCGGATTCACTCTTTATTTTTCTCTTGTTGTGATCTACCACTGCCATTTTTTGGTTTTCACCGATAGATCCATCTTTTATTTCATTTATTTTGCAACTAAGAGACTTGACACTCTCCTTATCAAAATTGTGAGTATGGAATTCTTGGATGAAACAATTTTTTTCCTCATTAGAGGAACAAAGGAAATTTATAATGTCCTCATCATCACGAAATGTAGGGATCTATATAGGTGCATCATTGTCCCAATCAATAAGTTCCGGATAAACTAAAGGCATGGGATCATTAGGTTGGGTAAGGTCTTGAGCTATCAAAGTCATGATGTGGTTGTCATTTTCATGATGGACGAGGTCTATGATGGTATTCTCATGTTGATTGTCAATCTCATTAAAATCTGAATCGTCCTCACTTGAGTCATGATCACTTTGTAAAACATAATCAAGTGGAGGCCTTGAACCTTCTCCTTGTAAGAACGTGGGTGCGAATTTGTGTATGACATCCACCCTTTTATCTATTAAGAATGTATCATCAGAGACATCATCCCATTTGTATTCATTAGAATCAGTGTCTGAACTATTCTGTAATTGAAAAACTGACCCATACAATTTTTGTAAAGTGACCTCTTCATGGGGTTTATCTGAAATTGATTCTCTCTCATGAGTTTGTTGTGCTTGCTGTAAAACTGACTCTTCTGTATCCGTACCATATCCCAATCCTGTTTTATCATTTGGATGTATTGAAATAGGTTGAATTGGCTCTATGATTCCTTCTCTTCTTTTTCCTATAGGACCATTTCCTTCATAGCCCATTTTCTGCATGATAGCATACCCCTTACCATATTGTTCTGTAGGTAACTTAATGTGCAAGAGAGATTCATCTTCATCTTTGTATAGCCAACTTAGGATGTCCCTATCTTCAGCTTCTTCCTCAGTGGTGTTGACTTTAATAAATTTTCCATCAAACTTTGTGATTGGCACAGAAGCTTGGGATGTAGAGGCTATTGCAATCTTTTGATTTGGTAAGGTTGGCTGACCATGTGACCTTGGAGAAGGAGGTACAAGGTAGAAAGAGATAGTGAATATTCACCTACTGCTTTGTCTTTAAAATGTAGCTTAGTGTCAAGATTCTTTGTCAGTTCTTGCAATTGGCCTTGTAGATTGGAAGAAGAAACAACAAGAGCCTCCCTATTATGTGGCACAAAGGTGTCTTGAGTTGCTCGGAGATATGAACAAGTTTGGGTGCTATTGTAATCAACTTGTATAGTTATTTCTTGTCCATCATATGGAAACTTGAGGCATTGATGATACATCGACGGTACTGCCTGCATATCATGAATCCATGGGCAACCCAAAAGTATGTTATAGGATAGATCACGATCTAGGACCTGACAAAATGTATTCTTCACAACAGGTCCCACTCTGATAGGTAGCATTATTAATCCTTTTGAAGCTCTTTCTTCATCATCATATGCCTTGATAGTTATTTTCCTTCGTGGATCAATGGAATTTTCTGATATTCCAAGGCATGTATTAGCTTTAAGGTACAAATGTTTAAACTGGCTCCTCCATCTATTAAAACATGTCTGATTCGGTGTTTATGGATCATGACTTCAAGATAGAGCGATGAATTATGTGGATGTGTCATGGAAGCATCATCTTTTTTAGAAAATGAAAGACAAGTGGGGGAATACAAATGTCCCACCATGGCTTGAAATTGTTTACATCCATATCAGTGTCGACAGTTGTGTTTACAAGAGCTTCTTCTAAAATATTCTTGTGTATAGGAGATATTTTGAGGAGTTTAAGAATGGAGATTTGAGCTGATGTTTTTCTCAGTTGATCAACTAGATTATAATGATTTGGAGAAGGAATAGCTATCTTGGATGAACTTCCCTTTAAAACAACTTTTGCTTTTCCTCTCATAGTCACATTAACCTGTTGATATTCTTGTTTTCCCTTGATTTTAATAACATTAACTCGCTGATCATCTACATAGATGTGATGTATTATATTGTCTTCAACATTATGTATGCTTTTGGATTTTGCATCTGATGTTTCCCCCTTTTGATAGTTTGGTAAAGGATATTTGAATGCTTGATGATCATCATTGGTATGATGTCCTTCAATTGTAATGGTGCCATTGTCAATTAAATCTTGTATTAGATTTCACAAAGCTTGACAATTATTTGTTCTATGACCTTTACATTGATGATAATTGCAATAATATGCGTCATTCCATGATGGTGGTTTGACTTGTGGCTCATAATCTCTTTGTGGTGGTAAGGTGATAACCTTATTATCAAGAAGCTCCTTGAGAGTAGACTCAAGAGATTGACCCAAAGTGGTAAAATTCCATCGATTTGAAAAGAATGGAGGTCTGGATGGATTTGATGTTTAGGTATTGCCAAGATTGTTATTGAAATTACCACGATTATCCTTGGTGTTTTAATTGGTCATGCTTTCTTGTTTGGAGTATTGTCCTTGTTGATTGTTGTTTCCTTGTTGGTTGATATTTCCTTGTTGGTTGGTATTTGCTTGTTGATTGTTTCGTGGAGCACTTGATAGGTTAAAGATAGATGGTCTTTTTCGTAGATTATTTGCATCTACTATACCATCATTGTCAACATTTTTATTTCTGTTCCAAAACCTTGTTTTATCGTTGTTGTTTTGGTTGGATGAACTTGGATTATCAAGTTTTATCACTCCTCATTTAACCAAGGCCCCTTCAATGGTGATTGAATTTTCAATCAATTTTTCAAAGTTATGAGGACAATGAAGATTAAGCCTGTAACTTAATTCTTGATCTAGGCTATTGATGAAGATATCCATCTTTTCCTTTTCAGGAATAGGATGGGAATATTGTTCAAACAACCTTCTCCAACTTTTCAAAAATGTAGTGAAGGATTCTCCTACTTTTTGTTTCACTTTACAAAGATCAAGCATTGTTATCTGGTGTTGGATGTTGTAGGCGTATTGTGATATAAACTGATTGATTAACTCCTCAAAATTTTTGATGGGAGGAGTGATCTTAGAAAGCCACTTGATGGATTGTCCATCCAAACTTCATGGAAACAATCACATTAAGTAGGTATCGTCATAAGCAAATTCTAGACTCATATTTCGAAAATCCCTCACATGTTCAATGGGATCATTTTTTCCATTGTACCTATCAAATTTAGGGATTTCACAATGTTTTGGAAAAGGGATCATTTGAAGACTCCTATCAAATGGATAAGGAGATATGTCATCCAAAACATACTTCTTTGTTGCACCTCCTTGCATTTCCTTTATTTTCCCTTGTAATTCTTTTATCTGTTGAGTAAGGGCACTAAAGTCATTAGGAGGAGTTTCAGGATTCTGTTTAATCCCTTCTATATCAAAATTGTAAGGTAACTTAGCTCCTTGATTAGCTAATGAAAGAAAATATCTTTCTTTGTTTCATTCTAAAATCCTTGCCATAAGAGTATGGAATTGGGGATCTTGCTCTGCTTCTTGAAGCTTTTCTTTTGTTAATCCTTCAATATTAAATGTATCCTCTTCTTTCTCATTATGGTCACCCATTTTGCTTGTAGTGGTTTCTTCTTCGTCCTTTTCCATGTGTTTTCGAGATCTCATGAAGACAGGCATAAGCTTTGTTCTAAATTCTACTCACTTTTGATCAAAAGAATGAAATAGTGTAATTTGTGATAGATATGAAAGTCAAGATAGAATAAAGATTCTATGACTTGAAAGATTTCTAACCTTTAGCTTGTGTTGTTCCCTAATTGAAAGGATGAAAATCCCGTTGGCGGGAATTTAAGCAAAAGATCAAGAAAAGGATGATTTTGCACTTTATGAAGTTTTGATCATAGCTTCGTAAAAGAATGGATTTTGTGATAAATGCCTAATGTGATTGAGTTCTCTATTGCAGAAATTGATTTGGACGAGTAGAATATTCAATTGCAGGTTGGGGAATATAACAAAAACAAATACGTTGATTATGATTGTGCCTCTGAGAAAGGGCTCTTCTTTGAAAGAAAGCTTGTGAGTATAAAGGTTCTATAGCATAATCATCAGTGAAACCTCTAACACAGTCATGATATCGATGGATAAAGGTTCTATGTTTAAGTAAAACCTTTCAAATTTGGTACAAGAATCGTCTTTTCTTCAATAGTTTCTTGTAGCTAAGGGGTTTCTTTGGCTTTTTGATCCTCTTGAGAATGGATTTCTTAACGAAGGTTGTGGATTTCCAATCTCTTAACATGAGAGTAATCAATGTAATTGTGAATTTTGGATGATCTTTACTAAATTAATGTATTGAAAACACATCAAGCAATTTGTAGAATAGTTGTTTTAAGTACTATGCTAAACATCAAATGTATGATCAAAATGTTTTTCAAAAATTGTTTTAACAGGTTTTACACATGATAAATAGTTCAAATAGACTCACTCTTAGTACTCAAGTAGGTCATCATAGTAATCAGCAGCCCACATCTTAGAACTGCGTCAACTTACACAGCCGTGTCACCCCCGAAAGGGCGCCCGTGTTTTTGTTTTTTCCAAGTGTGTCCTCAGAGTGACAGAAGTGGATATCGGATCCCCTGAGCAAACAATCCTTGGCAGTTATATGGTGAGTATCTTGGGGGTAGATTCTTCCCTCCCTTGCACTGTGATTATTATGATGTTCGAAAACTGACTTCGGTTGGATACTACACTAAGTTCGTAGTAAGGGTTTCCATTCGGTGCGGCAAATGATATACTCCCTCGAGAGACCTCCCTACCTTTAGAACAAAGGCTTTGGGGATGGCTATCTTGCACACTACCGTCAAAAGAGGGTTTCCCCAAATTTGCTTTAAATTTTATAGTGGGGTGGAATAGCCTGACTTTGGCTTGAACCCACTTGAGTCGTTCCTCTTGGGTGAGTACTTTTTTCCCACAAGAGCAGGCTCTCTAAAAGGTATTATGAAAACTTAAAATTGCATGAAATAAAATAGATGAGTTTGGCATTTTGATCACCCAGTTAAGGGGAGAACATAGGCCTATCACCGTTTAAAGCAAAGCAAACAAAAGTTCAATTTTAAGCCCAAATAGACAATTTGCTATGCTAGGTGAAGATGTTGCTTCACAAAAACATGAAGTTCTTTTTAGCCCCAAAATAAAAAATGAAGTGACTAGATCCTAAGATTGTTTGATTTTAAATTATGTGACTATCCTAGGATTGCTTAATTTTAAATTATGTGACTATCCTAAGATTGCTTAATTTTAAATTATGTGACTATCCTAGGATTGCTTCATTCTTTTAAAGTTCTTATTGTCCGTGGTCACGTCGGATTCAGTCAAATTATATTTAAGTTACATATTACAATGGCAGCCTTTTTAGAAGTGCACTATAACAGACATCACAGGCGCTAAAACAGAGTTCATGGGCACTGCAGGATGAATCATGGGTGCTACAGGATGAATCACGGGTGCTACAGGATGAGTCATGGGCATTGCAGAAAGAATCACGGGCACTACAGGATGAATCACGGGCACTACAGGATGAGTCACGAGCACTACAGGATCTGTCACGGGCGCTGCAGGATGAGTCACGGGCGCGGAACTGGGTGTGAACTGTGCTGAAGAGTGTTTTATGCACTAATACGCTATTTTTGGCTGTAACCTGTCAGAAAAACCTGCAAAAAGATGTTAAAATAGGGGCAAGAGCTCCACGGTGGGTGCCAAAAACGTGTGATAGAAAGATGTGTATCAAAATAAATAAACATATCACACAAAATGAAACATTAAACCAAAGAAAGCAAGATAATTGAATTCAAAGGAAACAAACAGAGCTTCTTCAGAGCCGTTCCATTTTCTTCTATCTCCAAGGATTTGTTTGAAGCTGTTGCTCTCAGATTGTGTAAGCAAAGCTTCTCTAAATGGCAACCTGCAGAACAAGTGTGCAAAAAGGAAAGTACTTCTCTATGCTATATGCTGATGAAGTGAAATGCTGATACAGATATGCACAGGGGCTGTAGATTATGCACAGGGGCTGTGGATTGTGGATGCTATGATATGAGGTGGATAGGCCATGATATGGAATGATTCTATGCTATGCTATGATGCTAGAATGTTATGAATACTAGAAGGCTATGCTATTGCAAATTGGCTATAGTTTTCCTGTATGAAAGCTTCTCCGTCATTTCAAAGACCCGACAGTCCTTTTCATAGCTTTTTGCAGGGAAGAGCCTGGCTGGCAAAGATCAATGGCTGTGAGATTGTCTGGTAGATTTGAATGGTGAGAGATGGAGAGGTTGAGAGGAAGATGGAGAATGTTGGGAGGTTGGAGAGAAGAATGGAGCCTTGTCTTCAACCCATGGGAACAAGCTTGCACAGGAACAGAGAAATTAATTTTTCTATTTTAGAAGTTTGTTTCACAGTTGTTGAAGATAATCCCCTTAAATTAAATAAATAAATAAATAAATTTATTTAATTTCATGTGAGTTTGATTTTTGATTTAAGGACTATAGAAGATTTAATTAAATATTTAGAATATTTAATTGCAAATAGACTTTAGAAGAATTTAATTAAATATTTAGAATATTTAATTGTGAATAGACTTTAGAAGAAAAGAATACTTAATCTTTATTTGAATAAAATATTCAAGCCAAGATTAAATAATAATTAATATAAATAAATCGTAATGTTTATTTAATTAATTAAGAAATGAATAAGAAAAGTGATTAAATAAACTTATTTATTTAATCAAAATGAAAGAATGAACAAATATAAATAAATTATTTAAATTTATTTATACACAGATTGAATTCAGAGATTTAATTAAATATCAAAAATATTTAATTAATTACCAGACTATGTGATGTGACCATTTTTAGGTGTATACAAAGGTAATTAAACCAAATGATGAGACAATGAGGGACATGAAACATGAACAATGATACCATGAATGATGTCCTATAAATCTACAATCTAACATGAATGGCCATGAAGGATGTAGATCTAGATCTTGAGATAAGTGTAGAACAATGCTTGACCTTGGATCTTGAATGCAATATCACAACACTAGCTCAATAACATGCTTGATGCTTGATAACATTGACATGATGATGGATCTTGAATTTTTGCATTAATTGATGAAGAAATCTGCCCTTGAATACCTTTAAAATGTTCTTGAATGCTCTCTTGATGATCTTGTATAGTCTTGAAATGCTCAACTCTCGAGTGCTTGACTTGATATCATGAATGCTTATTGAAATAATGATTTTAGACCTCACTTATATAGGTAATCCATCTAATATCTCGTTAATTAGATCCAATAGGCCATCATTCATGAAATTTGAACTTAAAACCCAAATTTTCCTGCTCATAACCCTAAAAATAGGCCAAATGGGACTCATATGCGTTACCTGACATATGGGTCCCATAGGGCATTTTTAGGTGGAAAAAGTGTCAGAGTGTTAATAAATTAAGTTTATTTACTAATATTGTTAGGATTTTGATTGAAATATGCCTTGGGATGCACAATATAGGGTCTTAGGGTCCTATTAATGATGATATTAGGGTCATAAATGTAAGAGGGCCCAAAATTGAATGTGAAAGTGTAAATAAATACACTTTACAACATTAAATTAAGGCAAAATTAGGTCAATTAAGCTTAGAAGGGCCCAAAATCCCATGTGAATGTGTACAACACATTACAACACTATTTTAGGTTCATTTAGTTTACAAGCCTCCTAAATTTAATGTGAAGGTGTAAATAAATACACTTTACAACACTAAATTAAGGAAAAGTCAGGTTTATTTATCTTTAAAAGGGCCCAAAACCTAATGTGGATGTGTAAAGCTTATCACAACACTAGATTAAGGTGACATTAGGCTCAATTTATCATTAATTATTCCCAAGTCAAGCAAGGAAAAGGCGTAATTTTTTCGTCATTACAAGTGGTGCTCCTTTTCTTTACTAAGCTTTGTTGTAACCATGAAGCAGTAGGAGTTTGTAAACAGCTTGTAATGTTCATAGCCAATGGATCAAGTAATTCAAGTGGATTGGAGATAACTAGGAAAGAAGCATCTTATGGAATTACATTGGTAGCTAACAAGATGAAGGCTCTATTATAGGAGGAGAATGAGATTCATCATGATGAGGAGATATGCTGAGAATAGAAGAAGAAATAGCTAAGAATTTCTCCTCACCACTAGGATAACCATGAGGGTCTCATTATGTGCGGGATCATGATGGGCCAAAAGGGTACATGATGGGTATGTGTAAGGTATGTATCATGAATTTTTTTACCAAAATCTGAACTAAAATGCTGGTTTTAAAGGAGATTCTCAAAATTTTCCAAATTTCAATATAAATTCATATATTTCACTTTGAATCTTAATAAATAATTATTATTCATTTTCTATTTGAATTACTTACTCAAAAGTCCATTGATAGCCTGACTAAAAAACATCTATAGCTTTCAAATGGTATCACATTTTTGAATTCAAACATGTCACATTCTATGCTTCATATTCATAAGATTTAAAAAAAAAAAATCATGAATTTTTACCAAGTTAAGGCAGGTGGCTTCAAACATGAGAGCTTTTATTTTTAAAAGTTTTAATAAAAATCTATACTAATTATTTACTTGAGATAAATTACAAAAAATATGCATCACATCTAAAGAGGCAGTCCTCTACTCTATATCTAAAATTCTATTGAAAAATATTACCATTTAGTGTGAAGTTAGGGGTGGTCGAATGCCTAGACACCTACTTCTTTATTTTTTTCCTCGAAATTTTAGGCAAGTACTCAATGTATTGAAATTTCCAAATTTCACAATAAGATTTCTTTATTTTTAAAATAAAACCTAGTAGTTTAGAAACTAAATTCAATTTTCTACAGATACTATTCTTACATATTTTTGAAATAATATAGATAACTTATTCAAATTTTTATGTCAAGTTGGCTAACTCTGATTTTTTTGAATTTTTTGCCACTGAAAGGCCTATTTTTCCCATTATGATCTTGCACATACCTGTCTATAGAATCTCTCTTCAGATTCTTCTTGTATGGGGTTCAACATCTTCTCCTTTGGCTTTGATCTCTTCCTCTTAATTTTTAGATCGTCCCCACATATACTTTTGAAATCCTTCTTCTT
The DNA here is from genome assembly GCA_007258455.2 of Sequoia sempervirens. NCBI lineage: Eukaryota > Viridiplantae > Streptophyta > Pinopsida > Cupressales > Cupressaceae > Sequoia > Sequoia sempervirens. Next base: position 429,354,117 of record VDFB02075321.1, on the reverse strand, counting down.
ACAAGGATCTTCATTGTCACCACCTTCCTACATGCTCTTTTGACAACTAGTGATTATAATAGAAGTTTGAGAAATGAAAAAGGAAGAGGAAGATATTTTTTGTTTCACATTTTCCCTCCTTGATGGATCCTCTTTTCTTGAAGTTCTTGTAGTGTTGGTTTCAGTGGATTTCTTCCTTACCCAATCTTTCAATCTCTTGAGAATATGAGTGATTCTCTCATTAATGTATCTAACTTCTTGATTGCCTAGACAATAGGTGACAAAGGTTGCATTTGAATATTTTCAAAATACATGGGATCAATCAAATTTGTTTTATCATCTTCAATTCCTTCTACATCCCAACGAAGCCTAAAATATTTAATTTGTTCCAAAGTTAACCTCATCTAGTATATCTTTCACACTCCATAATCATCTTCACAATCTTCCTAAAAATCTTCAATTTTAGGAAAGTGATAAATACATGGACCAAAATCAAAGTATCTTTGACATAGTTCTTACTATCAAATGAGATCATCATGGTATGAAAGTGCATGTTTAACTTTTCGAATGATCACTCAATATTTTGAGCATCAATAGAAATTTACACCTATAATGACAGAGGCCAATAGGAAATTAGATTCCTAATTTTCTCATATTTTTTCTTTTATTAACTAACCCAATTTTCCTGTAGATCTCAATCAAGATGAGCTTATCATCCACATACTTGGGCATCTTGTATGGGTACCCATCATACCCTCCTACCTAAATGTAAGTGAACTTCAAGAACTAGATGTATTTTCTACCATAATGCTTGATAATAATAGTTGCTTTTGATTATATCTTGATTCATGTATTCCCTTGAAGTTTCCTTACCATCAACATAGTGAATGCAAAGTTCACTCTCTTGAAATGTTTATAACTTTGATATGTCAAGGAAAACTAGAGTTGCATATAATAGTTATAAATTTGAGTCGTAATATCAAATATACCTTTGGTGTCAAGACTTGGCCATGGCTTCATAGTGGTGATTGGATAGAAGAGATAAGATGTCATGCAGAAATACTGATTATCTTCAAAGCAATTCAACTGATTATGTAGATTATCATTGTTAATACCTCCTCAATCAATAAACTAGTTTTCTGCACATATGATAATTTTAAATAGGAACATCCATTTTTTGCTCATTTCAATTTTCATTCCCCATCAACCTGTGAAGCAAAACAATCATATTTGAGAATTCTTTGATGAAGATTGACCTATGTAGAACCTTTGGCAACTTAGATTTTCCTCCTTTAGATACCTACAACCAATTCCTCTCCATGGTGTTGAGACATTCATTCTTCTTCTTAGATAAGTGTGTTTGTGTAATCCCTTTGTCTATACTTGTAAACTGGTCTCTAAGAGGAAATTTGAGAACAATCCTGATTGAAACACTATACAACTTAGCCACTAGATTATCATCAATAGTCTTGACCTCCTTGGTTTCTAAATTATAACCTTTCATACATTCCAAAACTAAATTTGAGCATTGAATTGATATCAGAAAGTCAATAGCATGAGCCAAACCATCTCTCAAATATATATCCTTTGAGACAATGGTGATATTTTCCTCTCTTCCATGATTTTCAAAAAATCGTGTAGGTTGATGTGACCCAACCTTTTATCTATGATCTCATAAAGCATACTCTCTACTACTGACATGAACTCATACCCTTGATATTTGTACTTCATTATTACAAATAAGAATGATGCTACCTGATCAATTTTTTTACAAAGAATATTTATATCTTATTTCAAAGCTCCCATAAGAATTCATGGAAATGGTTTATACCTCTATATTTGCATGCATGTACATCAGAATATTTACAGCTGCAACATTTGCCAAGAATCCACTTCACTACACTTTGATGGTTTATACCTCTATATTTGCATGCATGTACATCAGAATATTTACAGCTGCAACATTTGCCAAGAATCCACTTCACTACACTTTGATCGATGAGATGATATTCACTTTGAGGAAGTTGTCAAACAATTCAAAATTTTGACAAATGTGTTTTGAGCATATCCTACAATCACGGCATGCCATAAGATCACCTTTACTTGAATCAATTTGTAAAACAATTCAAACACTTGTCCACACTCTATATACTAGTAGCATTTATTTGAAAAATTCAGGCAAAGAGTTCACATGCCTAGTTTATCCCTTCATATTTGCATGTATCTTCACCATGGCGACTGAAAAACTTGCTTTCAATCATGCTTTAATGGATGTTCATTCCTTATTCCACAGCTCCCAATTTGGCGCAGACTTGAAGGATGCAGCCAATGTTATGGAGTTTGGCACGAGCAGGGAGGAGTTTCTAAAGCTTTTTCAATAAGTATTTTGTACATATCCCACGATCATTGCATTCCATGAAATGACAACTCTTCACCAAGTATATGATTCTAGACCTTCGCATGAGCATCTTTGTGGGTAGTTGTCACAAAACTTCATCAAATAGTTCACGACTTTCTATGCTTCTATTGGTTGCATAAATATTTCACATGTTTACCAGTGCACTTGCAATTAAGATAAAACCTAAACAAAACTGCTCCAAACTCGATGCTTTGATTGATTGTAATTATTGGCTTCAAAACTTGTTGAATGCATGGCTTAGCTCATTCCATCTTCTATGTAGGCTGAAAAGACATCCATACTCCTTTCAGAGCTTCCTTCATTGCATAGGCCTGGAGTTTCTAGTTCCTTTTCAACAAAATCATTTGTGCATATTCTGCAACTTTTGCATTACATGCGATGACATCTCTTTGAGGTATTTTGTTAAACATTTCACACAATCTTTTGTTGCTTCACCATTTTGCATGTGCGAGAGCTTGGAGAATGCAGCGTCAAGTTCAAATGAATTTTCTAAAGCCGTTTCATTATATTAATTCTGTATATCTTTGTAATCATGGTGCGTGTGATACCATATTTCTTTGAAACTTTTTGTCAAACGGTTCACGTCCCTTGTTTATACTTCCACATTTGCATGCATGTTCACCACAGTAATTTCAAGTCATAGGCCGGGAGAATGTTGGTAAAGGTTGTGAGTTTTTCTTTGCATTTGCCAGTTGCACTTGCTTAAGATATTTTGAAGACTTGTTAACAAACCCTTTCATGCATCTTAGATGCACTTAGTGCATTCCATGTGGTAGAACTTATTTGAGGCATGTCATCGAACAGCTCCTACACCCTAGCCTGCTAACTACTTCGCACCATTTGCATGCATACCCACTTATAATATTTGATAGAAATATGCCCTCCATATTCTGCATTATACCTCCTTCCCAACCATTTATGTATGCGTCCTCATCTTGTTTGCAGTTCGATGGCTGGATGTAAGAATACAGATGGTCATAGTGCATTTGTCTAAATGTTTCTAAAGCTTTGTATTCAAATCCATTTTTCTAATATCCTTGTCTGCACCTCGACATTTCATGGCTTGAGGTAGTTCACCATGGTAATGTCATCTCTGGTTTTCTTTGCTTACGAAATGTTTCAGCGCCCTCCCGAATCTGCATGCATATCAACAATGGAGTGGTTGCATCTACAATCGTTCTTTTATGCTTCAGTGGGCGCCTATGTTTGAACCTTTAACTTTAATCACATGCCATGGATTATGGTCTTTACCTCTGCGAACTATTTCTTCTATTGATGGTAGTGTGAAAATAAAGTTTCTCCCCAAGTTTGATTGCAGATTCATCTCATGCAAAGATTGCTTTTATGTTTATTAATATAGGATTTTATCTTTTAAGTGGAGAAAGATAATTGAAATTGGGTTGTGAATTTTCACAACTCAATTTTGAGTTGAGGTGGGTTGTGAATTCACAATCAAGTTTTTTATTTGCAGTGGGTTGTGAAAATTTACAACCCTACTTTATTATTTTGACTTTAAGTTTTGGGTTTCACAACTAAATTTAGTATAAACATTGAGAACTTCAAGCTCGCCACCAACATTTACAACTACTCTACAATTGAACATTTATCTGGATAAAGTTCCATGGTTTGACAGATTTTAATTCTCAAAAATATGAAAAACCATTGACAAATCATCCTAGATAATCAAATGATCCATGAGCTCTCCGATAATATCTTTGGATTTACTTAATTCTTTTGATTAAAAAATTGCCACATTATCCAAAATACTAATGTAATGAAACCTAGTGAGCAATATTTTCCCAGATTCTTTTAAATGCAATTTTAATTGTTTCCACAACTTCACATGCAAAAATAATTTTTTTAATATCTCACAATCCATGAAGCTTCATGACTCGAAAGCTGGCCACATTGGTTGCCACTAGGAACATTCTCATTAAAGGAATTTACACGACCTCATACAAATTTTCAAATTTAATCTTTTTTGCAATTTTTTCCAATTTTTGCACTTGTGCTTAAGCTTGAATTGGACAAACGAACTTCTTCTTTGAACTTAACTTGGGAAATTTTAATTTGATATGGATGAACTTGAATCACATGGAAGCAACACAACTAAAACTATCTATAACAAAATATTTAGGTTTAGAATTTTGACCAAATCCCTAATTTTATCATGGAAAAAGCTTGAGGAAAACTCCCATCATTTTCATACAAATGGTTTTTAAGTGAGTTCCATAAAAAATAAGACAAAAAGAGCATAATTTTTATTTTATGGTGTAGAATTGATGGTTAGTCTATGCCAATTTGAGTGCTTTGCATAATGAGGATTTGAAGTTTTATTGTCATTATATATAGTTGTTTGTTGCATGCCATTATTGCAAATATTTTTCTTGCTTTTGTATTTTTTAGGTGGCTATCTATTTTATCCATATTTTATTTTGAGGAAAGTAGGGAAATTAGAGGATCCCATAGAAATACTATTACCATTTTTATTTTTATTTTTTAAGTATCATTCATTCCTTGACCTAAATCACTAGTTTCAATGGTGTTACATTTTATGGATGTCTTTAACATTTTTTAAGTACAATTGACTTCTAGCATAATTATTTCAACTAATAATATAAATCTACTTAAAATTTATAAAGAAAATTGGTAGAGATTCCTATAGACCTATAAATGATTATGGTCTCATTTCACATAGCATGTTGCTAAGCATGAATACAATAAAAAAACTCAACACTATTAATCCATGGATGTTATTATTTCACTTTCAAGTAGAATTATAATAGTAATTTGATAGAATATATCTACTAAAAACTTTAAAAAAAAAAAAAATCTTATTTATTATAAAGCTAAAACACTAACTAAAGTAGAGTATTGTTGGCTTTAAAAACTACAATGATATCAAATATTATGTTGATGTTATGGATGTTAGAGTAATTGTTTATTATCTAATAATTAATTAATAATTTTTATAATTAATAATTTTTATAAATAATATTTTTTATAAATATGCCACCCTAGGGTCATATGGGCGACCAACACCTAGCCCCTAGGGGGCTAATTTGTTTTTCCTTATATGGAAACTTAGCAAAATTGGAAAAATCATGATAATTTTTTGCTCGAGTATTGAAATATGGCAAGCGAGATATCAACAAAAATATGCTTTTGAGCACTATCTAATGGAGTAGATTTATTTCTTAGATTTTTTTGTTGGTGCATTCTATAGCCTATGGAAGCTAGATGTGTTGTTTTAAGTCATGAGCTCATAACTTTTCACCAGTTTCTCCTTTTTTGTGATTATTATGGCATTGGAAAGGTCTTTTTGAGTTCTTCACAACCATCCCTACTATAATTTTTCTATATTTCTCTCTAGTTACATTTTATTCATTAAATCTTGTGTTTTCACATTTTGGTGAATTACTTGGACATTTTAGCTCTTGAAAACTTTTTATTTGCATGATATGACTTGTTTTCAATTGTTATACATGTATTTATAGTGTTTTGTACTATTTGGGCATTGTATACATGTTTTGTAAGCACTTTATCTTTCTTAGATATGTTGAGATAAAGTGTCACTACTATACTTACTTTTTGAGGATTTAACACATCCTATTGTGCCTTTTATGCTCACACTATGTTATAAATTTCCATGGAGGGTTGTGTAGTACCTTTTATTTTCCTTCACACCTTTGTCAAGTGAGTGTTCCTTCCATAGTAACATTGAATCATATTGATTCTTGCTTCATACACATGTGTCTTGTTTGAACACCCTCTTTTAGTTGTTGGTACTCTTTTTTGCATGTTCAAATGTTCTTTGATCTCCTTCATGCACTTCTTGGTGACACATATTTTTAGTGGACCTATCATGGCTCTCCCTTGTCAACATTATGGAGGGGTTTCTACTATTGGTTCTAATTCTTGGTTTCATTTAGGGGTGAGTTACGTATTCAACTTTTGTTCCTATGTACTAGGTGGATGTAACAGTTTGTTACCCATGTATTTTGGTCAGATGGAGAATTTACCATTTGGAAACTCTTGGATTCCTATTTTTTTGTAGGGGACCTTCCATTTTCACTATCAAAGTTCTTCAAACTATTGGTACCTACATTTACAACTTGTATCTTTCATGGTTGAGTAGTGTTGTTGGGGTTACTTATGTGTATTCATGTGACTTTTATACCTTCAATTTCTAGATTTTTTTAATTTTTTTCCATCTAATTCGAGTAGTGTCATTGGAGACACCCATGTGGATTCTTTTCTTCTTAATCCTGATCATCATTTGTTTTAGAGGAGGTTCTTAATTTCAATACTATACAGAATTCATCATTTGATAATTTTCTATAGCTTCTTCATTCTTCAATGATATTCTTCATGTTCCTATTCATTTTGGGACATTATTTTGGAGACTTCTTAGTCCTTCATTTATCTTTCTCTCTTTTGTATGCTAAAATGGCTAATGCCCAAGGGGATGGTGAAAGGAATAGAATTACGACATATTCTATTCCTCGAAGGGGTGGTGATGGGAAATTTCCAACTATTTTGAAGAAGAAAGTGGAAAAATAAACAATAGTAGTTGGGGGCCTATATCTTGCTTCTGCTACATGATTGGGGGAACTTGAAGAGAGCCTAATGGATTCCTTCCTAGCACTAGAGATAGCTAGATAGATTCCTTCCCAACATTAGCATCAGGGATAGCTAAAATTCATTCCCAAATGTCTCATGAAGCACTAGCAATGAGCAAAGCAATTACCATATCAGTTGCTTCCAACTAATAAGCATGCATTTGTTTGGGCTTCGAGAAATAGAAGCTGAGGATAATGTAATAGAACCTACAACACTAATTGATTGGAGTTTTTGAAATTCCCACCCAGAGAACCCTATGATTCATTAGGGTTCTAATAGACCAGAGTGGGGTGGCTCTTGATCTAATGCTAAGGGTGAGGGTTGGTGAGGTAGTGTTCATTCTATTGATCAATGACTAGCTGGATGGAGGAAGTGAGATGAAAGGGGGAATTAGAAATTGTAAGAGGCATGGAGCCAAATATGGCGACATTTGTTAGCATCATTCATGCCTCTATGCCATAGTGGGAACTCTAGAATAGCATCTTGATATTCATCAAAAAATATTTTGACTTGTTGAAGTTGTGAAGCATTAGAATAGACATGTATGCATAATATGGATGCATACAAAAGGCATGCGAGCTATTAAATCTTCAAAAATGAATGGTCTCAAGAAATATGCAGACTTTCTACATGTATAACACCATGAATTTGTTATGTAATGACTTTATAATATTTTAAACAAATGTGTAGCACAACTTTCATCTGCATCCTTTCTTTTTATGTCAACATTGCAAGACATATGCACCAAATGGGTTTCATTGGAAAGGCTTCTAAATTTTTTAAACAATTGCAACTAATGCCTAAAAATCCCAATTTCAAGACCTTTGGTAGATTCTTCCTTGTGATAAAGTGCGAGCTTTAGAATTGTTGCAATCCATACACTTAATAAATTTGTTGAAACTAATATAAAAAATTTGAAGCCAATGCAATGGTAGTCGTGAACTAGACCGTGCACCCTCACCATTATTCCCACAACTTGGAACAAATTAAAAATTGCTTAAAATGATTTTGTGAGATGATAAAGTTATAGTATTGTTTGATATGAATCTAACATGAAAAGTTAAATCCAAGTTATTTAAGGAAAATGAATCTAGAATGACAAGGAAAATCCAATTATAACCTTATACATTCCTTGTTATTCATGAAAACCAAATGAGGATTTTGTTAATATTAATTCTATAAAACATGATATTTTTTCAATTTTTGGTATCCCAATAGACACTAAATTAATTTTTATATGACTTTCTTTCTATATGTTTATTACCTATTGTTAATGCAAGTAGTCTCGACTTGATTGAAGTAGGCCTACACCAAATTTGACATTGTAATGTTTTGAGTGAACTATACAATATAGCCCAAAAGTTTCTTGTCATCAGAAAAGAATCCAAAAAAGGTCAATTACAAAGAATTCTCCAACCATTATATGTCAAGATTAGTCACTAAGGATATCTTTAGTAATGCACTTTTCTAAACACGGTTATATCTATCAATAAAATGTGACAGACTTTTTAGAAAGTTTGATTTGTAATGTTAAAAAGAAAATTTGAATGTCTTTTGAGTTATATAAAATAATAAATTTATTTAAATTGTTGAAGCAAAGGGATATCTTATACCCATGTGAGTTTTGGAAAAGGAGGCCTACATGGCATTAAGCACACCCATTTATGAAATGAGTTCAATTTAAAAATATAGATGTATTTAAAAGAAAAACAAACTTGAAATAAAAGTTATTTGTCAAAATTCCAAGAAAAATTACACCTATTTTAAACTATTCAATACATAAACAATATCCTATATACATTTATTTATACACAAGTCAATATATCAAATATACTTTAATTAAAATAGGCTTGAAATATAAGCAAACAAGAATATATATATATATATATATATATATGGTAAAATTACATCTGTTTATATACTACTTAATTTATAAAAGACAACTTAAATAAACCTAGAACATAAGGATACTAGGACTAAGGAAGCTCTCCTTTCAGTTGTCATTGCCAATTCTAAATTCTTGCAAAAGTTAGTCATTGAGATAGAAAGAAAAGCAAGTAGATAATTGCATCCATCTCTATCTCCCAATACATAAATATCAAGTTCATCTATGGTCATGGTTAGCACTCAACCTATTATAGGCCTACCCCATTACTGTGAGGGAATGAAAAATAATGGTTGGGGCTATTAGAAATTGCACCTTGGTGTGCAATGGGTACGTTAAGGAATTAATTTTTTTATCTATTTTTTCATATATTATTCAATACATGAGGTCAATTGGTGGGAAATTTATATGACTAAACAAAACCTCTAAATTAGGAAGATAATTAGGCTGCATCACCAACAAATCACATTATGACATATAATAGCAAGAGAGGGATAAATAGGGATAAAAGAGATATATAGAGAGGGGAAGACTAAAGAGATAGAGAGGGGTAAAGAGATAGAGAAGAGGATATAAAGATGGATGGAGATGGATATGGATATGGAGATGCAGATAGAGGAGAGAACAAATAAAGAGAGAGGAGAGAGGGACAAATAAAGATGGAAGAGTAAATATATAGAGAGAAAAGGGATAGAATGGGAGAGGGAGAGATAGAGAGATAAAGATGGAAATAGGAAGTGACATATAAAGAGAGATGGAGAAAGAGAGATAGAGAAAGAGAGATATAGGGGTCGAGAGAGATGGAGAGATAACTAGACAGAGATAGGAGATTTTGAACAAGAAACATGGAGAAATAGAGATAAAGAGGCAGGAAGATATAGATGTAGAGGTCTAGGAAGAGCAAGAGGGAGAGAGAGATGGAGACATGTCTAAAGATAGAGGGGGGAAGAATGGGTAGAGATGAAGATAGAGGAAGATATTCAAGTATCATGTGGCATTATTTGTTAAAGTTTCAAAACTACCTTATCGGTATCTCTAACAATTGAACTTGTCTCTTGATTTCTTTGAACATGAAAATAAATGACAAATTAATGAGTCAAATTTTTAAATACTCGGGAACTAAATTGTAAAGGTTGTAAATAATAACAATATCCTCTCTTCTCTCCCTCTCTCCCCCTCTCTCTCTATCTAGATTTATATATTTTTCTTGCTCTAACTCCATATCTCTCTCTCAGTCACAAACACACCCACACACTTCTTGTTTCTCCCTCCCTATCTCTCTCTCTATATATCTCTCTCTCACACACACATGCACTTGCCACCTCTCCCCCCCTCTTTCTCTCCTCTCTATCTCCATTGGTGATCCCACAATGGTTTACATTTTGGCCAAATTGACACTAAACTGATTTTTCTAACTAAATCTTCACTTTGACACCTATAGTGGCTAAACCATGAGGAATTTGAAGATGATGCAAACTAGTGATTTGTGACATTCTTGTAGAACTCTAAATATATTTTTTCAAAACTTTGGAATTAGATTGCAATTTTTTCCATCTCCTTCAAGACTAGTTTTTAGTAAACATTTTTAAAAGTGACACCATATAACACAACTTTTTTTCCATGAAGGATAAAAATTTAATTTTTGAGTTTAGTTTATAGCTATCTAGTGCTTCCAATTGGTTTCATAGTGTTTTATTGAATATTTTTCCTTAATCAATTTTCAAGACAAACCAAATTACTTAGACAAGACAGTATAACCCATAACTATTTTGTATGTATCAAATTCTTTTTTGGTTGGATCAAGGACTTCAATATGGTGCACTCATATTTTTCAAAAAAAATTTGATAATCTATTTTCCAGTGTGCGGAACAAAGAGCTTGATTTTCAAGTGAGAAACTTACATTACAAGAAATAAAAAATAAATATAATAATCAAATTAAATTTAATTAAAATTATACTTTTTGGAAACTTATAATAAAGGAATACATACAAAAAATAAATTTTAAATGAATTTATTTGATCCCCAAAAGGAAATCAGTGGTTTTTTATCAACATTTTGATAGGTGTAAAGGAGACTCTATTATAGGTATGGTTTAAAACTAGCGGGTTCTATCCAAGGGGGTTTGGTCTAAGGTGGTTTGATCAAACCCTCTTCAATTGGAATCCTTTAAATGGAACTTTTCAAGGCTTAAATTATTATATTTTCTAAAAATATGATTTCAACAAAAATCGGATCTCCCAAAAGTAAAACCACTGTGTGACATCACCCTCTCTATCTTCCCCCTCTCTCTCTCCCTCTCTCTATCTTTTATTACTTGTCTCTATCACCTTCTATCTCTCTCATTCTTACCCTCTTTATATCATCTCCCTATCTCTCTCATCTCTATCTATATCATTATCTCAAACTCTCTCCCATCTCTCTCTTTGCTCTTCTCTCCATCTCTTTCTATTGCATATCTCTCTACCTCTATCTCCCCAATGTCTCTACCTCTCCCGACCTTCTCTATCTCTATATATTTCCCACTATCTATATCACTCCCTCTCTCCCTCTCTATCTATTGGCCTATCTCTCCCTCTCTCCTCTCTCTTATTCACTCATCTCCACTCTATATCTCTATCTCTATCTCTTTCTTTATCTCCCTCTCACCCATCTCTCTATCTCTATTCTTCATATGTCGAGTATCTCCCTTTCTTGTCTCTCCTCCAATGTTGAGGCCCCTCCCTCCACCTCCTGGTTCTTATCCCTCTACCTACCTCTTCCTCCCTCCCTCTCCCCACCATCTCTCTCTTTCTACCTTCCCCTCCCCTTTCTCCCTCCTTTCCCTCCATCTCCATCTCCACCATATCTTCCTCCTCCCCATTCCCTCCTTCCCCCTCTCTCTCTCCCACTCTTCTCCCCTCTATCTCTCCCTCTTTCTATCCATATCTCTCCCTCTCTCTCCATATTTCAAACACAACATGAACCTTTTCGTAATGGAACCCGATTATCTTCGTGATTCAAAGACTTTGTTTCAATTGTGTTTAGATCCCTCTAAATGGATGCATAGTTGATTTGAAGCTATCAGTTTTCCATTGAGATCTTTGTTGCACAAAATCATTTTTTAAATAGCCTATCAATTGACCTCATGCACTAATGTATGGGAAAAAAACATTTAGACCAAAATTTTCCCTAATTGACCTTCAACACCTCTTCGACATACCCATTGCACACTAGAATGCAATTGCTAGTGTAAATGATATCAACATACCTAGCTATTGTTTTGACAATTTATATTTTTCATAAAACATGTATTGAATGGCAGTTAAATGGCCAAACTGTCATAAAAAAATTGTATGACAGGCAGGAGTGGCCGTCAAATTGGGTCTGCATCTGATATTTCCGGATACTCGACAAAAGCTGTTCTCCTGATGATTGCACGGCCATCTCCGACAGGCAACTACTTACTCCGATAATATCCCAAAAGCAGTCGTCTATGGTAGGCGGTGGTCAACCACAGCTGTAGAAATGTAGACATGATGGGATCCCTCAACTACAACATTGTAGATAACTCGTGGGATTGTTGAAAGTTTAACATTAGCGGTAGCAGTAGCAGCCATATCCACACGACTATGTTGCCCAGCGAGTTAATGTATTCGAGTCAGACTAGGATCTTTTATTAAAAAAGCTCATTCACGTGTTGGGCTGTGGTCAACAGACTGGGTCCCACATCAATAATGCAGCCTCCATTTACCCAACATCATTTACGAAAGAAACAAAAATCAAGGGCCCTCTTAGTGGTAGACACAGTCAATGAGTACACCCCTTCAGAAGTGATGTTTCCATGCCTCAACCACAACAGTGCAAATCTACTCTTCACGAAGTTATGCAAGCTTCGAATGCTTGGATAAGGACAGCTCAGGGTAAAAAACATGTGGAGAACTATGAAATTTTGCTTTTCTCATGTCTCAACCACAACATTACAAATCTACTTGATGAACAATAAATGTTTTATTTAATCATATCTTAACATATTTGTTCTATCAAGTTTTCTTTCATGTAAGAGTCACATTTGATCATATATGCTATTTATTTAGAGCTCTTTGAATCTATAAGTTTTGCAATAACTACAATCAATTAAAAGTTCTTCAATTTTAATATGGTATCAAAGCAAGAAGATTTTGAAAAGATAAAAAGTCATGTGAAGGCTAATTATTGGAGAAGATCCAAAAGAGATTGTCAAATATCATAATAGTTTTGTTGGGATTTACCTATAAGATGGAGCAATTAAATAACCAATTATAAATGCAAATAACATAAATAAAAAATGAATTGTACAAAACACAAAGATTTTAACTTGGTTCATCAATCATGGACTATATGCACAAAAACAATCATCCAATATTTATTATATCCAACAGAAAATGACTTCAGTGTTACAATCACCCACAACACTTGTCAGTTATGTCTCTCAAAATGTTGTTTTGTTTGCACAACACTTTTGTTGTTGTGTGTTCATACACAAACACTCACATGATCTCATCATTCATGGATTGTTGTGTGCTCTTTCACATTCTATCCACAACAAAGAAACTACTTATTTTTTGCATTTAAAAATTGTTTTTTTAACTAAAATTATTAACAAAATCCTTTGTTAAAATATAGATTTTTTTTGCTTCATGGGCACTGCCCCTAATCACCCCCAACACTCCCTCATTAATTAATTTGGGGGGGAATGTGGTTGCCAAAGTCATCAAAATATTAACCCAAAGCTTGATCGAGATCCACAGACCAACAAGTTTCAATTTATATTTGTGAAGAAGGAAGTAAGAAGCCAAAAAGATAATGATAGAGCAATCAACCAAGGAAATCCATTTGCAGAAAATACCTTCACAAATAGGAGAGAAGCACATGTTATTTCATCAAAAAAGTAATGAAAAATGAGATGATAAAGTACATAATGTTGCAGGCTTATAAAGCCATGAAAATGCTGACGGGTAAGAAAACTACCCACATAGGAATAAAAAACTAATTATCCTATTAAATGTAAACTATTACCTAAGTTAAAACTTAAGCCTAAATACAATTTATTCTAACACCCCCTTAAGTACAACTTAGGGAGAATGAATGAAGATGCAGAATGTAGTATGGGTCCCGGCTACACAACCATGTTAGGTACCCATTTACAACTATAATGCAAAACATAAATATCTCACAACTGGAGAGAAAGAGAAAAACCCAATGGGAAAAAACCCCTCTCCAAAGGAGAGAAAACAAAACAAAAAACAATGCATGGATGGAGGACTCAGTCACACCCCCCAAGGACTACATACATCATTTATATACAATCAACAACCCCCCCATAAGAGGGAAAGAGAGAGACTATATAGCTTCCCCAAAATGTGTAATCACCTACAAAAATGGTACGTGCCTGAAGAAAAAACATGATCCAGTGTCAACAAACAACTTGTCTCCCTTTCAGAAGACACAAAACCAAATAAAAATGCATGTATGCTTCCGAAAGAAGCATGAAAGATGATGTCTCTGAAATCTACTCATGTGTCACCAAGACCTTGGAAAATGATGCCACAAACTAATCAGGAACATGCCCAATCACAATAGAAGGTGACAAACAAGGTACAACTAGAAATTGATCCTAAACAATATCCAAAGATTGAAATGGGGTGACAAAATTTGTACCACAACTATCATCAAATAGGAGAGATATGCCCTCAAATGTGTCCTCCAAATTTGAAATATGAGATTCTATGAACAAGCAATCAATGTCTGAAAAATACAAATCCCAAACAGGAAAAAAATGAGATACTAGGTGTGATGAATCACTAGATGTGTGCAATGAATCATCAACACAAAATAAATGAGCCTGCAAAACAAGAATGATAGGAGTCTCAATCAATGACTCTACACAATGAATCATTGAAAGTGAAGGAACATCAACTATCTATGATGGAGAAGGAGCATATGAAGAACCCTCATCATCCTCGTCTAAAGACTCAAAGGAATCCAAAACTTCAAACTCCTACATAATAACATCATCATAGGGTATCATGTAAGAAAAATGTAGAGGCACAAGACAATCTGAACTGGAATCATTTTGGAATGGCTGAATATCAAGATCTCCATGCATGTCCCAGATTTTAATCCAAAGAGTATATGGACACTCAAAATGGTTAATAGCATCTAAAGTGGCATCATCAATCTTCATTGTAATAACTCCTAGGACATGATCCCTTTTACAATTCCAAGCAAACTTCTTATTGCCAATATCAAGAAGGGGAACAAGATTATATAGGTATGGAAAAAGATGAAGCCATCTCAAGTGTTTCAATATACCATCTCCCCATTGTGTATAATTTTCTCTTTCCAACATAATCACATCAAGATACAAATAAAACCCCATAATCAACTATGACAAAACTAAAAAAAAAGATAGTAACCTTCAACAACAACAAGAAACTCCCAAATACTATAAATGAAGGTGAAACCAATATAAAATTTCAATAGAATAAAAGCACCACCAAATAGAAAAATATGAGAGAAATTCCTCAACCACTACAAAGGTGACGAAAATACCTTTCTGTTGATATATGGTTTGTGAAAAATGACTTCCATTTACAAAAGATATGCAAAAATGAAAAAAGGGCCTATAAAGGAAATTTGCAAGCACGAGCAAGAACCAAGGGCTCAATTTTGGTTGTCCATGTGACCATATCTTTGAGCAGAGGCAAAAAAATTAATAGGGCCCCTTAAGGCTGAATCAACTTGGGAAAGGCACCACCACCAAGTTAGCACCAATCATCAAACACCACACGTAAGAGACAACCTGTGAGTCATGCTCACAACAATAGGAGACACTACAAAGCAATTTAAGAAACCATAAACAATCTCCCATAGCTAATGTGGGATTAAAACCCCAAAACAATTCTCAACAACCGAACAAAAAGGGGGCCCACAATACAAACCCTAGCTATGGATGCAAATGTGGCACTTCCTAATGTAGAATCAGGCCTACAAACAAAGAGAAAACTCTAATGCCAACAATCACCTTTGCAACAAAAAGAACAACAACAAAGAGAGTATGATTGCAACTTGCCAAGGTTGAAACACAACCATCAAGAGAAGATTTATATCCTCTCAACAATAGAATTGTGCCCTGCAAGGTTGAAATGAAGCCTCTAATTAGGAAATAACCCTCTAATCAAAAGGTTCCTTTGCAAAGCAAGAAATTGTCCTCCAAAATGCATTGCAAGTTTGCAAAATAAGAATCACACCTTCAAATCGAGCCTTTATTCTCAAACTCCAACTGGATTGATCTTCCATCAGCCGAATAGCATTTTTTCACATATTAGAGTCAAATGCCTTCAACAATTTACAACCAACTCAAAAATGAATTCAATCTTCAAAAAATGTGCCTTTAGAGCATAGTCACGCCTTGGCAGAAAGAAACACCCCTCAAATGCCAATCAAATTCCACTGAGCATAGTTAGAAAAAAATGCCACCCCTCTTTAACATAAAGTGAGCCTCAACAAAAAAAGAAGATTCAAAACACCTCAAAGAAAGTAGATGATTGAAGGTCAACCGCCCTCCTCTCATAGGGTCAAGGCTTGATAATCGTACCTCTTCAAAAGGAAAAAAAATGTAGTTGTGTTTGAGTCATCCTTCACAGAAAGTCACACCTTCTACAACAAAATGAGGCCTCCAAGAAATTGTGCAATAGGATTGAACCAACCAAACATTGTGGCTTTTCAATAACCAAAAAATGATACCTCCACACCAGGAAATTCGTGCCTCCAATTGCAAAACTAATGCCTAGCAAAAGATCACAACCAATCACACAATTGTATCCTTCTCCAATCAAATCTGAGGTCTGGGAAAATGAATGGCAACCTCCACAAAGGAAAATATGCCCTCCTTCAATGCCTTCAAATCATCCTCCAATGCAGTGAAACCAACAGCCTCTACTTATAAATTTGTGCCACTTCAATTTGTATGAGACACCTTCTATACATCAATCAACACCAAATTGTGCCTTCCACAAGAAAATAGGAAAAAATAGAATATTGATGCCAAGAGCAATGACGCCTTAGGCCAGCCAAAAATAACTGATGTCGGAAAAAAAAAGATAGGAAAATTTGAAATTTAAAAAAAAATTCAAATGTCAAAAAAATAATTGATCTCAAAATATCCTAATGAAAACTCTCTAGGAAGGAGTTGCAGATTGGATTGATCTAATACCATGATAGAGCAATCAACCTAGGAAATTCATTTGCAGAAAATAACTTCACAAATAGGAGAGAAGCACATGTTATTTCATCAGAAAAGAGAATGAAAAATGAGATGATAAAGTACATAATGTTACAGGCTTATAAAGCTGTGAAAATACTGACTGGTAAGAAAACTACCCACACAATTATAAAAAACTAATTACCCTATTAAATGTAAACTATTGCCTAAGTTAAAACTTAAGCCTAAATATAATTTACTGTAACAAATAAATTGCCTCAATAAGAAGGAGATCATTATTTTTCTATCAAATTTGTCACCAAATAATCCAAAAGAAAGATTACTATATGGTAAGTATAACCTATCACCAAGAGAGAAAGGGAGCATAAGAAAAGAGTTGTGAATTTATTTAAAGGTATCACTTGTCATTTTGAAAAAGGTAATTTTAGGTAAAGGAATATAGCAAATAAAAAGAAGATAAATTGTTAGCCAACCTTAAAAAAAGAAGACACAAATAAAAGAATAAAAAAGAAGACACAACTAAAAGTATAAAAAAGAAGAAAAGACCATAGAAAATTGAAGGGAGACCTTTAAAAATATCACTAAAAATTAATATTAATTAATTACTATTGAAAGTCAAGGAAAAAATAAAAATAAAATTATTCAAGATTGATGTATGTTGCTATTTGAAGGATAAAGGAAGTTGAAGCTATGGGTATGTGCATGATCATCATGGAAAAAATAGACCCTTACATGGCGAGAAATTTAGAAAAATCAGAGTTAGACAACTTGGCGTAAAAATTTGAATAAGTTATCTATAATATTTCAAACATATGTAAGAATAGAATTTGTAGCAAATTGAATGTAGTTTCTAAACTACTAGGTTTATATAAATATATATATATATTCAATGTAGTAGTACTTAAATTTCAGGAAAAAAATAAGTGGGTGTCCTTCTAACCACCCTAACCACAATAAAATGATAATATGTTTTATAATATTTTAGATACAAGTAGAGGACTCATATCCTGATGTGATACATATTTTTTGTAATTTTTTCTAAGTAAATAAATAATTATGATTTTTTTATTACAACTTTTTTAAAAAAATATAAAACTTTTTGTATGTCTCAATTAATCTTTTAACTTGGTCAAAACTTCATGAAATTCATTTTTTTAGTCTTATAAGATGTGAAGCATAGAATGTGATGCATGTTTTGAAATAAAAATGCTATATCATTTGAAAGCTTATAGATGTTTTTCAATCAACCTATCAATTAGACTTTAGTCATAATTCAAATAGAAAAATGAATAATACCATTTATTAAATTCAAAGTAAAGCATAATTCTATATTGGTGGGAAAGATGAGAATCTCCTTTTAAAACCCTTTCATTTCATCATCAATTTTGGGTAAAAAAAAGTTGTTAGCCACATACCCTACACATACCCATCATATCACCACTTTTTGTCCCATCATGATCCTACACATACCCCTATCAAAAGGAGCTTTCTAGTCAAATATAATATTTACCACCGAAGACACTATTTTAAAATAAAATATTCTAAATAAAATTATGAATTTTAGGAAAGATGGTAACCAAATGGTGAAGTTGTTAGAGAAATAAATCACATCCTATTCTTGAGCAGTAAAGACATAGATCAAAAAATTGATTATAGAGGTGTAATCATTGAAGAAATAAAAAGGAGGTGACTTCATCACATTTTGAAAGAAAAAATCATTGTCAAGGTTAAGATAATATTGAAAATAAAATCTATAGCACTTGGAGAAACTGATATAGAAAATAGAAAGGAAGGTTATCCTTCATTAAAGAGTGATTGCAAATATTGTAGAATTTGTAGATATTAGAAGATTTCCATTGTTAAAAGACTGTTTGTAAAATTTTTTGAGGCTAACTAAACCAATGTGAAGAGATTATAGAATAAATAAAATAATGGCATGTGAAGTTGCCAAATAATCATAGTATTTTGAAGAAATTCATGGAATAGAATTATAGCCAAGTGCACAAGAAAAAAAACCAAGTAAATTTAAATCATTTGTTTCAATAAGAAATATTGATAAAAGAGTGATGAAAGAAAATAATCATTTAATGTGTGAAAAGTATATTTTTAAAGAACTAGTAAGATTTTCAAAAAATGAAGAAATAGAAGAAAATTTTAATTGGTTTGATAAATAATATAAAATCCTTACAAAGGAAACTAGTTTTCAAAATGATGAAATATCAAATTTGAAAGAAGAAAATAATCTATTAGATCAATTACTTGCAACATGCCTAAAGGAAATGTGTGCTTTTGTTCTAATCCTAGACCATGTAATGTCTCATGTGATAAAATGATTTTTGTTATTCAGTTATTGAACTAGTTGATAAATGTGCTATATAGTTAAAGTTAAAGAGTGTAAGGGTAAAAGTAAGAAGATGAGGCCACTTCTCATCAAAGTTTTAGACTTATCCAAAATCCCAAAATCGGGAAAAACAAAACAAGATCCTATTATTTAGCAAATGGGATCCCATTTCACTTCGACACCCTAACCTAAAAAAGGGATCTCATTTTTTAGAAATGAGATTCCCCTTTTTAGAACGATATCCCATTTTTTTAGAAACAAGATCCCTTTTTTAGAAATGAGATCCCATTTCACAAAGGCTTAAATTAAAATAAAATAAAAATGCAATCTAGAATTGGATCCCATTTCTAAAAAAAATAGTTTTTGGCCTAGTTTACTATGGGTTTTGCATTGAAAAAAAGGCTTGGGGAGCTGCCCCTTAGCTTTGGATGTACTTTGACTTGCAACTTGAAGGTCATGTTAGTGTTAGTAGAAAATAGTGACTTTGGACATATGTTTGAAGATGTTTTTGCAGTATTTTTGACAAAATTATACAATTAGATTATATTATTATTTTTCAAATATTTTTTATAAAACTAGTCCATAAACTTGAAATATCAGGGTTTTAATTATTTTAATAAATTTTAATTAAAATATTTTTTTGAAAAACAAATTAAATGTGCACAATCTTTAGACAGTTATTTTTAATTTGAAAATAATGATAAGTTTAGGTCATCTTATGTGTGATGTCCACGAGGGATTCTCAAAACAATAATTACATCTGATAAAAATTTAACAAAAAAAAATACTGTAAAAAATATCATGCACAATCTTTAGTGTGTTACAAATCTTTTCCCAAAATGGATTAAAAAAGTATAATTATTTAGGGTCAAAATATGGATGCATATACATGTGCATGGTATGGTGTAAAAAATGTGACTTTGAAATAGTGATTTTATACATGCCTATTCAAAATCAATTTGT